>OY747707.1:55844370-56566870 GCA_963556495.2 Valencia hispanica | reverse complement strand
CACGTGACTTTGACCCCAACAAACATGTATGAGTGGAAAAAGTGCTCTCAGCTGATTAGTGCAACACGTATACACACACAGATCGACTTGTTACCAGTCTCTCACACTCCTCCTGCTCACACACACACACACACACACACACACACACACACACACACACACACACACACATCACTCTCACACAAAACCATGCTGTATTGTGAGGGGTTGTTGCTAGGAGACAAATTCCAAACCTCTTGAAACAGAGGGACTTACTCCTCATTTCCAAGCCGGTATGTCAGCATTGAAAAGAGAGTAAAGCAGCGGGCAGAAGAGGGACAGGGTGAGGAAAAGGGGGCTCACAGAGACAAGAGGGGAGCTCTCCCACGCACAAAAGCTTTCTCTCTCAGCAGGAACAAGTCCACAGCCTCATCAGTCTCCTGCTCCGATGTCAGCTCTGTATCTGAAAAAGCAATAGAGGGATTGACTGTACTCACACACAGAATCAGGCTGCTATAAAATTGGTCGGTGGAGCTGCTCCTCACAACCTTTTCTGTGGAGGAATACAAGAGTGCACCTTTGTTTAAAAATACTTTTTGATTAAATATGTGTTAGTGGCCCAAATGTGTGTCAATCTCAAGACAATGCAGAACATCAGATAAAGATGTAAAGGTAAAATATTTTAGCTAAAAGTAAGAATACTTTTCATGGTGACAGGATGAGGCGCATTGAGGTGCTACAGTACCAGGCTTAGAGTGGAAGTGGTGCAGTGCAGGAGGAGTGTGTTTCCTCCATAGCTTTGGAGCAAAAAGTCTTTCCTGACAGTCAGGTCCAGGACCGGTCTGAGCAGGGGCGTAACCATCATCTTACAAATGAGGGGGACACATTTTACAGAGGTCTATTGAGTGATTTATCATTCTCTCGCATTCAATCGCACCTTTCCTTAGGGGATAATAAAACATTTAAATCCCTGTTGCACTATTATGCCTCTTTTCTACTAGGATCGGTTGGGCCAGGGCCGTGTCGGGTCAGCCTGGCACCAACACAGCCTGGTTGTGTTTTCATTGCCATCTCAGGAACGCGGCAGTGGGTGAGGACATGGAAGGGCTCAGTGTAGCAAAGTGCCTCGAAAAGTCCACGATGTCATTCGTAAACGGCACAAGCCTAGTAAAAAAAATCAGGCATTGGCACGGAGAGTGGGATAAGACAGATAAAACAATGGATGGACTGACCCAGAGTCTGCTCCTGAGCATGTGACTGCACTATTACACTGTGCAGGGGATGAGGGGGGGAGCTAAGCATGATGCTCTGAGGCTGGACCTGTTAGACCAATAGTCAGAAAATACCCAAGCAAGTTCTTTTCTTTTTATTACAGTTTAGATTTTTCTCTGATATTGTTGCTGGCTTCTCTTCTCCTTCACCAAAAAGGGATACTATTTGCCAATTAACACATGCATATTTTCATTTTTAAATCATCCTTTAAAAATCTCTATATCCAATAAAAACAAGTTTCAGGTACTTTTCCGATTCCAACCCCACGTAACTTCCATACAACTATGAGAATTTTGATAGAGTATCAAAGGCTTCGTTTTGTACTGCTATCAATTAGGGTAACGTCTGTGGTTCCAATAATTTATTTTTAACAAGGGTAAATGCCACTTTGTACTACCCTTAAGGCTTTATCTTTGTGATGTCATTTTCCATTTAATACAATAACCTCTTGAAATGCATGTGGGAATACAGCCATGGTTATGTGCACCAAAAAACAAAGCTCCTGCCAGAGTGCTAATAACACAACAATCCTAGTTACAACAGGAAGAGGGGGAGTTGTGAACGGTCAAACCCCAAATAAACTAGATGCTCACCTAAACGCAGTTGCCATTTTAATAACACTGCAAGCTTTATTGAAAGACAAATAAAATATTTACATATTTACATTGCACAGGTAAAGTCCTTGGCAGAGTATTTATTTATTGGTTTCTGACTACCACTACGTGCACCAATCCACAGCTGAAGTTTTAACTGAATAACTGAACTGTTTTCCTGAAGCAACTCTTTAGCCCAGTCTCCATCTCCTTGCAGTGGAGACAGCACCACAGCAGCAGACCGTTCAGCTGCCTCGAGGTAACGTCCAGCAACGCTGGGCCCGGTGAAGGCTGGCATTCCCTCGGTGTAGGTAATCTCCAGCCTCTCGGAAAACCACTCTGTCGGAGCAATGGCCTCTTGAACGGAAAAAACATAATTTATCACTGAAATCACATACAACCAGTTACACGTAACAACACTGAGATGGCTAAAAGCCACACTACGAAGCTAGCCTATCTGCACCGTAAACAAATGGGTGACTAGACATCCTTGAGTGAGCTCGCTACCAGACTTTTTCATGAGCTGCATCAAAGTATTTAAAGTGCTTAAAATCAATCATCACTCACAATTTTCTGACATTACAGATGCTGATGTTGCAGTGGGTATCTAGCCCCCAGCAATGTTTTGAACACCGCTGGAAGCCATGCGTCACTACTTAGTGACATCACTTCAAGCCAGCCAATCAGTGGCTACCACTACATTGGGAAGAATGACAGTGACATTAATATACTGGACCATTCAGTCTATTGGTGGGCGTGTTGGGTCGCCTTCGGACTGAGCCAGAGATAATCCGAAAAAAGGGGTTGGCTCGGCCGAAACAAACGTAGTGGAAACATGCTAAATACATGCTGACCAGACCGGACCAGACCCAGGCCGGGACAGGCCGAGCCTACTCTAGTGGAATAGGGGCATGACTCTCTTTCTCCTCTGCCTGCCTCTCTGGTCTTCACTCATAGCTGCACCTTGTTACCTATCAAGCCACCTGTCCCTTTTTCCAATAATCAACCTCCCAGTAGATAAGCTCCTTACCTTCTTTCAGTCTGCTGGATTCATCAGTTCCACTAATGCCCTCCGTGTCTTGCTGCTGGTTTGCTTCCCAGTTCTTTATAAGTTGTATTAATTTATCTGCTGCCTCCACTTGGTCTGCATTTTGGATTTACTTCCTCAACACCATGACAAAAAGTTTATTTTTGGAGTCTTAGAGTAAATGTAATTTGCTCCATCTAATAAAGGTCCCCAATCTTTTATCAGCCATCTGATAGTTACACACTTTAGTGCAGCCGTAGATAGGGAAATATTTAAGAGGTATTTTTCATACCTCCTATCAAAGCCCACTAGCACAACTCTAACATTGAAACCAAAGGATCTTGTCGGATGTCCTTTTGGAATACTGCTTTGAAGGTGTCAAATCCCTCACTCTAGCATACATTTCATGTAGGGATTTTCCAAAATATTAAGGGTGTGCTGATTCACCATAAATCGCTAAATTGTGATGTGAAATGTGCAATGTAAAAAGTGTTGAAAAATCTATTATTTTTAATTGTAATTAAATGACAAAAACATAAAAGGTCCTGCGTGCCGCATAAAAGGACGGGCAAAAACGGTATGTTGCCGCTAGTGTTTCAGCCATGCAGCGCGAAATTTACCCAATTCACCAAATATTTTTAATTTTAGTTGTGAAAAAGCGTCTTAGTTGTTGTGTATCATGTTAGCAGCAACATATTTTTTTCCCCAGACGTGTCCACTGTTTTGGTGCTGTTCGAGGTGCCCTCCCCAAGCGCAGGGCATCTCATGTACCAGACCTCAGCTTTAAGTATGAAACACAAAGGAATGTTCCATCCCTTTCGCGACTAATGTGTGGCGGAGAGCACTGTGCTCATAGGTGATAGGTGGCAAAAATCCCATTGGCCAAACTGACGCAAAAACTATGAAAACGCTGTGCAAAGTTACCCCTGCTTTGCACATGAAGTGTAAGCAGCGCGTAACATAATAGATCCATTTTACTCGCAAATTCAGCAGTGTGTCTTTTCCTTCCTGGTGCATTTTAAACGCGTATTACTTGCAAAAGGGTTCCACCCAGCTGGAGATCACGGTATCAGAGGAGAATTGAAATTGCATAACCCAAAGGGCAGTATCCAGGGGGAAAGAAATAATTCTATGTTAATAATTATCATAAACTCACCATCCACTGCAGCTATTTCTGTCCATGTCTTCTCCTTTTTAATGTTGTCCTTGTAAAAATGATCACTGGTATCAGATAAACTGGGTGATTCTCCACTTCCAAGGGTTAAATTCTAGTCTTCCATGATAAAAACCAACAAATTAGACCCACAGACCGAATGACTTCAACCCTGGAGTCACAGGCAGTGATGTCTTGTTTTATTTTTGTTGTGATTTAATTTCTGATAAGATGAACTGAACAGACTGTTGGAAGACCACATTTCCCAGCAATCCTAGCAATGACCCCCAATACACTCCTATTGGTCCGTGACCACCCATGGTGACATCGGCAATCACATCACAGCCGAAAGGGGGCTATAAAGAGTGGTCGCGCCCATTTTCAAACTGTTCTCGCCAGAAGTTTCAGAGAGGAAACTAAGGCTCAACAGAGGACATCTCACCGGTGAAGATTATCTTTTGTTCTGACCCGCTGGACTGGGGAAGAACTCATTTCATTTTTTATAACTCTTCCTTTTCTTGCTCAAACACGGACACAATTTGCTCTCCTAGTGGACTGGACCTCCTTCAAAGCAAAGTAGGACTGAACCAGACAGACAATGGTGTAACAATTTTTAAAGAATCTGTTCCATTCTTACTTTCCTCAGTGTCTCAGAGTAACACAGTGGATGGCAGCAATTCTATCTCTAACCCTTCAGAAATTGATGATCTGGTTCACAGCGTTACGTCCTCATTGCGTTTGGCATTAGATAGTGTAGCCCCCTTAAAAAAGAAAGTGGCTAGCCATAGGAGGCTGACTCCTTGGTTCAACGCAGAGTTGCGTACTTTAAAGCAGAATACTAGGAAGTTGTACAGAAAATGGCGCTCTACACATCTAGAGGATTCCTATTTAACCTGGAATAACAGTCTATTGCTGTATAAAAAGACCCTTCGACAAGCTAGAACAGCATATTTTTCATCATTAATAGAGGCGAATAAAAACAATCCTAGGTTTCTTTTTAGTACAGTAGCCAAACTTACACAGAGTCATAGCTCTGTTGAGCCAACTATTCCCCCAGCTCTTAGCAGTGATGATTTTATGGGATTCTTCGTAAATAAAATTAATTCTATTAAAAATAAAATCATTGGCATCCTCCCAAACATGATTACTTCTTCCTCAGTAAATGAGGCAGTATCGGAAAGAACTGTAGAACCTCAGTTGTGCTTAGTCTGTTTTGATTCAGTCGAGCTTTCGGAATTATCAAAAATATTAGCCTCATCTAAACCTTCAACTTGTATGTTGGACCAAATTCCAACCAAATTATTTAAAGAAGTGTTCCATTTGGTTCCTGGCCCCATTTTAGATATGATGAATCTATCCTTAGTAAACGGATACGTACCACAGGAATTTAAAATAGCTGTAATTAAACCTTTACTCAAGAAACCTTCCCTTGATCAAGATGACTTAGTGAATTACAGACCTATATCTGACCTTCCTTTCTTATCCAAAGTCCTTGAGAAAATTGTTGCTAATCAAGTCTGTGAGCATCTAAACAGTAACGAGCTGTTTGAAGAGTTTCAGTCAGGCTTTAGAGCTCATCATAGTACTGAAACAGCACTGGTGAAGGTTACTAATGATATTCTCATGGCCTCAGATAATGGACTTGTGTCTGTTCTGGTTTTGTTAGATCTCAGTGCTGCTTTTGACACAGTCGATCATAATATTCTCCTAGAAAGGCTTGAACATGTTGCAGGGATCAAAGGAACAACACTAGGCTGGTTTAAATCATATTTGTCTGATAGATTCCAGTTTGTTCATCTAAATGATAAATCTTCTTCACTCTCAAGGGTTACTTGTGGAGTTCCACAGGGTTCTGTGCTTGGACCAATCCTGTTCACCATATATATGCTCCCTATTGGTAGACTCATTAGACAGCATGGGATAAATTTCCACAGCTATGCAGATGATACACAACTATATTTATCCATAAATCCTGATGAACCCAGTCAGTTAGGTAGATTACAGGCATGTCTGGAAGACATAAAAACATGGATGACCCTAAACTTTTTGCTTTTAAATTCTGAGAAAACAGAAGTTGCTGTCTTTGGACCAGAAGTTCTTAAACAGAAACTGATTCGTCAATCACTTCATCTGGATGGCATTAAATTGGCCCACAGTAATAACGTAAAGAACCTCGGCGTTATTTTTGACCAAGACTTGACATTTATATCCCATATTAAACAGGTTTCTAGGATTTCTTTCTTTCACCTCCGGAATATTGCTAAAATTAGAAACATCCTGTCCAGGAGTGATGCTGAGAAACTAGTCCATGCATTTGTTACCTCAAGGCTGGACTACTGTAATTCTTTACTATCAGGTAGTCCACAAAATGCCATTAAAAGCCTTCAGTTGATCCAAAATGCGGCAGCAAGAGTTCTGATGAATATTAAAAAGAGAGATCACATTTCTCCTGTTTTAGCTTCCCTTCATTGGCTCCCTGTTAAATCCAGAATAGAATTTAAGATCCTTCTTCTTACATACAAAGCCCTTAATAATCAAGCTCCATCATACATCAGAGATCTGATATGTTCCTAACAGAGCCCTTTGCTCTCAGACTGCAGGTTTACTTGTAGTTCCTAGGATTTCTAAAAGTAGAATGGGAGGCAGATCTTTTAGTTATCAGGATCCTCTCCTGTGAAACCAGCTCCCAGCTTTAGTCCGTGAGGCAGACACTCTGTTTACTTTTAAGGCCAGGCTTAAAACTTTCCTTTTTGATAAAGCTTATAGTTAGAGAGGCTTAGGTCATCCTGAGCTATCTCTGTAGTTATGCTGCTATAGGCTTAGAATGCTGGAGGACAGACTTACCAATTTTCTTCACTCTGCTACTTCCTTTTCTCCTACTACTCTCCAGTTGTATTACAGTACATTCTGTTATTTCGACTGTTAACTTTGTTTTCTCTCAGTGTTTTTCTCTCCATAGAAGATATACCTGGTCTGGTATCCTGCTTGGCTGCAATGCCCTGTTGGACGGGGGGCATCGACTGGGATGATCCTCCCAGTAACTGAACATCCACTGTGTCTTGTTATTAACTTTTTACTTTCTGAAACATAGAAAGTTCTCTTATATCAGATCTTCTGTTCCTTCTGTGTTTCTGCTCTGTCTTCTCAAACCCCCAGACGGTTGTGGCAGATGGCCGCTCCTACTGAGCCTGGTTCTGTTGGAGATTTCTTCCTGTTAAAGGGGAGTTTTTCCTCTCCACCGTCGCTACATGCTTGCTCAGTATGAGGGATTGCTGAAGGATTGCTGTGGTTGGAAAGTCTGCATCAACGGGGCCCAACCTCACGCCAATGACTGACGTAATCTGCTGGGATTTCTTAAATAGGAAACTTTTTAACTGATTGGAATGTTTGTCTAAATGTATTGAAATGACTTCTTGTTAAGTGCCTTGAGATGACATCTGTTGTGAATTGGCGCTATATAAATAAACTGAATTGAATTGAATTGAATTGAATTGAACCGGTTCATTTATACTAATATTGTGTCTGGGCAGAGATAAATAGAGAAAATAGAGTTTTAGCGAGTTAGATCTCGTTCATTGTTGGTTTAAAGTGTTTTTAAGCGCTGTATACATGTTTGCTCATTTTTACGTCGCCGCACACATAAGTTTGAGCTGTAATTGCTGTGTTTGAAACTGTTTTATCCTGAGCAGATCACGCCTTTCTTTTTTTCCATCCTCTCCTTTCCTCTCTCTCTCTCTCTCTCGCTCCCTGATCACCGTCGGCAGAGTCGGGCTCAATCCGGCCTGCGTTAGCTGGTCTTAGCTGAAAAGTTTAACTCCATTCTCTCTGAGGACTTCCACATGAACGTTGTTGTTTCACATGAATGTTGGCGCTAACCCACATTCTAGCTCCGACAGGAGAAGAAGAGGACCAGAGGTTATATAAGGCAACGCCACAGATTTTCACGCCCTCTCCAGTTCTGGCGTTCAGCCAAACAGCGCCAGGAGAGATCCATGTTTCCTTCGCTGGCGAGGGAAAAGACGCGAGCTCTGGGAGGAACCCACTTCAAGGACAACAAGACTCTTGATCAATCAGGTGAATCGCAAACCCAGTGTCTTGAGACAAACCCCACTGTTCTGCCCTGAGCCCTACAGAAACTCTGAATTTCAGATGCTCCAGTGAGGAAGCGAACTGCTAACCAGCTACTGTTGCCGCAGAGCCGAGTCCAGACTACAGCCGTTACATCCACCGCCGACGGAGCTTATGTAAGATGAACGCTGTGCTGGAAGCTGCGGACTAAGGTACTTTCAGTGAAAGAGGGTAGAGCTGATCGCTGTTTAAGCAAGCGGGAGAGGACAACGACGTTCCAGCTCCATGGCTGCTACGCTGCAACAGCCATACGGCCTACCGCTGCTAACAGACCGCAGCTATTGCTAGCCTGCCGGCTAACGTTGTGTTAGCTTCGCCCATCATCCACGGAGCGACTTGGAGAACTTTAACCGTTCAATAAGGTCTGTCTGGGCAGAGGCGAGATTAGGTAAATTTAAACAAGATTTAAAGGGTTGTTTGTTTCACTGTGATTTGTTACTTTTTGTAAGATTTCATTTATTGTTTGGGTACAAACAGGCCGGTCGGCCTGGAGGTTTAAACAGTGATTCTCGAGGTTTCCGATGGAAAGTCGTTTTATATCCTGCAACCTGAGTTACTCAATCCGACAGTTTTCCTTTGTTTGGTGTTTAATAAATGAACCAGAGCGACTTTAAGCAGCGCCACGTGAGTTAGCTGTAAGGTACATGCTATAGCGAACCACCCAGGCCCGCCATTGACGGCCTTTTTATTCATGAACAATAGACTTCCATTAATGCTATTCAAAATAGAGATCTACTTAAAACAGATAGTTTAAACACTAAACTAATCTTTTAAGTCATTTTTGAGACCGCCTTCTTGGTAAGTCAAAATACTAAATTAGATCGACATAATTGGTACTGCCGTTAACGTCAACATAAAGTCTAAATATTATATTAGATCAATCACTGCGGTGATATCTAAAGGTTGTTGATTTCTAATTCAGCAAATCGTTTAATGAAACATTGCTTCTTCCAAATAATGTTTTTCTTCACTTCTGCTTTGCATTGTGAATTGGTGGTTTGAAAACAAACCAGAATCTGCTGAATATTCTTAAACTAATCGCAATTAGTTTAAAACTAACTTAGCCTCATTCCCAACACTGTTCAATACAAGCCTTGGTTTTTGAGCAAACATATTCATTCTGAACTGTGACATCATTATCAATTTATTGTTGTTTCTATTTCTGTGCATTTTTAACACTTTTACTGTTTTACTTCTGAGTGTGAGTTTTATTATCGTTATTTTTTTCTTAGCAGTTTAGTTGTGTGTTACTAGTTTGGTGAGTTTGTTGATTAAAGAATGTTAACTGAAAGTGAATTCTTTTTGTAATAAACTCTTGTATTTTGGAAAATCATTGTTGCTATTTCACCTACATGTGTAGTAACTTCCTGTTCAGGTACGCCAAGAACTTATTCCTTCATATATTGTTTAATTGCCTCAGCCTTATCAGGCAGGTAATCATAAACATAAACTGAGACTGAACAATTTGGCTATTGTATTCCTGGAATCCAGGTGGTGCCCCTAAACTTGGTAATTTTTACATAAAATTATTAATCTTATTGATAATTGCTCTAAGCAATTATTCATTATTCTTCATAGCCAAAATCTACCTATCTGTGGCACAACAGACACTTCAGCCGATGTGCTCTGTCCATTTTAGCCAAAGCTAGTTTATGGCCCTTTGTCTCCTTACACTACACATGCCCCCCTCCATCTTGGCACAGAACTGAGATTTATGACTTTGTCTTCTAGGCTATCTGTGATGTGAGCTCCCTTGAGTGAGGGCCCCCCTCAGCTGTTCTGGCTGATTCATTTCATGTTAATTGTGTTTAATGTTCACCTATTATTGTTTTCTAAGATCTGTAGTAGTTTTGCATGCTTTACAATAGATGGGATTTTCTATTTTCTACATAAAGTCTCCTTAACTTAAAGAGAAGTTGTCTGGGATTACTTGGAGTGATGCGTACAATTAATGTCCACAGCGTAAAAACGTATTTCTTCATTTGTTTAATTATCTCAGCCTTATCAGGCTCATCATAAACATAAACTGAGACTGAAAAATTTGGCTATATACATTTCCTGGAATCCACCAGGATGGTGCCCCTAAATTTAGTAATTTTTACATAAAATTATTAATTTTATAAATAATTGCCCTAAGCAATTATTCATAATTATTCATAGCCAAATCCTACTTATCTGCGGCACAAATTCTTTTTTCGTAGTCAAGCAATCGTAAATCTGCATGTGTCTTTTATTTTGAACATGTCTGGATTATTTTTACTGTTTCTGTGTTTGATTTCCTTTCTGGCCCGATCTAAATTGTTGAGCTTGACACGTTTTAGAAGCATAGCATGTAAAAAATAGACCCACCTCGTAACCCCTACTTTCCACACGTAAGCAGCGCGAAACGTCTGCGAAACGTAATACATAGCTGATAGCCGCCATTATAGTCAATGAGACCGTTTTGCGCGAGGCGGAAAGTTTTGCTCAGGCCGTCTCCTAAATATATGCGGTGGTTTTACTAACATAGAATTACATTTCCCCCTGCATACTACCCTTTAAGTTATGCAACTGCAATTCTCCCAGGATTCCGGGATCTCCCGGGACCAGCTGGGTGGAATTCTTTTGCGAGTGATATGCGCACCCGGTGGGAAGGGTCGCGCTGCTGAATTTGTGAGTAAAATGCATATATTACGTTATGTGCCACTTATGCATCTGGCGGAAAGCAGTGGTCAATTTTGGAGAAGGTCGCGACACAACACTTCAGATATGTGTTTGATTTGTGCTGCTTCGTGCACGGCGGAAACGGTCCCATTGACTATAATGGCAGCTATCAGCTACGTATTACATTTCACAGACGTTATGCACCGCTTACGCATCCGATGGAAAGTAGGGGTTAGAGTTCATGTAATAAAATGACAAAAAAACCCAACAAAGACTGGAGTATACACTTTAAAGAGTAAGTAAACCCCAAAACAACTTTTTTTTTGCTTCTAAACTATATAAATGGGTGTTTACCAATGCAATCGTTCAGTTTCTGGGGATTGTTTTTACATTTTCGTGTAAACTTGTTTCATTCTACACTTTTTGGTCTAAAAACGTCTTAGTGCTGCCCTCTTAGGGTTGAACGGTGGCTACCGCATTTGAATTTTGTGATCGGTGGAGAGCGGTACATCTTTACGTCACAGGCATTGAATGTGTCATAGCAGTTATGGTCTCACAGACACGCCTCGTGGGTTTGGGGATAAAACTATCAGACAATCCCGGCCCCGTGGCGAGTTTGGAGTTGGATTGCGTTTTGCAGGTTACCATTATTATCACATTAGCACTTAGTTAGCATAGCTAACATACTGTTTTAAACGTTAGCCTATGTTAGCATTACCACTCAGAGACTGGACCCATGGCTAACGTTCAAAACAGATGAACGTCGATCAGATTGATCAGTTGCAGATCGATCAGCTGTTCTTCCTGGCACCGCCCACTTTGTAGAATTTTTCAAATGTTGTTTGGGAGAACGCTGCTTTTTATTTTCTATTACTTTGAATAGAAAAATAATACTTATTTCCTCAGAAAATAATTTCTAATTTTTGTGTAATTTTTGTCCTGTTTGACTTTTTCTTTTTTTTTGTTTGGCAGTGTGGAGCTGTCTGAGTGTCTGAGTACCAAGTAGAAGCCCAACAGATTTACTTTCACAAGCGGAGCAGTACAGGTTTTGCTATAGTACTCCACTTGATATATGTGAGAAAAATCTTTATTATGAATTGTTGGGTTTTTTATTTCTTGATGTTATGGACACGGAGACGGAAAATTAAGGAGAAGAAAGAAGGAAGATGAAGAAGAGAGGTAGGAAACCAGAAGTCAAGAGAGAGGGTGAGTTGAAAATACAAGAGAGGAAGGGGAACAAAGAAAACACAGGAAGACATTGAAGTCTGCCTCCATACCCACAGGACGGCAGAGAGAGGGGGAAAAACAAAACAAAACACGAAAAAGGAACATCGACAAAACCAACCAAACATTGTGAACTAAGAATTACACAACCACATCACACAAAAATAGATATAAAAATACAACAACAATGTCACAGAAAAACTCATGGTACCGATTAATCAAGCTCTAGTTATGATAACCTCAGCCCAAGAATATTTCCTTAAACACCAGAGACCCCACATCTATGTGTGTGTGTTAGCATGCTGGTGCATATAAGGTTTCTCCATAAGAGTGTTCGATAGTTGGTGTGAGCAGACATCAATCCGTCTCCCAGGAATCGATGCAGACATGAAGGAGATCGGAGCAAAGACGTCCAAAGGACCGCCAGAGCCCCAGGCGCCGGGGCGGGCCGGTCAACAGACCGGGGGAGCCTGGGCCCAGGGGCACCCCACCCCCCAGCAGGGACCCGACAAGGGACTGGCCGTCGAGGGGCCCCCGGCACTGCAGGGGCCGCTGCCGGCCGCCACGCGCCGCCTCCACCCTAGGCCAATCCCCACCGCCAACATCCCAGCGCCCCACCGACAGCAGCAGGGGACGGACAGCATCCCCAGGCCGGGCTCAGCCAGCATCTGGACGCCAAGTTGTACCAGCTCCCGGGTCCCGATCCCGCGCAACGCAGGGCGCCGAGACCAGGCATCCAACGAGGGCCAGGGCCGGTCCAACCCGCCAATGAACCGGCCAAGCACGGTGCACACAGAACAGGTGATCAAACGAGCAGAGACGCCGGATCCGCATCCCGCCGAGCCACCGAGCAGGCACCACCCAACAATCCCAAACCTGGCACCTCTAAAAGAGGTGCCCCAACCAACCAAAGGAAGATATCGGCCCAGCGCATCGGCCGACCGACACACCGGCCCCCCCAGGCCCGGCCAGGCACGCACCAGGTCCGAACCGGATTGACCACCGATGCACCGGCAGGCAGGGGCCCCCGTCACCGGCGGGGAGTGACGGAGGGGAAATAGGCCCCCCATTAAGTGTAAGGCCTGAGGTGCGCCAGGCGAGTGGGCAGACCAAGATCCAACCTGACAGGTAGACAAAGACATACAGACACAGTCACACGTTCCCTCCCTCTTAAACCCATACATTCTCACTGACTCACCAAGACAACCAAAAAAATGACGCTGTACCCTCACTCACACACCCCATGCACACTTTATGCTCCCAGGCCCAGGTACCGATGCCCCAGTAGAGCCACCAGCCCCCGGACCCGGGAGGTGGTCCCCCTACCTTCTAGGACGGAGACAAGCAGACCGCCAGGGGCCCCACAGTGGCAAAGCAGCCCGACAGCCCAGGACCCCGACCAGACCGCCTGTCCTCCTCCGGACCTCAACCCCTGATGGCCCGTAGCGAACAGGGGTGTGAAAAGACCCCTAGCCTCCATCCTCCCGCTCGAGTATGGTGTTGATGCGTGTTTTTATAATGTGCATTTAAAACAGAGGGGTGGGATGTGGGGAAGGCAGCCACACAACCCCCAACCCCCACCCCGAGCCCTCAGTGTCTATATGTGGTTTAACAGTGGGCACCGGCACCAGAGGTGAAGCTGATTGTACCGCTCCCCCTCTGGATGCCGAAAAGTGTGCCCACCCCAAAGTCCCTACATATGTGTCGTGTGAGAATGTTATAAGTGGGAGTGTCTAAGTTGTATATTAAAATTGGGACCCAGGACACCTCCTTGCACCCCAGTGATGTGCCCATGCCCCAAGACCCTATATGAGTGGTAAAGTGATGGAGCGGGTGGACAGAGGTGTCCAGGGATGGGGAGGGAAGGACTGGGAGACAAAATGTCTTCCCAGGGAGCCAGCTCCCCCACTGACCCCAATAGGCACCGCTGTTCACCGGGATCCACCAGGGGAGGGAGGCCATGGCGTTCGACCCGGGGCCCATGGCCACAGCACCACAAAGCCCCACGGACCCCAAGGCAGTCCCCCCAGCCCCATCCCAGAAGGGGAACTAAACCCACCCTGACATTCGCTCTACTCTCAAAACACAAAAGACACTAGACACCCAGGTTGAGACCAGGAGCAAACCGATGAGCCGGGCGGCCGACCCACCAGGCCGACATCCACCAGCCTCATTCTTTGTGGAGCAACCACTGTTGCTCAACGGCCCGGCAGGAGACCAAGCCCAGCTCCCCACCCACCTGCCCTGCACGCCCACCACCCGGCCAGTCCACCCGCAAGTCCGACGGAACCCGGCCAAATGCCCAACCCCAGCGCCCCACACAAAGACCAAGACCAAGGAGCCAAGTCCAGTGCAAAAAAGGACTGATCCGGCCCAGAAACGCCACTCAGCCGCCGCGACCAGCAGCCAGGCACCCCAACCAGCAAACAAGGCGAGACGCCATACAGGGACTGGCGATGACAATCGGCCCAGAGAAAAAGAGAGAGGCGGCTGCATGTTGGCTGTGGGGGCCACGACCCCCACAGCCAACAGAGACCCCACGCCGGCCGACCCCCAGCCAGGACCACAGCTATGGGGCGCCGTGCCCCTGAGCCCCGAATCCCCAGGACCACCCCAGACCCTACCCAGGCGCAGCACGGCCACCAGGCCAGTAACCCATGTCCGCCAGTGCAACCCCCCCAAGGCACCGCATGCAGCCATCAGGAGTCACCACCCAAAGCCCAACCCCAGGCCGGCCACGACGTCCAGCGCCCCATCCGCCCAGTGATCCCACCCCCCGGGGTCCCCCCAAGACGCCTCCAACCCCAAAACCCCCACATCAGCAACAGTGTCCCAAATGACAAAACCAAGTGCCCCCCACCCCCAGTAGGTGATGGAGCTGATCAAAGGAGCCCAGAGAGATTGATCAGATATGGGGCCAGAGGCCGTCTCAAGACCAATATGGTCCAACAAGAGATTTCTATACTGATTAATATTAAGAGCTTTTTTATTTTTCCATGTCAGGAGGATAGTTTTCTTAGCGATGCATAAGGCAATGTGAACCATTAGAACTGACTTTGTGTCCATGGTGACATCATTTAAATTTCCTAACAGGCAAATTGAGGGAGATGGTGGGATGTTGCATTTCAGACACTTTGATAAGTCCTCACATATCTGGCACCAAAATTTCTTAACAGGTGGACAGAACCAAAGCGCATGAACATAAGTATCTGGTATATTGCTTGTGCATTGTAAGCAGGTATTAGACGATGTAAAACCCATCCTAAACATTCGTTGACCTGTATAGTGTACTCTATGAAGGATTTTGTATTGTATTAAGTGTAAATGAGGATTTTTTGTTATTTTAAAGGTTCTTAAACATATCTGAGACAGCTTTGTATATTTTAGACAGCAATTTGGGGGGGTTGAGATTAAGAAAATCTAAAACTCTTGCTGGAATTTGTAATTCAGCTGTATTGAGCCTAAATTTACCTTTAATAATAGATTTAATTTGTTGATATTCTAAGAATTTGTTTTTATCAATTCCATATTGTGTAATTAATGTAATAAATAGGATAGTCTGTTCCTTCAAATATATGTTCCAGGTATTCAATTCCATTGCACCTCCAGACTGGGAAACTTATCATACATTTTTTTTGCAAGATGTCTGGTTTATTCCAGATGGGTGTGCGTCTGCATGGGATTATTGTGGACTCTGTCATTTTTAGAAACTCCCACCATGCTGTCAGAGAGGAGCTGATATTTATGCTTTTAAAGCATTCATATTGTTTTATATTTGAGCTAATAAATGGTAGGTCTGAAAGTTTTATCTTATTACATAGTGTCTGTTCTACGTCTATCCAGGACTCGTCTAGGTAGCTATGTTTTAACCATCTTGATATGTATTGGAGCCTGTTGGCTAAGAAAAAATGATGGAAGTTTGGTAGATCTAGACCTCCTTTTTCTTTGGTCTTCTGCAGTGTTTTTAAGCTGATACGTGGGGGTTTATCTTTCCAAAGAAATTTAGAGATAGAGGAGTCCAGAGATCTAACCCAGTCTAGCGATGGTTTACTTGGGATCATTGAGAATAAGTAGTTGATTCTGGGCAAAACCATGATTTTTATTGAAGCAACCCTTCCCATAAGTGATATGGGTAGAGATTTCCATCTAGCAAGATCATCTTCCACTTTTTTTAAAAGTGGGATGTAGTTTAGCGTTATTAAATCTGCCAGTCTTGGTGAGACATTGATACCTAAATAGGTAATATTCCCTGACTGCAGTTGTGTATTAGTTGGATTCTGGACAGAACAATTGATTGGAAGAACTGTAGATTTTAACCAATTTATAGAATAATCTGAAACATTTGAGTAAGAGTTTATCAACCCGATTACCTGAGAGAAAGAGGTTTGTGAATGCTGGAGAAAAAGTAATACATCATCTGCATAAAGACTAATTTTATGTTCTATGTTATTGCATTTTATGCCTTTGATATTGTGAGTTTGCCTGATTGCTGCTGCTAATGGTTCAATAAAAATAGCGAACAGGGAGGGAGAGAGAGGACATCCCTGCCTGGTACCTCTCTGAAGATAAAACCTAGATGATGTTTGGTTATTTGTCCTGATACATGCTGTTGGTGAACTGTATAATATTTTCAACCAGTTTATAAAAGAATTTCCAAAGCCAAATTTATGTAAGGTTACAAATAAGAATTTCCAGTTAACTCTATCAAATGCTTTTTCTGCATCTAAAGATAATATATTAGTTTTAATGTTTTTACAGTAAGAAAAATCTATTAAATCTATTAATCTACGTGAATTTGTGGATGAATGTTTCCCTTTAATAAAACCAGTTTGATCAGGATGTATTATAAGAGGGGTTACTTTCTCTATCCTTTTTGCGAGGGCTTTGCAGATTTTTTTAAGATCAACATTAATGAGAGATATGGGACGATAGCTGGTAGGAAACAAAGGGTCTTTACCTGATTTTAGAAGAAGACTAATGTAGGCAGAATTCATATTTGGTGGGAGTCAGCCATTTTCCTTGGTTTCCTGCAGCATTCTGTGGAATGTTGGTGCCAGAATATTCCAGAATTCTTTATAGAACTCTGCTGGAAATCCATCTGGGCCTGGAGCCTTGTTATTGGGCATGCCTTGGAGGGCCTCCTGGAGTTCAGCCGTTGTTAGTGGTGAATCCAGGGCCATCGCTTGACTTTCAGATAATTTAGGTAGTGTTATGTTATCAAAAAATTGTTCAATTTCATGATCCAATGGATTTATCTCTGGTGAGTATAAAGCCTTGTAAAATTCTTTAAATGTGTTGTTTATTCTTCCAGGATCATATACTGTATTCCCGGTCTGATCTTTAATAGCAGATATAGTTGCTTTTTCTTTATTAATTTTAAGCTGGTTAGCCAAAAATCTACCTGATTTATTACCTTGTTCAAAGTTTTCTATCCTAAGTCTTTGAATTAAGAACTGGGTCTGTTTATTAATAACTTGATTTAATTCTAGTTTTGCTTTACGGATTTCGCCTAGTCTCTCCTCATCTAGAGAAGCTTCTAATGAATTAATAGTTTCTTCTAATTCCTGAATACGTTTTTTTTCCATTTTCTTTTTATTTGATGAGAATGAGATTATTTTACCTCTAATCACAGCTTTTCCTGCCTCCCAAAGAATGGATGGCGACGTACCAGGGAGGTCGTTATATTCCAAATATGAGGCCCACTCTTTTTCGAAATATTTTATAAATTCTTTACCCTTAAGTAAGGATATATTAAATCTCCAATTTTTGCTTTGAGGTGTTTCTGTTTTATTTACTAAAGTTAGAGAAACAGGAGCATGATCGCTAACAGCTATAGGGTGTATCTCAGTGTCTGAAATGTCAGTCAACAGTGAGCTGCTGACTAACAAATAATCCAGTGGAGAATATGAATGGTGGACATTTGAGAAGAAAGTATATTTTTTGTCATTGGGGTGAAGAGATCGCCATGCATCACAAAGTCCATAATCGCTCATGTACTGTTTGACTATATCTATAGATTTCCAGCTGCGCTGAGTCCCTGCTATGCTGAGCCTGTCTATTTCTTCATTTAAACCAAAGTTGAGGTCCCCCCAAGAAGAAGTGAGCAATCCATGTGTTCAAGGAACACCGAGAAGAAGGAATGAAAGAATGAGGGGTCATCAACATTTGGACCATATATACTGACAATACATAACTTTTGGTTATGTATAGATAGTTTTACTATAATAAATCTACCCTCTGGATCTGTAACTGTATCTATTACTGTAAAATTTACATTTGTATTTATTAAGATTGCTACTCCCCTTCGTCTGGAGTTATAGCATGCAGAAAACAAATTAGGAAACTCAGGGAATTTAAGATCATCTGCAGCTGAGGTAGATTTATGGGTTTCTTGTAATAAGACGACATCTGCCTTCAATCTTTTAAGCTGGTTAAGAATCTTAACTCTTTTCTCTCTGGTGCCAGCTCCATGAATATTCCACGTGACAAACCTTAGAGTAGTCATAGTTTTGAGATAAAAGTTGTAAAGTCCATATCACCATGGAAACTGATAAACACTGGTGTTTTATTAGTTTGTGCTTGGGGTTGTCTGATTGAAAATCCAAAAGCCGAGATACAAGAAAGAGAGAAATAGAAGAAAGTTGTGAAGGTGTGAAGGGTGAGGGTGAGAGAGAAAGAAATAGTTATATTATGAAAAAATTCTGTGTGTGTGTGTGAGTGATAAAAGAAGGAAAAATGAGTGACAAAGACATTTGGTGATAGACATGTGAAGATGAGAAAAGAAAAAAGAGCCAGTATCCCAGTGCTTAGCCCTGGCCCCGCCCACATTGAGTAATGTAAACAACTTTACAGAGCTGTGCTAACATTAGATTATAGTTGACTGATAAAACAACTCTTATCTGACCAGTGTTACATGACTAATAAAGCCAAGGAGTAAGCTGGGGGTCCCTGAACAGCTGCCCATTAACATACAGTTTATCTACCGCTACTGTAGCTCTGGTGCCTTCACTGATATATTTCTTCCTGATTGGGAACAAAACGCGCCTTCTATCCAGGATTTCCTTCGGATATTGATCGTTAACGCTATAATTCGTTACCCGCAGTTCTCTGCCCTGGCCTCTGACCTGCTCTTTTTGCTTGTAATGCTCGAATTTAGCAACAATTGGTCGCGACCGGCTGTTGTTGGGCTTCTTACCTCCGAGCCGGTGGACGCGGTGAAAAGTGATGTTTTTTTACCGTGTCGCTTGGGAGCTTTAACTGATGTTGGAGAAAATCTCGGACGGTGGATTTAGCGTCGTCCTCAGCCTGTTCTGGGATCCGCCAACACACATTTCCTTTAGCTTTCATTGAAAATATGACCTTGATATGATTATGAAACATTTTGGATATGTGTTGGTTTGATTGGTGGTTTCAAATAAATAAAAGACAGGACATCAATTGGTTTGGATACATCAATTAATAGAAACTGGATGGATTTATGAGTAGAAAGTAGCCATGGAAGGAATGTAGAAAAAAACGTAAATGGGGTAAAAATTTGCAACAAAAATAATTGTTTTATAATCGAATCATAGCACTAAATTGAATCGAAATCGTAAGGCACCCAAGATAGCACACCTCTACAAAATATATATTAATGATTTGCATTCAACTTTCCACAGTGACTCCAGCATGAACATGGGCATGTTTTGCTTATCTTGGCCACCACCTCTGGTGATCTGAAATTCTTTAGTTTCCATTTACTTTCCTTCTAAGTCTTCAAATTTTTAGCCAAGTGTGCTTCATATCTGCATATGGGAATACAGCCATGGTTATGTGCATATCTGCTCCCAAGACTCCAGTAATATGACCATGTTTATTTCTGCTTCTCATCTCTACTTAAATATAAGGTATTATAGATTCATAGAGAAAAACATACCAGATTATTAGGTGTGAAGATCTTCATGCATCCAGTTCCTGTCAATTATAAGAAATTCTGGTAGCCTGAAGGCTAATTGTAGACATTTTTAACTTTAAGAGTAATCTTGGTCCAGTTTACCATTTATTTTATTGGAACATCTGAAAAAAAGGTGAAAACTGCAGGGGCTCTTGGCATGGGCTTCTTTCAGTAGCAAGGTTTTGAGTGTATTTACCTTTCTGAATCCACACTGAATGTTAGGTTCTGTGAGCAACTGTGTTCTCTGTACCGAGTGAGGCGTCTTTCAGAGAAGATCTTTGTTGGAGAGCTGGAGCAGGCTGATTGACGACATCTGGAGCTCATCAGACTCCTTCATTCTGGGAGCTTCTTAAGGAGCTGTCAGATGCTCTTTTCACGCCTGGTTGTTGACCTACCCGGTAACACTGAGCCGCTCTAGTGATCTCCTCGAGTATTTTAACCTGATTTTCTCCAGTGCTTCCTTCGCCCCTTAATCCCTTGTGTTTCTCCCTAGGATCCCACCAGCTCCTGTGCCTATTTCCAGTGTTTCCCAAGGAAACCTCCTAGTTTTGTATTTAGAACCCGCAGCCCAGATCATCTCAAGCAAGACTCTGGATTTCATCAGCCTGCCCGCTCTCCAATGATCCTCTCACTCGGTAACAGCCCTCCTGTATCCATCTCCCTGCACAGTCACTCTGACAGGCTCTAACACCCTCTTTAAAGTTCCATTGCTCATCTCCCACCAGTAAGTATTCTGGATTTCAATATCGGCAGTCATTCTCAAAACCCGACCAGCCATTAACCTCTATTCAATTTTCAATTCAGTTTATTTATATAGCGCCAATTCACAACAAATGTCATCTCAAGGCACTTAACAAGAAGTCAAAGTTAACAGTCGAAATAACAGAACGTACTGTAATACAACTGGAGAGTAGTAGTAGAAAAGGAAGTAGCAGAGTGAAGAAAAGTGGTCAGTCTGTCCTCCAGCAGTCTAAGCCTATAGCAGCAAAACTACAGAGATAGCTCAGGATGACCTAAGCCACTCTAACTATAAGCTTTATCAAAAAGGAAAGTTTTAAGCCTGACCTTAAAAGTAAACAGTGTCTGCCTCACGGACTAAAGCTGGGAGCTGGTTCCACAGGAGAAGAGCCTGATAACTAAAAGATCTGCCTCCCATTCTACTTTTAGAAATCCTAGGAACTACAAGTAAACCTGGAGTCTGCAGAGTGAAGTGCTCTGTTGGGGACATATGAAACAATCAGATCTCTGATGTATGATGGAGCTGATTATTAAGGGCTTTGTATGTAAGAAGAAGGATCTTAAATTCTATTCTGGATTTAACAGGGAGCCAATGAAGGGAAGCTAAAGCAGGAGAAATGTGATCTCTCTTTTTAATATTCATCAGAACTCTTGCTGCTGCATTTTGGATCAACTGAATGCTTTTAATGACATTTTGTGGACTACCTGATGGTAAAGAATCACAGTAGTCCAGCCTTGAGGTAACAAATGCATGGACTAGTTTCTCAGCATCACTCCTGGACAGGATGTTTCTAATTTTAGCAATATTCCGGAGGTGAAAGAAAGAAATCCTAGAAACCTGTTTAATATGGGATTTAAATGTCAAGTCTTGGTCAAAAATAACGCCGAGGTTCTTTACGTTATTGCTGGGGGCCAATTTAATGCCATCCAGATGACGTGATTGACTAATAAAGGAGTGATGCAGAGAAACTAGTCCATGCATTTGTTACCTCAAGGCTGGACTACTGTAATTCTTTACTATCAGGAAGTGCACAAAATGTCATTAAAAGCCTTCAGTTGATCCAAAATGCTGCAGCAAGAGTTCTGATGAATATTAAAAAGAGAGATCACATTTCTCCTGCTTTAGCTTCCCTTCATTGGCTCCCTGTTAAATCCAGAATAGAATTTAAGATCCTTCTTCTTACATACAAAGCCCATAATAATCAGCTCCATCATACATCAGAGATCTAATTGTTCCATATGTTCCTAACAGAGCACTTTGCTCTCAGACTGCAGGTTTACTTGTAGTTCCTAGGATTTCTAAAAGTAGAATGGGAGGCAGATCTTTTAGTTATCAGGCTCCTCTCCTGTGGAACCAGCTCCCAGCTTTAGTCCGTGAGGCAGACACTCTGTTTACTTTTAAGGCCAGGCTTAAAACTTTCCTTTTTGATAAAGCTTATAGTTAGAGTGGCTTAGGTCATCCTGAGCTATCTCTGTAGTTATGCTGCTATAGGCTTAGACTGCTGGAGGACAGACTTACCAATTTTCTTCACTCTGCTACTTCCTTTTCTCCTACGACTCTCCAGTTGTATTACAGTACATTCTGTTATTTCGACCGTTAACTTTGTTTTCTCTGTGTTTTTCTCTCCATAGAAGATATACCTGGTCTGGTATCCTGCTTGGCTTCAATGCCCTGTTGGACGGGGGGCATCGACTGGGATGGTGCTCCCAGTGGCTGAACATCCACTGTGTCCTGTTATCAACTTTTTGCTTTCTGTAACATAGAGAGTTCTCTTATATCGGATCTTCTGTTCCTTCTGTGTCTCTGCTCTGTCTTCTCAAACCCCCAGACGGTCGTGGCAGATGGCCGCTCCTACTGAGCCTGGTTCTGTTGGAGGTCTCTTCCTGTTAAAGGGGAGTTTTTCCACTCCACCGTCGCTACATGCTTGCTCAGTATGAGGGATTGCTGAAGGATTGCTGTGGTTGGAAAGTCTGCCCAACCTCACGCCAATGACTGACGCAATCTGCTGGGATTCCTTAAATAGGAAACTTTTTAACTGATTGGAATGTTTGTATAAATGTATTGAAATGACTTAAGTGCCTTGAGATGACATCTGTTGTGAATCGGCGCTATATAAATAAACTGAATTGATTTGAAACTGAATTGAATTAATCAGTTTCATTTTTAGAACTTCTGGTCCAAAGACAGCAACTTCTGTCTTGTCAGAATTTAAAAGCAAAAAGTTTAGATTCATCCATGTTTTTATGTCTTCCAGACATGCCTGTAATCTACCTAACTGACTGGGTTCATCAGGATTTATGGATAAATATAGTTGTGTATCATAGGCATAGCTGTGGAAAGTTATCCCATGCTTTCTAATGATTCTACCAATTGGGAGCATATATATGGTGAAAAGAATTGGTCCAAGCACAAAACCCTGTGGAACTCCAGAAGTAACCCTTGAGAGTGAAGAAGATTTATCATTTAGATGAACAAACTGGAATCTGTCAGACAAATATGATTTAAACCAGCCTAGTGCTGTTCCTTTGATCCCTGCAACATGTTCAAGCCTTTCTAATAGAATATTATGATCGACTGTGTCAAAAGCAGCACTGAGATCTAACAAAACCAGAAAAGACACAAGTCCATTATCTGAGGCCATGAGAATATCATTAGTAACCTTCACCAGTGCTGTTTCAGTGCTATGATGAGCTCTAAAACCTGACTGAAACTCTTCAAACAGCTCGTTACTGTTTAGATGCTCACAGACTTGATTAGCAACAATTTTCTCAAGGATTTTGGATAAAGGAAGGTTAGATATAGGTCTGTAATTCACTAAGTCATCTTGATCAAGGGAAGGTTTCTTGAGTAAAGGTTTAATTACAGCTATTATAAATTCTTGTGGTACGTATCCGTTTACTAAGGATATATTCATCATATCCAAAATGGGGCCAGGAACCAAATGGAACACTTCTTTAAATAATTTGGTTGGGATTGGGTCCAACGTACAGGTTGACGGTTTAGATGAGGCTAATGTTTTTGATAATTCCGAAAGCTCTACTGAATCAAAACAGCCTAAGCACAACTGAGGTTCTACAGTTCTTTCCGATACTGCCTCATTTACTGAGGAAGAAGTAATCATGTTTGGGAGGATGCCACTGATTTTATTTTTAATAGAATTAATTTTATTTATGAAGAATCCCATAAAATCATCACTAAGAGCTGGGGGAATAGTTGGCTCAACAGAGCTATGACTCTGTGTAAGTTTGGCAACTGTACTAAAAGAAACCTAGGATTGTTTTTATTCGCCTCTATTAATGATGAAAAATATGCTGTTCTAGCTTGTCAAAGGGTCTTTTTATACAGCAGTAGACTGTTATTCCAAGTTAAATAGGAATCCTCTAGATGTGTAGAGCGCCATTTCCTCTCCAACTTCCTAGTATTCTGCTTAAAAGTACGCAACTCTGCGTTAAACAAAGGAGTCAGCCTCCTATGGCTAGCCACTTTCTTTTTTAAGGGGACTGCACTATCTATTGCCAAACGCAATGAGGACGTAACGCTGTGAACCAGACCATCAATTTCTGAAGGGTTAGAGATTAAATTGCTGCCATCCACTGTGTTACTCTGAGACACTGAGGAAAGTAAGAATGGAACATATTCTTTAAAAGTTGTTACAGCATTGTCTGATAAAGCTCCACTATAATAAAATTTTCTTTCAGATTTAAGATGGTCAGCTAAAGTAAATTCAAAAGTTACCAAGAAGTGGTCAGACAGGACCGGGTTATGTGGGTGGACTGTTATTTCCTCACACTCAATACCGTATGTCAGTACAAGGTCCAAAGTGTGTTTACCCGAGTGGGTCGATCCCTGTACTTTTTGAGTAAAGCCAATTGAGTATAAAATAGCATTAAAGGCTGCATTTAGGCTATCACTTTCAGAATCCACATGAATATTGAAGTCCCCCACTATAATGACCCTATCAGTATTTAATACTAAATCAGATAAAAAATGTGAGATCTGATCCGAGAATTGAGAGTAAGGGCCTGGTGGACGATACGAAACCACATACAAAAATGGTCTTAATGTTTTGCAACTTGGATGAGGAAAATTAAGGGTTAGATGTTCAAAAGAACCGTAGCTATCAATTGGTCTGGGACTAATTAGTAAATCAGAACGAAAAATGGTTGCAACTCCTCCTCCTCGCCCAGTATTTCTAGGAATGTGACAATTTAAATGACTGGAAGGAGTTGACTCATTTATACTGACATAATCCTCCTGCTGCAACCAGGTTTCTGTGAGACAAAGCAAATCAATGTGATTATCACAAATCAAGTCATTTACTAACAAAGTCTTTGAGGAGAGAGAGATCTCATGTTTAATAAACCACATTTAATAGATTTATTTTCCTGTTCAGTCAAAGTCGTATTTATCTTTATAAGATTTCTATAATTTGCTTTTGTTGGCTTAACTTTTAATCCATCGTTTGCAGGACACCACCTAGACAACCATTGATGGAATGACAGCATGCGGCTAAACATGTCGTCACTGGTCCAATCAGACAGGGGACCAGACAAGATTACAGAGTCTTACATTGTTTTGGCAAACTTACACACCGAAGCAACACTTATTTTGTGAGCTCCGATATGCGTAACCGGGTGTCATTACCGCCAGCGTGAATAACAATCTTACTGTATTTACGCTTATCTTTAGCCAGCAGTTTCAGGTAGGATTTGATGTCACCCGTTCTGGCCCCTGGCAAGCATTTGACTATGGTTTATGGTGTCTCTAATGCCACGTTTCTGACTATGGAGCTGCCAATTACCAGGGTCGGCTTCTCAGCGGGTGTGTCGCTGAGCGGGGAAAATCTGTTAGAAACGCGGGCCGGTTGGCTGTGGCCCGGGGGCTGGGTCCTAGAACTATGCTTCCTACATACAGTTACCCAACCAGCCTGAGGTCCCGGCTGCGCGGGCTCTACCGGAGGACAGCTAGGGGGTTCTATCCTTGTTGGCCCCGCGCTGGCTAATAGGCTTCGGCTATCTGCTGGTTTTTCAACAGCCATGGTTCTAATTCTGATACCCTTGCCTCCAAAGCTACAAAAATATTACATTTATTACAGTTACCATTATCACTAAAGGAGGCAGGGAAGTAACTAAACATCTGACAGAGAGAGCAAGAGAGGAGAGAAGAGTTAGAGACAAGAGAAAGAAGAGTAGCCATAGCCGCAATGAAGCTAAGATAACTGAGTTAGCGAGACCACCAAGAAAAACTGTGTGAAACACAAGGAGTTCCCAAAACGTAAAGTACACCACCACAAAACGTTTGTTTTAGTGTGTTTGTGTGTTAAAATAACTTAGAGAGGCCTCAGCACAGAGAAAATAAGATAAATTCAAGAGAGTCTGAACACCAAACAGCTACACGGAGTGCAACAGCGACAACAGGAAATGACGCAATACGACTTTACCTCCGTCGCAGAGTGGATGGATGGATAATGGATAATGGATGGATGGATGGATATGTGGGTGGAAGGATGAATGGATGGATGGATAAATGTGTGGATGGAGGGATAGATGGATAGATAGATAAATACGTACGTACGTACGTACGTACGTACGTACGTACGTGTGGGTGGATGGATGGATGGATGGATGGATGGATGGATGGATGGATGGATAGATGGTTGGATGGATTTGTGGGTGGGTTGATGGATGGATGGATGGATGGATGGAAGGCTGAATGAATGGATAATGGATGGATGGGTGGGTGGATGGATGGATGGATGGATGGATGGATGGATGGATGTGTTAGTGGGTGTTTGGATGAATGGGTGGTTGAATTAATCGATTAATGGATGGATGGAATGATGGATGGATGGGTGGATAAATTAAATGGATGTATGGATGGATGTATGGTTGGATAAATGAATGGATGCATGGATGGATAGATGGGTGGATGGATAAATTAATGGATGGATTGATTAATTGATGGATGAATGGGTGGATGAATAAATTGATGGATGAATGGTTGGATGGATAAATTGATGGATGGATGAATGGATGGATGGATGGAGGGTGGATACAATAATTGATGGATGAATGAATAGATGGATGAATAGATGAATGAATGGATCTGTGGATGAATGCATGGAAGGATTACTGAATAAATGGATGGATAGATGGATTGGTGGATGAATGGATAAATGAATGAATAGATTGGATGGATGGATGGATGGATGGATGGATGGATGGATGGATGGATGGAAGGAAGGAATGGATAATAAAACGGATGCATGGATGGATAGATGGGTGGATGGATAGATAGATAGATAAATTGATGGATGAATGGATGGATGGATAAATTGATGGATGAATGAATGAATGGATGGATGGATACAATAATTGATGGATGGATGAATAAATGGATGTATGGATGAATGGATGGTTGGATGAATGCATGGAAGGATTACTGAATAAATGGATGGATGGATAGACAGATGGGTGGATGGATGGATGGATGGATGGATGGATGGATGGATTATAAATGGATCAATGGATGGATGTGTGGGTAGATGGATGGATTGACAGATAAATGAATAGATGGATGGATGGACAGATGAATGGATGGATAGATGGATGGACAGATGAATGGATTGATGGATGGATGGTTGGATAAAAGAGTGAATGGATGGATGGTTGGATAAAAGAATGAATAGATGTAGGGATGGACAGATAAATGAATAGATGGATGGAACGATGGATAAATGGATGGATGGGTAAATGGATGGATAAAGGATGGATGGACTGAAGGACAGACAGGTGGGTGGATGGATTTATGAATGGATGGATGCATGCAAGGGTGGAATGGATGGATGGATGGATGAATGAATGGGTAGATGAATGGATGGATGGACTGGCAGATGGGTGGATAGATGAATGATGGATTCCAAGGATTTCTAAAAGTAGAATGGGAGGCAGATCTTTTAGTTATCAGGCTCCTCTCCTGTGGAACCAGCTCCCAGCTTTAGTCCGTAAGGCAGACACTCTGTTTACTTTTAAGGCCAGGCTTAAAACTTTCCTTTTTGATAAAGCTTATAGTTAGAGTGCCTAAGGTCATCCTGAGCTATCTCTGTAGTTATGCTGCTATAGGCTTAGACTGCTAGGGGACAGACTGACCACTTTTCTTCTCTCTGATACTTTCTCTCCTACTACTCTCCAGTTTCATTGTTTGCTGTTATTTCGACTGTTAACTTTGTTTTCTCTCAGTGCTTTTCTCTCCATAGAAGCTACACATGGTCTGGTATCCTGCTTGGCTACAATGCCCTGTTGGACGAGGGACATCCCAGTCACTTATCATCCCCCGTGACCTGTTATCAACTTCTTGCTTTCTTTTATATAGAAAGTACTCTTACATCACTTCTTTTGTTCTTTCTGTATTTCTGCTCTCTCTTCTAGAACCCCCAGACGGTCGTGGCAGATGGCGACTTGTACTGAGCCAGGTTCTGGTTCTGTTGGAGGATTCTTCCTGTTGAATGGGAATTTTTCCTCTCCACTGTCGCTACGTGCTTGCTCAGTATGAGGGATTGTTGTGGTTTGCATCAATGGGGTGCAACTGCCAGTCAATGACTCATTGCAATCTGCTGGAATTCCTTACATAGAAAACTACCTAAACCTTTAATCTGATTTGAATGATTATATTTAAATTACATTATTGTAAAATGGCTAGAGATGACATCTGTTTTGAATCCGCGCTATATAAATAAACTGAACTGAATTGAATTGAATAGATAGATGGATAAATAGACACATGGATGGGTGGATGAATGGATAGATTGATGGATGTGTGAGTGGATGGATGAATGGATTGATGGATGTGTGGGTGGCTGGATGGATGGATGGATAAGCTTCAATTATGAGGCTTAAAGGAGTCCAAGCTGGGTTTTGAAAGAACAGGTTAGATAATAGCATGATTAAAAAGTAAAGGTAAGTAATAATATTAACTATCCAGATGTATATCAGGTGAAAAGCGTTTTTAAATGGAGAGGTCAGGTTTAATTTAACAGGGCTTAAGGGTCTATATTTCTAGAATGTTCTGAAAACTTCCATGTGTCAAGCAGGGCCCTGAGTGAGTTGACCAATAAGCAGGTCAGGATGCTGGGAACTCTCCAGGTGCTTCTAACAGGCATCCTGGACCTGCATCCAATGAGCTTATTCATTAAACAAATATGTTTCCACTAATTTAGAATGATTCTTCAGAATAGGCTCCTCCTACCTCCCAGCAGTAAGACCAGCCGCTATATGTAAACCCTAGCAGTGGTTAGGTGCTTACGATGCCATTACTAAGGTAAATAAAGGCCTACTCATTGTTCATCAGACAAGCAGTCATGCTTATACTTCCACACAGAACAAACAGAGCAAAGATACACTTCAAACCTTCTGTCATGTGCTTCATATTTCCATCATGCCATCTTGTTGACATACTACCCCCCCCACATCTTTCAACTGCTTAATGTCACAGTGCTTTACACCAACGGCCCCTGTGTGTTCACCTGACACTGACCCTGCCTCTCTGGTCCATGAAGTCACATGTGTTGTTGCGCTAGGTCATCTATCTGCCTGACATCATAGCTTCCCCCATCATCAGAGATTCTGAACACATACTACACCCTAAAGTTAGGGGCTGATGTAGGAGCAGCTACAAGGCTTGCACTAGAATGCCAGTAGCTGCCCCTTCACCTCTGACTACTTGCCACAGATAGAATTACCCAGGGGTCACCTGCTGTGGCTCTATATCTGGCCGTGTGTCACCTGCATGGTGGAAGTAGGAAAAAAACCTCTATTTTTAGGATAGTATCAGTGAACCCAGGCTGCCACACTCATGACTAATTTCTTCCATTCCGGTTGAAGATGCAGTGTGCTTGTTAACTAAACTCCTGTTACACAATGATAGCAGAGCCCTCTACTTCTGCCACATTAGATGTAAATTTGCCACCACGACTCTTAGCAGGTGCAGATGATATCGGATCAAAATATAGCTCATTACAGCTATTAAGAGACCACTGCTAAATTATTCGGAAATCATCATCTCCACATGTATGAAAGCCGTTCCACCGTCTGTTTATAACTCCAACAAACAGCATTCCACTTAAAGAGAGATGTGGTGATCACCTGAAGCCACCAGCGTGAGAAAAGTCCAGTGGAGATCATGCAAAGACAGGGTATTCTACTAAATACTGTTCTCTGAAGACTCCCAAGGGTAAAACATCAGTATTCTGTTGTTTAGAAATGAATATGAACCCTTTTTCTTTGTGTTATTTTAGGTCTAAAGCTAACAACTTTGTTATTTTGGCTAATAATAAATAAACCTAAATTAATACCTGGAATAACAATATATTTTTACTCAAGAATTTTTGAGAAGTGCTGAGAGTATAAAAAAAAAGGTTTGATTTGCTCAAACACACATCTTTAGATTGTAAAGCCAAATAAACATAAGAAATGGAGTGACCTCATTATTTCTCTCCAGACCAGATATACTCCAGTGACGTTCTGTGTACAGTCATCCATCCATCCATCCATCCATCCATCCATCCATCCATCCATCCATCCATCCATTATCTGTACCTGTCCATCCTATACAGGGTTGCGGGGGGGCTGGTGCCTATCTTCAGCAGTCACGGGGTGAGAGGCGGGGAACACCCTGGACAGTGTGTACAGTCATATTCAGTAAAATTAAAACGTTTTCTGATGAGGCTTGTCTGGTAGATTACAAGTTCTTTTAGAAAATAACCTTTAAGTAGGTATTAAACACACTTTTCACTAAGCCCATATTTCAATATTAAGAATAGTTTTTATTAGTATGTAATATTCTATTGTTGAAAGTCGCTGAAAATCATCATAATTAACAGAAATAAAGGCTTGAAAACATCTTAAAGAGAAACAAACCCTTGTCAATGATCATAATAAAGCAGACCAACCCTCCTCTCAGCTAATTTACTGTTTTGGTTATGAATTTGATGAAATGTTACTCCTTTAGACCCCCAATGGTCTGACTGAATGCTCAGCTTCCTCTTTTCTTTCCGGCCAAAAATAATAAAACCAGAGCTTATCCCTTGTATGCCTCACTCTTTTTTTTCGAGCAAAAAGAATAAACCCTGCTCCCATTCCACGTACGACTCACTCTTTTCTTTTTGGGCAAAAATATTAAAATCCCCACAGCAACCCTGGGAGGAGACAAATGCACTTCTTTTCACTCCGGTCAAAAATAAGTAAAAAGACCTAGCGTAGATTCTCCTACTTCAACCTACGCCTCACTCTTCTCAACTTAGAGGAGCCGTCCCAATGCTCTGCAAAACTTTCCTTTTTTTCTTTCCCTTTTTTGTACTGCAAACAGAAAAAAAAAAGATTTTCACTGTCAACAGAAAAGAAAGACCCCAATGAACCAATTCTTGCGTGCAAGCATAGACTTGCCCCAGTAAACATTTAATCCCTCCCAGGATCAATAATAAATATTAGGAAGGGTTGCATCTCGAAATCCCACCAGCAGCGGTCTGGCATAAGAGACCAAGTCCTCCCCCTCCTAAAACTGTCAGAGTTTTTGGAGGCTAAGGGCTGTCCCTCAGGTTGGCCATACCCTTGACCTCCCAGCCACCCCCCATCCAATCGCTGGGATCTATGGATTTTCTTTTTTTCTCATTTGTTTTATTTTCCAACTTTTATGAATTTTTAATTATTATTATTATTTTTAACTTCCTCACTTCCTCATCTGTTTTCCAGTCTTTTAACCTGAGAGCAGAGCCGGCCCAATGCACAAGCGAACTAAGCCACTGCTTAGGGCCCCCAGACCATCAGGGGCCCCTCATAAATGTTTGAATTTAAACACAGACCACAAATCTTAATGTATGCTTATGGAAAAGATTTAACAGTATGAGCGGAGGCAAATTAAAAGTTTAATATTGAAAAGAATTTCAAAGTTAACTTTATAAAAGCAAAAAAAAAAAAACATCTTTACTGCGTGATTGTTTTGTTAGCATGGTTACAATCCAATTCTATGGGTTTAATCTCTTTGTGTTTGATCATCAGTTAGAATAAATAAATGCATCTCATCAAATAACGAATAGTCCCTGATTGCTTCAAGCTTCCTTAGTTTATTTATGTGTTCTAATTTCAGAATATTTGAATTAGATTTGCCTGTTTCAGGATCTATCATTTTATTTCAGTTCAGGTCTTGCCATATTTGTAGTCTCTGTACTATTGCTTAGCCTTATCAGTTTATTTTCTTTGCATTGCTGTTTCTTGGCTTGTTGATGGCTTTTTCTCCTTGTGTCTTTCTATTTTGTGTTAATTGGTTTACCTTTCCCTAGGATGTCCAGTCTGTTTTATTTTCCTCTCATGTTGGGCCTCCTCCGGGTTCCTCTTAGTCACCTTTAATCTCTGGTTATGACTTTCACCTGTGCTGCCAAATCATCCCCATCTATTCCACCGGATCTGTTTCCTATATAAGTTTGTTTTTCAGCGTGCAGTGCCGGATTCTTTGTGTTTATTTCCAATGAACACAGCTTGTTCCCGACAGGGATAGAATACTCAAGTCTTGATTTGTGTCACCTTTGAGGGACTTGATTTCAGCAGCACCTAACTCAGACTAGGACATGAGAAATAGCTATTGTTGGAATTAGCATACAGCCAATGCTAATATTTGTTATATTAGGTTGAATTAAGTCAAATTACTGGATAAACTTAATGACTTCCTAAAACATCTGTTCGTTTTGCAGACTATTCATGGTTTTAGAATTCATTTTAAGCATCTTTTATTGTTCTGCACATGCTACTGTAATAGCTTGGTGATAGTGTGGGGTATTGAGTAAAATTTCTGTATTTATACTTAATTTTCTTACATAAAATATGGCTGCCATTATTTCAGTTTTAAAATCTACACCCTACTTTCTTACTTTTGACAGTTAATAATGGCTTGACTTGGACTGGAGGATTCTTTTTGGGACTTGAACTTGTTGTTCACTGTTTTCTGACTGGAGTTTAGTTTGATTAAAGTCTTTCACTTAGCTTCATCAGGATGAGCCTGCTGGCTTTTCTCTAACAGATTTAAAGTGCACCAATTTTCAGTTACGCCTTCCGGTGGAAGAGTCCTTTATGTCATGGTATCATGAATCTTTCTGACCCACATGCAGAGTCAGGACGCAGAGTAAAGTTTAATAAAGAATTTATTAGGAAAAATAAATGGTCAGGCAGAGATTCAGTGACTCTTGGAGGAACTAGGATCTGGAGATTGGAAGGAGATGTTAGTTTCTGGTCGAGGTGGATGATTTGGTGAAGATAATGAATGACTCACAGATTAAGATGACTCTTGGAACTAGAGGAGGATGCTAGGTAGTGGTTCAGGAAGTGGTTCAGAGTTTGCTGAGAGGTTTGACAGCAAAAAAAATCCCTCAGGCTCCATTCAAAATGTGGGTTTGGAGTTTGGATAGGAGAGTTTGGTTAGCGTTTATATAGTTTGGAGAGTATAGAGACTGATAGTTTGAAGATTTAGGAGAGTGAGGAGAGAAAGATAAGATTTAGGTATGGTGACCAACCGTCTTGTTTTCCCCGGACATGTCCACTTTTCCCGTGCCATCCAGGGCATCGGGGGGGATTTCATAGATTGATGAAAATGTCCGGATTTTCATAGTTTTTAAGGGGACTAATAAGTATACTTAGATTGACTGGTGCGATGCATGCAATACGACAAATTTCCCCTCATCTATTGTTTAGATGCTATCGGGGATGGTTCTGAACCGATTCATAAACATAAGACTGTGGGCTTTGATGCGCTGCACCACTTTGCCCTTCACCGTGCTGCGACTGTTTACAAGATATTAAAGCACAAGTGTAGCTTTACAGACAAACAGAGCTGGCATAGCTGGCATGTGTGTTTCTTTGTGTGACAAAAGTGGCAAAGATCTAGTAGGTCCACATGGAAGCAAAGTCTAGAAATAATAATTGATCTATAAACTGACTGAGGAGGATGAAAATAAAATCTAAAAAAATGGAGCAGGCATTGTGTTTTTGAGACTGCTGCTTTTTAATTTTATTATTACATTGAAAAAAAAATAATAGCCTACCTGTTTTCTCAGAATGTTATTTCAGATGTATGTTAAATTTTTGTCCAGTAAAGCAAACTATTACTGTTTCTGGTACATTTTCTAATTCGGAAGAGTAATTATTTCTATTATTAATTAATTTCTAGAGATTTTAAAGTCATTTTTGCACTTGTGAAAGCCTATCTGAAGTTTATTAAACTGTCATTCTAACCACATGGAGAATGCATGCTTTAAATATGTTAAAATCAAAAATCTGGTCACTGTCATGACAGTGTTTCAGGACTGTGCCAAGTGTCCACTTTTTTTAGAAATCAAAATATGGTCACCCTAATTTAGGAGAATGAGGAGAGAGATATAAGTGAGAGGATGGAGCCAGTTAGGAGGAGGAGGATTTCCCCTGTGTGGGAGCCAGATATTAGCAGGCTAGAATCCCCCCTGGAGTATTGGGAAAAGCAAAAATTACTCTACCCCAATTTATTTAGTCTAGCATTTGTGTTTTTGTGTACGCCGGCATCTTCTGTGCCTTGTGAAAGAGTGTTTTTTCGAAGGCTGGTGAGGTGGTGTCAAGAAAAAGGAATCTCTTAAAACCTAAAACTTGAGAAACTGCTATTTTTGAATAAAAATGTTTTTCCCCTGTTTTGTATATCATTGTCCAAGTTACACAATCATTTTCAGTCCCCTCTTCCTAGTTCCACAAGCATTTTCACTTTCCTCTGCCTGCTTAAGCCCATCCCTTTTGCCTCAAGTGACAGAAAAACATTATTACACAACCTGCCATAACATATGATACTACCGTTTTAGGATAATATACAGACAGAATACATTCAAAAATATTTTTATTCACATTTGTACTACTTGATGTAGAGAAATTATTTTTTGGGAACTCAGTCATTCTCAAGAACCATAGCAGACTTACAACTTCAGTGCATCACACTAAGTGGCTAAGAGTTACAGCTGCCTGTGATTATGTATCATCTCACCATTTCTATCAAAAAGTAATCACAGGAGAACTCGGGAGACTGGCTCAACACTGGAGGAATCCTGGGGCAGCTTCAAATGTATTTTCTTTAATGTGCCCCTTGCATTTTTTAACAGCTAATGCAGAGGGAAGCTGTACAGCATGTAGAAGCTCAATCATTTCTTGCTGATGTTGTATTGGTTGTCCCTGAGTGGTGAGAAACCCACTCCTTTTCCATTGGGGGAGTCCAATATGTTAAGCCGACCAGGCATACATACAATAAGTATTTATTATCTTTAACCGTTTTCTCAATGTAATCATGTGGTACACCTCCCCTCATGTGATCTGCCATGTTGATACCCTCATGAACAAATGTTAAATTAGGTGCTTCCAAGATTTTGCTCATGCGCTGTTGTCTGAGTGTGGACAAGGCAAATGCCTCAGAGTTAACAAATGCCATTACCCCGTGTGTAGTTAACACCCTGAGAGGATGCCCACGAACAATGTGTGCTGTTTTAGAGATGAGATGGGCTAGTCCAGCTGCGTGCCAGGTGCATGGTGGGTGTCTGTTTTCTGTTGTATCTAGTTTTACACTGAGATACATCAAAATGTGTCTATGTCCATCTACCTTTTGAAACAGGACACCATTGATTATTCTAACAGTCTCTGAGGAGTCTAGAAAAAAAATCTAGTCTGTAATCAGCCAGAGGCAAGTCTGCTGCTGCTGCCAGTTCCTGTTTTAGAACAATAAACGCTTCTGCCACCGTCCAGTTAAGAGGAGCATTTAATTGTTTCATACCATGTTCATTTATCTACGCACGCAATGGAGTGGTCAGATTAGTGTAGCTGGGTATGTAGTGACGGCTAAAGTTAGTTAGTCCTAAAAAGGACAACATTTCTTTAACCTTTAACGGTTTTGGATGTTGTAGGATTGCAAATCTGTGAGCTGCTGTTAGACCTGATCCTTGTGCAGTAACTCTTCTTCCCAAAAAGTGTACTTCTTGTCTTACTAGCTGTAACTTATCCCTGGAAACCTTGTAACCTTCTTAGGCTAACAAGCGGATTATCTGTATTGTTGCTGTGGTGCACACTTCAGCAGTTGGTGCAGCTAAAAGCAGGTAATCTACATACTGAATTAGCACACATCCTTGAGATAATGTTAATTTTTGTAAAGATTTTTAAAAAACTTGGTTGAATAACCCTGGTGAAAGAGCAAAACCTTGAGGTAAGCGAGTGTATCTAAGTTGTTCCCCACGGAAGGTAAATGAAAAAATATCTCTAACCTCTGGTGCTAATGGTAAGCTGAAAATGGCATTAGCCAGATCAATACAGGTGAACCACTGTAAATCTGGTGTTAATGCACTCAGAGCAGTATAGGGGTTAGGAGTTGAAATTGGCTTTTTTTAATAATTCCTGGTTTATAGCGTGCAAGTCATGTGCCATTCGTTATTTCCCGGTTCCCTGTTTCTCAACGGGAAGAATAGGAGTATTCCACTCTGAGTTGGAGGGTTCTAACACTCCTCCCACCTTGAGACCCAAAATAGTCTCTGCAATCCCTTCCTCTGCCTCCGGTTTGTGTGGATACTGGAATCTCCAAATGGGGGATCCTGTTTTCATAGAAAATGTCAACGGTTGTGTGTGTACTAATCCAACATCAGTGGGTCCAGAGGACCACAGAGTGAGAGGAAGTTGTTGTAGCGTTTAACAGCTGCTGGGTAATCTGTTTTTTCTCTGCCATGGAAACAGGTCAGGTGTAAATGTTCTAACATAGAGCTATCCCATGTCGTGGTCTGAATTTTATATATGCCAGTCGAGGAGGAAAACCATACGCTTGGTTTTTGAGTTAATACCCAGTCAGTGGTTTCTGTCCCTCTTTTCACCATGGGACCTAAATCTTTAGCCTGATGTTTTGGATGTAACAGAAGAGAAATATGTGGCACGGCTTCTGAACCCATCATGTAAAATTGAGCTTGTTGAGGAGTCAATTTGGCTTCTAAGGCTACTCCCTCTGGTCCCACATAGCAAGGACCTGCAGTTACTGTCCAATCTTTACCTTCTAATTTTTTCTCAAACTGTTCCTGATAAATTGTAGGATCACCCCTCTCATACAGGAGGGTGACATGTAGGGGATCTGGCGAGGGAACATAAGGATTCAAGTTCAGAAACCATGGTTTCCAGTCAGAGAGAAAAGATGCAGCAGACTGTGGTCCATAGGGAGGGGTCAACTTGGCCCAAAAGATATCTGCCACCTGTGGAGTGTCATCCTGAAGAAGGAACTGTCCATCAGATCCAGAACAGAAAAAAGAATGTCCACTGGGAAGGGTAACAATCAATCCATCAGGACCACACAGGATTGTAGCTCCAGGTTTAATGAGCAAATCCCTGCCCATCAAGTTTGCAGGTGTAACTGATGATACCACAAAGGAATGTACCACCCGCTGATTGTCCAGTTCCACAGGTAAGGGTTTAGTCACAGGGAGAGACATCTGAGCCCCAGAAAATCCAACAACAGAAACCTTTTCTCCAGAAAGTTCAGCATGTGGAGGTTGCTTGTCCACAGTGGTGTAGGTGGCGCCTGTGTCAACAAGAAATGGTAATGAATGTCCAGCAACGTTCACTGTGAGTAGAGGGTCTCCCGTACCACTCTCACTCAGGCTTTTCTGTGGGCATTGTCAATAAGATGGTTGTCCCTGCCATTGGGGCGGGGCCAGATGAGGTTGTGGCGCGTATCGCTGTGGCCCCTGCTGAGACGGTGGGGGTCCCTGTGTGGGTGGGCCTTGGTGCCGCCCACAATCTCTTGCCCAGTGGCCAATCTGTCCACAAAGGAAACATGCATCTGACCTTCTACCAGGAAATCTTCCCCTCTGTCCCCTGCCCCTCCTGCCACGAGCCCCCCTGTAACCTCCCCTGTACTGTTGGTGATTATACACTGGAGGTAGGGCCATTGGGGCCACCTGGGAATACATGCACGCTGATGATGTCAAATACTGCACTGTTTGTAATATGGGTTCAGAAGGGGGAGAAGGTGTAGGTGTAGCGACTACCAGTTGCTTCCCCTTTTTATTGCCTTTTAAATCTGACATTTAACTTGGGCCTCCTTCGGCTGCACTTTTAACAGTGCAGTTTACAAATCACCCTTCTCCTTCTTTTTGTCATAGTCATCATCTTGTTCTTTTTGCAAGAAGTGGGTGAGGTGCACTTCCCATCTACCCTGGTCCGATCCAGGCAGATCTAGATTTTCTGATTCTGATTTCTGATTCTGAACTGATTCTGGAACCCCTCCCAAAACTGCTTCTCTGAACCAACCTCTGTTTGTATCCGCTCTCCCTGGGTACTCCCCTGTCAACGCTACCCAATTGTCTTTACACTGAGAAATATAATCTGTAGGAGACACCTCAGGTTTCCACACAAACCTGGAGACTTTGGAAGCATGTGTTCCTGGCCATCGACGACGCATCCATGTGTAAATATCACGGGAATATTGGGTAAACAGTGCACCATCCGCCCTACAAGCTATATCTGCTTCCGCTTCTAAATCTCGCATATCTGTGAGTGTCATGCATTGTGCTGCCGCAGCTCTGAAGTCGCCTAGAGCTAAAGTCTGTCCCTGAGTCACCTGATCAAACTTCCTCAGCAACAAATTGGCTCCTTCAGAAAAGGATGGGAGGGACTGGGCTATTCCCTGCACACCTGCTAATTTAAGAGGTTTGTATAATCTTTCACTTTCACGAGTACTAATTAATGGTGCCATTGTAGCCCCCTTTAAGTCTCCTCGGGGAGGCGGTTCCAAGTTATCTGGATCATCTGCATCGTCTCCCCCACCCTTCTCCTTAGGAGTTCCCTCATCGTGGTGTTGTACTATTTGTCTCCATACATCTAATTCTTCTTTTGTGTAGCGCAATTCCCCTCCTTTAACGTGAAGGGCTAGATTTAATGTTCCAGTTAAGCTCTTCCTCTCCTTTTCTCCCTCATCATCTTTCTTTGGTGCTCTGTCACATGACGGTGCTGTTTCTCCTGAAATTGATCGCTGTCCCTCTCTTTCTCTCTGCTCTCGATTCCCAAAGGGAACCTCATGGTCCTTTGTTGGCTGAGGCTTGGGTGTGGTGTTGCTACCAGAGCGTGTTTGAACCATGTTTGAGGGTGTCAATTCCCACTCTACCTCTAGTGTCTCTCCATCACTGTGCTCTTGTTTTATTACTGGATAAATACCTTGATATGATGGTGGAGGAGCTGTTGAAGACAGCATGTCCTCTTTGCAAAGATGATCGATGCCTTGTCCACAAACCCCACGGAAATACCACTTAGCTGCTTTTGTAGTTAACTTAACCTTTCTCCCCATCAATCTACTTGCTTTTTCTGCCTCTTCTTTAAAATGCTTTTCCTCTTGAAAACACATCTGACTTAAACAATATCAATCACTTTCTACATACCCACACTTTTCCCACATCTTTTTAAATGATTCTGCTGCTTTTTTCTGAGCTTTTTCTCCCTCACTCTTAGATCCTGCCATTTTAAATATAACCTGGAGGTATTTCTGTAATTGTTCATCTAAGGTCAACCACCTTTTGCCAGGTCCTGCAGACCTGGACTTACTTTTTTCTTCTGAAATTATAACACGTTCACCTTTTATAAAAAACAGGTTGTTTCTAGGGAAAATGCCTAGTGGCGTTCATCCAGCCCCTAAGATCCAAACTTCTACTTGAATACGATTTATTCAAGCGGGATCCTACTGGGTGTTCTAATCACAGGTCTGGATGGATTTTAGATTCCCTGTCTTCAACCTCTACTATGGAGACCTTTAAAAGTGCGGTGAGTGCTGGTCCAAACCTAATGATTGAAACGGCTGCAATGTCTCCCATTCACTGTTCTCACATTTATTTCTCACAACATTCACACACTGCAGTCCTGTATTTTCCCCCTTATTTAATCATATAATGTTAACATTTACTAAATTCTACACTTTCCCTAACCATTTTGCTTCACTAACCTAGAGTCCCAGACTCCGGTACGACGTTTTCTGTCACAAGATCAGGTTTGAGAGTCCTCAATTCTCAGGTCTGATCTGTGTCCCGATCTGCGGTCCAACCGTTGTACGTTAAGTCCTGTCGGACTTAACATTGGAGCGATCACCTCCAGAGGAAAGCAAAGGTTAGTCTTAAATTCTCTATTTTCCTATTAATACTTTTCAATTTTGGCACTTCATCCTAGATATGCGACAGGAATGTTTTGGAAATGTTCAATATAGCAGTTTTATATAAAGGGTACTGCTTACCGTGTTTATTTAGCTGGCCAGCTACTCCTGTCCCACTGCCAACCGTCAGGTGTCTTTTAAATACTTACTTTCTGCCACCGAAACCGGGCCGAAAACACCAAATGATGAGAGGAGATTTTTAAGTGAAAGCCTGCACCTCGTGCTGCTATGCTACCAGTCCTTGACCAGCCTGCGGTCTGCTAACTCCTCTCTCCCAGTTTGTTTATCCTGTGGCAGAGTATAAAAAAAGGATCACACATTCACACAATATATATGTTTGGGCATGCATGGGGAGAGATTCTCACCAAATCATCTCCAAAGAAATCTTCCTCATAAATGCCTTTTATTACTTTACAAAGTTATTACAAAACATTCTGAGAGACAGCCTCTCTTACAGGATCCAATCAGCTCAATAATACATATTCATATAGATGCAAAGTGTGCCTGTACTCCGTCCCTAATAGGTTAAGCCCCTTTTAATATATTCCTTTTGGTTATTAAGCAGAAAACCTTCCTTCTCCCAAAATACCATTTGTACGATCAAACCAACAGTTGTTTCCTGTTTTTTTCAGAGAATCGTAACCCATTGTCTAACTCATATCCTGTTCTTAACAGTTTTGTCCATTTAATCGTGACCGTTCCTTTCTGACCCATGGGTCACATCCTGTGGGAACACTTTCTGCATTTAGTTAATTATTTTAGCACACAACCCCTTCACCTTTTGGCCTGTGTATTCATTCAATACTTGTTTAAAAGTTTTTATTTACAATAGTACATGTAAGTTGGGGTTTACACCAGTGAATCAGAGGGTAGTCTCCCTCTGTCTGACTGTTGTTTGCGCTTATGTAACGAGTGGAAGATCAGATTACCCACCTTTTTTGGAGTCGTTCGGTTCTGGAGAGTGCTCCTCCCAAGGACTCCCTTGTTCTGCTGGGGGATTCCAGCGCTCTCGTGGGCAATAACAGTGAGACCTGGAGAGTTGCGGTTGGGAGAATGCCTCCGATCTAAACACGAGCAGTCTTTTGTTATTGGACTTCTGTGCTCGTCATCGATTGTCCATAAAAAAATCAAATCAGTTTCTTTAAAAGGCGCTTTTACATGACTAAAAGTCAAAACAAGGCGCCATACAATTAAAAGCAGCTTATGATAGAAATTCCGCGTTTACATCCATGGCAAGGCAAGGCAATTTTATTTGTATAGCACACTTTCAACAGCAGGGTAATTCAAGGTGCTTTACATGATTTGGTGATAAAAAAAAAGAACATAAAAGAAACACACATTACACATGATACACAATAAAGCAATAGAAAGATAAAAAACAAAACAAAAGAGCATGAACACATTTCATACATATGACATCAAGCATTTACTCGAAGGCAAATCTAAACATATGGGTTTTTAGTCTCGATTTAAAGCAGTTCAGAGTTTCAGCATCTCTACACTCGTCAGGAAGTTTGTTCCAGATAAGGGGAGCATAAAAACTGAAAGCTGCTTCTCCATGTTTAGTTCTGAGTCTAGGGATGTTTAGTAGGCTAGAGTTGGAGGACCTAAGTGGTCTTGGTGGTTGGTACCGTGACAACAGGTCTTCAACATATTTTGGTGCTAAGCCATGTAATGATTTATAAACTAGTAAAAGTATTTTGAAGTCTATTCTCTGAGCTACAGGGAGCCAGTGTAAGGACTTTAGAACTGGGGTGATGTGCTCTACTTTCTTGGTTCTAGCGAGGACGCGAGCGGCAGCGTTCTGGATCAGCAGCAGCTGTCTGATTGACTTTTTAGGCAGACCTGTGAAGATGCTGTTGCAGTAATCAATCCGACTAAAGATAAACGCATGGATGAGCTTTTCTAGGTCGTGTTGCAAAATCAGTCCTTTAATCCTAGAGATGTTCTTCAGGTGATAGAACGCTGACCTTGTTATTGCCTTTATGTGACCCTGGAGGTTCAGGTCTGAGTCCATTACTACACTTAGGTTTCGAGCCTGATCAGTAGTTTCTAGCTGTATTAATTGAAGCTGTGTGCTGACTCTTGATCGTTCCTCCTTGGGTCCAAAAATAATCACTTCAGTTTTGTTTCTATTCAGCTGGAGAAAGTTATGGCACATCCATCCATTTATTTGGTCAATGCATTGATTTAGGGTTTGAATCGGTTCAGAGTCACCTGGTGACATTGTAATGTAGAGCTGAGTGTCAACCGCGTAGTTATGGTAGCTAATGTTATTGGTTGCTATAATCTTGCCTAGTGGAAGCATGTAGATATTAAATAAGAGGGGACCCAGGATGGAGCCCTGGGGCACCCCACATGTCATTTCTGTTCGTTCTGATGAAAAGTTTTCTATTGAAACATAGAAGTACCTGTTCTTTAGGTAAGACTCGAACCAGCCAAGTAATGTACCAGAGAGTCCGACCCAGTTCCAATAAAATATCATGATCAACAGTGTCAAATGCTGCCTTGAGGTCCAACAGAACCAGCACTGTGGTTCTTCCACAGTCTGTATTTATGCGGATGTCATTGAATACTTTGACGAGGACAGTCTCTGTACTGTGGTGAGGGCGGAAACCAGACTGAAAAACATCAAAACGGTTTGTCATTGTTATGAAGCCATTTAACTGCTGAAACACAGCTTTTTCAATAATCTTACTGATGAATGGAAGATTAGAGATTGGCATGTAGTTCTGCATTAACGTGTTGTCCAGATTTTTCTTCTTTAGCAGTGGTTTAATAACTGCTGTTTTTAAAGCCTGAGGGAAGACACTTGATAGCAGTGATGAGTTCACTATTTGAACAAGATCAGACACAATAACAGGAAGAACTTTCTTTAGAAAAGCTGTGGGTAGGATATCAAGATAGCAGGAGGAGGAGCTTAATTGGATAATGATTTTTTCAAGGCTGTTCTGGTTTAATTCGTGGAATTCAGACATTCTCTCTACATTGTTGTTGATTGGGGATGGCACTGGTTGTGGGTTCGACATTGAGGTACAGATTGACCGTCAAATTGTTAGAATCTTTTCAGTGAAAAAGCTGGCAAATTCATTGCAGGCTCTGGTAGAGTTTAGTTCAGGGGCTACTGTCACTAAAGGATTAGTTAGTCTTTCCACTGTTGCAAATAGAGTTCGTGCATTATTAATGTTTCTGTTGATGATTTCAGAAAAGAACGATTCCCTAAGCATCTTTTATAGTTAGCTGATATCTATTCAGTCTCTTGCCCATGGTAGCCCTTGACTTAAAAAGCCCTTGACTTAAAAAGCCAATAATTTAACTTATCTTTAATGTTGAGATAGAAATCTGCAATTGTATACAAAAGTTTGCCCCCCCCCCCACCCCCACCCCCCCGCCCTACTAGAAATTCAGATGTGAGTAGGAACCAGCAGGCAGATTTGTTTAATTTGTTCAATTTCTAAATGCCAAAAAGTAAAACATTTTAATTTAAAAAATATATATTTTTAAGCAACTCATCGAACTGCCAAAGGCAACATTTTTCTAAAGGAGAAAGCATCTTTAGACCTTTATTTTTATTACTGTATGTTGTACCAAGGTGATGGTCTGTTTCCTGTGCATTGTGTTTCCTGCTGTAAGAGCAAATCTCCAGATAAAAATGTTCTGCTGTGGGCCACATACAAACAGCACCGCTGAAAGAGGCAAAATCATCTGGAGGTTGTCTTTAATTCAGTTTATTTATACAAAATCAGCATAAAAAGAAACGTCCTCTGACTTTCAACCGTTTTTACCTTCAGTAAACTTAGTGTGTAAATATTTGTATGAACACTAAAAGAGTCAACACCATAAGACATAAACTAAAAATGTTTCACAGACATGTGACTAACAGAAATAGTATAATGTGTCCTTGAATGAAGGGAGGCTCAAAATCAAAAGTACCAGTCAGTATCTGGTGTGGCCACCAGCTGCTTGAAGTACTGCAGTGCATCTCCTCCTCATGGACTGGACCAGAGTTGTCAGTTCTTGCTGTGAGATGTTACCCCACTCTTCCACCAAGGCACTTGCAAGTTCCTGGACATTTCTGGGGGGAATGGCCCTAGCCCTCACCCTGTGATCCAACAAGGTCCCAGACGTGCTCAATGGGATTGAGATCCGGGCTCTTCGCTGGCCATGGCAGAACACTGACATTGCTCATGCAGAAACTCATGCACAGAACGAGCAGTATGGCTGGTGGCATTGTCCTGCTGGAGGATCATGTCCGGATGAGCATGCATAAAGGTTACCACATGAGGGAGGAGGATGTCCTCCCTGTACCGCAAGGCATTGAGATTGCCTGCAATGACAACAAGCTCAGTCCGATGGTGATGTGATATACCACCCCAGACCATGACGGACCCCCCACCTCCAAATCGATCCCGCTCCAGGGTACAGGCCTCTGTGTAACGCTCATTCCTTCCACGATAAACACGAATCCGTCCATAACCCCTGGTGAGACAAAAACGTGACTCATCAGTGAAGAGCACTTTTTGGCACTCCTCTCTGGTCCAGTGAAGGTGGGTTTGTGCCCATAGGCGGCATTGTTGCTGGTGATGTCTGGTAAGGACCTGCCTTACAACAGGCCTGCAAGCCCTCAGTCCAGCCGCTTTCAGCCTATTGCGGACAGTCTGAGCATTGATGGAGGGATCGTGTGTTCCTGGTGTGACTCAGGCAGTTGTTGTGGCCATCCTGTACCTGTCACGCAGGTGTGATATTCGGATGTACCGATCCTGTGCAGGTGTTATTACACGTGGTCTTCCACTGCGTGGATTATCAGCTGTCCTTCCTGTCTCCCTGTAGCGCTGTCTTAGGCGTCTCACAGTGCGGACATGGCAATTTATTGCCCTATCCACATCAGCAGTCCTCATGCCTCCCTGCAGCATGCCTAATGCAAGTTCACGCAGATGAGCAGGGACCCTGGGCATCTTTCTTTGGGTGTTTTTCACAGTCGGTAGACAAGTCTCTTTAGTGTCCTGCGTTTTTAGAACATTGTTTAAACCCTTTACAATGAAGATTTGTAAAGTTATTTGGATTTTTACAACATTATTCTTGAAATACACAGTCCTGAAAAAGGGATGTTTTTTTTTTTTGCCAAGTTTAGCTCCGATTCACAACAGATGTCATCTTAGGGCACTTTACAAGAAAAGTCATTTCAATACAAAAACTCCAATCAGTTTAAAAGCAATTTAGAAACCAGGTGGTGGCAAAGAGCTTGAATCTCAGTCGGCTTGAGAAAAATACACCCGCATTCACATTCACGTTTTTTATTTTACTCCCTGGGCTGCCACCTTATCGTGGTGAAGGGGTTTGAGTGTCCCAATGATCCTAGGAGCTAAGTTGTCGGGGGCTTTTGCTCCTGGTAGGGTCACCCATGGCAATTAGGTTCTAGGTGAGGGATCAGACAAAGTGCCCAAAAGACCCCTATGATGAAAATGACAGATGGACTCAGTGTTCCCTCCCCCGTACGCGGGTCACCGGGGCCCCCCTCTGGAGCCAGGCCTGGAGGTGGGGCACATTGGCGAGCGCCTGGTGGCCGGGCCTTTACCCATGGGGCCCGGTTGGGCTTAGCCCGAAGAGGTAACATGGGCCCCGCTTCCCATGAGCTCACCACCTGTGGGAGGGGCCATAGGGGTCGGGTGCTGTTCAGGATGGGCGGCGGCCAAAGGCGGGGACCTTGGCGGTCCGATCCTCGGCTGCAGAAACTGGCTCTCGGGACGTGGAACGTCACCTCTCTGGTGGGGAAGGAGCCGGAGCTGGTGTGCGAGGTTGAGAGGTTCCGACTGGACATCGTCGGACTCACCTAGGCGCACGTCTCTGGCTCTGGAACCCGTCTCCTCGAGAAGAGTTGGACTCTCTTCCACTCTGGAGTTGCCCCCGCTGAGAGGCGCCGAGCTGGGGTGGGCATACTTGTTGCCCCCCATCTCGGCGCCTGTACGTTGGGGTTTACCCCGGTGAACGAGAGGGTAGCCTCCCTCCGCCTTCGGGTGGGGGGACGGGTCCTGACTGTTGTTTGTGCTTACGCGCCAAACCGCAGATTAGATTTCCCACCCTTCTTGGAGTCTTTGGAGGGGGTGCTGGAGAGTGCTCCTCCTGGGGACTCCCTTGTTCTGCTGGGGGACTTCAACGCTCACGTGGGCAATGACAGTGAGACCTGGAGGGGTGTGGTTGGGCGGAATGGCCCCCCCGATCTAAACCCGAGTGGTGTCTTGTTATTGGACTTCTGTGCTCGTCATGGATTGTCCATAACAAACACCATGTTCAAGCATAAAGGTGTCCATATGTGCACTTGGCACCAGGACACCTTAGGCCGCAGCTCAATGATCGACTTGGTTGTCGTCTCATCTGATCTGCGGCCGCATGTTTTGGACACTCGGGTGAAGAGAGGGGCTGAGCTGTCCACTGACCACTACCTGGTGGTGAATCGGCTCCGATGGTGGGGGAGGACGCCGGACAGACCTGGAAGGCCCAAACGTGTTGTGAGGGTCTGCTGGGAACGTCTGGCAGAGTCTCCTGTCAGAAGGAGCTTTAACTCACACCTCCGGCAGAACTTTGAACACGTCCCGGGGGAGGCGGGGGACATCGAGTCCGAGTGGACCATGTTCCGCGCCTCCATTGCCGAGGCGGCTGACCGAAGCTGTGGCCGCAAGGTGGTCGGTGCCTGTCGCGACGGCAACCCCTGAACCTGCTGGTGGACACCGGCGGTAAGGGATGCTGTCAGGCTGAAGAAGCAGTCCTACCGGGTCTTTTTGGCTTGTGGGACCCCTGAAGCAGCTGATAGGTCCCGACAGGCCAAGCGGGATGCGGCTCGGATGGTTGCTGAGGCAAAAACTCGGGCGTGGGAGGAGTTTGGAGAGGCCATGGAAAACGACTTCCGTACGGCTTCGAAGCGATTCTGGTCCACCATCCGGCGTCTCAGAGGGGGAAAGCGGTCTTCCACCAACACTGTTTACAGTGGGGATGGTGTGCTGCTGACCTCGACGTGGGACGTTTTGGGTCGGTGGATGGAATACTTCGAAGACCTCCTCAATCTCACCAGCACGCCTTCCAATCTGGAAGCAGGGTTTGGGGACTTGGGGTCGGGCTCTCCAATCTCTGGTGCTGAGGTCACTGAGGCCATTAAAAAGCTCCTAGGTGGCAAGGCTCCGGGGGTGGATGAGATTCGACCGGAGTTCCTCAAGGCTCTGGATGTTGTGGTGCTGTGTTGGTTAACGCGGCTCTGCAATATTGCGTGGACATCGGGGGCAGTTCCCTTGGATTGGCAGACCGGGGTGGTGGTCCCCCTGTTTAAAAAGGGGGAGCACAGAGTGTGTTCCAACTACAGGGGGATCACACTTCTGAGCCTCCCTGGTAAGGTCTATTCAGGGGTTCTGGAGAGGAGGGTCAGACGGATAGTCGAACCTCGGATCCAGGAGGAACAATGCGGTTTTCGTCCTGGCCGTGGAACACTGGACCAGCTCTACACCCTCAGCAGGGTCCTGGAGGGTGCATGGGAGTTCGCCCAACCGGTCTACATGTGTTTTGTGGACTTGGAGAAGGCGTTCGACCGTGTCCCTCGGGGGGCCCTGTGGGGGGTGCTCCAGGAGTATGGGGTACCGGGCCCCTTGATACGGGCTGTTAGGTCCCTGTACGACCGGTGCCAGAGTTTGGTTCGCATTGCCGGCAGAAAAGTCGGGCTTGTTTCCAGTGAGAGTTGGACTCCGCCAAGTTTGCCCTTTGTCACCGATCCTGTTCCTAACTTTTATGGACAGGATCTCTAGGCGCAGCCAAGGCGTTGAGGGGATCCGTTTTGGTGGCCTCAGGATCGGGTCTCTGCTTTTTGCAGATGACGTGGTCCTGTTGGCTTCATCGGAGCGTGATCTACAGCTTTCGCTGGAGCGGTTCGCAGCCGAGTGTGAAGCGGCTGGGATGAGAATCAGCACCTCCAAATCCGAGGCCATGGTCTTGAGCCGGAAAAGGGTGGGGTGCCTCCTCCGGGTCGGGGATGGGGTCCTTCCCCAAGTGGAGGAGTTTAAGTATCTGGGGGTCTTGTTCACGAATGAGGGAAAAATGGAACGGGAGATCGATAGACGGATTGGTGGGGCATCTGCAGTTATGCGGGCGCTCTACCGGTCTGTCGTGGTGAAGAGATAGCTGAGCCAAAAGGCGAAGCTCTCGATTTACCGGTCGATCTATCTACCCTCATCTATGGTCACGAACTCTGGGTGGTGACCGAAAGAACGAGATCACGGATACAAGCGGCTGAAATGAGTTTCCTCCGCAGAGTGTCTGGGCTCTCCCTTTGAGATAGGGTGAGAAGCTCAGTCATCCGGAGGGGGCTCAGAGTAGAGCCGCTGCTTCTCCACACCGAGAGGAGTCAGTTGAGGTGGCTCGGGCATCTGGTCAGGATGCCTCCTGGACGCCTCCCTGGTGAGGTGTTTCAGGCACGTCTCACCGGGAGGAGGCCCAGGGGAAGGCCCAGGACACGCTGGAGGGACTATGTTTCTCGGCTGGCCTGGGAGCACCTTGGGGTTCCTCCCGAGGAGCTGGAACAAGTGGCTGGGGAGAGGGAAGTCTGGGTCTCTTTGCTTAGGCTGCTGCCCCCGCGACCCGACCCCGGATAATCGGAAGAAAATGGATGGATGGATGGATGATTAATGAAAATTTTTTTTTTTTAATGATTCACATTCTTTAAAGATTAGGGTGATGGCAAACCTGACAAACAGAACACAGTCTTTGAGACTGAAGGATTGTGTGTCAAACCAGGTGGTCAGCAGCACAGGGGACCATACTCACCATTCCTTTTCACTCTGTATAAGTCAGACGGACCAGCGAGTGACTGAATGAGAGTAGAATATATATTGGGGAAGAAAATGAGGAAGTGAGAGGAGACCAATGACCAATTGGAGGAATCAGATGCAAGTGAGAGGGACAGAGCAGGTGGAAACAATCAACAACTGGGTAGAGAGGTAGAATGGCTAGGAAGACAGAAAACTCTTAAGAAACTAGAAACTAAAGATAAGTCTAGGAAGGAAACCTAAGGAAATACTAGGGAGCAGAAGGAAGAAATAAATAAGTAAACTATCTAGAGGGAATAAACTAAGGAAACAAATGAGGACACAAACAAAAGGTGAAAACATCTAAGAGCAAGAATATACAGAAACAAGGAAGTGCCAGAATAAACTAATAAAGACAAGGGATAACCTAACATGATAAAACTAGATAAGGAAAAGAACTCAGTTTAAACACAAACAGGAGGGACAAAACAAGAGAGCAGCTTGGGGTACAGAGGAGAAGGAAATAAAATGGATGGAAAAAAAGCAAAAATCCACGGAACCTGACAACTCATCAGTCATCAGTGACTATAGACCTGTTGCCCTGACATCCCACATCATTAAGGTCCTGCAGAGACTCCTGTTGGTCCCCCTGAATAAGCAAACAAGAACATATCAGGACCCACTGCAGTTTGCTTATTGCCGTGGAGTTGGAGTTGAAGATGCCATCATCCACCTGCTTCAGCCAATCTACTGTCATCTGGACAAAGCCGACAGTACTGTGAGGAGGATGTTCTTTGATTCCTCCAGTGCATTTAACACAATTCAGCCTGATTTGCTTTGTCAGAAACTCCTGAAGACACAGGTGGAGCCCTCAACAATCGCCAGGATCAATGACAATCTGACAGACAGATCACAGTTTGTGAGACTGAAAGATTGTCTGTCAAACCAGGTGGTCAGCAGCACAGGAGCACCACAGGGGACCGTACTCTCACCATTCCTTTTCACTCTGTACACCTCAGACTTCCAGTACAAATCAGAGACCTGTCATCTGCAGAAATACTCAGATGACTCTGCAATTGTCGAGTGTATCAGAGATGTAGAAGTAGAGGTGGTTGAGGAGAATAAATACCTTGGTGTTCACCTGGACAACAGACTGGACTGGAGGCACAACAGTGAAGCCATGTACAAGAAGGGACAGAGCAGACCGTACTTCTTGAGGAAGCTTAGGTCCTTCAAGGTTTGCAGCAAGATGCTGGAGATCTTCTACAAGTCTGTTGTGGAGAGTGTAATCTCTTCAGCCATCATCTGTTGGGGTAGCAGCATCAGAGCCAGGGACTAAAAAGACTAAACAACCTGATGAAGAAGGCTGGTTCTGTTCTGCGGACGACTGTGAAACATCTGGAGATGTTGATGCGAGGAAGGATTCTTCATAAAATCAAGAAAATTATGGACAAACCTGAGCATCCTCTGCATGAGACTATCCTATAACAACAGTGTCTTCAGCCAGACGCTTCTCAGACGTAACACAGGCCGCTACAGGAGATCTTTCCTGCCGACAACCATCAGGGTTTACAACAACTCCTTAAAGAACTTTGGATAATATAAGTTACAACATTTAATTGGGATTAATAAAGTATTTTTGAATTTAATTGCTGTTAGATTAATGCCAGTGAAGATAGATATTCATTAAAAAACGTATTTTTTTATTTTAAATCTAAATCTCCCAGAGGTATGAATACATTCAAGCTTACCTGTATGGCTGCTTTGCTGGGATGTCCCATTTTCAAGACAGTACCAAGAGAATGTGGAGTTTATGACTGGCAAACGTGGAAAATCAGTTATAAGAAAAACATCAAGCAGGAACATAGACCAGTAAAGTTCGGTAGATTATCATGATCTTTGTCATTGCTTGTTTCAGCCTCTCCATCCACCCTCGAATCCATGATAGTCCAGATGATTTTCTGGCTCATACATGTACAGTGAGGAAAATAAGTATTTGATTCACCACAGATTTTACAGGTTTCCCCAATTACAAAGTATTAAGAGGTCTGTAATATTCATAGTAGCTACACCTCAACTGTATGAGCTAGTATCTTTAAAAAAAATCTGATAATCACATTGATTTTTTAAATAAACAATTTGCATTTTATAGCATGAAATAGGTATTTTTATACAACAGAAAAATAGAACTGAATATGCCATACAGAAACCTTTGTTTACAGTTCTAGAGGTCTGATGCTTCCTGTCATTCTTGACCAAGTTTATACTGCAGCAGGGACTCTGGTCCACTCCTACAGGCAGATCTTCTCCAGATCTTTCAGGCTTCAGGGCTGTTGCTAGGCAACACAGCGTTTGTGCTCCCTCCAAATAGCATATATTGGGTTAAAGTCTGTAGACCGGCTAGGTGACTCCAGGACCTTGAAATGCTTCTTACCAAACCACTGCTTAGTTGGCCTGGCAGTATGTTTGGGGTCATTGTCATGCTGAAAGACCCAACAACCCATCTTCAGTGCTCTTACTGAGGGAAAGAGGTTGTTGCTCTTGAGTGACATAGGTTTGCTTTGGCTAATTCAGCTCTGGTCTTCTCCGAACAGTAAGTTACTAAACCTGTATATGAAATAACAACAAACAACTACTTTCCAAAATACAAGAGTTTATAAATAAAAAGAATTCAACCATGCAGTCAAAATACTTCAATCAACAAGCTCACTAAGCTAGTAACACACAACTAAATTACTAAGTATAAGAAAAATTAACGATAAAACTACCTACTAAAAGTAAGAACAGTAAAAATGTGCTAATGCAAGGAAGAAGAAACAATAACCAGCAAATTGATAGTGATGTCACAGTCCAGTATGAATATGTATGCTTAAAGACCAAGGCTTGAACCAGAGGTGAAGACAAAACATTAGTTGGAGGAAGTAATGTTTCATTAAATAATTTGCTCAATTAGAAATCAGACTTTAAAGATTTTCTGGAAAATTGATTTGATTTTATAGATCAGTCACCGCAGTGATGGATGTAATTTTATATTTTGGCATACTAAAAAGGCTGTTTCAAAAATGACTTATAAGACAAGACTAGTTTTGGTGTTTAAATTATCCATTTGAAAGCCAAGAATTCTAATTGTTTATGAGCGCCAGAAGCAAACAGATAAACAATGTTTATCAGCACTAATGGTGCAGTGAGCTATATTAGCATCCAGTGCAGGCTAAGTATCACGCTGTGTAGCTTAGCACCAGAGAACAAATGAAAACTTTGGTGGGACGGAGTAACTGATGTTGCATGATTAAAATGACTATTGGCAATAACTTTATAAAATACTGTTTATACCACAGGCACACCAGCCTGTTCGTACCCAAACAGTCAAAGAATAAAATCTTACAAATGCAGCAAAAACACAGTGAAATAGACAATAAAACAATCTTTAAATTGTTTTTCCTAAGCTAATTTATCACTTCCCAGACACAATCTTACTTGAAGGAGTCTTAGATCTCCATAGCAGGGTGAATCTGTTGTTTTGGGGAAAATCAGCATGTAACAGGGAAAATCAGCTGAGGGGGCCCACAGAATGAGGGCCCGAGTCTCTGTGGGTACTCCCCTGGAAGTCTGGCGGATGGCCAGGTGGGCAACCCCTGAGGACCTGGAGGTCTGGCGGACGGCCAGGAGGGCAGCCCCTAAGGACCTGGCGGTCGGGCAGTCGGCCCGGGTGGTGTCCCCTAACAGGACGGCGGTCAGGCGGATGGCTCGGTGGTCCTCCCAGGAGGACCTTAAGATCCGGTGGACAGCCGGATGGATGTCTCGTTGCTGGACTGAGTTCGGGCAGACGGCCCGGTGGTCCGTTTCTGAGGACCAGGCAGCGGCTGAGGAGCTTGGCTGGTCGGCGGCGACGAAGAGGCCTGGCCGGTCGAGGTTGCCCGCGACGAAGAGGCCTGGTCGGTAGAGCTGAATCTAGTGGCCCGAAAACCGGCTGAGCTAGGTCTGGTGGCGCAGAGGCCGGCTGAGCTGAGTCTGGCGGCGCGGAGGCCGGCTGAGCTGAGTCTGGTGGAGACCAGCTGAGCTGAGTCTGGTGGAGACCGGCTGAGGTGAGTCTGGCAGCGCGGAGGTCGGCTGAGCTGAATCTGGAGGCTCGAGGCGACAGCGGTCGGCGGCGAAGAGGCTCCAGCGACGGAGACGGGTCATCCTTGACCCTCCCTGGGAGCTCTAGCGACGGGGACAGGTCCTCCATGACCCTCCCTGGGAGCTCTAGCAGCTGAAACGGGTCCTCCCTGACCCCTGGGACTCTGGCAACCCACGGGGAGATGCCAGATGCTGGAGAGCTGCCAACGTGATTGCCAGGAATGGTGGAGGCTGAGACCGGAACTGGCTGTGGCTGGCTGACTGGCTCACAGGCAGAGGCTGACTTCGGGGCCAAACAGGTAGAGGCTGACTTCGGGCCCGAACAGGCAGAGGCTGAAGCCAGCGGTGAGACAGGGGAAGCTGGTCTCGATGAGCTGACGAGAGCCGAGGGACTGAGAGGAGCCAGTGTGCTGATCGCGGCAGGGAGGACTGGAGGCGAGTGGACAGCTCGCACCTCCACCCAAGAAGCGGCCCTACCTCGACGGCATTGCTGCCTGCGGTGAGGCGGTAGAGGAAGCTCATGCCGTTGAGGACCAGTGCCTGGGGAACAGAATGCCAGCCTGAAAGCTCTGAGTCGTCCTCCGTCTCGGATGTTGGTTTGACAGACGCAGCCAGACAGGTAGGGACTGGACAGACAGGCAGGGGTGCTGCGTCGGTTGACGGAGGATTCGATGAGAAAGCAGCGGCCACGCAGGCATTTGGTGAGGGGGCGGCGCTCTGCTCCCGGAAACAGTCCCGGTGCAGCGAGGCCTCCCCCGGCGGTTAGATGGTGGAGGCGGACAGGGTGGACTGATGATCTGATCCCACGCTTCCTGGCAAACGCAGGCAGTTATGAAGGGGCCGATTATGAAGGCATGAGGTAAAGAAGATTAGGTGTGTATGATTGAGACACAGGTGAGGGCAATGATTAAGAGAGGGAGTGAATAGGGCAGCATGACACACTACATGTATTTTCCGTTCCAAGGAGGTTCCCCCAGAAGCCTGTTGCAACCCTCGCCAGCGGAGCGTGGATGTTATGCGCTGATGTCTCTCTGATGTGAGTCTGGTGATAACCCACGGACAGAGAACGAGAGGGGGTGGAGCATATGATTAAATAGGAGTGATGATGTCACACATTCACAAAGTGAAGATCCTCTTCTTCCTGTTGAAAGTGAAAGTTGCCTTAATGCAGTGCATTGTGGGATCATTAGTCCTTACTGCCGAAGGTCTGTCTCTGTTGTCTAGTTCTGTCATTATAGCTATTGGCACAACATTGCCCAACATCTCACAATAAGAGGTTTCATCCATCCACTGTCTCTTAATCCTTCTCTACAAATGAAGAACCTGGGCATGATTTTTGACTCTGAGCTGACTTTTATCCCTCACATTGAAAACATTACTAAAAAAGGTTTTTATCGACTAAAGAAAATGGCCAGAGTCCCCCCAATCTCTGTGGGGCCACTACGGAGACATTAATGTATGCTTTTATCACCAGTAGGATTGAATACTGTAATGCCCTGCTTTCTGATCTTCCCAAAAAGAGTATATCAGGTTTACAGCTTCTACAATATTCACCAGCACGGGTCCTGACGAAGACCAGGAGGCGGGAACACATTAAGCCGGTCTTAAAATCACTGCATTGTCTCCCTGTATGTTTTACGATCGATTTTAAGGTTCTTTTAATGGTTTTTAAGTGTCTTAATGGTCTTGGGCCTTCTTATTTTTCAGAACTGCTTTTACCATATGAACCTTGTCCTGGCGGTCTCTGCGCTCCTCTAGCAGCCGTCTCCTTGTCATCCCTAAAGTGTCAGGAGGTGTGTGGAGTATGGACCAAAACGCACTCGCTGAAGGAAGGTGCAGGATGTTTATTACAGGAGGAGGTGATGATGATGGTGGTGAAGACGGCAGGAACGGAGATACTGGACATCGGACAGGGACGGAAGACAGCAGGAAGACGACACACCATGGAGATAAAGACTATTACTAATGATCCGGCCCGGAGTGAAAGGAAGTAAAGGGTCTTAAAGGCAGGAGGTGAGTAGGATCAGGTGTGGTTGATGAGACAGACAGGTGAAGACAATGAGGCATGAATAGGGCAGCGTGACATAAAGTCAGGACACACACTCACAGTGAGGCGTCTTTCCAGTTTTATGGCCCTCACCTCTGGAACAGGCTGCCAGAGGACCTCAGGGCTGCAGAGAACGTTCATGTTTTTAAGAGCAGGCTCAAGACTTTTAGCCGAGCTTTTTATTGATTAAATATTTATCAATATCTGCTTAATTGCTCAGCATGTCTTATTAAATTTTATCAATGTTTTACACTATATAATTCTACATTTTATCAGTGTTAAAATTTTATCTGTGTTATACTATTTACTCTCATATTTATCTACTCTTTATTTTAATATTTTAACCTGTTATTTTAATCTTTCTTCCAGTGTTTCTTCCAGGGAGCGGTGGTCGGCTGTGGCTGCCTGGGTGCTTTCCAGGTGGAGCTTGGGTGGTGGTGGGGGTCTCAGCCTTCTCTCCCTGGATACCTACTGGATACCCTGGGCCGATGCCTCGGCTGTTGCTGTCGATCTGCTGCTGCTGATGCAGATGGCTCCCCTGATGGCGTTTCCTTAACAGCTGATCTGTACTCGGCCCAATATCCTTGTTTACTGTTGCTTTTAAGTGTGTGCATGCATGGGAGATGAGTTGGGAAGAGAAAGGGGGGGGGGGACATCATCATCATTGTTCTGGGGAGGGGTTATGTGGGGTCATTTCAATCTGTAAAGCACTTTGGGATGCTATTTTGTATCAAAAGTGCTTTATAAATAAAGTTTGATCCTCCCAACACGGTGCAGTCGTCCTATCCCCTTTGCAGAAAGGACGCCCAAAGCATTATTCTTTCTAACCCCATGCTTCACAGTTGGGAAGGTGTTCTTGGGATTGTTCTCATCCATCTTCTCATCCATCTCATCTCATCCATCTTCTTCCACAGTGGGTAGGGTTTATTTTGTTCTATTTGGGTCTCATCTGATCTCATGACCCTCTCCCTATCCTCCTCTGAATTGTCCAGGTGGTCATTGGCATCCTTCAGACGAGTCTGGACAGGTGCTAGTTTGAACAAGAGGACCCACTGCAGGACTTTAATCTATTACAGTGTAGAGTGTTGCTATGGTAACCTTTGTTACTGTGGTCCCAGCTCTTTTCAGGTCAGTGACCAGGTCCTCCCATGTAGTTCTGGCTGATCTCTCATCTTTCTCCTGATCATAAATACTCCACGAGAGGAAATCTAGCTTGGAGCTTCAGTCTGGGGCACACTGACGGTCATTTTGAGTTTTTTCCATTTTCCAATAATTGCTCCATCAGTTGCTGCCTTCTCACCAAGCTGTTAGCTGTTGTCCTGTAGCCCACCGTAGGTGGTCTATAGTTTTATCCCTGGTGTCCTTAGACTGCTCTTTGGTCTCGCCATGGTGGAGAGGTTGGAGTCTGACTGATTGATTATTTGGACAGGTGTCTTTTATACAGGTACAAACAGGTGTAATTAATCCATTTAAGGAGTGGAGGATAGGATAGCTTTTTAAGGACGAACTAACAGGTCTGTAAGAGCCAGAATTCATGCTACGTTTTTTTTTAATCTCTAAGATTTTGAAGGCGACCCACGGTTTGTTATTCAAGTTAAAACAGCGCGCTTCAGTCAACAGACTGTTGGTTCTGTTCTTTAGTGGAAATAAATGTGGAACTCTGAAAAAACCCAACAAATTATTGTTGACTATCAGAAAAGCCAGTTTGCTGATTGAAAATTTCACAGTTTTATCTCATGAAAGCAGAAACTGACACTTTCTGTGTGTTCAGCCCTTGTGACCTGTGGGAATTACACCATATAAATCCCCTGTCTGCCCCTTGTTTCTGCTAGTGAAGGCTTTCCTAATTGGGGGAGTCCTACTTGTAGAGGTCATTGTGTGACACTTAAATGAGTTACCATGACGCAAGCAAAACAGGGACGGTGTGTCTGTTTGTTTGTTTTTTGCTTAGGGGTGAGGCGATGCATCATCAGATTACATCACTGATGCCACCTTTAAATGACTGCACCTTCACCTCCTGCCCTGCCCACCTTGGGAGTGTCTTTGTGTACAATTAGAGGAAGATAGATGGCCCCATCTGCCTTTCATTTGGCCGTTTTTCACCGTTTCCTGCCATCATCACTCTTTCTCAGAGCATTCTGTTGTTGTGCATTCTGACTGTGCACGCACGTCATAAACAGCTTATCAAAGCAACAATAAACCGCCCACACAGCCCTCCCATTACAGCCCATTAGCAACCATTTGCATTGTTGGGATTCTCGTAGTGATGGATTGGAGCTGCTCATGCAATATTGTCACAAAAACACAGTTAGTGAAAATGAACCTGAGGGCTTGGGTGGTGAGATGCAGACATGACCTGAATTTATTATCAAAATGAGTCTGGCAAATCGAAGTAGGGGAGGTATCTCAATAAATGCACATCCATTATAACTGTTCTTATTCTTTTTCTGTAAAGCCATATTTATGAGGTCTTCTGTAGCAATTCATGTGCTTGTTCCATCAAGCTGCAGCAGATAGAAAGGATTCAGCTGTGCTTTTTACTTTATTATAGACAGGGAGCTTTCAATAAGCTATTGAAACTATGTTAAGTCCTTTGCTTACTCAGAAAGCTTTTATGCAAGCCTTTTTACACATGAGTAAACACATAAAAGCAGCACCACTCACGTCATGTGTCATTTGTTCAGTTTTATGTTTTAAACTTGCAATGCCATTCAATGCCTCAGACATGAAGGGTTGCTTCACCTTTTGCATCTTAACACAATACGCACAAATCTCTGCACAGCGTCGGACACTTCTGTTCACACTATTTATTCACATCAAATGTTACGCTTCAGATTGATCATGTTTTGAGAGCAATATTTTTCACTCCCACTCTTATGGGTGGGCTCAAAAACGATCTATAAATAAATATATATCTATATTACATGAAATAAGTAATTAATCATACACAGTGTGTTTAATGTAATGATGTAGGTTACCTGTGACGGACTGGAAAAGAGGGGAGATTTGAACATGAGCAATTAATTTGCTGTGCATATGCTCCAACCATAGCGGGGCTGCTGCTCGAGCTCAGCCTTCTGTGAGCTGTCTGAGACGGAAGAGGAGTCCGCGATAGCACCACTGGTCAGTGGATGGATACGTGCTTCATGTTGGATCAACCCCAAAATCCTGGTCCCATTGCGGACATTTCAGAAAACTTTCATCGAAATCCATCCATAACATTTTGAGTTATGTTGCTAAGAGACAAACAGACAGACAGGCACAAAAACATAACCTCCTGAGGGAGGTAAAAATTGCATTTACACAAAACTAGCACAGAAGACAATGTTGTGCGGATGTCAGGCCTGTGGGAGGCGGTGAAACTTTGTGACGATAAAACCCAGGTGTGTACCACTGCTTATAAGACTTAAAGACGAAGAAGACAAAACAGCAAAAACAGAGGTGCACACATGATCTGGTAGCCTATGCATTGTTGCTGACTGCATGAATATTTTGTTTTAAATGCACAGACAGAACACGGAGGTCCCACATCGTTGTTGTGCTGTGCGCGGTTGAAAACCGGGTCTGAGTGCACAAGTGCAAGATGATGTCACTGACATAATTGCTTCCAAATATTTTTGGTTTGCATTTAAGCAAACACGATTCACATTGCTTTCTGAAACTATTCATTCTGGAGCCCACCATCAAACCTTTGCATTTTTGTCAGGCCAAAATGCTGTTACCATATAAATGGGAGGCCAAAATGCAACAAAACATTTGCCTTTTACTCTCTTGTGGTTGTCATGTAAACAAGACCACAGTTTCATTCTTTATGAAATTGTTATGCATATTTAGCATGAAAACACCTAAGGAAAACTGCTAAAGGTAGCATTTGTGAAATTTAATATTTAAATTTAAATATATCACTCAATTCTTTAGCATTTTTGGCCAAAATTATTAAGAAGTCACAGTGAAGGGTCTAAAGGGCCACATGCAGCCCCAGAGCTGCAGGTTTTAGACCCCTGATAGCACAAGAGGGAGCACAGGTCACAACATTTGGTTTCCGTTGTAGAAATTGCAGCTGTAGGAAAAATTTAGTTTTGGATCCATCCATCCATCCATCCATCCATCCATCCATCCATCCATCCATCCATCCATCCATCCATCCATCCATCCATCCATCCATCCATCCATCCATCCATCCATCCATCCATCCATCCATCCATCCATCCATCCATCCATCCATCCATCCATCCATCCATCCATCCATCCATGACACGACCTTTGGATAATTGTGTTTTTCCTTTGAACTTTTCACAAGTTTCCTAAATGTAAATAGTAGTTTGCAGGGGTTTTATGTCAACAGGAAACTTTCAGGCAACGTAGTTCTGCTTGAAAAGAAAATGGCAGCTCTTCAGGTTTAGCTATTTTAGGATTTATTAGTTGGTCATATCAGTAGTTTAGAGCTGTGGCTAGATACATGACTCCAACTAACTTTTATTAATTTGTCACAAATTCATCTAAGTAAAATGATACTACAGGTAGGTTTAGTTTGAGGCATGAAGAACTCAGTTTTTGGAATTAGGCACAAAGGAAATATTTTGATTAAGTTCCCACAAGCAGTGAGAGACCCTACTGCATGTAGGACCTCCTTTTTTGCCTGTATATTTTTGTTAAGTAGGTTTCTAGGATGTCCTTCTTTCACCTCAGGAATATTGCTAAAATTAGAAACATCCTGTCCAGGAGTGATGCTGAGAAACTAGTCCATGCATTTCTGGACTACTGTAATTCTTTACTATCAAAATGTAATTAAAAGCCTTCAGTTGATCCAAAATGCTGCAGCAAGAGTTCTGATGAATATTAAAAAGAGAGATCACATTTCTCCTGTTTTAGCTTCCCTTCATTGGCTCCCTGTTAAATCCAGAATAGAATTTAAGATCCTCCTTCTTACATATAAAGCCCTTAATAATCAGCTCCATCATCCATCAGAGATCTGATTGGTCCATATGTTCCTAACAGAGCACTTCGCTCTCAGACTGCAGGTTTACTTGTAATTCCAAGGATTTCTAAAAGTAGAATGGGAGGCAGATCTTTTAGTTATCAGGCTCCTCTCCTGTGGAACCAGCTCCCAGATTTACGGTATGTTCACACCGAACTTCACACTTGAAACTTAAAGGGGGCGTCAGTTTTTTATGGAAAGCCTATGCAGAAGCGTGCTGACGCGCGTCAGCGTTTCTGCATTGCGTCCCATGCGTTTTTGCGTTGCGAAAGCACATTTCTGCCTCATTCGCGCGTCAAATTCAAGCGAATGAAGCGTTTGACGCGCGTCATTTTATGTAGTGCACTTTGTGCATTCGCTTCTGCCGCTGAAGTTGAAAAATCTGAACTTTGGCGTCAGTTCGTGCTGGGTCAACCAATCAGGAGCCTGGTGACGTAGTTTCACGTGATGCTGTGACCCACTTCACGGGGTCAGGTCCGGCAAAATTCTTTCATTCAACATGGAGGAAATCCTGATAATGGCCGTGGCTAATCACCCCGAGCTATACGACACCAGCTGCTTCTCTACAGAGACAGGAATAAAAAGGAGCTGCTTGGAGGAATATAAGTGAGGAGATAGGACAACCTGGTAAGTTCACTTCACTTTGGAAAGTTTTCACGTCACTGACTCTGCGAACCTGCACAGGGTAGTCGCCTCTCCACAGTAAATAGAGAATGGAGACTCTCTCTTCCAACACTAGATCGAAAGCTGCCATCTTGCAAAAACACGGTCTGTCACTAGGTACGCCCACAAGTTGAGTATTTCTGGCTTGACGCGCATCAAAATGGTATATTTCGACGCGCGTCTAGTTTGCTTTGGACGAGCGTCGTGCTGCGAATGTTCAACCATCAAACTTTGGAGTGTGGCGCATTTTTGACGCTTTGGTGTGAACGCACCATTAGTCCGTGAGGGAGACATAGAATGTACACCTGGTCTGGTATCCTGCTTAGCTATAATGCAGTTTGGATGGGGGGCATCGACTGGGATGATGGTCTCAGTGTCCTGTTATCAACTTTTTACTTTCTTAAATATAGAAAGTCTTACATCAGATCATCTGTTCTTTCTGTCTCTGCTCTGTCTTCTTGAACCCCCAGATGGTTGTGGTAGATGGCGGCTTGCACTGAGCCTGGTTCTGGTTCTACTGGAGGTTTCTTCCTGTTAAAGCACCATGCTTGCTCAGTATGAGGGATTGCTGTGGTTGGAAGTCTGCATCAACGGGACGCAACCTCAAGTAAATGACTCGATGCAATCTGCTGGGATTCCTTAAATAGGAAACTAAAACTTTAAACTAATTGGAATGATTATATTGAAATGACTTTTCTTGAAAAGAACCTTGAGATGACATCTGTTGTGAATCGGCACGATACAAACTGAACTGAACTACAGTGAGACGCTCTAATTGGTTTACGCTCAGGGGACGACGCCGAAAGTTCAGCAAGCTGAACTTCTGTGTTGCTGGCTTTTGCCGCGTTGAAACCTGAAAAGCAGCAAAAGCTTCAAAAATGGCAGTGGCCAAAGCACACAGAGCACTGCAGAGACTGTGAGGGCCCTCTGACCACCTCAACCATGGATACATTAATAGTAATCTTGCCGTTCTAGACGTTTTGGGCGGTGTGAACGCGGCATAAGTCCAGACCCATCAGTTAAAGCTAATTAGGTCATTATCCAGAATATTCTTTCATCCATGACCTTCCTGGCTCTGCTCTTTCCTTGACCACACAGACGGCAGCTGCACTTGCATGACTGGAAATGGAGCTCCATCCATCCATCTATCACCCCATCTTACCATCATCGATGACCCCTAACCCGGAGGGACTAGTACGAACCACTGCAGTGGATGTTAAGGATCCTGGCCTGAAGACACCGACAGAACCAGAACAGGCAAAAATCAAAGAGGAGACTCTCAGGTTCTCACACTAGAAACCCTCCTCTTCATGTCTACACCTGTAGATCTGGTCCAGAAACTCGACAAACAGGAACAGAGGCAAGGGGCAGCCCTGGCAGAGCCCAATGCAGTCTGGGAAAGTTACATTTTGTGCTGCAGATGTTTTGCTTGTGCGACGACAACATCAGTACTTTGCAAGTCCTTGCCAACATTTAATTATGACAGACAACAAAAAATTGTAGGGCGACCTCTGGGCAAGACTTACCTGATGAGACGTGTTCGCCGCAAATGATGGATTTTTTATCATCTGCTTATTCCAATCGCTTCTTCTGATTGCTCGCTACCAAATACATCTCTGGTTTGCCTTGAAAGGGGTGCTAGTCGAGGGAATTCTATAGAACTTGTATGTTTTGTTGTTTTTATCAAATCATTTTGTGCAACCAACAGCACAAAAACATACATTTTCATACCACTAGAACATATTGTGCTGTGTGCAGTATGTTCTGAACAGGTGGAGGAGTTTGGACGAGAGAACGTTGGACGAGAGAACAATACTGATTTCAGAACATTGACTTTTTCAGAACATAAATCAGGCCATATTTTCAGAGCTGATCTTAGACCTTTTCCGTTTGTTCAGCTCAGAGACTCCTACATTGGATTGATAAGTGGAAGAGTTTAGCAGTTTTATTGGTTGTAAAGTCCTTCTTTGAGTTCTTGAATCTGGCACTGTTTTGTTGCCACTTCTGACTTTTTCTGGAGCTGCCAGTGACATCAAACGAGATACTAAACCTAGGAAGTGGTTATTATAACAATGAATCTATTTAAAATCCTAGGAGAGACGTTGGAACTCCTTGAATGTAAATATTGGAGCCACAAGTGTTTTGGTTTCAGTGTCGATTGGTGGTATTCTTCTACCCACAATACTAATGAAAATGTTTCTTGTCTTCCAAAGCCTTGTCTGTCAACCTCTTTCATTTAGCCATAATGCCATTTTAGTGTAGCTTATGGATGTGGAAGGAGGGTTTGTGGTGTATATAATTTGTTAGTGTGTGACCTACAGAGCTGCACATACAGGTAGGGATGCAGAGTGTCTTCTGGAGGCATTATGTGAAGTTTTGCTTCTCGGGTGTGTGTGTATGTGTGTTGGCTGTGGGGAAGACAATTCTGTCCCACTAATAAGGAGTCAGTCTGACAGCAGTCTGACAACCTTCAGACAGACAACAAGCCAGCTTTGTGCTGAGTTACTAGAATATTCCTGGCCTATCTTGCTTAGGGTTAACTCCTGGGACACAGAGGCAACAGTGAATCAATTTAGATTCTGCACATTCTGAGATTTCGTTTCTGCTCCTTAAATAAATAGTCACACAAAGAACACTAAGAGTCATTCAGCAAGTTTAATTTAAAATGTTTTCTCTTTATTGAATTGTCAGGGTCGGATACATTTCCACACATCAACAGGATACAGTGCAATGAAAACTTAAAAAAAAATCATTTTAATGTCAGACAAAGACAACCTGAGTAAATATAAAGTGCAGTTTTCAGATGACGATTTCATTCATTAAAGGAACAAGATTATCCAAACCAGCCTGCTCCTTTGGGAAGTAACCACCAATTAAATCTTATCTTAATTCTTGGAAGCAACAACTGCCATCAAGTGTTTGTGATAACTGGCAATCAGTCTTTAAAATCACGGTGGAGAAATTTTACCCACTCTTGGGGAGATTGCGGGTGCCGGGTTTAAGGATGAACAGCATGAGACTTTGACTAGGCCACTCCAAAACTGCAATTTTCTTTCTGGTTTTATTTTTTAACCCTTCAAGGTTGGATGTGCTTGGAACACTGTTCTGCTGCTTGTGCCTTTGAGCTTAAAGACACAAATTACTGGAACAGAATTTATGGCTCCATCTATAATGAAGAGGTCCAGAAGCAGCCCATCACCATCACACCTCCACCGTAACTGACTTCAGGTGTGATGCTCTTTTCTGAAATGCTGTGTTAGTTGTATGCCAGATGAAGGAGAGAGAATGGAAGTGAGAGAAACTTTTTTATTCTCTTTGGTTAGCAGTGACCTTGAAACTCTCCCTTAGTGTAATTTTTCACAACTCCTAGGGGTCAAGATAAAATGTTCTTTCCTGCTAATCAATTTCTTTATAATTTAAAAAATGCCTATTATATTCCCTCAAGTTATTTTTCTCTGTTAATAACATTTGTTGGACAATCTGAAAGACTTTAAAGTCACAAAACAGCAAAAACAGAATAAATCTTAAAAGGGTAAAATACTTCTTAGCAGCACAGTAGATAAATTCTTACCTTATGGAGTAAAGATGAGTTGTATGTAGCTTATATTGCTAGCCAGAAACCCAGCAGACAATGTAGCTGTAGAATTGAACCACACAGGAATCTACATTGTATGCCAGGTTCAGGACAAAGCAAATGTCTCCCAAGGGTAACTTCTAGTGCATCTGTCAGCACAATTTCATTTATGAAATGTATTCATTTTCAGTTTAATTAGAGTGAATGGAATTCAATCAGAAGCCACAAACTGCAAGATTATAAATGAGAATGTTAAAATAAGGAGAAGAACAAACTTGACAAGGGCCCCTTGTGGAGTTGTGACACAGAGAACATCCTGTGTATGGTCACAGGACAGGCCCCCTACCATTACAGCCAATGGCAGAGTTGGAATGGGCCATGGGCCAACGAAAGAGAACGAGCACTTTGAAGCGGGAAGCAGGCAGAGCTGTCAGAGACCCAGTAGCCAGATGTAGCTGCTGATTGCTACACAGGATCTACACTGCCTACTGAGCAGCTGACAGTCACCAGAGAGCCGTGAAGTACAGACAGGAGACAGCACACTTCAGCAGACGCCATCTGAGAACAGAGCAAACAGTTCTGTTAAAAACTCCCACCAAAGGCGAAAAACCCATCAAAATATGCTGTGCAATGAGATGAGAATCATTGGTGAACAGTCGTGGGTGGGTGGGGGGGACAACAAGATCAAGCAGAAAGAAGAAGAACAGCCTGAGGGAGGGGAAGGATATGGGAGATTATCTGCTGATGAACATTTCCAAGCTTGGCATTATCAGTCGCAGATTCCTGTCATTCTTTCCCATTAGCCCTGAGGCACGGCAGGCAGAGGCCACACAGTGTCGGTTCCAACTTTGGCCCTGACACATGACGAGAGGACTGAGTCCATCCTAATAATTTGAGCATAGGTGATGCAAAGGGAGCAGAGACAGGGAAGCCATCCTGCATGGTTGTCCCTTTCCGTCTTTCGGCATACCTGAAGCCCCATGACCCTATTGATCAAACATTCCTCCACCAGCTGATGATCACTTGACTCCAATTTCTTTTGATTAACAGAAATGTGCTGCCTCCCCTCCCCCTGCCCACATTCCAGCTTTTCCTGTCACTGCGTCTTTCTGCGTTTCTACGGTGGCAACAGAGATGTCTCACGCTGGTTGGAGGTTGCATCATTTGTCTTTCCCCTGCAGTTGAAATATCTGTGATAAAATGCGTTCCCCCACTGAGGCTTTGTACCAAGGGATTTGAAGAGGTGTAAAAGGATGTGGCCTGGAGCTAGTTTTTTTTTTTTGCTTGAGGGAATACAGTTTTTCTTTAAAAAAAGATGGTGGGAAGGGAAGTGAGGGGGAAGAAAGTGGTGAAGAAAAAAAAATGGTTACCTTTCTTGGAAACTGCTGTGGGTCACATGAATGTTCAGTTATATTTTTGGAAAAGTAGTTGCAGAAGTGGCCTCCCTGTAAAAAAGAAAAGTAAGAATTCAGACTCCACATAAAGGAGACACAATGTATGAGATTTATAGTAAGGTCCGAGCAAAAGAACCATAAAGACAACTGCATGTTCAGTGTTTTAGTAGTAGCTCCCAACCAGTGAGTGTGTCTAAGTTCACAGGGCTGGAGATAAGGTCATAAAGTCTTATCTACTTCTTTTTTCCACTCATTGGTGATGTTGCAGCCACCCCAAGGATGAGAGGTCTACTGTACAAACTAGAGGTCTACTGATACATCCGGCTTAGGAGCCAAATGGTGCACGATAGTGGGCTCCCCATACGTGACAAGAATCTAGCAACATTTTGCTCTGAACCAATTGTCTTTGTTTTTGCTTTTTGCTAGCAGAGTAAAGATTTTACAAATCCCAAAGTGGGTTCAAACAAATCTGTGATCACCTTAGAACATTTCAGTTAAGATCAAGCTTGTCCGTGTCTGGAGTTTTTTTATACTGATCGTCACGCTAAAAAAGTTCTCTTCCTGTAGAATCTACATTTTATAAATCTCAAAAGGTGCTTTGCTCAGGTTTTATATGAAGTAGTAGGGATGTAAGAAAATACTGATACTCCGATATATGAATATATATTATGTCACAGTATTGCATCGATATTCAAAAGCAATGTATAAATGTATTTTTATTTTAGAATTTGAATGGGACCATTAATGGTGACAGTAATTTTTGGAGTAAAATTAAAAGTATGACTTGTAGTTTGTGGCTGTTTTCACCTTTATTGTTCCAGTGGATCAACTAAAATCAGCAAAAAAAGAAACGTCCTCTGACTTTCAACTGTTTTTACTTTCAGTAAACTTAATGTGTGTAAATATTTGTATGAAAACTAAAAGAGTCAACACCATAAGACATAAACTAAAAATGTTTCACAGACATGTGACTAACAGAAATAGAATAATGTGTCCTATAATGAATGGAGGCTCAAAATCAAAAGTACCAGTCAGTATCTGGTGTGGCCACCAGCTGCTTGAAGTACTGCAGTGCATCTCCTCCTCATGGACTGGACCAGATTTGTCAGTTCTTGCTGTGAGATGTTACCCCACTCTTCCACCAAGGCACTTGCAAGTTCCTGGACATTTCTGGGGGGAATGGCCCTAGCCCTCACCCTGTGATCCAACAGGTCCCAGACGTGCTCAATGGGATTGAGATCCGGGCTCTTCGCTGGCCATGGCGGAACACTGACATTGCTGTCATGCAGAAACTCACGCACAGAACGAGCAGTATGGCTGCTCCAAATCGATCCTGCTCCAGGGTACAGGCCTCGGTGTAACGCTCATTCCTTCCATGATAAACACGAATCCGTCCATCACCCCTGGTGAGACAAAACCGTGACTCATCAGTGAAGAGCACTTTTTGCCACTCCTGTCTGGTCCAGCGAAGGTGGGTTTGTGCCCATAGGCGGCGTTGTTGCTGGTGATGTCTGGTAAGGCCCTGCCTTACAACAGGCCTACAAGCCCTCAGTCCAGCCTCTCTCAGCCTATTGCGGACAGTCTGAGCACTGATGGAGGGATTGTGTGTTCCTGGTGTGACTCAGGCAGTTGTTGTGGCCATCCTGTACCTGTCACGCAGGTGTGATATCCGGATGTACCGATCTTGTGCAGGTGTTGTTACAGGTGGTCTTCCACTGCGAGGATGATCAGCTGTCCTTCCTGTCTCCCTGTAGCGCTGTCTTAGGCGTCTCACAGTGCGGACATTAGCCACATCAGCAGTCCTCATGCCTCCCCGCAGCATGCCTAATGCACGTTCACGCAGATGAGCAGGGACCCTGGGCATCTTTCTTTGGGTGTTTTTCACAGTCGGTAGACAAGTCTCTTTAGTGTCCTGCGTTTTTAGAACTGTGACCTTAAATGCCAACTTTCTGTAATCTGTTTAGGTCTTAACAACCATTCCACAGGTGCATGTTAAGTCATTGATTATGGTTAATTGAACATGCATGGAAAACATTGTTTAAACCCTTTACAATGAAGATCTGTAAAGTTATTTGGATTTTTACATTATTGTTGAAATACACAGTCCTGAAAAGGGGACGTTTCTTTTTTTGCTGAGTTTAGATCTAGTAATAAAAATGGATGTGTTAAAGTATGAAACAGGTTGTAGTGTTTGGAATGCTGTGACAGTTTTATACAGTTAAATTATGTTTTAAAAATCACAAAATATAGTCTTACTCATAGTATCGCAATATATTGTATCGTCTCCCCTGTATCGGGATACATATCGTATCACCAGATTTTTACCAACACACATCCTTATGTAGTAGTATTTTAGATTTTGAACTTGACATGTTTAAATCAAAGAAATTGTGAAACTAACCCTATTAGTTAAATGATGATCCAAACCCCCAAAGCAGATACCAATTTTAGCATTGTGCTTACCAATCATTCACATATTCTTGGTCAATCTGCTACTGTTTCACTCAGACCATGTGCCACTAAATCTTTCGATTTGGAAACACTTCAATATTTCTTGTCAAAGTAAAATCGGGGTCATAAAGTACTATTCAGTTGTGTATTTGTCTGGTGAAATAAGTGTGATTTATTATTATGGGCCCTGGATACAAACGTGGATGCTCTAAATAAAGCTGAATGAATGTTTGAGACTCTTATTTTGAAGCAAGAATGGAAGTAGTTCTTGAGTTAACCTGTTGGCGACTAAAGCATTCAAGCGGATTGTTCATAAAATCAAGAACAATACAGACATCCTTGAAGAGACTGTCATATGACAACCGAGTTTCTTCAGTCAGAGGCTTTATCAAATCCACTGTAATATAGACCGCTACAGGAGATTATTCCTGCTCACACCAATCAGCATCTACAACAACTCCTTGAAGAAAATAAAAAAAATTTTAACTGAACTGAACAAATTGGCTTTCACCACTTTTACATTCTATGTGATGCAGTATGTTTGTTACTGAGTAAAAAATGAAATAGACAAGCCCTAAATCATTTCTAAGCGCTGTGAAATTAATGGTGCGTTCCATTTACCCCAGAAGTCGGAACCTGGAGCTGGGTTTGACATCACGCCCGAGTAAAGAGCGTTCAAGGTAACGTAGTCGCATACGTCAGGATTCAGATATGGCGACGCCCAGGTAGCCATAGTTGGTAGTAACTCTTACAAACATTGTTTAGCAGTACTTTCCATATGCAAACTCGATTTTTATTTTGTGAAGTTTAGAGTTGCAGGCTCTACATGTAACATTGATTTTAGAGGCACTATTACAAGTGTGAATTGTAAAATAAATATGTTTCCACCACAACTTACTGTTCTTGATGCAATGAGTGGCCATATTGAAACTCAAAGTCGGAGCAAGAAAAAATCTCTGACTTTCCGAGTGGGAAGTCCGACTTCGGGGGAAAATCCACTTGAAGTCCCAGGTCCCAGGTTCCGACTACAAATAGAACGCACCATAGCACAACTGGCTAACTGTTAGCTGCTAACTACAATAAAGCTACTGCTGTTAGATATTACAAGTAGCCATGTATAAAAACGGCAAAAAGGGGACTAGTGAAACTTGAAACACTTGTGAAACTTGTATTTATAAAACCAAAAATACAATTTTTAGTTCTCCCAAAAGTACTGTTAAATCTTGCTTTATGCCCATAGCATTGGGGTGTTTCAATACAGCAAGACCTTTTGGCATTAAATCTGGTTCTACCTCTAACGTACACTAATCAGATCTTTTATTCAATTAAAACATTAGATCCGTAAGGCAAATTTTGAACTGGACACAGAACAAGAAAACTGGAGCGAAAAATAACCAGGCCTTCCAATTATGCAACAAAAACAATCCAATGAGGATCCATACCCTGGAGCACAGTGTTGAAATGACCACGGTGGTCATCAACACCACAAAAGGAAACCCATGCCTGTAACCCCCTCCTCAGGATACATACCAGCAACAGCCGAGCAACTAGAACTTCAGAAAAAACTTGCACCCGTTGAGGAAGGGGGTGTGCATGTGCTGAGGGGGTTGTTGGTGTGGGTGAGGAGGGGCGAGGCCAGGCGTGTCATTCCATTTCTACTTGAGCTGGGCACTGCTATTCCTAGAGTGTGGTTGCATGGCAGTTGATGTGGGTTTCCTCTTAGTTGCCTCGAAGATGACTGGGCCTGACCACATCCACATTCACACACACACACTAGCAACACATTCACAAAGTGACAACTGTGTGCATCTATTCAGCACATACACACCACATAAACTTTCAAGGAGAGGACAAAGAGGAACTGAATCATGACTATGCTTTAGTCTGAATGTAAGGGGGAAGGGTTGACCATTCTTAAAAGTATGTGTCTCTGTGTGCATCCGTTTGATTGAGCACACATTAAGTTGCCCTTCTGCTGTAAACGGTTTGTGTGCATGTGCTGTCTGTTGCTCAAGTATGTGTGGGCATGTGTATGTGGGTGGGTGTGTGTAGGATGTGTGAGCTGGGTGTGGATGCATTCCCTTTCTCTCCACGTCTTGAGTTTGTGTGCGGTCTGTTTGCCACTCCATTTTTAAAGTTTTCTTCATCTGCAGCTCAGGGCTTGTTATCTCCAGTGGTTTCTTCCAAAATCTACTGGTGGAACATGTTTGCAAATAAAGAAAAGGATCCAAGAATAAGTTTGGATGACGATTGGAGTTTAGAACATACTTCCTCTTCCCTTTCTGCAACTTTGTTACTTTCGGCTGTAGCGGTCAGTGTTTTCTTGCATTATATTTTCAAAATGTAATCTTTAAAAAAAAAGGACAACCTGGGGCGTCGCGTGGTGCAGTGGTTAGAGCGGGCACCCCATGTGCAGAGGCTTCTGTTCTCGACGCGGCTATCCCTGGTTCGAGTCCCATCTCGGGCGACCTTTAATGCATGTCTTCCCCCTTCAAAAAACTCTGTCCACTGTTAATAAAGGCCACTCAAGCCCAAAAAACCTACATAAAAAAAGGACAACCATAAGATCAGAATGTGCCCACTTCATGAAGCAGAACAGGTTATTGAGGTGAATAATCAAATAAAGTCCTGAACCAAAATGTTTTTGACAGGGATACTTCTTCTAGATGACAAGATGTGGTAAGCACACAGTGCTTCCTGCCAATAAAGCAGTAGTCAGCCAATCAGATGCACAGGCTTTGACGGACCCCAGCCTGAAAGTCTAATTGGTTGTGAAGCGTGAGTGAAAGCTTCCAACCAAACAGAGAGAACCAACAACTCTGGTATGAATGCCTCACCTCTGATTGTCCCAGAACATTTCTCTGTGATGCATTGATCCATCTCCACCAGAAAGACTGTGAAAGTCCCATCCCTCCCCATCAGGCTTTACATGTCAAGCACTCTTAAATGGGTCCCCAGGGTGCTGCTTGGTGGTTTTCAGTCAATTATTGTACAGACTTCAGGCTTAAAGATTGGCAAGCAAAATACCTTCTCCAGAGAGAGCAGCAGCCATAATCTACTCTGTGCGCCATCTCTGAGGCTAGAGGAGGAGAGGGACGTCTGCGGCCTCTTCCAGGAGGCTGGACTGATGGGAAAGAGCTGGCAAGGTGACCGAGAAAAGCAAACTCCCTTCTCGAGCTGCTTTATGAGGGCCTGGTAGAAGTGCTGAGGAAAGAAAAGAGGGGCAGTAAGAGGATGGAGGAATTTAGTTTGAGAAGGGATATAAGGATGAAAGATGTCCTTTTGTCCTAATTCAGGATAAGCGCACTTTGTTGGGTCACAGAGTTTACAGAGAACTAGGACTGCACCCTGGCACACGTGGCTATAAATCTGCTTCATTAGTCCCAACAAGCAGCAATGTGGAGGCTAGAGTTTTATAATCTAAGCTCTGGCTGAGAGAGCAACAACTTGACCACTGATATCTCAACTACCTCCACCCTCAACGCCAACAGTCCTCCACAGAAAGACTGCAGAAGGACAGGACAATGGCAGTAGGGAGAGTTTCTGAGGTAAATCATCAACAGTTTGACACTTGATTGAATAAACCTGCTAATCTGTTGCAGTGTCAGACTAATCTTGTGCAATTGTTCCAATTCCTTACTGACGTCTTCCTACAGCGGCCACTTTGAATAATGAGCCAAGCTGAGTCATTGTGTTAGCTGATTACCTTTGGAAAACAAAAGGAGCACCTTAAAAACGCAGCTCTGCGGGCCTTGCCCATTGATCCTGGTTTTCCATGACGTTCATCCGTCTCTACTACCTTTTCCTCACACACACAACTACACACACATTTGCGTCCACTCGTACGCACACACATGCACACACATGCACACACAAGATTCTGCCACTTATTGGAATTCAGTGTGGGGCCCAGGTAGGGGAAGCTCTGCCCATATATGAGCAAAGGAGGAAGAAGGCCAGGTGTGTGTGGTTTGAACACCGTTGAAACAACTGTTCTAGAGAAGACACACACCCGCACACGCACGCACGCACACACCCACACACACACACACAGACAGAGAGAGGAAAACAGCCCATTCACACAAAGTAGAGAGAAGACGCACACATAAAGAGACTCCAGCCGGATCCTCCTGTTGTGCACGCTCAGCATTCAGTCCTGTGACGTGAAAGTCAAGCCACTAAGCCTTAACTCTACGGTCTAGTGGAGAATGACAGACTTGTTGCTATATAAACAAAGACGAGTCATGCGAAAAAGAAAGTGGGAAAGAGGGAATGAGTCAAGTCATAGTGAAGACTTCTTAACCCAGTTTTTGTTACATAACTCCACCAATGTCGGAGGAACTACACTATGTCGCAATGTCTTACTGCCATAGACACTAGTCAGAGACATAGACTGGGCAGGCGTGACTTGTGGTTTAACTTCCCTCAATCTATCCCACCTTCAGGAAACATGTGCATGTGCCGACTTTTACTGTGGAGTAAGACAGCCAGTGATGATGGGAAACCTGAAGCAAAGTCATATTCTGTCAGCCTGACCATAAATACTCAATGTCGCCTGTCCTTTACCAGGAGAACTTTTCTGCACCTTGGAAAACTATCAATTTTCTAAAAATAAAAAGGTACCCCAGTGACCATTCAGCAAGCCTAACTCAGGATCGCAGAGGTGCAATGCACAACTTCAGCATGTCAGTGCAAACCTTGTCCATCAAATAGAGACAAAAACAATATCACTAAATAACAAGAGAAAGTTTACATCCTCTAGCATACAGTTGATACATTTGAATACTTTTTGACAATAATTAACTTCCGCTGCGATAAAAAAGAATGATCCTTCCCTTTGGTCCAAGTTTTTACTGCCCCCAGCTAAAAACAAAGGATGATTGCTGCTGTTTTATTTGTTTTCCACAACCTAATTACTTGATTCATGTGAGTCAGGTTCAGATTCACATACACAACATATTCATTTCTTTCAGAATAGGTCAACAATAGCAACCAAGCCACCACTTCTCTATTTTAGGGAGAAGTAGATGGCTGAAGTTAGTCTGACAGCACATGCAGTTAACCTCTGCCAACCAACAATGGAGGATGGATCTCTACTCATCAGGTAAACCTAAATGCTTTGCACGTTTTGGCATTAATCTTGTGGGAGTGCACTGTTGGTGCCATGCCTAAATTAACACTGCTCAAATTCATTCATTTGAGCAGCAGCTAAAGCTTCTGCATTTGACTGAACATTATTGTTACAGCTTCTATATGTCTAAACATGGTTACATTGACAAATTCATCTCCAAGATGCTAACATTTTCTATCATATTTGTGCTTTTTGAAGCACAGAGTAATGCAGCAGAACCCATTGCCACCCATTATTCTTACAGAATAAAAGCTTCGGTTTTAAAACAACAATTGACAAGCTATGAGTAGTATGTCTCTTTAGCAAATGACTGCCAATCAACTACACAAAGCTGTTCTACTCCCATGTGTTTCTCTTTCAATTTAAGAATGTCAAAAAGGTATAATACTGCATGCAGTAATCACTTAAAGAACACAGGCTGTATTTAGTAACTGTTTATTCTTTGTTTTTGTTTTTTAAAGGTATGTCAATGAATGAAAATATTACGTTATTGATAATATTATGGTGACAGTATCTTCCTATGACAATCTTCTTGAAGCTCATGGTTCATTTTAGCATGCTAATAAATTATCTAAGATAATTTAAAACCTATAGTGATACAAACCTGCTCTCGGGTTGTCTTAACTAGAGTGGGACAAAATATCTAGGTAGACACAAAGTATCCCCATATCCTGAGTGTGCAAAATTGCAATCGTAAAAGACTGCTATGCATGCTTAGACTACATTCTAAAAGAACATTTGACTTCTTGCATTGCCTTCTACAGTCCTTTATGCCCCCACCTGATATTGATCTTAGTGATATTGTGAAAGTAATTAGGAAAACCTTCAATCAGTTTCGCCATTTCATTGTTCAACGATAATATTACAATTCCACGTGTTCCTAGGATTGTACAACCACAAATTTAACCAAACATTAGGGAGGGAGTCTCATCATTCTTCATAGACCGCCGTTTTGAACTATGCAAGGACCTGATTAGACTCCACTGAAGAAATGAAAGGATAAGATGAACTAAATGATGCCACATTAAATTGTCTCAATTGTTTTAAGTTAGATCATAAGAGTGTCCTTATGTCTTCAGTTTCTGGTGAAATAAATATTACTGGCAGAGACCGCTCCTTGGTGGTAACTATGAAATGGAACCTGCTCAGGAAGACAAAACAAGACAGGCATCATTCAGCTCCCAAATATACAGGAAAGAGTTCACCTATGACAGGTCAACCATGGGCTTATACAATGTAGATAAATACACTTGGAATTGTATTGTGGTTAGCTCTTAAATTGTTCTCTGCACATTTTCTGACAAAAACAATGTTCAGTTGTTACTTAAACATGTAGCTTTATTTCAGAATGCAGAGCAATTTTACCTCAGATGTTACAGAAGCAAATCTTACCTAACTTACTTCCTGTCAAAAAAATAGGCCAGGGTTCACCATGTAGGCAGTTTGATAAGACAAGAGGGCAGATTCCATGCTAATCTTCAGAGAAATGTAATCTCCTCCATCAAGATACCTGTGATGCATCTCACCGCCATCTGCCCCCAATCACAATCACACCGGAACCTTTCCCAGATAACCTCTCATGGATCCTTGCCTCAGACGTGACAATTCCTTATCACCACTCCCCACACTCATTCTCCGCCTCTTTCCCTCTATCACACCTCTGTGAACAATAAACTGCAGAGTCGTTTTCCGGTGGGCTCCCCCCCAACTCACACCCATCGGGGACTCTGGGGAGTAAGGTGTGGATAGGGGGCAAAACAAGACTGTGGACATCTTTTGGTGGAGCAAAAGGAGTGGCTGTCATTTTGCTGGAGTGAAGGAATAAGAGCAGGGTGTGCGCGCATGTGTGGCCTTAGGCTGGGCTGCTGGCAGCGACTCACATGGTTATGGAGGGCCCGGTCGATTTATGATCACAGACAGACATGCAAACACACACCAGTTCCTCAAGTTTTGGCTTCAAATGTCTTAGTCAGAGAGAGTGGGAGATAATCTGAAGGACAACAGCTGGTCAGACAAATAAAAGACCAACACACAACAACCACTGCTCAGCTTGTGACTAAGCCTGTCTCAGGGAAACATTTGGAACCACTGGCTCTGATTCACACAACTTTTTAAAGATACATTCCCATACTATTCCCCAAAGATAGAGTCTCCACTGTCTGTGAAACAGTGGAGACTGATATAATTACTGAAGTATGGCTCACCGGTTGTAACTCCCGGCTTAGCCAATCACATCAGCCGCCCATAGTGTCCATTCATAAAGAAGTTAAACAGCAGCCTCCGTGACATAGTATCCCCACCCACCTGCATGCTCAGTTCATTCATGCTCTCTGCTGCTTAGCAGACAGAGTGGACAGAGCTATCTGTGTCAAAGGAAAAGGGGGGTGGGGGAACTGAAATGCAGTCAGAGGAAGCAGTGCCTCAACATGAAGAAAATAACCTATTAACAGCTAATCACTTAGCATCAGATGCTGATAAATGAGACTACACCACTGCATACCAAAAACTGCTTCCTCCTGACTCTGAGTAAGGCAGAGGAATGGACCGTGTCTCCGTGAATCACCCTTCTCTAATGTGATCACAATGTGGCCCAGAATGACTGGTTAGACTTCAGGCTGTGACCAAGCTGGAGGAGATCATAGACTCATTTAAAAAATGAAAACTGGTCACACACAATTCAAAGCTCATTCAGGCATTTCCTCTACGGTCACAGCCTCCCGTTCTTTCTCTCCGCCCATCAAAGATCTGGGAAAAGTTTCTCAAACCTTCACATCTAACATATGATACCCATTAGCAGCAGCAGCTCTTTTTATCTGGAAGAATTTTGCCTTTTTACTCCTTTTTTCACTTACCATCTGGGTGAGCATTTCCTCCTGGTGCCGACTTTGGAATGAGGGACCCCAACCCAACTTCCCACAGCTTTCCTCCTCATCCTCACTACAATGTCGGTTGTCTCTGGGTGTCCTTCACTCTTCGAGAAGGGATCCTCGCTTCTTTAACTTAGCTTGCCTCCAGCACAGACAGAGAGAAAGAGAATTGCTATTGGGTAACAACTTTTCACCCACGTCACTGTCTATAACTGTGACGGCAAGTTGCATGAAACTTCACTCGTACCTCCCTAAAAGATTTCCTCTACATCCTTTTTTTCCTGTCATTTCCTCCTCGCGTTTGCATTCTTCTGAGTGTAATCAGTAACAGGCTTAAAGTGACAGCGGCAGTGCACTACAAAACCGGCTCTCACTGTCTATCTCCCTCTCTCTCTTGCGCACACACACTTTTTCTCACAGAGACAGTTTGTGAGTCTCCCTCTGGGCTAAAGGTGCTTTCCCAGAGCTCTGAAAACACCACAGCCGTTAAACTCCCTACAAGCCCCAGCCAGAGTTGCACTATCACATGTTTCACAGTGCTCTCCCTTTCTCTTCCTCTCACCCTCCCTCCTCCCTCCTATGCCCCCCCCACAAAAAAAACCAAAAACGGTCTGACTGACTCTGTCCAACTCTCACACGCACTCACAAGTCCGACAGCGCACTCTCTTATAGCCATGCTGTTGCGGGGGCCGAGCCTAAAGCAGAGGGCAGTCTCTCCTTACAGAGCTCTCAGTTGAGGTTAGGAAGAGGACAGGACCATTCAGAAAAAAACAGCACGAAGAGGAAGGAAGGAGGGGGGAGAGGGAGGTGGAGTAAATGTGTATGGGTGTGCATGCCTGGTGTCTTAAAAAAAAGGAAACTCCCCTGCTAGAAGTCTGGGGCATCTTTACGGATGTGGACCAATCTCTAGAGGAAATAGGCAGAAGGGTCTTTATCTCTTCCAGACTCACCAGCATAAACAAACACTTTATGTGCATCATGTCTGAGTTGCTTCATAGATTACATAGAGACCACAAAGAGAAAGTACCAAGGTTGTCGCAGAATGGGCCGGTCCGCCCATGAACAAGTGAGAAATCTCATGACAACCACAGGGTTTTCAAAGAAAGTACCTAAGATCTCAAGTGATTCCTCTGAGTTTTTTATTGTGACCTTAATTTACCACTGTCCTCACTTCACCACACCATGGGATCCAGGTTCTTACCTACATCCTGCCTATTCAAGCCAATTCTATTCCCCATGCCGTGTTTGCCAGCCACACCCACAAGTGGCGGTTCTACCCTGCCACGCCCTTTCACACCCTTTTCCCTGCTGGCGCGTTCACAAATCAGGGCAGGGTAGCAGTGTTCAATGGGAGGCTTGAACTTAAGGAATCGCATAGCAGATTTGTTACTCACAACAGGCCATGTGACTCACTGAAGGCCACGCTTCACTCCTGTTATACTTCCATTACACACTGCGGTGTACAAACACAAAGTTACACACCAATATTTTAGTGGAGAGAGATTCCTGCCTTTGCCAGGCTCCATTCGGATATATTTAAATAACTCCTGTGAGTCATCTAGCAAGTGGAATTGAGCAATATTTGACCTATATGCGCATGTTAATATTATGCATTGTCATTCCTAAGGCCAATCATTAGGGTCAAAGGTTCTCTAAAAATAAAGCCACCTAACACCAAATCCTTTCTTAAGTCTTCAATCAAGATAGACTTTTAGGTCTAATCTGAGGAGCTAAATAGGGATAAATGTTTCCAGCACTTTTTACCTAGAACAGGGTATCATAAAAAGCTGAGAAGTTCACAATCTTAATATTTAGTGTACCACATTTTTTATGAAATCAAACTCTATGCAGATTATTTTTGTTGTCTTATTTAATGTCTTGAGTCTAAACCAATCTTTTTAACGATGTTTTTTTTTTTAAATCAGTGATGAATAAATTAGATAAATTCCTACAAATTTTCCATTACAAAATTCTATTTAGTTCCAGACCCAAATTTTAGAATTACTTACAGTTTTCTGAGCACTTGAGTACAAAATATATATCTTTATATTCGCAAAATCATTAAACAACAGAATTCTGGACTTGGCTTTTGATTTAGCATTGTGGCATATCATGTCTGTTTTTATACTAAATTCACCTGCTATAAAACTTAAGTCAACATGGGTTGGATTAACCTACATGAATTACAGACTCTCTAAATGAACGGTTTGTATCCTTTGATACCATAACTTTTTTTTGTTGTTGCAAATATTAATACATACAATGTGAACTCTTGGCATCCCATTTTCACATTTTAACTAGAACTAGTTTAAGAACCACAAGTCAAGTTTAACAGCCTGTTTTTAGGAGTGCATAGAAGTACAAAAAGCGATTCCCTTTTCAGATTTTTGAATCAGTGTGAACTCATCTGCAGGTTCTGTCAGGGACTCCAAGCCCAAAACGATTAATGAGTCGGACAAAAAGTTGATCAAAGATAAAGGACATTATCTACAAATAAATCAATGTAAAAAGGACTTCATATTTCACAGATTCTGGAAAAAGAATTGGAGTCTGGAAATTCCTTGTCCATATTTGCTTTTTCCCCTGGCTTATCCAGATTTAGAAAATGCTAAATTCCATACTTCAGCAAAACTTTACAAGACTGTGTAAGAAGCGTGGAACTCAGGAGTATTTGCCATCAAATGTATCAACAAATGGATGTGGATTTGTTCTGTGTGGAGAAAGAGCTAGCTGGTCTGAATGATTCACAGAAAATGAATGGTTTTAAAGGCAAGCACTAAGCAGGCTTGATGAATCAGAGCCTGACTGACTCCAGACCTGCTGAGAGAAAGCAAAACTGCTGAGCTGAAGTCATAACTGAGATAGTAGAAACTGGTTTAACTTTAATCACATTTCTAAACAGTCTTAAGATATCCACAGACCCTCTAAAAACTGTTGTGGCAGTTAATCTGTGACACATGCATGCAAGACCAATTCTACTGAATTCCTCTGAACCAAACAACTGGATCAGCCTTTACTTTTTTCCACATATTTTAGTTTTCTTTCCTCGTTTCTCATTGGTTCCTCGGTCCTTCCTGTGTTAGCTTGACTCCCATTATTCTACATGAAGCGGTTAGCTTAGCCATCGTACATTTACTTTCCACAAGCCACTTTCCAGTGGTTACGCCCTGTTAGGCCATTAGTCCTTGACACAGCCGTCTGGGGTTCGATTCCCCACCCTGGGACCTTTGCTCCTCTCTATACCCACTTGCTGTCTAGTATACTGAAAATAAAGACCACTAGTCCAAAACACCTGATTTTTTTTTTGCAAGGTAAAATTGAATTCTATTTATCCTTTTTTTCTATTCAAGTACAGTTTTATGTATTTAATAAGGGTGTAACAAGATCTTAGGATATTGAAAGACCACAATGTTTCTTGTTAAAGCAAAGTATGAATATGCAAAAAAAAATTCTGCATTGAAGCATCCGCTTCCTATGTGATAACTTCTGCTAATATTAGTAGAATGAACACGGAATTTCTGACTTCAGAGGGGGAAAAATCAACTGGAAAGTCTGAGATTTGTTCTAACTCTGACATTGACTTTCAATATTTAAGGCAGTTTGTAATTAGTTGAACCTTTACATTATTTTCAAAAACCAAAATTCTTGTATCCAAAATTTTTGTAACTATTTATCTTCAATATTTATTCAGAAACATCTGCAAATATGGGACAGGATGATGCTTCTTCACAGTCAAAGTTGGAACCTGTCCTCCAGAGGTCAGAGGTCATTGAGTCCTGTTGTAGGTAAATTAAATGTAAGGTGCCATTTTTACTCTGCACATCAGAAACCTGCAATGTTAACCTTTAATACTATACTATGACCAGAGGTAAGGATCTGATTAAAGTTATCCTAATTTTTCAGACTCTTGAGCTTTTATGTCATACAGGAATGTAAAGAAATCTATCAGAATTTCATTTGTGTGCCGTGTTTTCAAAACTCCAGAGCACAATGCTCATATAACCTAAGCATCAGTTTGATATGAAATGGTTTGCATCCTTACATTTGTCCCTAAAAAGTGAAGTTGCTCAGAAACTAAGGAGTTGACCAGTTTAGTTTGTGACTCAGTCTATTGTGGGCACAAGCTGAACACTGCGTGCTCACATTCTCTGGGTGGATACAAGGGCGGAGATGGGTTTCAACACACATTCAATGACACAGGCGGGGGCCTTTCCTTCATGTTCACACCCCCCCCACACACACACACACAATAGAGACTGCGGTGGAAAGGAAGCTGGGGATTCCTGAGATTCCTGTGAACAAAAAGGTGTGAACTCAGGCAGCCAAGCAGGCTGGGAATTCTGCCAGGCCGGCTTGATGGGCTGTTTAATAGCAGAGTCTCCAGTGACACACAGACAGAAGAAAGAGATAATGTCAAACAATTCAAATGGCAGGAAAGAGGAGAAAACAGAAGGAAAGACAGCTGAAGCAGGGGCTGGATTCCTTAAAATGTAAGAATTAACATCTGTCAATCGCAAGGCAGGGTGTGAAACTGAGAAGATTTGGAGGCAGCAAGTGTCCTTGAGTTTGTGTGTGTTTTAAACCTTTCTCAACCACCCATTGTTTAGCTGCAGCAGTTTCATTAGATCTACAGTGAGGGGCATAGAGAAACACAAGTACTGAGATTTCACAGTAAGTTTCCGTGCTATTGTTCAGTACAGCATTGAAACATAAGGAAAAAGTAACATGCAGGCATACTAGATTTCCTCCTGTCATGAGTGGGTCTTATTGGTTAAAAAAAGGAAATAAAATAAACAAAGCATATTTCAACTAAGTATTGCTTTATACTTCCAAAGACGTGCTACTTGATGTAAACTTCAGGAAGAATTTTATGAAGTTTCTTAGTTTAGTTTCTTAGTTTATTTGAACAGGGACAATGCACATTACTCAACATTCGATAAATGCGCCAGTATTAGCTATAAAGCAAGTTTTCAACTGTAGTCTCTGGGCAAGATGTAACATGCCAACAGCAGAAAAAGAGAACAACAACAACAACAGAAAAATGAATTAAAACAACAGTAATTTAAAACATTAGAAGAAAAATCAAAAGGGACAATTTGTTTTGGGGGTTTTCTGCATGTTTGTGTCTCAAACATTAAGAGAATACATCAGAAGTTTTTAGTAACTTTAGAAACCTCAAGATCTGAAAACAACAAACAGTGTAGTTTAATTAAAGCTTGATGTTTGAAATAGGCCATTCCTTGGAAAGGACCAGAAGCTACACATTTAGCATGAGCTTTTAGGCTACATTACCTGTATGACTTGGTTGGTTACTTTCCCAAGTTAAGATGGTTAGATTGAAAAGATAATATTTACATGACAACTGATACACAAAGAGGAGCAGCAGAGGCTTTGACATGCATGTACCTGTCTTTGCCAAATTGAAACTGTCAGCCCATGATGGACAAGAACAGACGTAACAGCGACGTCATTTCATTCACTCAAGTTGCACACACATACGCACACCTCTGAGGAAACACGTTTGCAGCCAACCAAGGACAGCAGATAGAAATTTGGCAGCCAGAAGCTAACTACACTCAGATCTTTGTGTGTGTGTGTGTGATGTCACAGTCACGCTGGAGAGGCATGACTGGACGTCTTATCTCGAACCACTCTGCTTGTTCTCTGTGGCTCTCCGCTGCCCCACAGTGACGTGTGTAAGCGTGTGCGCTCATTGCCCTGAGAAAACCAGCGAGTTTTATGACACACAGGGATACCAGCAGCTCCACTGTCACTCGAGTCCGCTCAGAGAAACACACACAGCATTATGACTTGTATGGCATATCAGTGATGCTCAAATTTTCCATTACTTATGCAACATGTCTGATTAAGTCACACACAAATGCTTCTAATGTGACGCAAGGGTTAGTTATGGGGTTAAGCTATATTAAGCAAGAGCTGCCATAAGAGAACTAATAGTGATGCTGGACACATTAAGGATTTTTTTTAGGTTACAGCTTTATTTGGTCATTATTTCAACAATATTATGTGTATAAGTCATTGGAAAAATCTCAAGATGACATCACAGGTTTACCTTTTTTGGTGCAGATTGTTAACAATGTTCCCAGATTTGTGTAGACAATAAATATGAGGTAGCGTCAGGTATCAAGGTTTAAAAAGTCGCTGTATCAAAACCACTATATTTTTCTGCAACAGTTTTTGTAATTTAGGCTCATTTTTAATAAAACTGCAGATTGTAGGAGCGATTACCTGAGTAGCTACCCCTCTCTCAACAATCTCCTACACCTCCTCGTGTTAAAACAATGATTAAGAAATATCTCAGACTGTATTAAACACAGAAAGTCATATCTTGGATGCCAGAGGAACAGCAGGTATCTGTTGTTGGAAGCTAACATAATTTGGAAGAGCTAGCATGGCAGTTCATGAAGTACACAGCATACATCTGTTTGACAAGCTCACAATGTTACTTTACAAAGAACAGAAAGGTGTTAAAAAAAAGAAGCTATTCTGGGTGCATATAATTAAGAGCAAATGCTAACTTTAGCTGGGGTCTACTCTATATTTTACATAGCTCTTCCAAGACTGTGGTTTCTCTTTAAAATAAAAAAACGGAGCAAATCTTCATTGATTAGTCATAACTAATATTACCTTATGTCTGAATGTGAAGTTGTAGCTTAAAATTCATTATGATCAATCAGATGGAATAGCCAAGCTCATCCTTGTTAACATTATCATTGAATAGAACCCAAATCAGCTCAAACTAATACATGTTGACCATGTTTTACTTAAAGGGCTGCTTTTCTATTTTTATCTTTTTACAAAAAATGTCCTAGGCCATCCAATGTTTTTGAAGGAAGAATCTACCAGTCTTTAAAAATGGCTAACAGGCTCTTTGTTGTCTTACCATGCAAGAACATTTAATGTCCATTTATAAAAATCAAAATGTCTGACATAAACAAGAAGAATATTTTCATGTCTATAGACTTCCATATAATACATAATTAATTTAGAAGCAATTTTAGCAGAAGCTGGATTTAAAAAAATGAATGTTCTAACTAAAAGGAATGTTCTACATAATTATTACATTATTGGTTTAAAATATTGGTTTTAATACCATCATGCTGCAAAATATATCCGTTATGTAAAAATTGTCTGTTTGGAAATGAAATTGTTCTCAGAATTGTTTTACTTTTAACTGTTAATCACAGTATGTATTAATAACATTTCTCCATCCAGATGAATAGGATTCAGATGTAGTTTTTTTTACCTCCGCCAAGGAGGTTATGTTTTCACCAGGGTTTGTTTGTTTATCAGTAAGTAAGTAAGTAAGTAAGTAAGTAAGTAAGTTAGTTAGTTAGTTAGTTAGTTAGTTAGTTAGTTAGTTAGTTAGTTAGTTAGTTAGTTAGTTAGTTAGTTAGTTAGTTAGTTAGTAACATAAAATTATAGGTGGATTTTGATAACATTTTTAGGAAATGTCTGCAATTGAACCAGGTTTAGAATGAGAATCCTGACTAGAATTTGGGAGTGATCTGAAAACCGCAATTACCTAAGACGTTATTTACGTGAATAACTACTAAACTAATAATAATAATAACTACAGAACTAATAAGTGTGAAAAAAGAGAGATCACATTTCTCCTGCTTTAGCTTCCCTTCATTGGCTCCCTGTTAAATCCAGAATAGAATTTAAGATCCTTCTTCTTCCATATAAAGCCCATAATAATCAAGCTCCATCATACATCAGAGATCTAATTGTTCCATATGTTCCTAAAAGAGCCCTTTGCTCTCAGACTGCAGGTTTACTTGTAGTTCCTAGGATTTCTAAAAGTAGAATGGGAGGCAGATCTTTTAGTTATCAGGCTCCTCTCCTGTGGAACCAGCTCCCAGCTTTAGTCCGTGAGGCAGACACTCTGTTTACTTTTAAGGCCAGGCTTAAAACTTTCCTTTTTGATAAAGCTTATAGTTAGAGTGGTTTAGGTCATCCTGAGCTATCTCTGTAGTTATGCTGCTATAGGCTTAGACTGCTGGAGGACAGACTTACCAATTTTCTTCACTCTGCTACTTCCTTTTCTCCTACTACTCTCCAGTTGTATTATTTGCTGTTATTTCGACTGTTAACTTTGTTTTCTCTCAGTGTTTTTCTCTCCATAGAAGATATACCTGGTCTGGTATCCTGCTTGGCTACAAAGCTCTGTTGGACGGGGGGCATCGACTGGGATGATGCTTTCTGTTTTCATTCTTCAATATTATTGCTTGTTTCTATTGTGTATCTGCATGCTTTTATTTGCCTCTCACTTTACTGGTGATATACAAAATAAAAGATGATTCTATTCTATAAAAGATGATTCTATTCTATTCTATAGATGTTGTGGATCATAAGCTTTACAGGAGTATCTAACTTGATTTAGGCGTGACGATGGAAATGTATTTCTTAAAAGTTGCTGTTTTAAACCTCTTATGTGGATTCTCTAAATATATATTTGTCACGGGGTGTGTGGAGAATGGACCCAAACGCACTCGCAGAAGGAAGGTGCAGGATGTTTTATTAAAGTGAGGAGATCGTGATGATGGTGGTGAACGGAGACACTGGACATCGGGCTGGAACGAAGAGGCAGGAAGAGGACACACCATGGGGATGAAGACAATAGAGGACTAGGAGGAAGGAGGACTAGGATGATCCGGCCGGGAGTGAAAGGAAGTGAGGGGTCTTAAAGGCAGGAGGTGAGTAGGATCAGGTGTGGATGATGAGACAGACAGGTGAACACAATCAGGCAGGAATAGGGCAGCGTGACAATATTACCAATATTAAAACTATGTTTGAATAATATTATGGGCCAGTAATGAGGTTTTACAGGGTCTTCTCATTTTTATTTGACTGGCAGTGGAGCTATAATAAAACAGACAATTTTGTCAATATTAATAAAATACTACAAATAAATTTTTTGATTATGTGCTGTACGGAAAATATTTCACTCTAATACCCAGAATGATGAATGATGCTAAAAATCTTCTCAGCACTACAGAAGGACTTCGCCATGATGTTTCGACAGGAACATATTTCTTACCAACAATGAACAGGATATTCTAGCAATATTTGGGTTAAAGTTGCTGCTTCCATTATATTTAGTGACAGAAACACAACCAAATTATTAAAGTTATTATAACTCAGAACTGTTCTTAATAGTTTAGCAAAAGTATAATTAAACTATGAATATTAAATGCATCAGAGGATCAAAGGATCCCAGACATGTAGCGCTCCCTCCCATAATCTGTAACCCCTACCCTCTTCTCCTGGCTGCCCCCTCCCTTCCTCTTCCTCTTCCTTTCAGAGGTGTCAAAAAGAGATTCTCTCTCTCTCACTCTCTCTCTCCTTCTCTCTCTCTCTCTCTCCACACAACATGGGCTGTGTGAAGGCGGTGACTCGGCTGCTGGCTGGCCCACTCACAGGATATAAACGCTGTGAGTGCTGCCAAGGCGGTGAGGGGTCACACTATGGAGAATGTGTGTGTGTTCTGCTGGGTGACTGTCTGCGCAGTGACACCGGTAGCAGACACCCTCATCCTGGCGCTGCGGAGGAGATGAGGCTTCTTGTGAAACATTCCCCTCTCCCCGGCGCTCCGAGCAGGCCTTTCCTGCTCTCGCTTCCCCATCCCTCGCCCTTCTAGTCCCTCACACGTCTTCACTTGTCCACATGCCAGTGTCACCCCTCCAGCATTTCCCAGCTACGCCCCTCTCCCCACCCCACATTGCTCCACACCCACTCAGCCCACGCAAAGCTCCGACGTCCCCAGACTGGTGGACTCCATGTGAGCTTCCTGGAGAACCACCTTCTATTATCAGAACCCCCAGCCCAGCCCAGAAACATTGGCAGCGCTTAAGAAATCTGCTAAAATTAAACTAAAACAGCTTCAGATGCGTCTCAAGATCAATATGAAGAAAGGCAGTTAGGGGCTGTTTACACGACAACGTTTTTCATCAAAACGGAGGTTTTTCTCTCCGATTCGGCCTCTCGTTTACACGACAACGGGAAAACGGGGGGCGAAAACGCATCTTTTGGGAAATGGCTTCCAGAGTGGAGAGTTTTGAAAACACTGGCTGATTCGTTGTCGTGTAAACGCAAGCCGGAGAAGTTTGAAAACGATGACGTCACTGCCAGCCACCTACGGACGTGTTGCACTTGCACACTCCGCCTTTCTACAGAAAAACAACAATGGCGGATCCGATCCAGGTATGCTGTTACTACTGATGCAGCTTCTGAAGTTATTTGGTCTCTGTAAGCAAAACTTAGAGATCATCAGGCTTCTATGCGATCGCCAACGGAAACGCAGTCAGTACATGCGTCAAATAAATAATACGCCTTTATTTAAGCGGAGAACTACAAGAAGACCACCATTGTTAGTTATCATGAAATGTTTCTTTTCCAGGTTGTGAGGGGGAAAACTTGGAACACTGCACACATGGAGCCCACTGCCATCTAAAGGCCGGGCATATGTACTACATCGTTTTCCATCGCGCGCCCTGTCGTGTAAACGCAGTGCGTTTTCACCATTGACTGTATAAATAATGGACAGCGTTTCCACACTCCTCCCTGTTTACCACAATGACCACGTTCATGGGGGAAATCATGGCGGATTTACAGACTCCTCCTCCCCGGTTCTGACGCAGCATGTTCCTAAAAAGGGCATAAGGGCGGGATCTTCACTGTAGACTCGGCCCTGCTTGGCCCTCGCGGGGCGTGTATTTCTGTTGTAGTCCCGCCCATTCTGCTCCCGCGCCTTTAGCTCTGATGCTAAACCTGGCTAGCTAAACTAAAGGCTAATCCGCTCATTGACTGTATATATAGAAATTAGCCTTTAGCTCTGATGCTAAACCTGGCTAGCTAAGCTAAAGGCTAATCCGCTCATTGACTGTATGTATAGCACTCCCGCTTCATTCTACTGCAGCCACCTGTGCGCCTCCGACGGCTCTCTTTCCCCCCCAATCTCATAAGGTAAGAACTCAGAACTTAAAATAATTATTAAGATGTCGTGTTACTATAATTACAGTCGAACAAAATACAGCAATTTAAACTGAATTATCACAACGTGATATCGAAGATAATTGGATAAAAAAAGTCTCGAGACAGATTGCTGTCAAAATGTATGTAAAGCCGAGTGGAGGATGTTTATTAGCCTAGTCTAATCTGCAATATGTTTATATATGTATAACATTGACAGTATACATAGTGTATAATAATAGTGTATAACAATGTGTTAAGTATTAAATTCCCTGAATGGATTAATACGGTAATAATTGTAATAATGATTTAAATTATATTCCCCAGAAACGAATACAAATAAGGCCACGGTCAACAATATCCTGATACAGCCGAGGGCGGAGGGCTTGGAGTCAAGTCAGGAGCACGTTTTTCACCTTTTTTGATGAAATGTATTTTTTTTTATTCTTGAAAATAAAAAGTTGTTAAAGACTTTGAACGCCTTTCTGTTTCTCCCGCAAACATATGCTTCATTATCAGAACAAATAATACTGATCCTCAGAGAGTTTGCATCTTTGAATTGATAATAGGTTAAGGTAAGGTTAATAAAAAATTTCTATTAAACAACATCGGCGAACACCTTCATAAATGAATGGCTGCAGTTTACACGTTCCGTCTCCACAGCAGAGTTCAAGAGGGGATTCTGCGCAATCAACCCAGAATCCTGCAGAATCCGTTTGACAGACTAGAGGAAGAATGATAAAAACACTAAACAATCTTCCCTTCATCTCTGCACGGAGCCCGGCTGGGGTCAGTTGGAGAAATTATTTTGAGGTTCATATGTTGAGGTTCATATGTACCCTCAGTTTAATAAAATCCATACGCACGTTTTATGTGCGCGCTGATTTGGGCATCATGCTGGACCTTTTCAGAGCTTTAAACTGAAAAAAGGCTATTATTCCTTTAACTTTTAAATAATACGACTAAGATCTCACTAGAGACCAGGTTTGTTTCAACTCCATGCACAACAAATGCAATATTTGTTTTTATACGGCTTTGAAGACAAACCGATCGCTAAATTTGTGGAAATGGTCCAAATAAGTGTGTGTCCGTCTTGCCTCTGGGAAGCATGGAGCTGGTAGCGCAGCATAATTAGAACATCTTGCATAAAAGATGATACTGAATATATGAAAATTGCGCTGGTGGATGCACTGTTTAAAAAACAAACAACAAAAAGAACATCAGGTTTTTAAGTGGTGGGGACAAAACTGTAATTGATCACTATTACCGGGGACATAGTCCCGGCTACAATGACTCAAATATCTATACTTTCATGCAGCACCCCAAATCCGTGCGCACGGTTTAATAAACTGAGGGTATAGAGGGATTCTTACACCTGAAAAGTATTCCTGCACCTGACCCCGGCTGGGTTCCAAGGTGATTTTTTTCCCCCACAGAAAAATATGCAGAGAGAGTTATGGGTCTGAGAGGGCGGACAAGGTGCTGATGCCATGGGGAAAAAATCTCACCTGCTATGACTGGATAAGTCAAGTGAATTCCTATCTTTAATTTTAATCATCTTAATATATTTGATCTTATCTTAATTTTTTTATGTCAACAATAATTTTGTTTTTCACATTTTCTGTCAGTTTTTAAAGGGTAAACGTATGAGCAAGATGCCCTGCAGGCTGCATACACAAACCTCTCGTTATTTTCATGAATAAAAAGTTTTTAAAAAATCCCCCTCTCTGCTTTTTCCACAAATCGCACACTGCATATCAGCAGTAAAATGTTATAGTGGTCAAACAGAAAAAAATAAAATAAACGTACATTTTGTAATTACAAACATCTTTTACTTAGGCTCACACATTATTCAATAGTCTAATAAATCAAAGTGAAAAGCCTCAGACAGAATGCGTTAGGTTGAGCTCAGGTCCACAGCCAGATAGCCTCTGCTAGCTTCATGCGGCTGCGCAGCGAGCTATTAGCCTAGCCGATGGGCCAGGCAGCGACGTAAACGACCTGTCAATCAAAGTCCGGCCCTCATTAATTATGCAAGATTTAGAAAATCTATCCTACATTAACCAGCCTGGTGCCTCTGTTTTTTTTAACCCAGCGTAATCACAGGAGCAATATGTAGCTGTAGACAGTTTTAAAAAAATAGGCACCGGGCATTAAAGTTGTTTTTAACGTGTCTAAAGTCCAATGTATTCCAATGGGGGACTAGTGGCTTTATGGTGGTACTACAGCAATGGCGGCCTCCAGTGTCGTAGTCAGCGGCCATTGGCTTTCACCCGCGTATTCAAACAAAAATGGCAACATTGTCGTGTAAACAGCCCCTTAGACTGATACCGATCTTTGGAGAGAAATCAGTCACTTTTACTCTTCAGCAACTCAAAGAAAGAAAGTTACAACTGGAGCCAGCAAAGGCACCTGCTTCAACTGTTTTGTAGCAGGTTCAAAAGAAGACGTCTTGCAACACTAACTGATCTTTTCATGACTATAACATCGTTTAAACCATCGTTTAAAAATGATTGAAAATATTTTTATTTATTTATTTTTTAAGCTAAAATAGAAGAACTCTGGTTTTAGATCTCACATGACCAAACTGGAACCAAATAATGGCTAAAGAAAACATGACCCCAGACCACACGATGTAACCACTGTGTGACATGAAAGAAAGCACCCGCTCCACCCGAGCCTCTTCCCTGTCTGCACTGAAGCAAAGCATCCCCACAGCATGATGCTGCCACCACTGGCTGACCTCTTGCCACTCTTCATTAAAGGCCAGATTTGTGAAAACTCTGCAGCCCCTCCAGAGTTTCTATGTGCCTCTTGGTTGCTTCTCTGAATAATATTCTCCAGTCGTGCCATGCTCTTCCTGCTTTTTTAAACCTTGGGATATAGTTTTATAACCTAACCCTGCTTCAACCTTCTGTTCCGGATTCTGGAGATGTACACAGAATCCAGATTTTTATCTTACTTCTTGGCTGCTTTATCAGCACAGTTACCTGAGAAAATGCTTATTTGTTAAGTTATTTGAATAAACAAGTTAAGAAAAAAAACGGAACTTGACCATGTCTCACAAAAAGTAACAAAAAACTCAACAGGAATGGATCTGTTTGCCTATGACCACAGACCTGTGTGTTTGCATATGTATGTGTGAAATGTGAGCCTGTCATTCACAGGAGATTAAGCAGCCATCCAGTGGGAAGCTCTGTTTTCTCCTTTCACCACCAAGCGGCTCCAGCAGATGGGGCTGGGCCTCAGATCACCATCTGTCCCTGACACGATGCACAAAAATCTGGCTGAAAGGAGCTGCAGAGCAAACCAGTTTAGGTTTTAGTAAACAGTGAACTGTATCACTGGAACTTCAACTCTGCGACTGGTATCAAGGGATATTGTTGCAATTTTTATGAATAAAAAAAGTATCATCATACTGTTAAAATCCTTTTAATGAGATGCCAGAGAAGGTGCTGGAGTAGGCGGCCCCTTCCCCCACCTGTTTCTGGCCCCTGCAGGCCAGCTGGCTGAAACATGGCTGGAAGAGAAATTTGGAGGTGTGGAGGACACTAATACGCCAGCCATCCATCACTCTTATAATGTGCCAATCTTTCAAAGCACACTTGGCAAATTAAAAGGCAGCATGTGTGTTCAGAGTGCAGGCTCTAACATAGCAGGCAGCCTGATTAACAAACCTGTTATTATTATCAGCCTGTTATTTCTGTGTTTCTCTATAAAGAGCAGAATATTCTGTGAAATAACCACTTGAAAACTGCAGCTAAATATAGCAAGTGTTTATATTTTTGGTTAAGTGTATTCATCAAAATAAAAAACACAAATAAATTGATGTTTGAGACAATATTACGTTTCGCCCCGTGACTGGTGGAGATAGGCACCAGCGTCCCCGCAACCCTGCATAGGATGGATGGATGGATGGATGGATGGATGGATGGATGGATAATATTACTATAGAGCGATGCAGTTTATCTGATAAATATTTCAGTTTCATTTTCTGTCCAAACTAAGACCAAGAACAATATAACTGACAAAAAACAATAAATAATGACATTAGCTGACATCATTCTATTTCCCATAGGACTTCCGGGATGTGGAATTGTCATGTAATCTTTCCCCTAAAAAATAAGAGCTTTTCTCTACATTGTTCAACTGTGTTTACAATGAAAGATGAGAGAGATGCACAGTGACTGTAATGGTCCCTGCAGCTTCTCGTCTTTCTGTGACCTGCTTTGTCAAAACACTTTTTGCTGTGTTTTTATTGAATTTTGGAATATTACATATATACCATAGCATTTGACATCTTTTAAATATAGACATTTCAAATTTCCACCATAGGGGATGAATAAAGCATGTTTTATTCTATGGAGAAAAAGGCTTAATTTCAAACTATGACATTCAGAAAATTATAAAAGCAACGTGAAAAATGTGTTCCATGAGTGAAAAACATACAGTGTCTCTGAACTCAACAAAAATTAGGCCAAATAATCATGATTTCACAACTGGCCAAAACAATGGAAATTATAATTTCTTCTCCAGTTAAACAGCCCAACAGTATTTAGCCACAGTTAAATGTTTTAAAAATAATTATAAAAGCAGAAGGAATTATTGTTGCTTGTCTATTTTAAATCAAAAAGGTCACGTAATATGTTTTTGTTCTAATTCATTTCTTAATATTATTGTTGTACTCAGCCTCTTGCCTGATGATTGCTGGAAACAGCCACCTCCCCCCCGCATCCCTGCAAAGGATAGATGGTATAGATAACGGATGGATAGATGTTGTGTTTGGACTCAAGGTTATCCTTCCACTAGAATCTAGTCTAATTGTGACTCACTAGGTATAGTAGTTGTCTTGCAATCGGAGGGATGTACATTCAATTCCAGCTTCCACATGTCGACGTGCTACTGGGCAAGGCACTTAACCCCAACTTGCCTACCAAGCTCTGTATCAGTGTATGAATGTGTTTGCATTTGTGAGTGAAAATGGGTGAATGCGGCTCCAGTAAGTGCTCAGTATGACTAGAAAAGAGCAATATAAGATCAGTCCATTTACCAGTTAAAGCTCACCGGTACCCTGTGTGAGATCTCAGCAGCTGAAACCACATGGAGAACTGACTCTCCGGACTCTCAGCTGTCCTCTCTCTCTGAGCGACTCTCCTAGATGTGTGCACTCCTTATAATAAACGCTTTAAACGCTGACAGAGAGAGAGAGAGAGATAGCTTCTTCTGTCTGGGGGCTCAGCAGCAGGGTTGACTCACAGCCCCAGCCCACTCCTCCCCTCCCACTCAGTCCCAGCCGTAGCCCAGCGTGGGAGGCAGCGGAGCCCAGGACCAGAGCCTCCGGCTGGGCACGCACACACAGCCAACAGGGGCCCACGGCTCTGGAGCTTTGGCTTTCATTCCCCTCACCCACACAGAAACAAAAACACACACGCATCATACATGCTGCCCACGCACACACGGTGCCCACAGTGATTTTTAGAGCACCTCTTTAATGATGTCATGCGCCTTACATCTGAAGGGAGCAGAGGGGAAACACGTGGGAGTGTGTGGGCCATGAATGCTGTATGTGGGCTCCTCCCGAATCGAGTTTTGGTTTTATTTAGGGTTTGCATTGAACATGTTTGAATCTTTCATCTAGACAGGTAGTGTTCGCTACTGTACATAAAGAGCTTTCAGCAAAGAACAGCAGAGTTCAGTAGGTCACTGTTGTCTCAGCTACAAAGGAGTGTTTGAATGGGAGTAATGGGCTTTAGAAAGTTTAGGATTTCACTAAATGATTGATCTAAACCCAGCCAAGTGTGGTGCAAAGTGGATTCGAACAGAAATCATGAGCTGACCCTGCTTTCTGCTGACTGGATGGACTACATCAGTGCAGATGGAAGATAATGTGTGAATCTTACCGTGGGGACAGGAGGCCGCCGTCGCCGCCGCTCTGCAGTGCCTTTCTGCTGATGTTCACGTTGAGGAGCAGAAGCTGTGAAGCACAGGTGGCAGAGGAGCGCGTCACTCACATCACATCTAACCACTGACACCTTTATCAAACTGATATCTTAAGTTTAAAAAAAAATTTAACAAGAAATGGATAGAGTTGCGCAATGTGACACATCTTAGGAAGCCTGCACTGTAAATAAGATTCAGAAGGGCCAGATTGCTCATTAGAATATCTCACATTTGTGTGTGGGCGAGCTTTTAGCAGTCCTTCTAGTCCCCAGTGCTGTTCAAGAAAAACACTGTTCTGTGTCCAATCCCAACTGGGATCCTAACCTCAGTCTGTCTGTTAAAAACAGTAAATCAATGCAGGAAGTTCTGCCCAAGTTTCAGCTCCAGAACATGACAAACCGTGCCAGCTTGGAGATGATACACAGCCACTGCACACAACTGAACAGCATGGAGCCCAGTCTGCTGGATATTTCCGAGCATAACATCATAATTCTCAGGACATATCTTCCTTCAAGTTACATTTCAATTCATTCCTCAAATGCTTTCTGATGAAGCTGAGCATCCTTCCTGGTGCACAGGACAACAAGTTTGGCAAAATGAGTCACCAGAATAAATCCTGCCTGGTGATGTCCTGATAAAATCAGATAAATAAATTAAATAATAAGATGAGCTCATTGTACCTGCATCAGCATTTACAATCCCTTCTCCTTTTTGTGCCTTTATGCTGCTGTTATCATTGAGTTTAGACTAAATGCATTAAAAAACAGTGGAAGTGTTAACTTGCAAACTTTTGGGTTTTTTAATTGGTTTTCTTTATTATGCAATTATGCCTCACTAGTGATGACAGAGGTGGTTGCCATCAGCTGGCTGGTGATGCTGCTGCAGCAAGTCAGTTTTATCCTGACATTATTATCAGCTTCATCAGCAGCAAAATGGGAAGAGCAGCGCAACCAGCCATTCAGTGTCAACCACAGGAATTACTATCCAGACCATAAGGTTTGAAAAAGTTACAATGGCAGAATCACTGAAGATTTTCTGTCAAACCGGCATTTAAAAGTCATGGCTTGGAGGCATAAAGTGATGTAGCACTGCAGACTGCCATTCAGCTGGCTTGAAGAAGGCTTCAGACCTTTTCTCTCACTTACCAGAAAACTTAATCTGGCTGTAAATATTTCCACTCATCCAAAACACGGACATTTATGCCATGCATACTAAAGGACCATCACCCATTTACAGCTGGCGAGATACCAGCAACATGATGGTTAAGTAGCTGACTGAATCCTCTACCTGCAGCAGATAGCACAACTAAGTACCCAGCTGATGAAAGCTTTTATTATCGGTGTTACGCTAAGAGTATCATGACTAAAATGTACAATATTATATTAAAAGACATGTTAACTTAAAAACTACTACTAATGTTGGGTCTTTATGCTATATTTTTGCTTCAGTCTGTGTATTAAAATCAATAGAAAAAAGTGCATAATTTGACAATATTAGAACTGTTAAAATCAATATTGATTATAGAGAATTTTAATGATTACTTTAGCGGCAGAAGGAATCTGTTTTGCTTTTATCTTTTAAATAAAAGCTATTACATCAGGTTATACATTTCTGTTCCAAAATGCTTGTCCATTAAATGTTTAACTTGTAGCTGGATTTGAATCAGACATGTTTGTTTTTATGCAAGTAGTCCTTAGACGACCGTCTGTTGTGCTTCGACCCTACACAGATGAACAGAACTGGAAGTTGTTGAGAACAGTTGGTCACCAAAACACCACAAAAGTTGTAAGCCCTGCCCTTTAATGACGAGCATGCTTTGATGAGTTGCAAAAATAATACGTTTGTTTAAATATGAATCATAGCGCACCCCCCCCCCTTCTATCTGAGTCAGCAGCACAATAAAACAAGGTAAGTTCAAAACATTTTCAAAGCAGATTTCCATAAAAACAAATGATGGCATTCGACTGTGCATAAATCAAACTTTTAAATAATACAAAAAAAACTTTCTGTGTTAAAAATAAGACTACATTTTAGGAACATGTACTATTACCAGATTTTTCATATAAAAGTAAAAACACAAGCTAAGACCACATAAGGTTGCTTTGAAAAAAACTGTAAAGAGGATCAAACACTTTTTTAAAATCAGAATTAAATTTCAAATCTCAGACATAGCAACATATCTAAAACATCTCCTGAAAATCCCCCAAGATGATCTAAAGAACTGTACATGTCTCATCAAACTTCCTGAATGTGCTCCTGTCAAAACAGCTCTTTCCACGCTGAACTGATGCTACGCTATAATTAAACAGAACATGTTGCTACATTTAAATTTTATAAATGTCAAAAAAAATTCAAATGGGATTAGTTTTTCCATCTCATGCTCTTTTATGTTGGCATCAGTTGCCACTCCCTCATAGCAGCCTTTATTTATTACGAACATGTTAGTTTGAGCTTCTGTGACTTCTCGGGGAACAGTGAAATACGGAAAGTCAAAAGTGCCACAATACAATCAATAAATGAAGCAATACATGATTGCTTTAAATGATTACATATTTGCTTAAAAAAAAATCAGATATCAATTATTTATTTATAGACATTTATTTATAAAAAAAACAGTCATTTTCTTTTGAAAAAACGAAAGTAAAAAGCTTTTTCATGAGGATGTGTTGCAGCACATCATGGTTTTATTTCATCTGTCAAACTAAGTGGGAGGGGATACATTTTTTCCTGTCAATATGTGGAACTGGTTAACCAATCAGATGTCAGTCACCGCGACAGCTTAAGTTTATTGTGCCCTGGTCCATATGAAATTATAAGATATAACTGAATACTGAAATACTGAAACATTTAATGAATAATCATTTAAAAATATGTTAAATTAATATTTTCTCGTTAAATAAGCATGCATCATTTCATTTAGTCATTTCAAGTACAATTTTAGTTATAAAATGTAAAAATAATTGAGTAAAAACTGCTTGCACTTGTTTGTGACACTTGTAGCTCTCCAAAGTGAGGAGGTTCACCTGAGGCTCCCAGAAATCATGTGACACAAGTGCCCCCTGTTGGACGCATCACCGGCCTATGGTAAAGGCTAAAGAGCGTGGCTTTGGTTCTAATAAGGAGGCAAAACTAATCCTAGAGAAAGATCTTTGAGGAATGGCGTGACTGGAGCTGAAACATCTCCCATCATCTGCGGTCAGGATGCTGGCAGCGGCGGCCCTACATCATTCAGGGAGTTCTTAGAAAGCCGCTGCAAACCGCAAAAAGTCAGTCAAAAAGGTCACTTGCTACACCCACTTCTTCTTCTTCTTCTTCTTCACCATGCGTTTCTGCGCCTTTCTTCCCCCCCTCTCCGCTCCCCCGTGTCTGTCCCGCAGTCACGGGGTCCCACATTCCAAAAACACAAGAATTTCCTCCAGCCCGACTCACATACCACCAGCAACCCCCAACCCCCCTCCTCCATCACCCTGGATTTCTCTCTCTCCCTCCCTCACACACACACACACACACACACACACACACACAGAGTGCACAATGGTCCTGCCAAAGAGGACCACACACTGTAGCAATGCCATGTCCAAAACCCTCACAGATCTCCCTGTAAACCCAACTTTTCAGCTTCTGACCCACAAAATAACAACGGAGGACATCATCCAGTCTGCTGGTTGATTACACCGTTTAAACAGAGCTTTAGTCACTGCCAATATATTGCCTTAATATATTTTCAAATGCATTTAGCCTACAGCACTAATTTGCTAATAATATATATATATATATATATATATATATATATAGCCTACTATGTACGTTGTTTAAAGTTGGCTAATTTACCGCATCATATACATTCAATGTGCATTTGCTGAAACTCAATACTAAATGCATTTCTCAGCCATTTAAGGGGTTTTTAGAGGAGTTGTACCTGCAGTCTTCGCGGAGCCCCTTCCTTCCTTCCTTCCTTCTTTCCTTCCTCCCTTCCTTCCTCCGCTGTGGTCCGCCGGAGCAGCGACCTGAACTCCCGAACAGACCGAGCAGAACACCGACACATCACCGAGGAGCTGTGAGCAAAGTGTCCGCGCAGAGAGGCGCAGCCGCCGCAGTTTATAAGCGAGAGAGGGGGAGAGGAGGAGGATCAGCTTATCTCTCAGCGAAGAGAGGACGTTATTACTCATCCGGAGCGTGTGGCAGTCCCTTCTCTGCATCGCTCTCTGTTTCACCGAAATGCCTCAAAGAGTCTGCTGCTTGTGACTGACTGACTGACTGACCGGCTCTGTCGGAGACCCGCCCCCCTCCCCCCATCCCCCTTCCAAAAAACTTTCAACTTGAAAACCAGCCCCGGACGCAGCTTCCCGTTGCATCGGACCGAGAGTCGACCTCAGCCCGCAAGAAATCCCCCGCTGTCTCCCGGCCGCCCCCTTCACCCTCCAGGGACGGTCCCCCCCTGACGGTGCGGCCGCGGGGACTCACACTTAGTGATGCCACTCAAAATCACCTGCATGCAGCAAGTAGAACTGAAAATGAAGGGGAAGAAAGGACTTAGAGTCACAACTAAAAAAAATTAAAAACTGTTATTATGAATCAAGAAGGCGTCCAAACTAATAGGAACAGGGACGAGAAAAGTCCTTTTTTTACATTTCAAGAAACCCACATTTTTGCCGCAAAGATCGGTATTAAAAAGACACTCTTTGGTGCATTTAATATAGCGCCAATTCATATTGAAAGTTTCAACACATTCCACAAATTAATATGTATTTTTACTGAAATCCAATTTCCTGAAAATTCAGCTTTATTCAAATCAGTTGCAATATAATGAAGTCATATAGTTCCAGTCACATTTCTAAAACATTACAGTCGAATTCAGTTCAGATTATATCATGTCAGATGGTAAAACACACACACACACACACACACACACACAGATCTAAGGAAAGCCACTTAATATCTTACTGTAAAGAGATATCAAATCAGTCCATATAGCCTACCCAAAGAGAAATTCAAGAAGATTTTAATCGGAGCAGGTAAAGGTGATCAGCCGGCTGTCAGAGCTACAATCCAACAGGAGGAACATTTCTCATCCCATTCAGAGGATGTAGAGTGCTGCACATAGAAACACGTTCATTCTGGACAACTAATCGGATCTATCAATTTAAAAAATCATCTAGTTCCTCATCTATCTTTTTGCATTTGTTAACATGTTAATTGTTGAGAAAAACTCCAAATTTTACAGCTACACCAACCAGCTCCACACACCCACATTTCAGTCAGAAGTGACACATTCTGCCATATATTAAAGAAACCCTGATCTGAGAACATCTCTGCTCTGTGTGGGGAAATACACCTGCGCTGGGATTCTACCTGCTCGGCTAAATTTGTATATGTTTCCGGTGAAAAGAGATGATCCGTCATGGTTCACCTGCTCCTCTCTCTCTCTCTCTCTCTGCTGTTCTTTCAGCTCGGTGCTTCATCTCGCTCAGCTTGTCAGAGTGAACTGCAGCAGCGGTCTGGGAAATTAACAAATGCCCCCCCCCCCCCCCTCCTGCATGGCGCACAGATCGAGGAGGTCTGAGGTCCTCAAACCACACTGACAATATTACCAGCACCATGTCTGTAGCTTCATATTGTAAAATTCCCTGAATAAATTAGTGCCCACTCGTTTTCTTATCTGCTTATGAGTATACAGTTATGAGCTCAGTTTCTGGTATTTGGGATGGGTTTTTTTCTTCGATACAAACTTCCCAGAAAGATTTTGTATTTCTGTAAACCTTCTGCAAGCAACATTTTTAACCCTTTGCATGTATAGTGCTTTTGCAAAAATATGTCGAATTGTATTTGTTACCTGTTATTGAGATTTTTGAAAAATTGTGCACATTTATTTTTAATACTGCTCCAGTTTTTAATATGTTAAAATGAACTGTACATCTGTCTGTTCCATCTGCTGTTTCTATTTTCTTTCACATTTTCTTAAAAGTTCTGCTCAACAAAAGAAATCATAAAGCAGAATTCAACACAAATTTATTTAAAAATTCACATTTCTTGTCATATTTAAGATGGAAATTATTTTATTCCTCGTGATGAATTAACTGTACTTTGTGCAACTAAATGTGCAGAACATATTTTAATAGCAAATTCACAGAAAATGCCAGAAACGCTTTAAAGATGAAACATTACAGGACATGCAAAAAGCACAGTGATTGGGGATAAACCCATACTTTCCCCTTCTTGTTTCTCAGCAGAAGGGGTGATTCTTTATCTGTTCTGATCTGAGTCATGCTGAGCAATATCGATTCAGCTGCAGCCCATCCTTCCAGCAGGAACACCAGAGGCAGCGGGAAAAGGGAGGAGAAAAAAGGGAATTGACCTGTAATGTCCCCTGAACTCCAATCACCTCCCAGCTCCACACTTCATTTTTTTCTGTCTGCCCAAACATGGATGACAAACACCTGATGAAATCTCAGCTTTGAAGTTGGAAGTAAACACTTTCACAAAGCGAGCGTAAAACATGGAACACCAGAATCTTTTTTTGTGTTTTTCTTTCAGTCGCCAGAAATTGTTGGATGTGTTTTTGTAAATTCTTATGTAAAAATGTTTCTGTCTTTATCTGAATCTTCTTCCTTAGACTTTCCCACAAGAAGCTTACAAAGAAGCTGAGCCACTCTTTCCTTCTATAGGAATGTAGCTGAGAATTCCTTTAAGCAACTTTCAATAATAATATTAATAATAATAATAATGAAAAAGTAAAAGTAAAAAAATCAAACCAGTGCTTCACTCTGGAAGGCACTGGTTTACCATTGAAATAACTGGAGTACCACAGTGGTAGCAGTGTGTGTGTGTGTGTGTGTGACAGAGAGAGAAAGCTTACAGGTCTGTAGTATATATATATGAAGGCAGAGGTGCAGTGTGTGTTTTCACTGTCTCCTCCCTGGGAATTCCCCTCTGTTCCAGACTCTAACAACCTGCTGGAGCTGCAGCTGTACGTGTGTGTGTGTGTGTGTCAGGATGTATGCACACTCACAAGCTGTGTGCATGGAGTTACTGTGAGCACAGATTTGTGTGTGTGTGTTTCCTCTCTTATTCCCAGGGTTCTGCGGAGTTAAACCCTCTTAAATGTCCCCCTGGCTTTTGTCCTCACGTTTCAGCTGAATTTCCCCGCATTTATCCCACCATTCAGCCTCTGTGTGTTCCAGCGCTCAGGAATGCGCTGGGTTTGACAGGCGTCTGAACTCCCCCCCCCCCCCCCTCTCTCTCTCTATCTCTCTATCTCTATCTCTGTGTGTGTGTGTGTACATGTGCATGCAACATAAAGAAAGACATAGGTTTTGGAAAGGCTTATCACCCCCCCCCCCCCCTCCCACCTCGACTCCGCTCCAGTTTTTAGCAGAGGTGACTCGGAAACACGCAATCCCCTCACCTTTCCAAACACGCGCCAGGCAGGTTACGTTCACCTTTCTACACACACACACACACACACACACACACACACACACACACACACACACACACACACACACACACACACACACACACACATGTGCTCTCACTCAAAGAGCGCTCTGCACCCACTCACCCTGACACCCACACAACCACCCACACACTCACGTGCACTGCCAAGTAGCCCTCACTCTTTACCCCCCCGCCCACCACCACCCACCCACCCACCCGCGCACATCCAACTTCAGCGCCAGAAACGCATCGTGCACACGCCCGTGCGCGCTCGGGCTTCACTCTATAAGTGCGCCGATCTGGTTTCCTCTTTTGCTTTAGAGAGCGACCCCGCAGTGATCAAATAAACCCAAATACGTGATAATCACATTCCAGACATTTCTTTTCGTGCCGGTGGGAAGTTTCAACTGGTTTTCTGCAGGGGTTGGTTTGCGTGCGCATGTGTGCGTGTTTGTCCGCAAGAAAAAAAGTGAGGAAAAAAATGGAGAAAGAAATGAGAGAGAAAGGGAACAAAGAGATCTGGGGCGAAGTCTCACACATTCCACAGTACACCAGACCATCACAACTCAACACACACACACAGAGACACACACACACACACACACACACACACACGCAGACGCGGCAAGTCAAGAGTTTGCCAGGTCGGAATAAAATCTCCTCATTTGCGCTACATCTGCGGTACCATTCTGACACGAACAGTTCCACATACTCCCTGCGGATCACATCATACAACGTTTCACCAAACTTGTACCGATGTTGGCATGCTTGAATCAGGGCAAGTAGAGTAAAACCAGCCATTCATTATATCTAAAATAAAACAAGAAAGTCTTGCAAATGCTTTGGACTCCCAGCTGCTCGTAAAACAGTTAAAGCGACGTCATCCTACCTTGTCTCATTCCAGATTCGCTGTTTTACAGAAGAACAGGAGCAGTAGGAAGGTGAGCAGTGTGTGGAGCAGATTTGGACGGGACCTACCTGAGCACATGGCCCCGCATGGCATACACACTTCCTCAGTCAACACGCTTTGTTTCTCCTCCTCCTCCTCCTCCTCCTCCTCCTCACTGCTGCTGTTGAATGCTTCTCCTCCATCTGTCGGTCTGACTGTGCCTCTCTTCTAGTCTTTCTCGTCCTTTTCCTCCCTGCCTACTTCTATCACTCCCTCTCTCCTCCCCCTCTCTCGTTTTCACTCGGCGGTTGCTCTCTTCAAACTTCCCCTCACTTTTTTCTTTATAGAACTGCAACTTCTCGTACCTCAATCCCCCCTTTCTCCTTCTCCTGCAGCTCAGTGAACGATTGTGTCCTAATATAAGTGAGAGGGATCTATTAATGCAGTCTTTATAATAACCCCCCTCCTGATAAAAAAAAAAAAATCACCTCACCTTTCCAAGCACGCACGCAAGGCAGGCTATGCAAATGAAAAATTGGAAAAAACTGAAAACAATAAAATCAATGAAAAAACTAATAAAAATATCCCCCCAAAAAATATAAAAAAGTTAAAGTCAAAGTTAACATGGTCTAAAATTAATAACAAATACTTAAATACATTTGCAACATTTAAAACAAGTGAACTAACTCAATATGTAAGAGAGCATTCTATTAAGTAATTACTAATAAAAAATCTGAAAACACAATGTTTCAAAAATAAAGGAAGGAGAATAAACTGAAAACATGCTTAGAATATGTTCTCTGGGTGTGTTGACTCACTCATCTTGTATTTTGTACTTATGAAATATGACTGAATATGAAAAATATGAATGAAGCTGAAGCCAAAAATAACTCACAGTGACCTCCTGCTGGTGGATAATATTTATTGGAGTCACATCTCCATATTTTCATACAGCGTACCATAAGTATATGTATAGTATAGGTTATAGAAATAAGTCTAAATCATTGGCTGTCGAAGTGGATACGGAACGTCCCCATGTAGGACAAAGTGTCCTGCTGCAGATGGTTCCTTTTTGGATTTGAATTGGTCGAATATGAAACAATTAAAACTGCAAAAGGAGTGAAATGATCAGAAACCTAGAAATGCGATCTCCAGAACAAAACAAACAAAACAATAAAAAACCCAGAATAAAATAAAATAGGTAAATTAATAGATTAAAAAAAATTAAAACCAGAATATGTTAAAAAACAACCGTTGCCAAGCAGTGTTTCTACTATTTTCATGGTTTATGTTTTACTATACTTTCTGTTGCCCATTAATGGTTAAGTGTTTTAAAGAATTGCAGAGATAAATATGAAGGAAATATGAAGCATTTCTTCCTGTAATGCTCCTTTTTGTCTGAACTAGAGGAACACAACTGTCAACCTTCTGCGGTTTGAGGTGTTTTTTCAGTATTGCTGTGTTTGGCACCCTTGGTTCTCCATACTAACTCCTTATCAATCCTGACATCCCTAGGGAAAGTCAGACAAAGACTCAGTCTTTTTCATCTCAAATGTTTGCACTGAGACTGAGAAGAAAAGATGATTTACTGTTTTTGTTAAATGAATATTATATCTGTGCATCACCTCTTTTCATCAATATAGAAGATAGTTCAGAAAAAAGATAGAAATAATATTTTCTTCCAGCTCAGGAACTCTGGCATCATTTCACCACTATGTCCACAAACGATCAAATGACTGGCAAACACATCTCTGCTGTGTAGTTAAAGACCAAATGAAGCATTCCTTTTGTTACAGTCGGACAAACCTAGACTGACTCCCATCAATATAAATGTTTACATGCTTCATCTTCGGAGATGGAATAACCAATACAGTATGTATTGCAAGACAAATGATTTCAGATGGGTTTAGTGTGGAGTATTTGGAGCCTTCAGAGACGCTTTAATGAAAAAACTCTTTCAGGTTGTGCTCGACAACACGGCGACCTTGTGCAGAGCTGCCGTACAAACCGTGTTCGTCTGGGAGCGTTGAACCTGTGGATGCAGACTGTGAGCAGGGCCTGCATTTGCTTGTCGGTGAATAGAATCTCTTTGCATGTCAGCAGTCATCACTGTTATCTGTGAAGATTGACTATCTTTTCATTGTCATCTAAAATACTATTTTGATGATGATGTTTCTTGTTAGTGTAAGGCAGGAGTTTTGTTGTTGACTTGTTTTTTCACTTAGTTGATAGAGAAATGCTTTATTTGTCTCTGATAGCATATCTTCTGTTATTGATTAAAGCTTATTGTTTTAGCTGTCACTCTCTTCCCTAGCTATCCCGAAGATTTCAGGGTCCTTCCTCAGTCCGTAACAACAAGGCTTGCTTTAAATAATTTCAATGGAGATAATAAACAATGAACATGGCTTTTAAAACTCACATTACTTTTGGATTTACCAGAGCGGTTGGAATGGGGTTGATTGATTGGTTGAAATGTGTTCCTGCATTTTATTGGGGCTTAGTTTTTAGGGACAGGTGATGTGGCAAAAAGAATTTCCAAAATAATTTAAAAAAAAATTACAGTCTCGATATCATCAGAATTCCATTACATTAAAATATAGATAATAGGCGCGTTTCCACTATCAGAACTTCAGGGGAATTTTACCGGACTTTCCTCTATCGGGGTAAATCTGTTGGCCTGGTCCTCCCAGCCATCCTGTCTCCATACATAATTGTCCCTTTGAGGAATTAGCTAAGACGTCCACATATCACGACTGTTTCAGCAGTGAGTGATGTCAACATATTAGCCCCAAAGTCGCCCACAGCAGCAGGAATGACAAGAGATCGACATGAAAGAAGTAGTGAATGTATCTGCGTTTCTGGTTGCTATGTTGTCATAAATTGCCTCATGAGCAACTCTTCCAGCTTTACAAACCTGGTTTTTTGGCGATATCTATTTATTTCCCTCTGAATTACAACCAATCATCCATCCATCCATCTCCTGTACCCGTCCATCCTAATGCAGGGTTGTGGGGGGGCTGGTGCCTATCTCCAGCGGTCACGGGGCAAGAGGAGGGGTACATCCTGGACAGGTCGCCAGTCCATCACAGAGCAACACAGAAACAAATAACCATGCACACACACACACGTACACACACACACATACACACACATACACACACACACACACACACACACACACACACACACACACACACACACACACACACACACAGACACACACACATACACACACACACACACACACACACACACACACACACACACACACACACACACATACACACACACAGACACACACACACACAGACACACACACGCACACACACACACACACACACACACACACACACACACACACACACACACACACAGACACACACACATACACACACACACACACACACACACACACACACACACACACACACACACACACACACACACACACACACACACAGACACACACACATACACACACACACACACACACACACACACACACACACACACACACACACACACACACACACACACACACACACACACAACTTCAAGAGACCAGTTAGGCCAACAGTCATTTAGACTGTGCGAGGCAGCCAAAGTACTCAGAGAGAACCTACACATGCATGAGGAGAACATGAACAATATTCTTAAGTACACCTTGTTTTCCTATAGTAGGTCCTAAGCTACACTCCGACGTACTAATTTTGTGGATGTTGATGAACAGTCAGTAATAGTCCCTTTGGTTGTCAGGAGATAGGTCTTCACCAGCTGCGACTATATTTGGGATTGTCATCATGTTGGACAATGAAGCGATGACACACCAAACAAAATCTTCACACATTCTTCTTTCGTCATGATTCTTTCCACCTTCCACCGCCATGTTACGCTATGAGGACGGTGTTTATTGCTTCATAGGCTTCTCCTTTCTTTCTGCTATCATAAGTATTGTCTCTGTGGCCACCGGGCTTTAAATTCGTCTCATCGGATCTAAGGACATGCTTCCAGTGTTAAGAATCTTTAACCAGCCTAGAAGGGTTCAGTCTGACTCAAATGTGTCTTTTCTGCAGAAGAGGGTTTTTTTCTGGTGTGTAATCTTACAGTCCATTCATATGCAGAGCATCCTTGACAAAGTCATTCATTAGTGTCTTAGCTGTTGTCCCGTGTTCTTAAGACACGTCTGTCTTACTTTCCAGGGTCTTTGAAATCTTTTTCATCCTAACTCTGCCAGGTTTGTTTTGTGTGGTATGCCTCTTTGAACCTCTTGCTGAAACTTCTCACTCCAGTTCTTGACCTAGTAGCTGTATTAACTTAAAATTGAAACTGATTTAAGTAGTTTTTTGGATGATGCTTTCTCAGCTCAGCTCAAGATATTGTTGCAGTTCTTACTATGAGCAAGTTTGGAGGAAAACCTTAATTTTCACCTAAATGTACAAACTTTGAGCTTATCAAATTTAAGGCAGGTCTTAAAAAGTGGTTTGTTCTACTGTTCAATACAAATGTCATTTTAATTGTAAAGTACTTTATTAGTAAAGTATTAAAGCAAAGTAAGTAAGTAAGTAAAGTAATTTAAGTGTCCGAACTAAACCTTGGATATTTAATGTGTAAGTGTAAGATGGGCTTTTGTGTTCTGCTTGGTCAGCAGTGGTTTTTACCTTGGAACCCTCCCATGGAGGCCATTTAGCCAATTCTTTCTTTCTTATTGTTAAATTATGAACTCTGACTTTAACTGAAGCAGTTGAGGTCTGCAGAGCCTCAGATGTTGTTCTGGGCTCTTTGCAGGGCTTAAAGTGAAAAAACATCCTGAGCCTGAACTTTTTTCCAAGGAGCGGGTTGCAGTGAATCCAATGCATATACAGTATAGGCAATTTGGCAAACAACTTTTGGCATTGTGCTTGGTAATGTACAAGATGACCTACAATTCAAATGTGATTTTTAGAAGTAAAGGTTATTAAGTTATAAATGAAAACATGTGAAACTCCGTCAAGCTAATTAATCTAATTCATTCAGCAACAATTTAATTCAGTAAAGGGCAATTTATACAAAAAACATAAATTGTAACTTTTTATATAATTTTTGTTCAAAACAATGGCAAATCAAGTTATATAAATTGTGTTCTGCGATGAACAAGCACACACGTATTTTCAAGTCACAAACACGATCGTTCATCGGGGCGGCTGCATCCGCTGTGGCTGTGGCTCCCGGCAAACGGCTTGTGTGTTGGAGCGCACGGACAGCTGCTTTATGCCCGGCGTCTCGTCCGTGACCGTGAAGGGCTTTTTCCCCGCTAGTTGCATATACTAGCTTCTTGGCAGTGTTGGGAGTAACGCGTTACAAAGGTAATTAATTACTGTAATGCATTGATTTTTGCTATAACGCGGTAATGTAAGGCATTACTGGGGGAAAAATGTAAGATTTTACTCGGTACATATGTCAGTAACGCGCGTTACAATGCATTGTTAACCCAGAATAAAGTGGTAGGTTTTCTTTTTCTTCATACAAATTCGCCAAAATCACCGCGAGATCAGCAGAGGAGAAACGTCCCCGCAAAATGTTTCACTTCCTGTAGTCAGACAGAGCAGAGATGAGTGAGCCTGCAGCTGATCTAACATCGGATAGTACGTTCTCCAGATGCGATTGTTCCTTGTATTGCACCATGAACCATCACTGTGGCTATTGTATCTTACTGTTTTTAACCACAATCCAAATCACCTTCTACTGGATGTGTAATAAGCTAATTGAGCATCATGAGCTACATTTAGATTTCCAAATCCATATTTGCATTTTATTCTGGTGAGAGTAACTTAAAAGTAATGCAATAGTAGTGTAATGCCTTACATTTTAAATACAGTAATATTGTAATGTAACATATTACTTTGGAATTACAGTAACAAGTAATAAATAATGCATTACAGTTTTGAAGTAACTTGCCCAACACTGTTCACAAGGAGGCGGTCTAGGCCAGCTTAGATAAATTAAGCTAGCCAGCCACGATATCCACACAAGCTCCCTGTAAGTCAAAGAGGAGAATTTTGTCCAGCACTACACATGGAGTAAAAATGGCCTCTGACCATTGGAGAGCTACGTAACTATTTCTTGAATTAATCTTGAGCGTAAGATTGCAAAGGTGAGCAATGATATTAATTTGAGATATATATTATATGCTTTGACGTGTTTTAAATTAGAAGTATATTTAAAGCTTTAAATGTCAATTTTACATTAGAAATGTAAAGCCACATATGTGCATTGTTACCTTAGCATAGAGCCGTTAGCTCAAAGGGGTCTGCATTCTTGTGTTAAGCATTAACTTCATGGGCGGATCTACATGGGTGGCAGCAGTGGTGTCAAGGCGTTTGCAATCTTAAACTCAAGATTGATTGGGGGCAGGGCTGAGAGGTTCAATTCTCTCTGTGCATTCTCTCAAAATAACTGAGGTGATTGCAGGCTTCATTAGCAAGGATATGCTGCCATATTCTGTTGTTCAAAATGGGGGCGACTAATGAACGCAGTGGAACCGCACTATGTTATGGTGTCTCATTTTTCTGGAGATGTCATCCCAAACATGTACCTGTCATAATCAATTCTAAATCTTGAGAATTGGAATTGATTCTTGAAATTTGAATCAATAGCCAGCTTTACCTTTGATGACCCTAAAGAAAAGATTCCTTTCAATTGCTATGCTAAAGAGCTATTTCACTGTTTTTCAAGAATTCTAGATTACATTTGACCAGATTTTGTTGAAGAATACTTGAACTGGACAATTATACAATGAACAGAGATTTTTAGCAAAGCAGTTTGAGATTTATTAATCTTTTGTTCCAACTGTAAGAAACACAAAAGAGCAGTTTTCATACTTTTTTGGCAAGAAGACCGCTTAGAGACAGGTGGGAAAAACTAATGGTGGAAATCTTTATGGTCTTAGCAGTTTGATTAAGTTATGTTTCAGAGGGCTGCGATTACTGATGCATAACTCCTATTTTCCCCAAAACAAAAAATATTTGGACAAACTTCAAAGTGCAAGATAATTATTTGTTGCTTACTTCTAACCATTTCAATTTTTGAATTTTATTTTTCAGAGGTTCACCTTTCTACGTTTTGATGATCACATCTTTCAATGCGAGTTATTGTATCTCAATGTTTTATTCTCTGTCACAGCTCCAGAGGGAGAACCTCATATATTCATCAAAGATCTGGGTGCTCTGGAACCCAGTAGCCATGAGAAAATGAGAAAACATACTTGTTGATGTTGCAATTGGAATTCCTGATGTGGTTCAACAGGGCAGCAGCGACCCATACACTGTCCAGGGCTGCTGTGAATGTTGTCCATAATCTGCCGTTTTCTTTTCCATTCCCTGCTGCAAAATATTGTGGAAGGGAAGTGGATGTGTTATCTGGGAACTCCTGCATGTGACACATGTGACACACAGTCTAAACGTGCAACTAAAAGCAGATTCATCATCTGTCTTAATGTGCAGGCCTGTATTCTCACCACTTATTTTTCCCACCCATGAGTGAGATTTCAGATTTGAATATTATAATTACATCAGAAAGGGGGGAAATAAAGATTCAACACAGAAATCAAGAACCGTCACATCAGAAAATATGCAAATGACCATGACATCACCTGTCCTGCAAACACATCTCTAACATGAACATATCCTTTATAACTTATGCAGAGACAACTTTATAGTATAAAAACATAAAGTTATTTACTTTTTAGTGAAGTTGTGTTGGAAACCTTATGAGCCGTGAGTGTCTTATCTGCAGATGTCAGCATTGAGAGCGAAAATGGGAGAAGTTCTAATTTGACTTCCGAGGTCAATTCTAGAACCTGTTCAAGATCAAACATCTGCCATCAGAAATAATGAGAAATCTGGTCCCATTTTTTACTTCCAGGTTTTGTTATACTAGTTTTAGCCAATTCTCATTTTCTTTAGGAATTACATATAAGAAGGGATAAGACCAGCATGTAAAATATACATTTGTTAAAAATATGTCTACCCACCCAGTGCAAGGTCGCGGTGGGAAAAAACTGTTACAGGAAAACTGAATTTTACAATTATTTTAAAACAAAGAAAATCATTAGAGAGTTGATATCTTAAACGGTCTTTAGTAAACAATATTAGCGATTAGCACGGCTAGCATTATTCTTAGTTTATTTCTGCTCTAACCTTTAATTTATTTCATTTTGGAGGCACAGGCTGAATGCTCCTCTGTATCTGTTGGCTGGTTTTGTTAGGAGTTTGGGATGTTTGTCTGTCTTTGTTTGTCTCTGTCTGTCTTCCTGGGTTTTTTCACCACCGTTCTGGAGAATTCCACAAGAGGTCCTGTGTGAGCTGAGCATAGACATATATAAAGAATAGACCCCACATTGGCTGCTCTGAGGCAAGAAATGCGGCAGCCATCTTGGGCCGGTATTCCCATCTGCAGACTTCCACCATAACAGCAGCAGTTATTACAAGATGCCTGAATACTGTGAGGCGTACTCCTGTTCAAATCAGCGGACTGTTGGCCGTCGCGTGGCGCAGTGGTTAGAGCAGGGGCCCCATGTGCAGAGGCTTCAGTCCTCGTCATGGCTGTCCCCGGTTGAGTCCCGTCCCGGGCAACCTTTGCTGCATGTCTTCCCCCACCTCTCTCCCCCTTCAAAAATTCTGTCCACTGTCAATAAAGGCCACTTAGGCCCAAAAAAACCTTACAAAAAATAATAATAATAATCAGCAGACTGTGGAGAGTAGGGCTCGGCGGAATAACTTTTCACAAGAAAGACTGAATATTTTTATTGTTTGTATTTTGTAAATATAATATTACTGTAATTTATTTATGTCCACCAGCGAAATTTTAACTAGCTAACGTTAAGTATGGTAAGAAGTCAGAGACTTTATAAATCGTATATTTTTAAACCACTGACTTAGATTACATGTGACACAAGAATGCTACTGTAGAAATAAATATTTTTTTCCTGGTATAAAATCTCTCTTGTTCACCCATCCGACCGTTGAATAGATTGCAAACAATCTTACTGATCATTTTAGCAGCTTGCGTCATCAACAGAAATGCCTTCTTTAAAAAAAAGAGAAAGGTTCTAAGAAATCTGATAGAAGTAAATTGAAAAATGTGAATAAAATAGAAATAGAATTGAAGAATGTCATGATAGGGATATATACAATGTAATATAATCAGTATATTATATATATATATATATATATATATATAAATAATCTTTATATTGTAAATTACCTATATCTTTATTATATATATATATATAATCTGTATATAAGCCTATCATCTATATCTATTATGTTATCTATATTATACATCTGTATATTACTTATGAATTATATTGTATATATTATTAAAATGGCTGAGTAGTACATTGTGTGATTTGCATACATTTCATGAGTAAATCAGAATATTCTATTACTATTAAGCCAATGAATATAGAAACAGGCTGAACCATCTGTCCTGTATCACAGCAAAATGTTTGCAGTTAGCAGACAAAAAAACGGCATGAAAATCAGTTTAGTATTTAGCGAGTAATGATTTAATAAACCCGCTGACGCTTCATTGCGTCTGCCAAACAGATTACAAAGTGGAGCGGGGGATTCCAGCCCAAGATGGCCGCCCCACGGCTCATCAGAGCCAATAGACAGTAGCGGTCAATGCGCTGTCTATTCTTTATATATATCTATGGAGCTATGGACCTGTCCATCATGCCGGGGGCGGAGCCATCTCTCTGAAGCCTGCGCAGGTGCAGCTCATTGAGGCTCATCACAGGCTGGACATAAGGATCTGGCTGTCAGATCTTTGTTGCTTGAGTGTTTCATCGGTATTGGTAAACCTCTTGCCCTCCATGTTTTCCCAGAGACTCCTAGTTTTAGTTATTTCCAGCGACATCGTGCTTTATTGCTGACCTGTGATCCCACCAAAGTTTATCATTGCAAGAATTCTCCTGATCAGTTCTCCAGCTTCATCACAAGCCTTTGGTCTTCAGTCCACATCTGACAGCCTTCTGGCTAAAAACTCCTCCATGTTCCATGCTTCATCTCTGTGCTCTGTCTGCCTGCCCTCCGTGCTCAGTCCTCGCTCCTGGATTCCACCACCTCTGTATCTCCTGGAACTCAGCAGGAAGCTCCCGCAGACGTCCTGCATTTCTAGCTCTCTCTTCCTGACGTTGAACTTGCCATCTATCTAGAAAGCCTCACCTTAGTAAGTCCAAACAGTCATATTCTCTCCAAGACTCTTTTACCTCTGGACTTCTCCTCCTGCAGTACCATCATATCTCCAGTTCCCCGTGCAGTGTTTCTGGTTCCTGCAATCATCAACTAATTGTTTCAATAAAACTTCTAGAATTCTAACAACTGATCTCCCTAGTGGTCTTCTGCATATGGGTCAAAAAATGGAACTACAAAATGAGAGTTTTGGGCATTCTCCCTTATCTCCTGTCCTGTCTGTTTCAGAACTGAACCAGCGTTTATCCACCTGCTCCTCAGGAATTTTTATTGTGGGTCCTAAAAGTCCAGACAGAATTAGGAAAGAAACTGTTTGAGTTTCGTTGCTTGCTAACCAGGACACCCACACTAAAGAGATCTTCACGGGATTCTCCTGGGAAAACTAAGGTTAATTGCAGATTTCCAGAAAGCTTCCAGCATTTTAAAGTCCAGCATGTTTCATTATTGGTTAAAATTTCAAAAGAATGAGTCAGGCAAATTTTATTGTGCTCGGCTCAGCCTTCCTGAGCCTTAAAGAACTACAGACATGTCTTCAAATTTATTTTTAAATACCTTCTTTAAGCTTTTCATTTTAAACGGCCCGCTGACACTGACATGTAAGCTACAACAGTTTTCTTAGCTGTTTCAGGAACATCTGTTTAGAAAAAGCGTTTTTGTTTTGTTTTTTACACCATGACATTCTGCTGTGATTTGCAATCGTCCAGTCTCCCATCGACAGTAAGACAGAGTGATCAAAAAGGTAAAAAAGTCCTCTTCTGTGGTCAACAGGATATTTATATGACCCAGATTAGACTGAGATTAAACTGTGAAGATGCTGGACAAACTCCAGGTACAATCAGATAGAGAAGCAAATAGGTAAAAATAGTGATGGAAGATAATTCATAGCATTTACCCAAACTGGAAGGTGTTTGTGGCAGCAACAAATGCCATTCTAATTTATGATTCAGAGCGTTTCAGAATGCTGAAGGAGTTCTGCTTTGGCAGACGAATATGTGTCAGAACTTCAGAAATTACTTTTAAGGTTTTTATTCGGCAAATATGAAGTTGTGTGATTTTGGCCATGAGTCCCATTAATCTCAGCTGTTTTTAACTCGGTTCCATTTGGGATGAATTCTCAGTCTGTTTCCCCATTAAAACTCTGTTTTGGTAAAGTCTGTGCTGGTTACAATTCACCTTGGGAGACCAAAGAGAATACTTTATAAGATAAGTCTAGAAGCCCACACATGAAGCTTACACCTTAGGTTTAGTTATCAGGCAGTTACTCGAGCATCTGGAGTAACTGTAAAAAAATACAGGTCACCAGACCGGTGACTTGCCATACATTTCACCCCTAGGTCTGCAATGATATTCTTAGTCCAACCTATATTAATATACCTCATAATATCCCGAGAATCTTGAAAATCCATACAGAATCACAAATACACATTACATCACCCATAATATAGGCTCATCAAGTGACACTTAATCTCCAGATTATTTAAAATCAACAAACTCAAATTCACAATTAAGAGTAGGAAACTAAGATCCCTGATATTGTCAAATCTCAAAAATAAAAGCAGATTTAAAAATATTAGTCAACAAAGTTTTAATAACTCCACCAAAGTATGATATGTGAGCTTAAAGAGGTTTGTCCAATAAAGTGTGTATTGTCGCCATTTCATATAAGACACTAACAAGACGATAATGAAACCAACAATTCAATGAACATTTAAAAGGTAAAGCAAACATAGATCTTCTCCTCATCGCCTGCTTATTTGAAAATAAAATCCATGCATCTTTCTTTTCTCAAGAAGACCTTGATGGCTCTTTTGTACAGTTTATCTGTGCGCTTCAGGTCCACCATATGTCCTATTCTATGCACATGGAGGCTAATGCTGAAAGTCATGTCTGTCTGCTAATGTTTCTTGAAAGGTTCGTCTTGAAAATGGCGTGGCAAGTATATCTGCAACCAAATCTATCCCATCTCCTCCTTCAACCATCATGGGTTAAAGAAATACACCGGTAGTAGTCAGTAGCTAACAAATCTCTGGGTTTAGTTTAGATATTTTGCAAAATGCTGCCTTTCAGGCTCTCATGGGTGCTTATCCAATCACAGGACGGTACATGTCAACTTCAGCGAAGGCCTATGGCTGATCTTGGTTTTACAGACTCGACAGCTAAGTGGCTATCACAACTGACTGTGTCCGTTCACTCAACTGCTCTGTTGATTCTGAAGGCCTCAGCCAGATTTCATACAACTTGACAACACAAGCTAGCTGAAATATGATTGGATAACAACTCTACCGTAATATATAACACTGCAAGCAGCGCAACCAAGTGGATATAGTATGACTTAAAGAAAACAGACCTGGGAGAATAATTTTATTGAAAATTATTTACAAAAAGAAGTACTTTTCTGAGTATGTTTAGGCCAGCAGAGAATATAATAGATTGCATTTATATAGCGCTTTTTGAAACCCTCAAAGCACTTTACAACTCAATTATTCATTCACTCTCACACTGGTGGAAGCAAGCTATGATGGCAGCCACAGCCGCCCTGGGGCAGACTGACAGAAGCGAGGTTGCCATATCGTGCCATCGGCCCCTCTGGTCAACACCAGTAGGCAAGGAAGGTGAAGTGTCTTGCTCAAGGACACAACGGCATGCAGCAGGCGGAAGCAGGAACCAAACACTCGATTTTGGGGTCGCAGACTCACAACTCTACCATTGATCCATATCCGCCCCAGAGAAGGCCTTGCTGGCCCTGACGGCCCACCTCTGCATCAGACACAGAGGACCAGCCACACAGGTCTTATTTTAGGGATTTCTTGATTTCCTTACATTGTTAGGTTGGTGTGACCAGCAGTGGTCATCTTTGTCAGATACTAAAGTTTGTTTGATGATCTGAAACATTTAAATATAACAAATGAGTGAATAAATCTGTGAGGGGGCAATCACATTTAGATGTACTTGCAGGGCTGGAAGCTACCTTCCCTTTATCTAGATCTGTGGTGTCCAAAGCCAGGCCTCAAGGGACGGTGTTCTGCAAGTTTTAGATGTCACCCTGGGTCAACACACCTGAATCAAATGATTGGTTTATTCCAAGGCCTCGGGAGAACTTCATGAGATGTCGAGGAAGTAATTTAGGCATTTAGATCAGCTGTGTTGGATCAAGGACACATCTAAAACCTGCAGAGCCTTGAGGACTTGAGCTAGGCACCCTTGGTCTAGATGACAAAGAGTGCTGCAAGGAGTCATATGTTCTGGTGAAAGTCTGATTTGAACCCTGGTTTATGGAAAATGTTAGGACTGCAGCAACACTGGCAGGTACAGCAGCTGGTAACCATGGAGACTGAATGAGGACCGGTGGAAGGACATCATTGCTGATGAAGGAAGGATGAAGTCCTCCTGCTATTTGGGCATCAAGAGATGGAACAGGTACTGGCCACCACCAAAGAGCTGCTCTCCTACAATGATGAAAGTCTTCATACATGTGAGGAAATGAATTTTTGTTTCTTTGTATGTTTTTAAATTAACATTTTTCATCTAAATTGTGTTTTAACTTGTCTACCAGTCATGAGAATTTAACCAGTGAAGACATTTTATGTCCAAATAAAAAAAGGAAGAATGTTTTCCAGGTTACAATTCAATGGATATATGGCAGACAGAAGTACTCAATCCCCTTGAATTTTTTTCCATTTTGTCACGTTACAAAATCCAACTTGAGTGTATTTTTCCAGACTTTATGTGATGGACCAAGTCGAAATACGGCATATAGGTTTGGTTTAGGGAAAAGGATTTAACATGTCAATCTTTTTATTTACACATAGAAATCTCCATCGTAGAAGTGTGGCATGTATTTGCCCACAGAGACAATACTATGTATTTTGCCCCTTTTTATTTGCGAAACAGTTCTTTTTAGTCAGATTTGATCTAAACAGACCAGCATAGCTTTAGTTGCTGTTTGGTTTCGCTGTCCTGCTGAAAGGGGAACCTCTGCGTCAGTCTCAGGTCTTTTACAGCTTTTAACAGGTTTTCTTTGACTATCAGTTTATGTTATTTACCATATAAACTGGCACAGATACTGCACTGTCCATAGTTAATGGTCTACATTAGACTGTTTAGATTGCAACTCAACCCCAAATCAACTTTTTTTTGCTGATAAACTGTATAAATGAGTGTCTAATAGTGCTATCTACATGTCTGGTCATTATTATTTTTAATTTAGTACATTTTAGTCAAAATATAATTTTTTTTATTAAAAACGTTAGTGGAGTGCCCTTTTCAACTTAAAAAGTTACACTGCTCTTGAATTTGAATCGGACATCGCTACTGGCTCAGCTGGTGGTAACTGACGTCAGCCTTCTTGCCGCTGTGGAGTATAAAACAAGGCCAGTCTAGGCCATACCTCGTTTACAGCGTTTAGTGATTTGTTAGCTTAGCTTTTAGTTAGATCCTTTAGCACAGCCTTTCCAAATGACATCTGTACATTACCTATGACAAAGGAATGAGCTGATATCAGTAAATGGATAATGAAATCAGGGCTTAGAGTTATTTTTAGTGCACTTTGATTTATATCTTGGGTACCTCTTTGCAGCATACATTTTCTGTTGTAGACAATGAGGTACAGTGGCCGCAGTTACACCTGTTGAGGCAGAGTCACACGATATTACTTGATCCATCCATTTTCTTCCGCTTATCCAGGGTCGGGTCGTGGGGGCAGCAGCTTAAGCAAGGACATCCAGACTTCCCTCTCCCCAGCCACTTGTTCCAGCTCCTCGGGAGGAATCCCAAGGCTCTCCCAGGCCAGCCGAGAAACATAGTCCCTCCAGCGTGTCCTGGGCCTTCCCCTGGGTCTCCTCCCGGTGGGACATGCCAGAAACACCTCACCAGGAAGGTGTCCAGGAAGCATCCTGACCAGATGCCCGAGCCACCTCAACTGACTCCTCTCAATGTGGAGGAGCAGCGGCTCTACTCTGAGCCCCCTCCGGATGACTGAGCTTCTCACCCTATATCTAAGGGAGAGCAGAGGTGCTGCGCCTAGAAATCCTGTCCATAAAAGTTATGAACAGGATCGGTGACAAAGGGCAACCTTGGCGGAGTCCAACTCTCACTGGAAACAAGCCCGACTTACTGCCGGCAATCCGAACCAAACTCTGGCGCCGGTCGTACAGGGACCTAACAGCCCGTATCAAGGGGCCCGGTACCCCATACTCCCGGAGCACCCCCCACAGGGCCCCCGAGGGACAGGTCGAACACCTTCTCCAAGTCCACAAAACACATGTAGACCGCTTGGGCGAACTCCCACGCACCCTTTTTCAACAGGGGGACCACCACCCTAGTCTGCCAATCCAAGGGAACTGCCCCCGATGTCCATGCAATATTGCAGAGCCCTGTTAACCAACACAGCCCCAAAACATCCAGGGCCCTGAGGAACTCCGGCCGAATCTCATCCACCCCCGGAGCCTTGCCACCGAGGAGCTTTTTAACGACCTCAGTGACCGGACCTCAGAGATTGAAGAGCCCGACCCAAAGTCCCAAAACCCTGCTTCCAGATTGGAAGGCGTGTCGGTGGGATTGAGGAGGTCTTCGAAGTATTCCATCCACCGACCCAAAACATCCCACGTCGAGGTCAGCAGCACACCGTCCCCACTGTAAACAGTGTTGGTAGCAGACCGCTTCCCCCCCCCAAGAACGCCGGATATTGGACCAGAATCGCTTTGAAGCCGTACAGAAGTCGTTCTCCATGGCCTCTTCAAACTCCTCCCACGCCCGAGTTTTTGCCTCCGCGACCATCCGAGTCGCACACTGCTTGGCCTGCCGTCACCTATCAGCTGCTTCAGGGGTCCATCAAGCCAAAAAGACCCGATAGGACTCCTTCTTCAGCCTGACAGCATCTCTTACTGCCGGTGTCCACCAGCGGGTTCAGGGGTTGCCGCTGCGACAGGTGGTTACCTTGCGGCCAGAGCTTCGGTCAGCCGCCTCGACAATTGAGGCACAGAACATGGTCCACTCGGACTCAATGTCCCCCGCCTCCTCCGGGACGTGTTCGAAGTTATGCTGGAGGTGTGAGTTGAAGCTCCATCTGACAGGTGACTCTGCCAGACATTCCCAGCAGACCCTAACAACACATTTGGGCCTTCCAGGTCTGTCCAGCGTCCTCCCCCACCATTGGAGCCGACTCATCACCAGGTAGTGGTCAGTGGACAGCTCAGCCCGTCTCTTCACCTGAGTGTCCAAAACATGCGGCCATAGATCAGATGAGACGACAACCAAGTTGATCATCGAGCTGCGGCCTAGGGCATCCTGGTGCCAAGTGCACATATGGACACCTTTATGCTTGAACATGGTGTTTGTTATGGACAATCTATGACGAGCACAGAAGTCAAATATCAAGACACCACTTGAGTTCAGATCGGGGGGGCCATTCCGCCCAACCACACCCCTCCAGGTTTCACTGTCATTGCCCACGTGAGCGTTGAAGTCCCCCAGCAGAACAAGGGACTCCCCGGGTGGAGCACTCTCCAGTACCCTTTCCAAAGACTCCAAAAAGGGTGGGTAATCTGATCTGCCGTTTGGCGCGTAAGCACAAACAACAGTCAGGACCCGTCCCCCCACCCATAGGCGGAGGGAGGCTACCCTCTCATTCACCGGGGTAAACCCCAACGTACAGGCGCCGGGATGGGGGGCAACAAGTATGCCCACCCCACCTCGGCGCCTCTCAGCTGGGGCAACTCCAGAGTGGAAGAGAGTCCAACCCCTCTCGAGGAGACGGGTTCCAGAGCCAGAGCCGTGCATCGAGGTGATTCCGACGATGTCCAGTCGAAACCTCTCAACCTCGCACACCAGCTCCGGCTCCTTCCCCACCAGAGAGGTGACGTTCCACGTCCCGAGAGCCAGCTTCTGCAGCCGAGGATCGGACCGCCAAGGTCCCCGCCTTCGGTCGCCCCCCATCCTGCACAGCACCCGACCTTATGGCCCCTCCCACAGGTGGTGAGTTCATGGGAAGGGGGACCTATGTAACCTCTTCGGGCTAAAAACGACCGGGCCCCATGGGTAAAGGCCTGGCCACCAGGCGCTACATTAGCTTTGGCTAATGTACCACTCAGAGATGGGCCCCATTCTATGCCGCGATGCCGCTGCAGGCTCGGCACCTGTTGCCCCGGGCAACTCAAGAGCCATCAGCTTGAAACAATACGGCTCAGGGCCACTCGCGTCCTCCATAGAACCTTCCTCCCTTTCCTCTCTTTCCTCTGGTGAAGGAGGTGGAGAGAGAACTTCAAAATTGCCTCCCTCTGAGGCGATGGAGCTTGCGTCGCTATCACACTCCATCTTTCTGGCTGTCTGTGTGCCGCACATAGGAGCCGCCGCTGCAGCTGTCAACATGTCAATCACAGCGCAGACCACGCCCAGCCCTCCCCCTCCTTGGTCCAGCAGGCCACGCCTCACTTTGGGGCATTTTTCAAACAGGACATGTGGGCGGAGTTTTAACTCTGAGAGGGGGTGAGTTACACTTTAATAGTTTAATTGAATAATATTTTAGTAAGTACTGTTACCTTGCAATAAGAAGATCCTGGGTTCTAATCCCAGCCTGGGGTCTTTCTGCATGGATGTTGTTGTTCCTTCCTTTGCATGCATGGGTTCTCTCTTGGTACTCCAGCTTCCCCTGACTTCCTCTGTATTTCCCTGAGATGGACCGGTGGAAATCTTGTGTTGTTTGCTTGTTAGGCTGTTTTCATTTTCTTTTCCTTTTCTGTATTTCATTGATTATGTTTTATTTTGTGGAACATTTTGGACAACTTTGTTTTAAAATGCTCTGTATAAATAAAACTGACACTGACAGAGTAAAGGACGCTGTATTCAAAGGGAACACATCAAATCCTAACATAATACATTGAAGATTGTGGCTGTAAAATGGGTTAAAAGAAATTTAATAAAGTGAAAGGGGTATGCTTAAAGGACTGTAACATGTAGTTTTATACATTTTGATTCATCCATCTATCTATTCATTTTTGTCCCTAAATCATTTGAATTTAGGAACAAAGACTAGACATCACCAAGTAGGTTGATTTGTTGTTTAGTGCTTGATGTTGCCAACTGTTCAAGCCCACATCAACAATAATCAAGGCATAATACAGTAAGTGACTTCATCTCTTTTCTGCCTTTTGTGCTGTAAATTAGAGACTCTTCCTACTGAATAACCATCCTGCAAGCCCACGTATTCTTTGCATACGTACCTCTTCCCTGGGCCAGCCGTGTGTGTGTATGCATCCATGCGTGTGCGTGTGTGTGTGTTGGCTTGTATGCGTGTTTTTGTACATGTGTGGGAGTGTTAGGGTGAAGTAGGACCACTCTGTGTGGGCTGAACGGTGCTCGGGCTTTCTGTGCTGCCGTGTTAATAGGCCTTTTTCTCCCCTCAGCAGGACACAGAGAGCTGTCATTTACATGGAGGTAATGGAGTGATGGAGAAGTGGATGGAATGTGTGGGCGATTGATGATGATGATCAGGGCCTAGCACCTCTCCTTTTCTTTCGTTTCATTTTTCCCAGCTCTCTCTTTCTCCTCCTCTGTCTCGACTCAGGTCTCATTCTCTCCTTTTCCTACATTACTCATTAAGAGGCGGCTGTGATTGCTGCCGAGCAGAATCATTTCAAAGACCGGCAGGTAAACAGGTAAAAAGTTTGTTCAAGTCTGATCCTGCTCCAGTCGAACAAAAAGAGGAGGTTAATAGAATTAAAACTCTATTCTCTCAGATCATATTAATAATAATTTGGTAATCAAAGGATTTCTTGTCTTGCTTGGCAGTAGTAGTAAGCCTGAGCACCATCCACACACATGGAAGAATGAATTCTCTCAGTGGGAGAGTAAAATAGCCTGTGTGGAAAGGAAGGCTGCGTTCCAGCCAAGCTGCTACCATGAATATCGTTGTGTCAGTTCAATGACAAGAATTTTACTGAAAGCATCTCTTTGTTTTGTTTTTTTATTGGAAGCTGAATCTGTTGAAAACTTTCGGATGTCTAAGCTCTGCAAATGCAGAAGATCATTTGAAAATGATGCAAAAACACCATAGTAACAAGCACGAATGGCTCTGATAATAACTTATCTTGAAATAAATAATAATAGTATCAAGCTTCATTTTACTGTTTGGAAAGGGGGGGGGGGGGGGGTCTTGTGGTCAACATGGGTCACGTGGGTTTCCCCACAGTTTGATCTCTGGGAAAATCAGCAAAAAGTGCTCCCAGTACATGTAATAAACTGTGCAGCTGAGAGATGATTTTATACTAGAAAATTAAAGCCCACTTTTTAATCTTTTTGTCGACATAAACTTATGTTTTCCCTGTTTAAAAATCTCAAATTTCAAACATTTGTGTCCATCTCTAGGTTCTTAGATGCCTTGTGAATAAAGCAATTTCTTATAACCAATAATATCCAAATCTAAATTTGTTTTCAGAAGAAGTCCTTGTGCAACTATGACAGCTTTATTTATTTATGTTATTAAAGTAAAATCAAGTATTTTTGAATTGAATTGAAATATACGGAAGAGGATTAAGGCCACTGAAAACAAAATCTCACTTTAAAAGAATTATGACTTTAATCGGTTAAAATTCACTTAAACCTGACAAACTAAAGAACAATTTCAGTTTTTATTGAGTCTTGCTTACATCTGATCTCCTCTGTTAAAAATATAAAAAAAACTTTTCATAAAGCTCAATTAATTAAATGTATTTGAAACAGTTTTGCCATTAGCACCACCTTAGAATGAGACAAATATAACACTAATAAAGTCTGGACTGGAATATTTTTCACTAATTAGAGATTCTTTAAAATATAATTTTTGAATTATGAAACATTTTTGTTGTTGAAACATTTTGTTTTATTATCTTATTGTGAGCTGGAATTATGGTAACACTCCTACAAATCACAGCTGCTGACAGGGGGGGCAATCATCAAATTATGGTCAAGAATATTTTTTCAAAACAGGACTGTGTGTAAAGAAAATAACAAGTGTTAAAATAAAATATTTTCTGCTTTTCTTCTTCCTAATTGTTCTTGCAGCAGGGGTCTGGAACCCCTCACTCCAGACACAGAATGGTCGGGCAGCTGACAAAAATTCTGACTCATTTGTTCATAAACCTCTTTAAGTAAAGTATAAAATGCTCAATTACAATTACAGCCATAAAGAGGAAAATACAAAGCCTCAATCTGTCCCTCAGCTCTGGGTCAGACAGCCTCCATCAGTATGATATGACTGTCACCTGAGTAACTGCAGGTTTGCACTCCAATCAACATCATTGGCTGCTTTTGGAGGCTGATCAACAGTGATAACTGTGCTGTTTTGTAACTTGCTCTAGATCAGTGCTTCTCAAATAGTGGGGCACATCCCCCTGGTCAGGTGGCTGGGGCGCGAGAGGCAGGAGGACTATTGTCTTTAATCATCCTTGAACAATAAACAAGCCTCCAGTCACTAGGTGGTAGCATTGCTCAAATTAATCAACAGGCTGCCTGTTCAACCCAGTAGAAGTAGCCTACACAGACTGATGGAGTAGGACTCAATGAAGGTGAAATCGAGGAAATTAACAAACAAAATGTAATACAGAATAAGACGCTCTTCCTGTAGTGTTTTGGCGGCTGCAGCTCTTGTACCTGTGTTACCTGGTTAGGCAGGGAATAAATCTGCCAGCCTTGGCGAAAAACTCACTGAAACAACGACGTCTTCCAAATAATGAAAAGAAAAAACTCGAAGCTGCTTGATTGTCTGGAGTGTCCATGCGTCGGCGTCCATCTCAAACAAGAAACCTGCCAACTCCGGCTTCCTAATTAACACGGTTATAACTGGTTTTTAATCCTTCATTTTATTTTTTACGACTAGTTTTAACCGTTTTTATCACCAAGTTTTAGCGACTTATTTCTTTTTTAATCAGAGCACGGACTCTATCATGGCTCCACTCACCTGTAGCTCCGGGTGTGAAGGCTGCGTCAACCTCAGCAAGAAAATCATAGAATTGGAGCAGAGGATCTCTACTCTCCACCAAATCCAGGACGACGAGCGCGACGTGGACATCCTGTTCGGACGGACTTTCGCCGCCGCCACCAGTGCCCAGCTGGCCACCCACATCGCACCATACCCAGGACTACGGCCGGGATCTGCCGAGGAGTGCTCCATTTCACCCCGAATCCATGAAACGAGCCCTCGGCGCCCACTAAACATCGCTGCAGTCCTGGGGAAGCCAAGCCGCCCAACATCCAGCAGGTCCTGGACAGCGAGGGATCCTCTGCTCACCATCAGCCTTCAGACCAGCCACCCACCACGCTCATCATTGGAGACTCAATAATCCGACACGTTAGGATGAAAGGAGCCGTTACTCTTTGTTTTCCGGGGGCTACGGTAAATGACATTTCTGAACAGATCCTGGACTCCATCCGAAGCCACCCAACCGTGAGTAAAGTTATAATTCATGCTGGCACCAACGACATCCGTAAACAGCAGTCTGAGCTCCTAAAGCGGGATTTTATTCATTTGTTTAATCTTTTAAAAGACAAACACCTATCTGTTTTTATCTCTGGCCCCACTCCCACCATCAGCAGAGGAAAAGGCCGTTTCAGCAGGCTGCTTTCTCTGAACACCTGGCTTTCCACTGCCACCGTGATGCATAACATTGGTTTTATAGACAATTTTAACATTTTCTGGGGCAGGAGTCAACTGTTTGGGGCGGACGGACTACATCTGAACAGACAAGGCACACGTATGCTGGCATTAAGCCTGGCATACCCTCGTCCACCCCTGTCCACCACACTGTCTCCAGCTGCTCCTGCCCTCTCTGCCCCCTCAACCACATCCTGATGTCCAGCTTGTCCCTGCTCCTATAAACTCAGTCCTGATTTTAACAGTAACTCACATATCGGACTTGGACCTCGCCCCACTTCTTTCATTCCTGTAATTATCAGCAGAGAGCGAACAAATAATCATAAAGTGAATAAATGCAACCCAAATAATCTTACAGTTGCTAAAAATCCCACCTCCAGTAAATCATACAGTCACTCCATCTCCAACCACTATTAATATGGCACTTTTAAAGGTCCGCTCTCTGTTGAATACAACTTTTATAATAAATGATTTGAGTTTAGACCATAAACTTCAATGTTTATTTTTAACGGAAACATGGCTGAGTGCAGATGCTCTTGCTGTTCTTACAGAGGCCTCCCCACCTAATTTTAACTTTTCTTATTCAACCAGGAGTAGCCAGAGGGGAGGTGGAACTGCTTTTATAAGTCCATTAACCCTTTCCGCCAAACCTGTTTTACTTGATAATTTTACCACTTTTGAAAATACTGCCTCTGTTTTTAGCACTCCTCAGATTTAATGTGTGACAGTTTATAGGCCTCCTAAAAAGAGCACACTTTTTATTCAAGAATTTTCAGAGTTTTTATCAATTTTGCACCACTCTTATGAACGAATAATTTTAGCTGGTATTTTTAATCTACACGTGGATAACCTTTTAGATCCTTTATCAACAGAATTTTAAAATATTTTGAATTATATGGATTTTAGTCAGCATGTCATGCAGCCAACTCACAACAGAGGACACACCCTGGACTCAGTCATCACGTATGGCTTGTCCACTAGTGTGTCCTCTGTTGTTGACTTGGCTGTCTCTGACCACTACTTTGTTTTTTTAAAATCACCTGTTTTATCTAAATAGAAACCTCTGTGAGAACTATCAGGAAACGTAATCTAACCCCTGAAGTGGCTGCAGGTTTTCTTGAAGTTTTTAATAAGTTTCCTCCTGTACCTTTATCTGCCCCCTGTGATTTTATCGTGAATGATTTTAACAGTAGGCTTCAATCCGCTCTCGACCTGCTGGCTCCACTAAAAGTTGTAAAAAACGTATTCAAAACATACTATACCATGGAGAAATGAAAACGTTAAGAAATTAAAGAGGAGCTGCAGGGTGGCAGAAAGGAAATGGAGGAAAAACAAAATCACAATAAATCATCAGATATACATAGAACATCTCAAATCATACAATAACGCTGTAAGAAATTCCAGAAATGCATACTTCTCCAGAATCATCTCAGGACATAAAAATAATCCCAAAATTCTGCTTTCCACCGTTGTCAACATTCTCAATCATCCCTCTACTGCACTTCAGAAAATCCCCTCAAACACTGTGTGAGGAGTTTGCAAACCACTTCAGAAGAACGGTAGACACCATCAGATGTAATATTTTATCTTCTCAGAGTAACATGGTTTTAGACAAATCTGAGTGTGTGTCTTTACCAGAGAAAACGCTGGACAGTTTGTCCTGGTGGAAGCTGGGACCCTTGATAAAGTTTTCTCCTCAGTGAGGCCCACTACAAGTGCCCTGGATCTGATTCCCACCCGGTTTTTTAAGCAATTTTATTAATCTTTTAAAGACGAGATTTTAACCATGATGAATTGTTCCCATCAGACGGGGGATTTCCTGCCGCCTTTAAAGGGGCGGTAGTGAGGCCCCTGCTGAAGAAGAGCAATTTAGATTTTAATGATTTAAACAACTTCCGACCGGTATCTAACTTACCATTTTTAAGCAAAGTTTTAGAAAAACTTGTTTTAAATCAACTTAATGATTTTATTAACGCTTATAATGTCCTAGAGAAATTTCAGTCTGGTTTTAGGGTGAACCACAGCACAGAGACGGCTCTTTTAAAAATTCTAAATGATTTTAGATTAAATTATGATACTCAGAAGGTGACAGTGTTGGTTCTACTGGATCTAAGCGCTGTCTTTGATACAGTAGACCACACTATTCTTTTAACTCGTTTAAAACAGATTGGCCTCTCTGGTGCTGTTCATAAATGGTTCACATCCTATCTCACAGACAGGACTTTTATGTTAGTTTAGATACCTGCTCCTCTAAGGTCCACAAGATCACATGTGGGTTGCCCCAGGGTTCGATTTTAGGCCCATTGCTTTTTAACCTTTATATGCTCCCTCTTGGCAGCGTCATCAAAAGACATGGAATTAACTTTCACAGTTATGCTGATGATACACAGTTATACATCTCCATGTCTCCTGATGACACACGGCCAATGGACGCACTTTTTAACTGCATTTTAGACATTAAATCCTGGATGGCAGAAAACTTTCTCCAACTCAACCAGGACAAAACTGAAGTTGTAGTCATCGGTCCTGAGGCTCAGAGAGAGAAGCTTTTACCAAAACTACAATCACTGTCTTTTAATCCTTCTCTACAAGTGAAGAACTTGGGCGTGATTTTTGACGCTGTACTGACTTTTATTCCTCATATAAAAAATATTACTAAAATAGCTTTTTATCACTTAAAGAACATCGCCAGAGTCCGCCCCATTCTCTCTCGGGCCAATACGGAGACGCTGATGCATGCTTTTATCACCAGTAGGATTGATTACTGTAATGCCCTGCTTTCTGGTCTTCCCAAAAAGTATATCTCAGGTTTACAGCTTTTACAAAATTCAGCAGCGTGTGTCCTGATGGAGACCAGGAGGCGGGAACACATTACACCTGTCTTAGAATCACTGCATTGACTCCCCGTATGTTTTAGGATCGATTTTAAGATTCTTTTAATAATTTTTAAGTGTCTTAATGGTCTTGGGCCTTCTTATCTTTCGGAATTGCTTTTACCATATGAACCTTCGCGGTCTCTGCACTGAGTGTCTGGGCTCTCCCTTAGAGATAGGGTGAGAAGCTCCGTCATCCGGAGGGGGCTCAGAGTAGAGCAGCTGCTCCTCCACATCGAGAGGAGTCAGTTGAGGTGGCTTGGGCATCTGGTCAGGATGCCTCCTGGGCGCCTTCCTGGTGAGGTGTTTCGGGCACGTACCATCGGGAGGAGGCCCAGGGGAAGGCCCAGGACACGCTGGAGGGACTATTTTTCTTGGCTGGCCTGGGAGTGCCTTGGGAGTCCTCCCGAGGAGCTGGCCCAAGTGGCTGGGGAGAGGGAAGTCTGGGTGTCCTTGCTTAAGCTGCTGCCCCCACGACCTGACCCCGGATAAGCGGAAGAAAATGGATGGATGGAAGGAGAAAACCCCTTCAATAAGTTCTGTCAGCTTTGTGAAAATACTTCTAAGTAAATGTGGGTCTCTTTGGCCATTAATTTCTCAAATTATTTTCAATCACTACATGATTATACACTTTAAATTAAACACCAAAAACAAGGCAAAAAATACCATAGAAAAGGTGATCAGTCTTAAGCCTGGATTATACTTCTCCCTCAACAAGTTTGCACCCAGACGTAGACGCAATGATGGAGACGTTTTCTATTTATACTTCTCCGTCAGTGTGTCAGTGCTGCAAAGCAATTCTCCGCCAGGACAGCAAGGGGGGCAGACCTTTTCTGGCTGGTCTGTCTACTATTGCAGTGACGTCTCTGCAGCCTGTGGCCAGCAGCATCGCCACTGCTGCTTTTTAAAGTCTTTTTCAAACGGCCAAATCTGTCCCTCATTTTCCGCCATCGTTTCGTGCGTTCCCCCACCTCCAATCCCAAGTTTCCTACGATTTCCTTCCAGGAGTTAAAAGTCAGCTGAGCGTCTTTGTATTCCTTCAGTGAAGGGTTGTACAAATGTTCATATTTTCAGACTTTTTCTGGCAGACGTTCCTCAATTTGCTTCATGTCTGCTTCCGCGAGATGTTTCCACAATCCTGTCAATACCGGCGCTGTTGACAAATTTAAAGACAGTAGCTTCAAGCCATAAATGATGGCTGTTGTTGAGCTGACCAATCATAGGTGTACACTCTCCGTTTTGTTCCACAGATAGTTCGAAAATTGCGCTCTACTCCGTGCGTCCTTGCGTAGGTCATGCAGAGACCTTGCGTCTGCAGATAATGACGTTGCATCTATCCGTTTCAACGTAGTTGGAGATGTATGTAAACTAGGCTTAAGGTTACCCTTTGATGTACTGTAGTGCAGGAAGCAAAAAATAATTAAAAAAACAATATTTTTCTGTATGATTTTAACAAATATTTTATTTAAATTCAAATTACCTTAAAAAACTGTGTCTTTAAAAAAAACGTATTCATGTTGTTTTTTTTGTCACTGTAAGGATTCAAGGATTCAAGGAACTTTTATTGTCATACCATCTCACGTACATGTGATGGTATGAAATTAGGACTCAGGTCCGGAATTATAAGCCATTTAAATTAAATTAGTGAAAAAATTATTTAAATAAATGTAATAAATAAATAAAAAGGTGGTGGGAAGCGTGCTTCCTACAGTCCTTGGTGCAGCTTTCACCACCCACTGCAGAGCCTTCCTCTCATCAGCAGTACAGCTGCCGTGCCACACTGTGATGCAGGTGCAGATGACGCTCTCCACTGCACAGTGATAGAAACTCCTCAGGACGCAGCTTCCAAGTCCAGCTCTCCGCAGCTTCCTCAGGAAGTAGAGACGCTGGTGGGCCTTCTTGACCAGACGTGAAGTGTTGGCATTCCAGGTGAGGTCTTTGGATATGTGCACACCCAGGTACCTGAAGCTGGAGACCACTTCCACAGCTGCTTCTCCGATGTACAGGGGAAGGAGAGGACGCTTGTCCCTTCTGAAATCCACCACCATATCCTTGGTCTTCTTCACACTGATGCAGAGGTTGTTTTCTCTGCACCACTGCACCAGGTTTTCCACCTACTCTCTGTATTTGGACTCATCGTTGTTAGTGATGCGTCCCACTACTGCTGTGTCATCTGCAAACTTAACTATAAGACAGCTGGGGTGTCTCGCTGAGCAGTCATACGTCAGCAGAGTGAAAAGGAGGGGGCTCAACACGCAGCCCTGTGGTGAGCCTGTCCTGAGGGTGATGGAGGAGGAGATGGTGTTGTGGATCTTAACAGTCTGAGGTCTTTTGGTCAGGAAGTCCAGGACCCAGTTCCCCAGCGTGGGAGTCCGAGGGAGGAGAGCTTCTGCACCAGCATCTGTGGGATGATGGTGTTGAAGGCTGAGGAGAAATCCAGAAAGAGCAGACGGACATAGGAGTTTCTGCTCTCCAGATGGGTGAGGGCTGTGTGGACCACCGATGAAATGGCATCGTCAGTGCAGCAATTTTTCCTGTAGGCATACTTGTGGGGGTCCACAGAGATATCGATGGCGTCTTTGATGTGGGTCATGACCAACCTCTCGAAGCACTTCATGACTACCGGGGTTAAAGCTATGGGCCAATAGTCATTCAGGCTTGTCACTGTGGAGCACTTGGGGACGGGGACAATCGTGGCAGGTTTTAACCAGGTGGGGACAGATGACAGTGGCAGTGAGGTGTTAAAGATGTCTGCCAGCACCTCAGCCAGCTGGTGTGCACAGTCCCTCAGTACCCACACTGGGATGTTGTCGGACCATGCTGCTTTGTGAGGGTTGATACACTTAAGGGTCTTCCTTACATCTGCTGTGGTCACACTGATGGGCGTGTCACCAGGTGGTGGTATAAGTTTGGTGCTGGGGGAGACATCAGGGAACTCAAAGCGGGCATAGAAATGGTTGAGTGCATCTGGCAAGAAGGGGTCTCTTGGGCATTGTACATCCTTGGTGTTGTAGTCCGTGATGTATTTAATGCCCCTCCACATGCGCCGAGGGTCATTGGTGGTGAAGTGACCCTGGATTTTCTGGGCGTATGTGGCTTCGGCCCTCGTAATGCCCGAAGTCAGTCCTTTTCGGGCCTCTCTGAGTGCTGATGCCTCACCTGCCTTGAATGCAGCATCCCTAGCTTTCAGCAGAGATCTCACCTCAGAGTTTAGCCAGGGTTTCTGGTTCGGATAGCAGGTTATTATCCTGGTGGTGGTGACATCATCAGCACATTTGGAGATGAAACCAAGGACAGATGATGTATATTCCTCCAGGTTCACCTCTCCCTCATGTGTAGCTGCCTCTTTGAAGACCTGCCATTCTGTGCACTGAAAACAGTCCTGGAGCACACAGGCCGCATCTCTGGGCCACACAGTGATCGTATTCTTCTTTGGCCTAATACGTCTCAGCAGGGGGCGGTATGCTGGCGCCAGCAGGATGGAGATGTGGTCGGAGAGGCCAAGATGGGGGCGAGGAAAAGCTCTGTATGCACTGCGGATGTTGCTGTACACACAGTCCAGAGTATTTTCTCCGCGTGTAGGAAAGGTGACATGCTGGTAAAAACTTGGCAGAGCGTCCGTCAGTTTCACGTGGTTAAAGACCCCCGCAACCACGTAAAACGCCTTCGGGTGCTTTGTTTGTAACGAGCTAATGGTGTCAAATAGCTCCTTTGATGCTTCGTTGGCATTTGCACCCGGTCGAATGTAAACAATGGTGACGAACACTGCAGTTAACTCTCGTGGCAGATAAAACGGCCGACATTTTACAGTCATAAGCTTTATCGCCTCAGAGCAGGAGCTTTTCACCAGTCCACAGTTCGTACACCAACCTTCATTCACGTACACACAGAGTCCTCCTCCCTGTGTTTTACCCGACCGGTGGTCGTGGTCCGCTCGGAAAAACTGAAGCCCTTCTATCTGGAAGGCTGAGTCTGGCATGTTGTTGTTGAGCCAGGTTTCCGTAAGGCAAAGAACAGCACAGTTCCTCATCTCTGTAAAAACACTCAGCCTCAGACGTAACAAGTCCAGTTTGTTATCCAGTTAGCGGACGTTGGCCAGGAAGAGAGTTTGTATCGGCGGTCTCCTAGCCTTTAACTGTGTTTTTGTGATATTATAATTACCGAACTGTCCATGATGTCTGTCAGTTCGGTTGAGCTGTACTTCAGCCGTGAATTTAGCACTAAATTAGTGCTAATAGTGCCCACAAGGGGCAACAAATTAGGCTTATAAGTCTATAAAATAAGCCTTCTATGTCAGGGTTCGTTATCTGAGCAGACAAAGTAAATGTATAAAATATGGCCTGCACAAAAAATGTAATCTTCATTTTTAAGATGTATTTTTTCACCTGGCAAAATGAGAAGTTTATTTGAAAAGCTGAAAAAAATTAATAAATTATATTGCATTTATCACAACATATAGTTTAGGCTCCTATATTTTCTTTTAATAGTGATATAAGTTTTTTTTGGTGTTTAATTTACAGTTTGAGAAATGTAGGTGAAGATATGTAGGTTGTGCTCACATCAGAGAGAACGAAAATAAACCAGTGATATTTTATTTGTTTTTGCAAACAGCTGAAAATCACCAAAGCAGTAAATAAAATTTAAAAAAAATCAGATTTTGAGGCGCTGAAAAGCTGAGCTCTTTGATGAAGGGATTGTCCATGGGACAGTTATTTAGTTAAGGATGGTCATGATGACAGCACACAATACCTAGTGGGTTTCACTGCACACGTTTCCTCTCATTTACCAAATGGCAGTAAATGTACCTTGAATTGAGCTTTAAGTTGTGTATGCAGATCATTTTGTCAAATGAACTGGCCTGTAGAATAGGGGCAGATCATTGTTGGTTTTGTCATGGGTTTATTTACATTGTGAAAAAATCCCTTCAACATATTTTTACATCTTTAAGGCAACACTAAAGAGTTTTTTTTAACCTTAAAATAATGTTTCCAAACTCGTGTCAGTGGTTCATCAACTCATAACAGGGTGAAACGGCACTTCTGCATTCGCTTTGCGGCCCTCTATCGGCCATAACAGCACTATGTAAGTTTGAGTTGTCGGGTAGCGGTTTTGTAGTTCAAATGAAACCACAAATGCGACTTGCTTTACCGCAGGCCTCACAAAAGCCGGTAGGTGGACCATCCTGCAAGGCTCTCTGGGTGGAGCATACTCGGCAGGTACATATAAATGGAAGATACCTAGGAGCAGGTAGCTTGAACAACTGTCCCGACAGAGTCAAATTGTATTCATATGTTTGCCGGTGTTCCGACTATCTGTGCTACCCCTCAATCTGTGCTATCCTGTGGCACTGTGCATGCACATTTCCATGTTACGTCACAATTCGCTTACTCAGCAAATCTGTCATCAAGAATTCCTACCTGGAAGATCCATTTCGTCTGTTGTATTTCTTTGAAGTTTACAGTGAGTTTTATTCAAATTATTTTATTACTGGATAATTTTTATAAAAAATATTTTAAGGCTTTCTTTAAGCTACTTGTTTCAAGTTTACATGACAGCCCTTGTATGTTAGTTTCACTTCTGTGATATCGTTACACTGCATGTAAACAAGTCCCATTAATTAGAGTCGTAGAATAAAAGCGATGTATTTTGCGGGCTATTTGTGCTTATAATCATACTACATTTTAATATTTTGGAGTAATAATACTGCTATCTACTCTACGGCTTGATATATATTCATTAGCTGTACCACACTATACAAACTAATAACATATTTCCAGAGTTTGCTATTCATCTATCGGCCTATTTAACAGGTGGGGTATTCTGATCAAGGTTTTCCGTGCATCTTTATGTGCTACTTTTAGCTTTATATTTAACGGGTAGCATGTTCTGTGGATTGAAAGAAAAGTTATTCATAAATTTTTGCAATGTTAGCCATTACTGCTGGACTGCCACTTCAATCCCGTCACTTGAAAAATATTTTCCATTGATTATGCTTAACATCAAAGCTAACAGTTGTTGATTTCGGCATGTAAACATACTTTTCGAGGGGTAGCACCGACAGATGCGCGCTACGGTAGGACATTCTGAGGAGGTAGCACAGATCGTCAGAACAGTGCTGTCAGCCATATAATAAAGAAATTAGACCGTATCAAGTTATAACGTGATAGTTTATTGTAAAAACGTGAAAACAACTTATACGTTATAACGTGATAGTTTCACGTTTTTACAATAAACTATCACGTTATAACGTGATACGGTCTAATTTCTTTATTATAAGGCTGACAGCTCTACGCAGCCGTACATTTGTCATACTGAAATATAGAAAATGTACCTGGGATGAAGACATTTGACGAGCAACGAAGGCTGACCAAGACGTGAAAAATTGGTAACATTAGAGGGTATCGCTTGTCAATGCACGTGAATCCCCTGGTGTAATCATAACAGATTTTACAGTAGTAGACAGACAGTAGTAGAAAACAATACCTTTTTCCCAACTGTAAGGGGACCCCGAGGGCAAAACTTAGTTAGTGTTGCTTTAAAACTCAAGCTTTCGGTGACGGTTAAACAGAAACTATGTTAAATTAAATAACATGAAGAGAAATGGAAACACAAAACCTATCAGACATATTATATTCACAGCAGGTAATGATTCTGGTGGGTAAAAGCAGCGGCAAACTGTTGGTATTAGGAGACACACATAGGGGATTAAAGGGGTTCTCCCCTCCTCCTCTGGGAGAAAGGTGGTCCCATGAACTTGTCACTGACAGGAAATACTCACCACAAACCGTCTTCTCCCACCCAGTGAAAACACAGAGGCACATGCAGAGGAACCATCACACTGTGAGCACAGCCTGAATGCTGCAATCATCACTTTTTTACTTATTCATGTGCTCCAAGTGCCGGCATTGTCGTGACAGCGAGGGGGAAATACTAATACGAAGGTGACACAAATATTACTTGCGTGTGCACATGCATGTATGCTAATGTTTGTGTTTATGTGATTTCCCTGCACCTAGAACAGGGAATTCCCCTCAGTTTTTTTTTCACTACAGAGGTACTCTTGCTTGTGTCCTGACAGAGAACACACCTCTCAATATGAGTGCTGGAAACTTTTGAGATTCTCCGCTCGCTTCCTCTCAAACCTCTTTCTCATCCACAGCTCTGATGTTTTAGTGATAGTTGCACCTTTAGTCACACGCTCAAACAGCGATCTCTGGCAGACAGACAGACAGATCAATCAGTTGGGAGAGTGTTCCATTGATTGGAAATGATGATTTCCTGAATTATGTTTTCCATCATGGGATGTTGTATTCCTCCCTTAAAACAGATTGGCAATGTAGGTATTCGCAGTTTTTAGGGACCTCAGGAGGCAGCGAATAATTAAGATCCGCGAATACTTGAGACCTTCTCTGAAAACGCTTATAGCGTCTTATTTTATCATGCACTATTATATCATGCATTAATACGCTCAATGAAAACCGTCTTAGCAGTACAGCAGAAGCTAACATATTCAGCCTTCCTTATGTCTGTTGGAGCAGCGGTTTAACTACAGCTAAGAGAAAGTGATCAGATATGCTCATCAGGAAGGCCAGCTTTGTCCAAGGATGCCCCCTTGACCTGGTGCAACTGGTGGGAGACAGAAGGCTAAAATAACATCACTGCTGGGCAGTGTCCCCCACCCCACGAAGCAATTGCTAAGCTGGAGAGCTTCTTCAGCGACTGACCTAGGTGCATCCTAAGTGCATGGAGGAATGTTATAGTAGATCATTCCTTGCAGCAGCTGTTAGACTCTAGAACCATTACTGGCCTAAAGAAATATTCAATTCAGTTCTGCTTAATTCGGTTTATTTATATAGCGCCGATTCATAACAGATGTCATCACAAGGCACTTTACAAGAAAAGTCATTTCAATACAAACATACATAATACAAAATTTAAGTAATCCCAGCAGATTGCACTAAATGTTTCAGTTACCTGTCACTTTCTATTCTATTCTATTCTATTCTATTCTATCTTCCCTCTTCTGGGTACAACCAATTAGTGCCGAGAATGTTAAATGGATTGGCTACTTTGCAAAAGCTAGCCAATAGCAAGTCAAGAAGCAATATTAATTATATATTCCATATTCCCAAGCTGCATTTTCTTTAGAATATTTTAGATGTTTTAGATATTTCTATGGAAAAATCCACAAATACTGAACCGCAAATTGGAGGGGATCCACTGTATTATTTCTTTAAAGCAAAAGGTTTCAAAGTATATGAAGCACATTTATAAATTATTTTAAAAAGTGTGCATGGATTGGTGTTCAAAAATTAAGATGTTATATTTACTAAGTGTGTATATGACAGTGGGAGTACAGACTAGGTTTTCTGTCATGAATGTTTGAAGCCTTTTTTATATAGTAAAGCAAGTAGTGTGAGAATTGTTCTACAAGCGTGAGACCTGCTTGAGGTACAGTACAGAAAATGTGAAACAATCATTCCGTTTAGATATAAACTGGAAGCATCAATAAGAGATCTTCTTGTTTGTCTAAATTTGCTTAATTTTGCTTTCTGGCACGGGTTTTCAACTTTAGACTTCAGTGAAGGATAACATCCAGGTATTTGAAAACGGTTTAGATTTTTTGCCCAGTGATAAAATATCAGGACAGTCCCTAATTTATAATTGTTTGTAAAATAACATTATGACAATTTTTTCCAGGTTTATGATAAAACAGGAACTGTGTAACCATTAAATCACTTCATGCATTTTCCTAGTTAATGTCCTGGCAACCCCAGTGTAGTTTTCCCATAGCTATACACACATTATCATCAGCATACATTTTTACAATTTCAATGATGTAAATGCTAAATAGCGGCCAGCAAGACACACTGATGTCTGTTACTGTGGTAATTAATACACGTTTGCATTTGTATGGAAAGGTTATAGCTTGCTTATTTACTCATGAATGACTCCATTAAAGGAGGAGGTGTGTTTACTTCCTACATCCAAACTTTATAGGATGTAGAAGAGCTTTGGATTGAAGGTGAAATGGTAAATGTTCTGCTCCAAAATTTTCTACAGATTTTGGAGAAACTGGGAGACAACTAATGGTAATTGTTGATATCTTGAGTGTCAGCAGATTTAAATATCATTGTTACTATGGCAGATTTCAAGGCATTGTGAAAACTACACATCTATAGAATTAATTATTTCAGTAAATGGGAAGACCAGAAATCCTTTGTTTGTTTGTAGAGATGATCAATTGTGTGTTTAAACAGACATCAGTGAGGAGCAGATTTGAGCAGGACGCCCTCTAACCTCATTCCCGTCACTTAACTGTGTTAAGTGTTTTTGACCTTGGGGAACCAGACATCAAAATGGCGTAGGAGGGACTGAGGAGGATAATATTGGATTACTTTACACCATACGTTTTTAGGAACAGGGATGCAGAGAAGTTTGAGCTTTGCCCAGCCCTGGGGCCCTGTATGATGATATCAAAAAATGCCAAATGGACTGCAGCCTCATCCTTGTTAGAAGAATATGATATTTTTCTTCACCAACAAACACAATCAAACAGTACAGTACTTACTAAATGTACTGTGCTGCAGCGTTGTTGTCGTCCATTTCTTAGCTCATTGTTCATATCCTACTTTTACTCCATCTGCTTCACTCCTGCCAGCATGTTTACTATCTACATAAAGGCAATAACAAGGTCAGCCTTCTATCACCGGAAGAACATTTCTAGGATTAAAGGACTGATGCTGCAACACTACCTAGAAAAACTCATCCATGCGTTTATCTGTAGTTGTATTGATTTCTGCAACAGCGTCTTCACAGGTCTGCCTAAAAAGTCAATTAGACAGCTGCAGATGATCCAGAACCAAGAGCGTAGAATTAGCATGGACGGAAGAGACATGTCCCCACCAATATCCAGTGATTATTGAATTGTCCCCACCAATAATTTGATCTCAAGAAAAGAAAAACTAACCCGATAGAAAGCGAAAAAGAGAAAGAAAAATATCGATCTGTCAACGTCTCATTCACCTAGAGCTGCAGAATAAGTTGAATTACGTTCTCTACTGGAGTCCTACCTCCCGTAACTTATATGGTCAATATGATTGGCTGTGCCTTTCCCTGCTGTCAGCTGAGACTCTGCAGCTATGTTTGCTTGTTAGCAGCGCCAAAACTGCTAGGAGAACTTTCAAGTCTGCCAGAGGACTCAGGATGGCAGCAAAAAAGAAGAATTTGCACATGAGGAACTATTTTTCAAAGAAACCTGTAAGTCACTTAAAGTCATAATGAAATGTGTCGGTCATAATAACGTTACTGGCAATGCTACGCTTTGGCGCACATCATACAAAATTGTATGTAACTTTGAATTACGTGGTTTGGAAACTAACTGCACAACAAGCTGCCCACTATTAGTTATCTTACACCATGCATATAAGGATGCCGCAGGTCTGTGCGCGCTTCCCCCAGGGAGCAAGGTGTGCATGCACTGTGTGATTTCTGTCATGGCTTAAAAACCCATTTTCCTGTCATGCAACCATTTTTGCAATCGGTTCTCTTCAAAGCTGCATAAAAATAAAGATTGTTTCCCCTATAGTTTCTGCTTGCATATCTAATTTTCCTCACATATGTTTGAAATACAAAATAATTGCAGTAAAAGTTCTGCACTGGTCCAATTTTACCAACCCTCATGCATTAAGATAATGTTTTAACCCGACCCTTTACCCAAAGTTATCTCCAGATTAAATCCCAACCCAACACGCCTGTTGATTTAAAACCGCCATCGGTCTGTGTCCGCCGCAGCTACGCGCTCCAATCCCTCTGTAACTCTCCATGGTGCGGTCAGCTGAGCTGTCAGATAGCGATGCGTACAGTGTCCAGGTCTGAGATGATAATCAGTCAGATGCTCTCATAGGAATCTTTTTTTGATTGATTCAGTTACCTGAACTCTGTGAGTAAAGGTGAAAATGTCTGCGCGTCTGCGTCGGGGATGTGAATTGTAAACTGCTTGTGTTAAAAAAAAAAAAACGGAAAATAACATGACCCCATGTTACGATAAAGTATTTCCCTTTTTATTTCCCTGGAATGTTGCACAGCTGATTCTTATTTTAGGCAGAACTGTAGTGAAGTTACAGTTGAAGTTTCTGCGCACAGAACGGTGAGGGTTGCAAGGGAAATGCGTTTATTTTGTTTGTTGCGAATTCTTCTGGGGCGAACATATTATTAATGTAGCCAACATTATTCTTTGTGCTACGATGTGGATAAACATGATATTTCCCAGACAACAGTCTAATGATTTTCAGCGCCGTTTGAAAAACAAAATAAAACACAACAGGCTTTCAATTTTTACACCTGTTATTACACCACAGTGTATATTATAATAAAACGTCAGAAGGATAAATACCTCTATATGAATGATTATTTATTGTCCCCGCCAATCTTTAAACCACACTCATGTTTATGGTTATTGTCCCCAGCAATCTTAAAAACAAACCTACGCCATTGTCCAGAACGCTGCTGCTCGTGTTCCTCACTAGAACCAGGAAAGTAGAGCACATCACCCCAGTTCTAAAGTCCTTACACTGGCTCCCTGTAGCTCAGAGAATAGACTTCTAAATACTTTTACTAGTTTATAAATCATTAAATGGCTTAGCACCAGAGTATGTTTAAGATCTACTGTTACTATAGCAACCCCCCCCCAGACCACTCAGGTCCTCTAATTCCAGTCTACTCAACATCCTAGAATCAGAACCAAACATGGAGAAGCAGCTTTCAGTTTCTATGCTCCTCTAATCCGGAACAAACTTCCAGAAAACTGCAGAGCTGCTGAAACACTGAGTTCTTTTAAATCACAACTAAAAAACTTATCTGTTTAGAGCTGCCATTGAGTAATGCTTTGAAGTATCATGTTTTGTGTATGCTTCTTGCTGTTTTTACATGATATGCTTTGTAATGCCTTGATGTAACTGTGTATGCTTCTTGCTTTATTGCTGTTTTTACTTTATATGTTTTGTCTGTGTTTTACTGCTATTTTTATTTTACCTCTTAATCATGTAAAGCACCTTGAATCACCTTGTTGTTGAAAGTGTGCTATACAAATAAAATTGCCTTGCCTTGCCTTGCCTATCTGTGTGACGTTTTAGGCCAACTGGAAGAATTCTAACGTGAAAGGACGCATGTCGCCATCTAGAGTCACGGAGTAGAACGCACTTCATTAATGGTTCGATTTCCTGAATGACATGTAATCTGGGATAAAGGCCCCCTTTCTGGTTAAGCTATTAGTCTGATTATTGCTAAAATTTGATTTAGATAAGCATGTAAATGTACTGAATTATGAAGTCATAAAACAAGACAAAGCTCAGACTAATGAATGGGAAGATATTTTTTTAAATTGTTGGCTCATTGTTTCCACAGAATTGATAAAAACATTATGAAAATATAAGACAGCTATCTTTTTTAACAACTCAATCAATTTTAAAGGTCAAAAGACAGAAATGAACTACAGCAAATGAAATGGATTGTGATCAGTTTGGTAAAAGAGAAGTACAAGACAGTCTTAATTATCAAAAATAAATTTTTAATTACGTTTTGAAGCAGATGATGAAAACACTCATCCTTACCAAATATGGACATTTCATACCTTTCCTAACACATTGACATATTTAAAGGGGTTGTTTTTTTTCCGTTACTATCCAAAAAACCTATTCTTTTTAGTCTGCTTGCTTGTTAGCTTTGTTGGAAACCAATTAGTATCTGTCACATCTCATGATACCAAACCAGGAGCAGACCCTTGTCTATCCTGTTATCATCAGAACAATAATTAGGTAGGAAGCGACAATGACGAGTTGACACAGAGCTGAATTAGCAAGAAAAAGCAATGCTGTCATAGTGTTCTCCTCTTTGCTCTGGCTAACCAGCTTGTTTCATTCATTAAGTGTATTCAATGTTACCGTGATAAATGACTAGGAACATTTGCCCATTCCTGTTAGATTTGTAGTTATAAAGGACAAAGTTTAGGAGCTTGCTATATAGCTGTCCTGGGTGATTTAACTATGCGGTTTGTTTACATAATCCAAATTATCAGTTAATGCAATGAAGTCTCTAAATATAAAGATACCACAAAAAATAAATTTATTTTCTTAAGACCTGGAAAACGTTCAAATTACAGCAAATGACAACACACTAATCTTTGCTGACAGGAGTCGGCTGCTCAGTCAGCTCATAAAACTCTTCATGTGTCCACACACTAGTATTAACATCTTCTTAATCTCCCACTGGCCTGTCTTCTTAACAGTCCTTTCTGGCTGCAGTTTATTGCTATCTTTTTAGCAGGAAGTCATTATGCAGTGCTCTTTTCATCTCGCTTTTCTGCCCCTTGTTGTAGACCTTAGGCAAGAGTTCGGCTACTTCCGTGTTCCTGTCATACATTTATTAATTTCTTTTTCCAAACCAGTGAACTTACTGCTTGACTAGTGTCACACCCTTATTCTTTGGTAAAAAATTAACAAAACATTGAGGGAGGTCCATAGTGGTGAGACAAGTGAAAATTATTCAATTGATCATCTATTTTTTCTGTCATAATCTAATTGACATCAGTTCACTCAGACACAAAAAAAATAATGTTTTTCCAAAATCTTCACTTTGAAAAGTAAGGTACTTTTAAAATCTACCACTTACCCTAACCATAACCCAGCAAAAAACCTGTTTTGCTAAATATCCACATTAATGTAGACAGAGCCTAAAAGTTTTTTTTAACATCTATCTTATAGGTAAATTTTTTATATATGTTCATAAAAAGAAGCTTTCATGTGTTGCAACAAAAAGAGACATATGGAGTTTATAAATTAACTAGTTTAAAGACGCTCCACCATCTGGGAACATTTGTGAATACTTTGAGAAAGTTCTGTACCGTGACAGAGACTGAAGAGTCCTTGTCCCTGGCTGATGCATCCACATTATTTCGCAGCTAGTTGAACCCTCACCGCTCTGACACTGCAGGCACTCGAGAAAAGTTGATGAAATGTTCTCACATTTTAGGGCACGACAATGAGAGGCATTACAGAGTTGAGTGACATGTTGATTCAGAAAAGAGGATGTGAGGTTTTCACTGAAACTCAAGGAAAAATTAGTTTGAGAAAATAAGAAGGGAGCTGCAAATTATTGTGAAATTTACTGAAAGATGCAGGATGGCGTTTTTTTTTTTTTTTTGTCAAGGTGAGAAACAACAGGGAACATTCTCACACCTTTTTAATCTAGTCTTAGATGGATGGCATCCCAGGATTTTCTGGATGGAGCTGTCAGGAGCGGAGTTGGATATTATTTAGAAAATTTGTTAACTCGTACTTCTAATTATGAATTTATGTCAGTGTGCAGAAGGGTCAGGTGGACAGGTGCGAGTGTGTTACAGTTTTTTGGAAATCACCAACTTGAGTTCTTTCACCTGTCTAAAAATCAACATTTTCTTAAATTTTTGTCAAGAAATTAAAAACATAAATGACAGTTTTTCCAACTTTATCAGTTCAATTTGGAGTATTTACAGATATCAGACAATGCTGTAACAATTTTTAAAGAATCTGTTCCATTCTTACTTTCCTCAGTGTCTCAGAGTAACACAGTGGATGGCAGCAATTCTATCTCTAACCCTTCAGAAATTGATGGTCTGGTTCACAGCGTTACGTCCTCATTGCGTTTGGCATTAGATAGTGTAGCCCCCTTAAAAAAGAAAGTGGCTAACTATAGGAGGCTGACTCCTTGGTTTAACGCAGAGTTGCGTACTTTAAAGCAGAATACTAGGAAATTAGAGAGAAAATGGCGCTCTACACACCTAGAGGATTCCTATTTAACCTGGAATAACAGTCTACTGCTGTATAAAAAGACCCTTCGACAAGCTAGAACAGCATATTTTTCATCATTAATAGAGGCGAATAAAAACAATCCTAGGTTTCTTTTTAGTACAGTAGCCAAACTTACACAGAGTCATAGCTCTGTTGAGCCAACTATTCCCCCAGCTCTTTGTAGTGATGATTTTATAGGATTCTTCATAAATAAAATTAATTCTATTAAAAATAAAATCATTGGCATCCTCCCAAGCATGATTACTTCTTCCTCAGTAAATGAGGCAGCATCAGAGAGAACTGTAGAACCTCAGTTGTGCTTAGGCTGTTTTGATTCAGTCGAGCTTTTGGAATTATCAAAAATATTAGCCTCATCTAAACCTTCAACTTGTATGTTGGACCCAATTCCAACCAAATTATTTAAAGAAGTGTTCCCTTTGGTTCCTGGCCCCATTTTAGATATGATGAATCTATCCTTAGTAAATGGATACGTACCACAGGAATTTAAGGTTACTGTAATTAAACCTTTACTTAAGAAACATCCCTTAATCAAGATGACTTAGTGAATTACAGACCTATATCTAACCTTCCTTTCTTATCCAAAGTCCTTGAGAAAATTGTTGCTAATCAAGTCTGTGAGCATCTAAACAGTAACGAGCTGTTTGAAGAGTTTCAGTCAGGTTTTAGAACTCATCATAGCACTGAAACAGCACTGGTGAAGGTTACTAATGATATTCTCATGGCCTCAGATAATGGACTCGTGTCTGTTCTGGTTTTGTTAGATCTCAGTGCTTCTTTTGACACAGTCGATCATAATATTCTATTAGAAAGGCTTGAACAGGTTGCAGGGATCAAAGGAACAGCACTAGGCTGGTTTAAATCATATTTGTCCGACAGATTCCAGTTTTTTCATCTAATTGATAAATCTTCTTTACACTCAAGGGTTACTTGTGGAGTTCCACAGGGTTCTGTGCTTGGACCAATTCTGTTCACCATATATATGCTCCCAAATGGTAAAATGATTAGACAGTATGGCATAAATTTCCGCAGATATGCCGATGATACACAACTATATTTATCCATAAATCCTGATGAACCCAGTCAGTTAGGTAGATTACAGGCATGTCTGGAAGACATAAAAACATGGAGGACGCTAAACTTTTTTCTCTTAAACTCTGACAACACAAAAGTTGCTGTCTTTGGACCAGAAGTTCTAAAAAAGAAACTGGTTAGTCAATCACTTCACCCTGTTAAATCCAGAATAGAATCTAAGATCCTCCTTCTTCCATATAAAGCCCATAATAATCAGCTCCATCATACATCAGAGATCTGATTGTTCCATATGTTCCTAACAGAGCACTTTGCTCTCAGACTGCAGGTTTACTTGTAATTCCTAGGATTTCTAAAAGTAGAATGGGAGGCAGATCTTTTAGTTATCAGGCTCTTCTCCTGTGGAACCAGCTCCCAGCTTTAGTCCGTGAGGCAGACACTCTGTTTACTTTTAAGGCCAGGCTTAAACATTTCCTTTTTGATAAAGCTTATAGTTAGAGTGGCTTAGGTCATCCTGAGCTATCTCTGTAATTATGCTGCTATAGGCTTAGACTGCTGGAGGACTGACTTACCAATTTTCTTCACTCTACTCTTCTCTACGACTCTCCAGTTGTATTATTTTCTATTATTTCGACTGTTAACTTTGTTTTCTCTCAGTGTTTTTATCTCCATAGAAGCTACACCTGGTCTGGTATCCTGCTTGGCTGCAATGCCTTTTTTTTTGGGGGGGGGGGGCGGGCATTGACTAGGATGATCCTCCCAGTAACTGAGCATCCACCTGGTCATGTTATCAACTTTTTACTTTCTGTAACATAGAAAGTTCTCTTATATCAGATCTTCTGTTCTTTCTGTGTCTCTGCTCTGTCTTCTTGAACCCCCAGACTGTCATGGCAGATGACCGCTCCTACTGAGCCTGGTTAAGGTTCTGGTTCTGCTGGGGGTTTCTTCCTGTTGAAGGGGATTTTTTTCTCTCCACGCGTCCTCACTAGAACCAGGAAAGTAGAGCACATCACCCCAGTTCTAAAGTCCTTACACTGGCTCCCTGTAGCTCAGAGAATAGACTTCTAAATACTTTTACTAGTTTATAAATCATTGAATGGCTTAGCACCAAAGTATGTTTAAGATCTACTGTTACTATAGCAACCCCCCCCCTAGACCACTCAGGTCCTCTAATTCCAGTCTACTCAACATCCCTAGAATCAGAACCAAACATAGAGAAGCAGCTTTCAGTTTCTATGCTCCTCTAATCTGGAACAAACTTCCAGACAACTACAAAGCTGCTGAAACACAGAGTTCTTTTAAATCACAACTAAAAAACTTATCTGTTTAGAGCTGCCATTGAGTAATGCTTTGATGTATCATGTTTTGTGTATGCTTCTTCTTATTTTAATTTTTTAACTTTTTTAATTTTTTTCATTTTATTTAGACAACACTCCCAACTAATACACATACAATTTCTCCAAAGAGTATGAATAATGAGAGAGAAATAGAATTAAAGAACAGATGAATGAACTAAGAAAGGAAAACCAAAAAACATGGGTGCCTGAGGTGTCAATCCAGTTCAGTTTTCCTTTTTTGTATGTCCGTCTTCGTTCATATTTTTGTTGTATGTTAACCATTTTCCCCAGTCCTTCATGTTTATATGTGAAGTTCTCCATCTCCATAATGCCCTCCACAATTCCTACCCACTGTTTCTTTCCTGGTACTTCTGTCTTAAGCCAACTTTTGGTAAGGACCTTTTTTCTTGCAGAAAGGAGAATTTTAGCCGAGTAACAGTCATGTACGACACCTTCCAAGTATCCAAGATACAGAACAAGGCAAGTTATATTATATCACAAAGACCTGAGTGAATTTCGACCCAGAAAATGTGAATTTTTCTACAATTCCAGAAAATGTGTGTGTGGTCTGGTTCATTCCATCCACACAACCTCCAACACTGTTGTTGTGTATTGGTTTGTTTATTTTTAATCTTATGTGTAATAAAATAATGAATTTGATTTTCCCAAATGAATTCTCTCCACTTTAATGATTGAGTTGTGTTTTTATGTTCTTTCCATGTATCATACCACATTTTCTCAGTGATTTCTTCACCAAGCTCCCATTTTACTTATACAGTTGATTCCTGTCTTGATTCTATCAAACATTTATATAGGGTAGATACTGTTCTTGGAATAACACTTTTCTAAGCTAGCATATTTATTTTTATGATAGAATGGATTTTGTCATCATTTATTTTTATGTTCTTATTAAAATAATCTCTCACCTATAAGTATCTGAAAAAAATCCTTATTTGTTAAGTTGTATTACCTTTTTAATTCTTCAAAATCTTTAATGTCTCATTTTTTTATTAATAAACAAATTGCTGTGATTCCCTTTTCAGTCCAATTTTTGAATCCAGAGTCCAGTTTTCCTGGTCTAAATTTCTCATCATAGGCAACCCATTTTAGCAATCTGAGCTCTTTTCCGATTCTTAACACCTTTACTGTACCATACCATATATTTAATATAAGGGATATCATCGGGTTCCTATCTTGGTCTTTAGTTATGTATTCAGGAGTCTCTTTTACACCTATGTTTGTTTGAATTGGGACATTTCGTGTGGAGAGCTCTACATCCTTCCAGCGAGCCCCATAATCACCACTACACCAATATGTTAACTGGCGTATCTGTGCAGCACGGAAATATTCTTTAAAATTAGGAAGTGACCTTCCTTTTTTAAAAGCTTTTTTGGAAAGCTGTAGAGTAGTATACCGTACTCCTGGTCGCTTGCCTTCCCAGACAAATCTAGATATATACTTATCCCATTTTGAGAATTGTGTTTGATGTATATTTATCGGGAGAGAGAGGAATAAATATAGCAATCGTGGCAAGATATTGATCTTTATCACATTTATCCTGTCACTTACTTCTAGCGGATATGTATTCCATCTATCCATATCCTGCCTTATGCTGCTGTTTATATGTCCATAGTTACTTTGATATAGTTTGGCATAATTTTTGGTTATGTTTATGCCTAGAGATTTAAGAGTTTTTGCATCCCACTTTATTTTCCATTCCTTAAGATTATGGGTGTACAATTAAACATGAGAAGTTGAGTTTTAAGTATATTGACTTTGTAGCCAGAAAGTGTATCAAACTTTCCTAAAATAATTTCTAAGCTGCATAAGAGTTTATTAGATTTTTGAGGGCTATCAGCATTAGGGCTGTATACCTTTGAGAACCTGGCAATACGATACATACCTCGATACACAGGTCAGGATTCGATACGCACCTCGATACAGAGCTGTCTCAATGCGATTTGATACAATGTGACACGATTCGATACGATTCAACAAAAATACATGGGCCAGAGCCAATTAGTTAATGCTGAACACATTTACTCAACAAACAGAACCCTGCATTTTTCTTCAATTTATTGAAGACAAAAGTGCATTATAACAAACTGCATTTTGCTTAAATGTTTGCAACTTTAAGTGCTCAGATTAATTGTACACAAATTGTATTAATCTGGAAATTACCATTCCAAGGGTACAGTCTGAGCTCACACAAGCACAAAATCTTGGTGATTCAATTCTTTTTTGTGACACCATGTACTGCCATAACATATTTAACTATGAAATAACTTAAATGCTCCATCTAACATTTGGTGCAACAACAAATCCAAATCATAACACGATGGATTTTAAAATCTAAAGGCTAAACCAGGTTTGTCCTCAAAAAGGCAGGTTGAATACAAATCACTGCAGCAACAAAACAATAACCTACCAAAGTAGTTTGCGTGGGGTCCCGTGTTTTTTTGGGCTGCGGCGAAGCTAGCTTGTCTGCATGGTGTCTTAGCAGGTGGGTGCGCAGGTTAGTTGTATTACCGGTGTAGCGTATAGAAGCCTAGCAATGCTTGCAGATTGCATTTGTTTTATCGATCCCTTGATATCCTTCCTTTGCTTTAAAACCAAAATGTGTCCAAACATCTGCCTTTAGGGACAACGGTCCTTCTAAAATCTTCTACATTTTCCGTGAGTTTTTTTTCTTCTTCTTCTTCCCTTAGCGTCTTTTGAATCTCGCGGGCCCCGCTCCGCCCCCTACTGGCTGGGCGAAGTATCGATACTAAGGGCTAGAATGTCAATACTGTATCTTTTTTTATTATATCGGTATGTATCTATATTTTGAGCACACGCCTAATCAACATGTCATCTGCAAACAAACTAATTATATGCTCTTGTCTATTGATTTTTATTCCTGTTAGTAAGGAGTCTTGGCTTATCATTTGCACTTATGGCTCAATATAAAAGGCATGTAAAGTGGGACTTAGACAGCAACCCTGTTTGGTTCCTCTCTCTAGTTGGAGTCTCTTTTTGTGAATGAGCTGTTAACTTTTATTCTTGCGGTCGGTTTTATATAGAGAGCTTTGATACATTGAATTGATTTTGTATTGAACCCAAACTTTGCAATGGTTTGGTAAAAAAGTCCCAGCTGACTCGATCAAAGGCTTTTTCTGCGTCTAAGCTTATCAACGAAGCCGGTATGTTGTCTTTATGTATTTGGTGTATAATGTAAAGGATTCTTGTAAAATCATCTTGTGCCTGTCTATTTTTAACAAATCCTGCTTGGTCTTCATCTATCAGGTCTGATATAAACAACTGGACCCTAAGATTGTAGTGTAGATTTTATAATCTACATTTAACATTGATATAGGCTTGTAATTTTGTCAGTACTCTTTTTGTTTTAGTGGTTTGGGTAGTATCGTGATAATTACATCCCTCCATGAGGGGGGAATCACATGTTTAGTGTGAGTCCAATTGAAAGACAAGCATTGCAAGGGTATCATTTCTTTCACTGGCTCCCTGTAGCTCAGAGAATAGACCTCAAAATACTCCTACTAGTTTATAAATCATTACATGGCTTAGCACCAAAATATGTTGAAGACCTGTTGTCACGGTACCAACCACCAAGACCACTCAGGTCCTCCAACTCTAGCCTACTAAACATCCCTAGACTCAGAACTAAACATGGAGAAGCAGCTTTCAGTTTCTATGCTCCCCTTATCTGGAACAGACTTCCTGACGAGCTGCTGAAACTCTGAACTGCTTTAAATCGAGACTAAAAACCCATCTGTTTAGAATTGCCTTCGAGTAAATGCTTGATGTCATATGTATGAAATGTGTTCATGTTCTCTTGCTTTTTTTGATCTTTCTCTTCCTTTATTGTGTATCATGTGTAATGTGTGTTTCTTTTATGTGTTTTTTTTTAAATCACCGAATCATGTAAAGCACCTTGAATTACCCTGCTGTTGAAAGTGTGCTATACAAATAAAATTGCCTTGCCTTGCCTTACCAACTTTCTTAAACCAATCAGCAGGAAACCTATCACTGCCAGGTGCCTTGTTTGTTTGTAATTTTCCAATCGCTTTCTGAATTTCCTCTACTGTTATCTGTGCTGTCATGTCATTTTGTATTGATTGATTGGTTCTAATCCTAGGGATGTTGAGTAGACTGGAATTAGAGGTGTCTATCTCCAGAAGTGATGGAGCGAGAGGCGGGGTACACCCTGGACAGGTTGCCAGTCCATCGCAGTGATTTATAAACTAGTAAAAGTATTTGTAAGTCTATTCTCTTAGTTACAGGGAGCCAGTGTAAGGACTTTAGAACTGAGGTGATCTGCTCTACTTTCCTGGTTGTAGTGCGGACACGAGCAGCAGCATTCTGGATCAGCTGCACCTGTCTGATTGACTTTTTAGGCAGACCTGTGGAGATGCTGTAGTAATCAATCCAAGTAAAGATAAACGCATGGATTAGTTTTTTGAGGTCCTGTTGGACATCAGTCCTTTAATCCTAGAAATGTTCTGCAGGTGAAAGAAGGCTTACCTTGTTGTTGCCTTGATGTGACCCTGGAGGTTCAGGTCTGAGTCTATTACTGCACCTAGATTTTGGGCCTGGTCAGTAGTTTCTAGCTGTAATGACTGAAGCTGTGTGCTTATTCTTGATCATTCCTCTTTAGGTCCAAAAGTAATAACTTCTGTTTTGTTTCTGTTCAGCTGGACACAGTTATGGCACATCTATCCATTGATTTGCTCAATGCATTTACTTAGGGTTTGGATGGGTTCAAAGTCACCTGGTGACATTGTAATGTAGAGCTGAGTATCATCTGCATAGTTATGGTAGCTAATCTTATTGGTTGTTATAATCTGAGCTAGTGGGAGCATGTAGATATGAAATAAGAGGGGCCCCAGGATGGAGCCGTGGGCCACCCCACATGTATAAATAATAATCAGCTAAGAGCTAGACTAAAAAAGGTGAGTCTTTAGCCTGCTCCTAAAAACATGAACGTTCTCTGTGGCCCTAAGGTCCCTTCGGAAGCCTGTTCCAGAGGTGAGGGCCATAGTAGTGGAAAGACGCCTCACCATGAGTATGTGTCCTGACTTTAGAGATGACAAGGAGGCGGCTGCCAGAGGAGCGCAGAGACCGCAAAGGTTCATATGGTAAAAGAAGTTCTGAAAGATAAGAAGGTCCAAGACAGTTAAGACACTTAAAAACCATTAAAAGAACCTTTAAATCAATCCTAAAACATACAGGGAGCCAATGCTATGAATTTAAGATGGGTGTAATGTGCTCCCGCCTCTTCGTCAGGACATGTGCTGCTGAATTTTTTAGAATCTGTTAACCTGAGATACTCTTTTTGGGAAGACCAGAAAGGAGGGCATTACAGTAATCAATTCTACTGGTGATACTGGTGAGAAGCATGCATCAGTGTCTCTGTGTTTGCCCGAGAGAAAATGGGGCAGACTCTGGCAGTGTTCTTTAGATGATAAAAACCTATTATAGTAATGCTTTTATTGTGAGGGATAAAAGTCAGCTCAGAATAAAAAATCACACCCAGGTTCTTCACTTGTAAAGTCAGATTAAAAGACAGTTATTGTAGTTTTGGTAAAAGTTTATCTCACTGAGCCTCAGTACCGATGACTAAAATATCAGTTCTGTCCTGGTTGAGCTGGATAAAGTTTAGTTTAATCCAGGATTTGATGTCTAAAATGCAGTTAAAAAGTGAATCCATTGGCTGTGTGCCATCAGGAGACATGGAGATGTACAACTGTGTATTATCAGCATAACTGTGAAAGTTAACTCTATGTCTTGTGATGACACTGCGAAGAGGGACCATATAAGGGTGAAAAAGAACTGGGCCTAAAATCGAACCCTGGGACACACCACATGTAATCCTGTGGACCCGAGAGGCGCAGGTATCTAAACTTACCATAAAAGTTCTTTCTGTGACCTAGGATGTGAACCACTTGTGAACAGCACCAGAGCAACTAATTTGTTTTGAACGGGTTAAAAGAATCATGTGGTCTACTGTATCAAAGGCAGAGCTTAGATCCAGTAAAACCAACGCTGTCACCCTATGTGCATAATAGTTTAATCTGAAATTATTTAAAATCTTCAAAAGGACTGTCTCAGTGCTGCGGTTCACCCTAAAACCAGACTGAAATGTCTCCTAGGACATTGTGTACATTATTAAAGTCATTAAGTTGAATTAAAACAAGCTTTTCAAAAATTTAGCTAAAAAATGGTAAGTAAGATACTGGTCGAAAGCATTTCCTCTGTTAAAGACACTTGCTCAGATTTCTCTAAAACCATGTTACTTTGAGAAGATACAGCTACTTCAGGGGTTAAATTACATTTCCTGGTAGTTCTCACAGAGGAATCCCACTGGATAAAACAGGTGATGTTAAAAAAACACACAGTCGTGGTCAGAGAGCCAAATCAACAACAGAGGACACACTGGTGAACAGGCCATACGTGATGACCAAGTCCAGGGTGTGTCCTCTGTTGTGAGTCGGCTGCGTGACATGTTGACTAAAGCCCATCTAATTCAGGACCTTTAAAAAGTATTTTGATAAATCCTCTAAATCCACATGTAAATTAAAATCACCAGCTAAAATGATATTTTCAAAGGAGCTGTGCAGAATTGATAGAAATCTGAAAATTCTTGAATAAAGGGTGTGCTCTCCTTTGGAGGCATATAAACTATGACACATAAAAGCCAAAGAGTGCTAAAAACAGTTGCAGTATATACAAAAGTGCTATAATAATCAAATAAAAAAGTTTTGGCAAAAATCGTTGACAAACTTATTAAAGCAATACTGCCTCCTCCTTTGATATTTTTTTCGTAGAATAAGTGAAGTTAAAATTTTGTGGGGAGGCCTCTGTAACAACAACAGGGGCATCTGCACTCAGCCATGTTTTCGTTAAAATAAACAATGAAGGTTATGTTCTAAAATTACATCATTGATAAAAAAAGTTTTGTTCAGCAAAAAGCGAACATTTAAAAGCACCATATTAATAGGGACTGGAGATGGAGTGACTGCATGATTTAGTGAAGGTGGGACTTTTGGTAACTGTTTGAGATTATTGGGGTTGCATTTGTTGGGTTTAGGATTTTCAGTCTGCTCTCTGCTGATAATAAGAGGTATGAATGAGGTAGAGCAAGGTCCAATTCTAATATGTGAGTTACTGGTAAAGTCAGAGCAGAGTTCATAGGAGCAGGGACCAGCTGGAGATCAGAATGTGGCGGAGGGGGGAGAGAGGGCAGGTGTGGCCAGTGTGGTAGACAGGGGGGAATGTGAACATGCCAGACTCATTGCCAGCATGCAGGTGCCCTGTCTGTCGGTGAAAACCCATTCGCCCCAAACAGGTGCCTCCTGCCCCAGAAAATGGCAGACATCACGGTGGCAGAGGAAAGCCAAGTTTTCAGAGATAAGAGTCTGCTAAAACGACCATTTCCTCTGCCAATGGTGGGAGTGAGAGATATAAACAGACATGTGAGTTTTTTTAAAGATTACAAAGGTGGTTAAAATCATGTTTCTGGAGCTCAGACTGCTGCTTATGAATGTCATTGGTGCCAGCATGAATTACAACTTTACTCACACGTGTGGAGTTAATTGAGGTCCAGGATTTTTTCTGTGATGTCCATCATGGTGGAAAGATGGAGTGAGGCCTCCTCTTATCCTCACATTACTTACAATGTTGTCCCCAATAGTGAGTGTGGTGGTCCACACTCATTTAACTCTGCCCACCGGTTCGTTCTCAGACTTGCTGTGTGCCAGGTGGAGAAGCATCCCCAGGACATCAGTGATGTGTGTTCTCCACCATGGGCTTGTTCCGTGGGTTTGGGGTGAAGTGGAGGACTACTCGGCGAGTTACAGCTGCGAGTTTGTCGCGACTTGGAGGACTGCGGGAGTCGGACTGTTGCGTCATCTGCTGGGAGGGATTGAGCAGTGAGCCTGCGGAGCGACAGGTGCCAGGGGCTGTCAGAGGAGAAAAGTCCCGGTCCAGAGCACTGTTTCTGTTCATCAATGATAGGCAGGGTGAAATAGAGTGGTGGCGACTGCCCAGAGCACATCCACTGAGGCTGGACCCAACCGTGGACCAGGTACCCGGCAGGACTGGAGTGGAACTGATTGGAGCTTTTGGCTTTCCCCCCTGCTGAAACCAGCGGTCCTCCTCTGCAGCAAGAGTCGCGCGGGCATTTGGCACCCTGAGTCTGTTTGGAGACCCTGCAGTGGATCCCCTCTCCACAGCATCACCAGACTGGTAGGGAATCGTGTCGAGACAGCTCAAGGCATCTCAAGGCACTTTACAAGAAAAGTAATTTCAATTCAATCATACATACATTCCAATTAATCCTTCTGTTTAGTATTCCAATCAGTTTATGGCCATGTACAAACATTGCCAAGGTTTTAAAAAAATCATATATCCTCACCATTTCGTTTAAAAAAAGAAAAAAGAAATCCAACCACACCTAACCACATAAGTGCATTGTTAGGCACGTTCATTGACATGCCAAACCATTAAGGGGCAGTAATTCCCCCAAATCCTATCCACTCAGAACAGCTTTCTACTTTCAAACGTCTACATAGAGCAGTAAATGAGCTTTTAAAAACAACCAAGCAAAAAGTGCTTAAAACAAAGAATTCACAAATCTTTCCTGTGATCTACATTTTTAGAAAGATTCATTTTTTTCATCTGATTGGCAGGCCAAATCTTACATACCCTGCTATATCTAGACATGGCCTAAAACTTTGACGGGAAGAAACCTCCAGCAGAACCAGAACCTGGCCCAGATCACTTAGATCTTGTAATGTAAAGGGTCAGAGGGGCAGGGCCACCGCTGTCCATACGCAAAGTACGCAGAGCTCGTAGGGCCCCAAGTACCTGGCGGGGGCCTCCAAAAAGGGTTTCCAAAGAAATGTCATGAAAATTATTACATTAGCCTATTGCATATAATACATAAATTAGTTATAATTAGTATATATCATTTTTTCTTAATTGTGTAACCTATCACTCACAATTCGGGCAAATAAAATGTTTTTATCAAATTTATATAAAGCCCCCCCCCCCATGACCCTAATGGTACAGCCCTCAAAACGTTCCGCATCCAAAGCTTATCCAGGTTGTGTTGTTGAATGGCTAATGATGTTAGGTAAGAAGAAACAACACGAATCTGGAGCTAAAAAAAGAAAGAAGAAAAAAAAAGAGCTGACGCCCGTGCATCTTTTGCTGGTAAGTTCATGTTTTCATATGGTTAATTGTTTGTTTTAGAAGTGTGTAAAAGATGATTGTTTTTTTAAACAAGTACGTGAAACAAACAAAGTAAACAGAGTAGCCTACATGAAGCACCCCCACCCCCCTCCCGCAGCAGCAGGTGAGTGAGAGAGAAACGGGAGGAGAAGCGGTTTGAAGCTAAAGCTAAATACGGAGTTTAAACTTGACTTCTGCAGGTAAAAGCAACACTTTTCCAGCCAGCATTGATCCCCTGGTACCGCCATTTAAAAATTCCCTATGTGTTCTTCATGATCTTATCTTTACAAAGGCCATAGTTATTTATTATGGAAATAATAATTTATTTATAAAAAATGACTAGATATCCCTAAAATGTCAACTAAATAACCATCTGAAATGAATTACAATCACCATCTCATTAGCTAAACAATAATTAAAAAAACGTATTCAAGAATTGTTTTAATTGTATTCTCTACATTACGTTTAGGTAATTGTGACATATATGTCTTTTTGGGCAATATGTCTTATTTTAAATAGAAATTAACAAATTGACTAATGCAAATTATGTGTCCGAGAAATCACTGTCATCTAAGTTACCCATACCAAATACACCCCTCAAGGAAGAGTGTTTATTCCAAATGACACGACCTGCTCCAAATGATGTCATTTCCTGCTCTCACCACATTTTCGGCTTGGGGCAAGTGTGTACTCATCATGTGTAAACAATGTTACTACAATGACTTCTTAAATATCTTTAAATTTCCATTTTACTCAGTTGTACATATAATAATTAGAAGAATATCTCTGTAAAATGCCATGTGGTGTCTGGTGCTAGGTAGCCATTTTGATTTTTACCCCGAAAACAGCAAAAATGTCAACTAGGTTACCTCACAACAATGTTACCCTGCAAAGGTAACTTAGTTGACTAAGAGTAACATAGTTGACATTCATGACATGTTCTTATAGTTTTCAGGAGTTAATTTAATATTCTAACTGTACAGTAACTAAAAACTACTTTGCAATAAATATTATAAAAATAAACTTGTTTTTCAGGCAAATGCCCCGATTATCAGCTGCAGAAAAGCAACGCTGTTACTGTGCACGGCGTGATGCCGATCCTGCAAAAAGGGAGGCATACTTGGCAAAAGGTCGGCAGAAATGGAGAGAAAGGTGCATACTATAAGCCCATATCTGAACAGAGTGAGAGAGAGTGGGAAGATATTGCCAAATCATATCTTCATGGCTAAGGACATGCGTGCAAACACGCAGACACACACACACACACACACACACACACACACACACACACACACACACACACCTACCCATGCATACAGACATGCACACATACACAGACAGACAGACATAAAACACACAGAGAAACTAACACACAGAAACAGACAAACCCACACATATACAAACAAACATGACACACACACTCAAACAGACACACACGGACATCCTAACAAACAAACACACACAAACAGACTATACACAAACTAACAAGCACACGGTCAAGCAGACGCACATATAGACACACAGACACACAAAGATTAGTTGAATGAGCTAGACGAAGTCATTGAAAAATAAAATCCTTATTGACCATGTTCTTGGGTTAGAAAATGGGGAGTGTGTTCTGTCTCCGCCTGTTTCATGGGCGCCTGGAAGTCATGGGGTAAGGCCAATGTTTTACTTAGGTTCTGACATATTAATGTTTTTAAGATACAACTGTTTGCACTATTGAAATGTTGATCCAATAGAGCACACAAACATCATTTTCAAAATGTTTACATTGTGGAATTTTTGTGTGCTTTTTTTGATACTTCTGTTGTTGTTTTCTATGTTAGGATCTCTAGCTTTTGATGTGCATGTTAATAAAGTTGCAAATGATCTTTGTAAACTAATGTAAGTCTGTATTTCTCCTTTATGTCATGATGATACCAATAGGTCTTGATTAAATGCACTAAAAGTATTGCTAACATATAATAATTGTTGTAGTTTAAAATTTTATTGTTAAATGTGTCATCCTACTTTCTCATGTCCAGTCAACTATGTTACTTTTGTCAACTATGATACTGGGCTGTCAATTAGGTTACCATTATGTTTTTTAAATATATGTGTTTCAATGGTTCCCTAATCTCCAAGTAAATATTTAGAAACTGGGTAGCAGTCAAATCTATACCTCAGCATAATTAAATCAAGAAAATTATCATGAATCTAAGCAGTTTGAGGACAAAATATACGGACCATTTACTGCATTACACGAAATTTGGGGTTTCAATTGAATAAAATGTGTATTTTCCTATTTAATTGGGGATTTTAATTGAAAAGGTAAGTAAATGGACACATATTCTTCCAAGAGTAATGATTTTTTTTAAATGTCTGACATTCACTAAAAGTTAAAACTTATAGGTTTTGTCCGTAACATAGTTGACCAAATAATGAGTAAACATCTCGTTTTTAAGACTAAATATCTGAAATCAATCATGCCTGAGCTTGGCAATGACTAAAAACAAAATATTTCAGGGATGCTTTATCAGGAAAGATGATAATGTTTTGTAAATAAACATATTTTTTTCCAGAATTATTCGAACTCAAAATCTCCCGCAATTATATATTGACCCATCTAACCTAGGATGGTTTTGGTGAGATTTCTTTTAGTTACATATTTTTTTCGGAAATGCGACGAGTTTACAAGCTAATTAAGCCTCAAACTCCGTCTGTAAAACAGGAAAAGACTTGATTACTTGAGTAAATAACTTGACTTTACTGAATATATCTGTGTTAAACCCCTTGTGTTTGATTTTCCTGATATTTTAAGCCTGTATTTGGCGTCAATCAGCTGTTTTTGTTTGTGAAGTTTAACAGTAGACATGAAAGTTGCTGCCTCGTTAAGTTGACCAGTATTAGAGATTTTATTTGTCTTCTTTTGTTTGACAATTTTATGTAAATGCATTTGAGTTAAACAAACTTTTCTGCATGGTCTGTCATGCAGGCCAGTTTTTTTAAACAATAATTTGGTTGAAAGAACAGAAACAAGTTTAACCTGAAGGTTACAAAGAAAGGTGTTGTGAGTAACAAACTCAAGTTTTTTCAAGAATGTAACCCACATCACCCTCATGTAGGCTATAAACGGGTTTACAAATAATAACTACAGGAAATGATAATAAGTAGGCCTAGATAAATGCAAATGTTTGTGACAGTTCATATGGTTAATTGTTTGTTTTAGAAGTGGGTAAAAGATTATAGTTTTTTTTTTAAACAAGTACCTGAAACAAACCGAGTAAGTGAAGCACGTGAAGTTCAAGAATGTGAACTGTATGTTATGTGTTTATATGTTCAGTAAATTGCGGGCTGATAATTTACTGAGCAGAATTTTCAAATTAATGTGAAGATCCTGACTCTGATCTCTGATTTTAATTGCACTACCACTCCTCCGAACCGAGAACTGGTCCGGTAGTTCCTAATTCTCTGTATTACAGTGATGTAAGTGCAAAAATAGGTTTTATCCTAGATTTGTTGAGTCTTGAAAAATGTCCTCCTTTTTGGCCACCGTATGTCAAGGCTTAATTGTTTTGGCAAAACAGAAAACACTGTCAAAAACTATATTATTGACCTCAACGTTAGCATACACGTTAGCATACAGCCAATGTCAAACTCGTAGCCTGCACAAAAGACCATAAGCTACTAACAGGACCAGGACTATACCAGACGGGCATTATTTTAGGACACGACCGAGCAGCACCGGTCCGTGGCATGCCATCCTGCTCTAAAGAATGTTTTGTATATTACTTATATATTATTTATATATTACTGCTGTTGTTGCAGTTTATTTTGTTTTTGTTTTATGCTGTATATTACGTAATATCTAAATGTTCGTGTTCATATGTTAATTTAATGCCAATTTGAAAATAAATAGCAACAGGTTAAGTAGGAACTCGAGTTTTGTCTGTGTTTGGGTTTGGAGGGGGGCCTTGAAAAAGGTTGTTGATTTTTTTTCTTTCCTTTTCCTTACCTTCTTGTTCTTCTTCTTTGTCCTTCTCTGCTTCCTCCTCTTTTTCATCTACACATTGAATCCACGCCATGTCCCCCACTGTTCTTCTTTTCCTGTTAGACCAAGTTCTCTGCTGGGTGCCATTATATATCAGGTTTTGTATGTAAACAGACACCTCTTCTATTTTTTCTTGTATACTAATGTATATTTCAATAAGTTAAGATTATAATAATCATCCACACCAGCAGAGTGCACAGTTGTGTTACTGTGGGCATAGAGGAACACAGCCACAGCTCAGAAGTAAATGAGCTACGGTTTGATAACGTGTCTCTTTCATCTTGCCCACAGGTATGTAATAAGTTGTTTTATTCAATTCAAATTCAAAATTACTTTATTAATCCCAAAGGGAAATTAAATGTTGTTGTAACTCATTATGCAAGTTCCTTCAAAGATTTGTTGTAGATGCTGATGGCTGTGGGTAGGGATGATCTCTTGTAGTGCTCTGCAGATCTGAAGAAGCCTCTGACTGAAGACGCTCTGTAGTTGTATGACAGTCTGATGTAGAGGATGCTCTGGATCTATGGCGTCTTCTTTTCAACTCATCAGGGTTTTGTGGCTGTAGTTGAGGTATTATTTGAGCTTTTGTGATGTTAATCAGCTGCTGCCAGTTGTAAACCACCTTGTTGCCATGGTTATGCATCATAACAAATGTCCAAAAATATAAAGTATCAGCAAAAATCCTTCCAGCTGCACGGCATTCAAAACCAGAGAGAACAGTTGTCCACAAAAACAATGTTTCTACCAGAAATGGAAGAATTAAAGTTTTAAAAAAGGAGAAAAATATGAACCAATGTAACAGAGCTACTCCAACATGCTGCCACCTTGAGCGGCGCAATTCCGGAATGATTTTATGAACCTAAATGTGGTTGTAATGTGGTTGAGTTGCATTTATATGTAGAGAGAAACACTGTAATGGAAACGTGACTGTTTTGAGAAGGGTGCATCTGCTTCTTTCCAGATCATCCATGTACCCCCGACATTTTGTGAGATAGATGTCGTTTGCAGCTGCCTTAGCACCAGGGAAGGTTTTATTTGTAGCAAGCATCAAGCATTGTGATGCACTGCTGGGTTATTGCATGTTAAAATCAGTTTAGTATATTGTGATCTGATATACATACCAACTTCAAGGTGAAAGGGATTGTTGTGTTAGTTTTCCTCAGTTGTTCAGCCCGCCATTCGGTGGCACCTTCTCTTTTTTTTTACGTGTTCTGTCTGCCAGTGTGGCACTCAGAATGGGTGTCTGAGTACCAAGTAGAAGCCGAACAGATTTACTTTTACAGGTGGAGCATTACGGCTTTTGCTATAGTACTCCACTTGATATCTATGTGTGAGAAATCTTTATTATGAATTGCTTTGGGTTTTATTTTCTGATGTTAAGGACACGGAGATGGAAAACAAAGGGGAAGAAAGAAAGAAGATGAAGAAGTGGTAGGAAACAAAAAGTCAAGAGAGAGTTTGAGTTGAAAATACAAGAGAGGAGGGGGAACAAAGAAAAGACAAGAAAACATAGAAGTTTGCCTTCATATCCACAGGACGGCAGAGAGAGGGGGAAAAACAAATAAACAACTAAATGCAACATCGACAAAACAAAACAAACAAAGTGAACTAAGAACTATAGAACCACATTGCACAAAAATGGGTATTAAAAATACAACAACAATGTCACTGAAAAGCCCTTGGTACCGATTAATCAAGATCTAGTAATGATGACCTCAGCCCAAGAATGTATCTGTAAACACCAGAGTCCCTACACCTATGTGTGTGTGTGTGTGTGTGTGAGCATGCTGGAGCATATAAGGTTTCTCCATACGAGTGCTCAATAGCTCATACACCCCATACACACTCTATACTCCCAGGTCCAGGTATCGATGCCCCAGTAGAACAACCAGCCCCGGAACCGGGAGGTGGACCCCCTATTTTCTAGGATGGAGAGAAGCAGACCGCCAAAGCCCCCACAGTGGCGAAAAAGCCCACCAGCCCAGGTCCCCAACCAGACCACCTGTTCCTCCTCCGGACCCCAACCCCTGGTGGCCAATAGCAAACAGGGGTGTGAACAGACACTTAGCCTCCATCCTCCCGCTTGAGTATGATGTAGTTACGTGTGTAATGAAGTGCATTTAAAACAGAGGGGTGGGATGTGGGGAAAGCAGCCACACATGCCCCCCCCCCCGAGCACTCAGTGTCTATATGCAGTTTAACAGTGGGCACCAGCACCAGAGGTGAAGCTGATTGAACTGCTCCCTCTCTGGATGCCGAAAGGTGTGCCCACCCCAAAGTCCCTACATGTGTGTCTCATGAAAATGTTATAAGTGGGAGTGTCTAAGTTGTACAGTAAAATCTGGACCCAAGCCGACACAGGATAGTGAAGATGGAAACCCCTCCTCGCACCCCAGTGATGTGCCCATGCCCCAAGACCCTATATGAGTGGTAAAGTGATGGAGCAGGTGGACAGAGGTGTTCAGGGATGGGGAGGCAAGTCTGGGAGACAAAATGCCTTCCCAGGGAGCCAGCTCCCCCACTGACTCCAATAGGCATCTCTGTTCACCAAGATCCACCAGGGGAAGGAGGCCTTGGCACGTTCAACATGGGGCCTACAGCTGCAGCACCACCAAGCCCAATGGATCCCAAGGCCTTTTACCCCAGTTCCATCCCAAAAGGAGAGCTATAATCACCCCAACATTCGCTCTACTATCAGAACACAGAAGACACGAGACACCCAGGTTGAGTTCAAAACCAAGTGCCCCCCACCTTCACCACTACTAGGTGATGGAGCCGATCAGAGGAGCCCAGAGAGATTGATCAGATTCGAAGGCAGAGGCCATCTCATGACCAATGTGGTTCAACAAGAGATCTTGATACTGATTAATATTAAGAGCCTTTTATATTTTTCCAGTTCAGCAGGATAGTTTTCTTAGCGATGCATAAGGCAATGTGAACTATTAGAATTGACTTTGTGTCCATGGTGACATCATTTAAATTTCTTAGCAAGCAAACTGATGGAGACGGTGGAATGTTACATTTCAGACACTTGGATAAGTCCTCAAATATCTGGCACCAAAATTTCTTAACAGGTCGACAGAACCAAAGCGCATGAATATAAGTATCCGTTATATTGTTTGTGCATTTTAAGCAGGTATTAGACGAGGTAAAACTCATCCTGAACATCTGTTGACTTGTATAGTGTACTCTATAAATTATTTTGTATTGTGTTAATTGTAAATTAAGATTTTTAGTTATTTTAAAGGTTCTTAAACATGTCTGAGACCAAATGTTTTGGTCAAAGCTGACTGATAAATCCACCTCCTGACTGCAGTTGTGTATTAAATGGATCCTGGAAAGAACAATTGATTGGAAGAACTGTATATTTTAACCAATTCATAGAATAATCTGACATTTTTGAGTAGGAGTTTATCAACTCGATTACCTGAGAGAGAGAGAGGTTTTTGAATGCTGTAGAAAAAGTAATACATCTTCTGCATAAAGACTGATTTTATGTTCTATGTTATTGCATTTTTTGTGCCTTTAATATTGTTAGTTTGCCTGATTGCTGCGGCTAGTGGTTCAATAAAAATAGCAAACAGGGAGGGAGAGAGTGGACATCTCTCTCTGAAGATAAAACTTAGATGATGTTTGGTTATTAGTCCCCCCCGCAACCCTTCATTACGATGGATGGGTACAAAAAATGGATGGATGAATGGATGGGTATTAGTCCTGATACATGCTGTTGGGGAACTGCATAATATTTTCAATTCAATTCAGTTTATTTATATAACGCCAATTCACAACAGATGTCATCTCAAGGCATGTAACAAGAAGTCATTTCAATACATTTATACAAACATTCCAATCAGTTAAAAAGTTTCCTATTTAAGGAATCCCAGCAGATTGCGTCAGTTATTGGCGTGAGGTTGGGCAGACTTTCCAACAACAGCAATCCTTCAGCAATCCCTCATACTGAGTTTATACTCCCTCAACCAGTTTATAAAAGAATTTCCAAAGCCAAATTTATGTAAGGTTGCAAATAAGAATTTCCAGTTAACTCTATCAAATGCATTTTCTGCATTTAAAGATAATATATTAGTTTCAATGTTTTTACAGTAAGGATAATCTATTGAATCTCTTAATTTACGTGCATTTATGGATGAATCACTCCCTTGTAGAAAACCAGTTTGATCAGGATGTATTATAAGAGGAGTTACTTTCTCTATCCTTTTTGCAAGGGCTTTGCAGATCATTAATAACCTAGGCCTATTTTGAAGCCTGTTTCTCGAAAAATGCTTACCCATTAAAAATTTGTATATTTCAGCAACCAAAAGGAGTATTTGAACCATTTTGGTGTCATTGTAAAGGTAACATTGAGTAGAATTGATAGATGTATCATTATGCATGTTATCTGTTACTGGTTAGGAGAAACTGAAGAAGGAACACAGCAGATTTTTTTTTTTTTGCTCCGTCTAAAAAAACAAACATGTTCTATATTGAAAAACTCTATGGATATTGCTTGAATGGCAGCGGTTACTCAATAAAATGTAAATACAACATTATCTCTGCAAAAATTGATACTGACTATGTGAAGCAGGACAAAACTAGAGAGGTTTTAGTACAGGCAAGTCAGGCGAGGTGTCCAGTTTGGCACCATTTGGCACAAATAGTGCCATTTCTATTTTTGTCATGTAAAAGCTATATTTTTCATTCTAATGTCACATAGTGTTCAGTAGTCCTAAAATAAACTGATCATAATGCAATAATGTTTATATGTATATTTTTGTATTGTGCGTCGTGCACCCTCTTGCGTAATGCGCATGTCTTGCCCGCTGGTAGTAAAATTTTACGCAAAGACCTACCCTCGCAGCGGATCGGTCAATTTGGATGAGCCATACCTCGTTGGATTCTTAGAAGCCAATACAATAACGCCAAAACTTGCCAAACAAGATTGACAACACAGTCAGCCAACCAGGGAGCCGAGAACAGAGCCTCAGGGAAATGCCAGGCTTCTCGGTGAACAAACTAAAAACACTTGCTAGGAACCAAAAATCGTGATAGAAACGCCTGGAAAGTTTTGAATGGTGCATAAGAGATGGAAGTATCAGAAAATAGCATTTATTTTCCAAAGAAATCATCTTTACATGGCAAAACAGCAAAGGTAAGGCATACTTACTACTTTGATTCTGAAAAGCGATTTCTTGTTGTGTTATACATGAAAGACCAAACAAAATGAGTCATTTCTATTTTATTCACTACAACCCTCACTTAATCCACATGCTCATAGCAGTTTCCAAACACTTTCGTAATCATGTTTTTTTTTCTACAGTTTTTCTTGCTCTTGTTCACATTCGTCCTGATTATGGCTAAATGCCGGCCCTGTCAGATGTGCTCTGACAAGGTGATCATTTTTCCAAGGCCGATTATGGTTGGATGTGTAAAAAGAGTCAACATCTAGTTCAGATTCAGCAAGCCGAATGCGTGTCTTGAGTAAATGACAAGTTATGTATTTTAGCAAGCAAATTAACAAGATAGATGTGGGGGGTCGCCCGTTCATCTTAGCTAGTTTGGAAAGTAGCATCCTGGGATCTGTGCGTACACCTGTGGCGAGTTGGGTGGTATTTAGATAACAAAAAGCAGGCTAGGTTAATTATTTCGATGAATAGCTCACTTGTAATTTTTTTCTTTTTTTAAAAATCCCGGACATCCCGCTGACCAGCCGTTCGTTTGGGCATGTTTGCACTTCTGTAATGCAGCTTTTGCCGCTCTCTAGGCCATAAGGTGAACCCCGAAAATGTCTTTAGAAATTAATCTCATTCCGACCTCTGATATCTACAAACTGTTTACTTCAGAAAATAAATACGTTCGCACTTAGTTCAAAAGTAAAAGTCGATGTTCGATGTTTTAATTCGGGACTAGTTCGATGTTTTAATTCGGGACTAGTTTGTTTTTGCCGTAGTGAGAAAGGAGTGATACAGCTGCTACGTACCCGTTTTAGACCAATGCGGTGGCAGAGTTTAAACGACGTGATGATGTATGGAGATAGCTAAGGTCATGATGAAAACTTCTTTAAAACTTTTACAAAACCGAGTAAAAACATGTATGTAAAATGTGTTACATGCATTTAACTTCCATGAAACATGAACAAGACATGGATTTCATGTTAAATCCATCTCTTGGTCTAAAACGGGTACATAGCAGCTGTGTCACTCCTTTCTCACTACGGTGAAAACAAACTAGTCCCGAATTATAATGTCGATCATAAAAAAACTGCGCTATTACAGGAGAACTTTTATTTTTGAACTAACTCAGTGTGAACATATAGATTTTATGAAGTAAACAGTTTTTGTAGATGCCAGAGGTCGGAACGAGATGAAACGAAAACTGGGTTCACCTGACCTACTCTCAGGCAAAAACAATGTTGCATCATTGCGTTTCGTGCCCCTCTCCCCCGGATTTTATTAGACTGTTTATTTTCACTCAACATGTGGAGACCTAACATTTTCTGATGATGAAATTATTTCATATAGGCTAAGCCTATTTATGATTTATATTTCCATACAATATTTACTGTAAAATGGAAGGGATGGAGATGGAGGATGGGACCTTTACTGGTGTGACGTTATATGTCGGATTTCTTTCTAAGGGGAGCGGCGTCCCCCTCCGCTCCCCCTCAACTCCCCCTCAACTCGACTACTGCTTATATCTCCCCGGTGCTTTGGTGGAGCGTCATGGCAGATGCACCTTTGGAATCGGCAGATTCTCTGCTTTCATTTGAGGGGTTGATCGTGTATTTATCACAAAGGATTGCTGCGGTAGAGCCAGAAATGTGGTGGCTGGGTTGACAAAACTATGATGTTACGAGTTTGTTCACAAATATTTATTTACGTGGCACCTGAGTTGTGTTTGTGGTTGGTAAAAATAGTTTAGATAGCCTTGTAGCGCGTGGTCTGCTGTTTAATTTGATGTGCATTATTACTTCAATCTTTTGAGCTGGTTAAATATCTTAATTCTTTTCTCTCTAGTGCCAGCTCCATGAACATTCCACTTGACAAACCTTAGAGTAGCCATAGTTGTGAGACTAAAGTTGGAAAGTGCATGTCACCATGGTAACAGATAAACACAAGTACAATATTAGTCTGTGCTTGGGGTTACCTGATTTAAAATCCAGAAGCAGAGATATAAGAAAGAGAAAAATAGAAGCAATATAATGGTTATTAATATCAAACGTTTGCTATATTTGGCTTGAATGTTTTGGTTTGTTTTTACCTGGGTTTGTTTGTTTTACCAGTTAACCCCCATATTACTTACGCAAAACTTTCATGAGATCTCAGCAGCAGCCCATCCTCCTCCTCCTCTTTGATCTGGCCAAGCACTTCTGCATGTGTGCATGTGTGTGTATGTGGGTGTGACTTGTGTACTCAAATTTATTATTTTGTATTCTATTATTTGTACTTTTCTTTTTTGCATAATTCTGTCAATTGTTTAATATGAGTTTGATTTGATTGTTATATTATTGTGTTCCTATGAGTTTGTTGATTATTGTATCTGGTGTAAAATGTGATAATTGGGTGATTATCAGACGTAAATGAGTCACGATCTGATAACAACGTGTCTCTTTCATTTTGCCTACAGCCCTCATTTCTCACTTTGGCAACACAGTCTTTATAAGCTGTGTGCCACTTGCTACTGCCCAGCTTCCCCTAGGGCTGCGCCGTTAACAATTGGGAGCTCGTCCAGGATCCTTTAGAGTGAAGCCGCTGCTTGGTGAAGGGTGCAAGTACAGCGTTTGAGGTGTCCAGAGCTCCAAGGACGACTCCATTCTTGTGTGTTATCCAGAGAGTATCTTTCAACATTGAATGTCATGACCACTAATACACCACGGCAGGCACTGATCGTCAAGATCCAAAGACAGCTTTCTATTTTGAGTACAAGTCAGCCTATGCAGCAACCAACATTGAATAGTTAAGTGACATTGATTTGTATGAGTTAATTATAGACTACTTGACGAACATCAATCTGAGGATCCTAGAGGATAAAGGCATGTCGCAGCTATTCCTCCTAGATTACCTGATCACCGATCTGCTGAAGTCTACAGATACTGAACCAACTGGAGTTGAAAAACCAGCTCATGTCGAGGTGGAAGACCCACCCACTATCCCTATTCTATCTTCCCCAGCACATGTCTCCTCCCCACACCCCCCAGGAGCATCCCCCCTCCACCATCACCCCAGCATAAGGACCCTTCCCATCTCCCACGACCCCCTTTACCCCCTGAAGAGAACAGAGACACGAGTGCATCATTGAAAAAGTCTCACCGCTTCCCCCCAGACAGCAAGAACTGTTGGTCCTCCACTGGGTATGGCCAGTCCTTCCTTCAGTTCAAGAAATCAGGTATTGAGTCTTAGTGATGTAGCGAGTCTGTTACCACGCAGAGAGTTTAAACTCTATGGAGGACAGATCTCAAATACTAGTTCAGATGTTAACTATGGCAACCAGTGTAAGCAAATTGATGGAGGTTTACATGAAGGGTTTACTGAGTCTGAGGTTATCAGAAGTGTACTTAAAATCACAAAGCCTGTTACATTTACAGAAATACAGTCCAACAAAAGTGATTTAATGGTTGATGAGCTTAAAAGTTTTCTTCGGTCTCACATCTGTGACAGAAGCAGTACTGAACTTTTTCAAGATTTAACTAATGCTAAACAGTCAGACAAAGAAAGTCCACAAGAGTTTTTGTACAAAATTAGGGGCTTAAAACAGTGTGTTATTTTTGAGTCACAACAAGTTGGTGCTGTGTTTAGCTATGATGTGAAACTTATACAAGGCAGTTTTCTCCATATGCGCTATCAGGGGCTTAACAAAACAAGACTATGTGAGACGTGACTTAAAACCTTATGTGAGGGATCTACAAATTAGTGACGACTTCTTACTAGAACAAATCACTAAGTTTACCAGTGAAGTGCAGCTTTAGACAGTAGTGACAGGGCTAAAGACACCAAAGTTGACAAACAGCAACTGTCATGACTGCCGAGAGACTCTAGTGCTCACACACATGACTCAAACCACGTGGATCAGCAAAGGAAACTTTATTTGAAGCTGGGAATCTGGCGGGGGGAAAATCCGGCACAAGGAAGGGATCTGGGACCTTCTAAAGAACTCGTTTCTGGAAGAAGTTAAACAGATGAGCGGAGAATACAGAGATTGAAGATGTTGTCGGAGATTGATGTTGAAAGGCCTTACTTTTAGACGAACGGTGGGAAGTTGTCAGAGGTGGGGGTGTAAGAGTCTTGTCCATGGCTGTGTGGAAACAAGGGGGGAATGCTGATGAGACCCGGGATGTTCCCTTGTTCCAGAGTGGATCGAGGGTGAGCAGGCAGGTGAAAACTGAGCGGATTCAGTGGCTGTTCACCGAGGTCTTCAGGGGATTGGGGCGAAAGAGACAAAGGGGGTACCTGGGAAACACAGACACCTTGCGCTGCAGCTTGCCGAGGACCCACTCGGAAACTCGGAGAGGCTGTGAGGAGAAGACGAGAACAATGGTGAGGTTTTCACTAAGAAAGTACTCTTACGGTGAGCAAGTAGCTGTCCTGATTACCACTCTTGCCGTTTAATCATCTGGCGTCTGTTCTAGGTCGCCGCTCCCCTTATAAAGCCCTCTTTCTTGATGGAGAAACCACGCACGGCTGGCCTTGCACCTGAGCTGCTGCACCCTGCGAACGAAGGTGACACACCCACAAAGAACACAGGCACAGGATCCCACAGCAACAGATTTGCTGGGACCCAGATCATTCAACCCATATCGTTTTTTGCCGTCCATGTCGTTGTACCACTTTCCAAATGGACTGAACTGTTTACACCTCACCCCGCTGAAGGACAGTGACGTTCTTGGACTTCATGGAAAATAAATCTGGGTGTAGCTCCAAAGACTGAACAGTGTGCACTCTTCGGAAGTAAAAGGGGGAATGTTGGGATTAATTTTCCACAAACTGAATGGACTACATCTCCCAGCCTCCCTTAGGCCGCCCTCAAAGCTTTCTCATTGGACTGTGGCCAGTGATGACATCCCAGGGTTGGAACATGAAACCATTCTTTCCCCTGCTCCTCGCTGAGCTGAATGGAGACGCTCAATTGAATTGCTAGCAACTTTCCATTAAATTGCTCACACTCTGTGCTTTCTCTATCCCCAACAGATTCAACAAGATGCTATTAGAGATCTGACGGCACAGGTTTCCTCACTGACTAAGCATCTTGACCAAATAACCAAACAAACTGACCAGACCTCACCTGTTGAACCTAGTTCTCAAAGGCACATACCACAAGTACGGGTGGAAACATGAGGCAGATGTAAATCTTGTGTAAAATAAAAATAAGTTACTTGTCAACATTGTTTTGGTTGTGGTCTAGCAGGACACAGAGCCATAGGCTGTCTGCAAGCAAAGGTGTCGGGAAATGTGGAGAGGTTGCTGGAGAGGGCCAGCCAGTGACCAGGACAGCCCATGCGCCCCCATTTCACAATCATCGCAAAGCTCCAAAGTCTAACCAACCTCCACCTCGAAAAGGACTTCCCCAGCTCATAGGTAAAATATGTCTAGTTTCATGTGCTCTGAATGGAGCTCCAATTCAAATGTTACGTGATTAGGGACTCCAAGTGACAATGGTAGAAAAAGCATGGATAAAAAAAACATTATCTAATGTCCCCATTCAACCACTTGAAATCTCTGCTGAGGTTCCTTTTGAAGGATGGGCAGACATGGAACTCCAAATCCTAAGTAAGAATCATGGAGTCAGCCAGAACTGTCTTAATCACCCCATCCTAGGCAGTAATGTTATCACTGAAATAATCAAAGCTAACCAAGAGAGTGACTCTAAAATTACTGGCCAACTCAAAGAAGCTTTAAGTGTTGATGACAGTGAAGCTGAAGCTTTAGTGTCTGCACTTGAGATTTTGACCCGAGCTGATAGCAGTATTGAATGTTCTATAAAAACGGGTAAAAAGGGTCTTCTGATACATGCTGGTCAGCTTGGTGAAATCCAATGCAGAGTAAGAGAATTACCAGCAGGTGGAACAATGCTCTTTCAGCCTGGTGTAGAGAATAACTGTCCTGATGGTCTAGAGTTGTTCCCAGCATTAGTAGATGTTCCTAGTGGGTTAACAAAGATTGTAAAAATCCCTGTACATAATACAACTAAGCATGTAATTTGCCTCCCAAAGAGGACTGTTCTGGGCACACTAGAAGTAGTAACTGAAATAAGACAATTTAACTGTTTTTCAAACAACTCAGAATCACAGTCTCTGCCTAGTGTGGACATATGTTCTCTCAACCTAAACTCAAACCAGAAAGCCAGTGACAACTGCCAAACTAATAACATAAGCCAAAGATGGCACCCACCAGTCGATTTGTTTCATCTTGGAGAAGATGAGCAAAGTATTGTGAGGGACATGTTTGAAAAATCGGATGGTTTTGCCAAAACTGACTCAGATTTTGGCTGTATCCCGGGTTTACAACTCAAAATCAATCTCACAGACCAGGTCCCAGTTGAACATGTTACAACTCTATCCCAAAACCATTGTACAAGGAGGTTAAAGATTATGTCCAAAAGCTGCTAGGCCATGGCTGGGGTGCCTGGCTGGTGGTCGCAGCGGCTGGGTGGCATTTCTGGGCCTGATCAGTCCTTTTTCGCACTGGACTTAGCTTCTGGGTCTTGGTCTTTATGCGTTGCGGGTAGTGGGCGTGCAGGGCAGGTGGGTGGGGCGCTGGGTTTGGTTGCCTGCCGGGCCATTGAGCAGCAGTGGTCGCTCCACAAGGGAATGGGGCTGGTGGATGTCGCCCGGGTGGGTCGGCCGCCCGGTTCATCGGTTTGCTCCTGGTCTGGGCAGGTACGTCGCCGGGGTTTGGGCTGCGGGGACCTCCGATGCGCAGGTGGCGCTGGGGGCCTCCTTTGTTGGCGGGGAGGCTATTGCTAACTAGCGACAGGTGCTCTCCCCCCACGAGGGGACTTGGACGGGGGGAGGGGTGTGCTGGAGGGAGTGCGAACTCAACCTGGGTGTCTAGTGTCGTTTGTGTTCTGATAGTAGAGCAAATGTCAGGGTGGGTTTAGTTCTCCTTCTGGGATGGGGCTGGAGGGACTGCCTTGGGGTCCGTGGGGCTTGGTGGTGCTGTGGCCATGGGCCCTGGGTTGAACGTGCCATGGCCTCCCTCCCCTGGTGGATCCCGGTGAACAGCGGTGCCTATTGGGGTCAGTGGGGGAGCTGGCTCCCTGGGAAGACATTTTGTCTCCCAGTCCTTCCCTCCCCATCCCCGAACACCTCTGTCCACCCACTCCATCACTTTACCACTCATATAGAGTCTTGGGACATGTGCACATCACTGGGGTGCGAGGAGGGGTTTCTCTCCTTGCGTTCTGTGTCCCAATTTTAATATACAACTTAGACTCTCCCACTTATAACATTTTCATGCGACACACATGTAGGGACTTTGGGGTGGGCACACTTTTCGGCATCCAGAGGGGGAGCGGTTCAATCAGCTTCACCTCTGGTGCTGGTGCCCACTGTTAAACCACATATAGAGACTGAGGGCTCGGGGTTGGGGGATGTGTGGCTGGCTTCCCCACATCCCACCACTCTGTTTTAAATGTACATTATAACAACACGCATCAACACCATACTCGAGCGGGGGGACAGAGGCTAGGGGTCTTCTCACACCCCTGTTGTCTCCGTCCTAGAAGGTAGGGGCTCCATCTCCCGGGTCCGGGGGCTGGTGGCTCTACTGGGGCATCGGTACCTGGACCTGGGAGCTTGAAGTGTGTATGGGGTGTGTGAGTGAGGCTACAGCGTCATTTCTTGGGTGTCTTGGTGAGTTAGTGAGAATGTATGTGTTTCTTATGGAGAAACCTTATATGCACCAGCATGCTCACACACACACATAGATGTGGGGTCTTTGGTGTTTACAGATATATTCTTGGGCTGAGGTTATCATTACTAGAGCTTGATTAATCGGTACCATGAGTTTTTCGGTGACATTGTTGTTGTATTTTTATATCCAATTTTGTGTGATGTGGTTGTTTAGTTCTTAGTTCACGATGTTTGGTTTGTTTTGTCGATGTTCCTTTTTTGTTTTGTTTAGTTTTTTCCCCTCTCTCTGCCGTCCTTTGGGTATGGAGGCAGACTTCAATGTTTTCCTGTGTTTTCTTTGTTCCCATTCCTCTCTTGTATTTTCAACTCACCCTCTCTCATGACTTTTTGTTTCCTACCTCTCTTCTTCATCTTCTTTCTTTCTTCCCCTAAATTTTCCGTCTCCGGGTCCATAACATCAGGAAATAAACCCCCCAGCAATTCATAATAAAGATTTTTCACACATATATCAAGTGGAGTACTATAGCAAAAGTGTACTGCTCCGCTTGTGAAAGTAAATCTGTTGGGCTTCTACTTGGTACTCGGACACAAATTCTAAGCTCCACACTGCCAAACAGGACAAAAAAAAATATGATGTGTTGTGTTATTCTTAGACTTTTTCTGACAACATAGATTACTTTAAACAGGTTTTCCATCGACTTAGAGAACATGGTGTCAAGCTACGTCCTAATAACTGTCAACTGTTTAAAAGATAGATCAGGTATCTAGGTCGTCTTGTGACTAATGAAGGTGTCCAGATAGACCCCAAAGATCTATAAGCAGTTTACCAGCTTAGAGAACGAGAGCCTAAGAATGTTGGAGAAGTAAGAGCTCTGCTGGGCTTCCTAGGTTACTACCGGACATTTTTTCAGGACTTTTCTAGATTAGGAAGACCATTGTTTAAGCTTATTGAGAGTCCCAGCAAGGCAGAACACAAACCCAATAGAGGCAGATCTAACAAGACCAAACAAAACAGTAAGAGTAGAGAGCAACTTCCATTAAAAACACAGATAAAATGGACCGATTTCACGGATTTTTAAACACCACTGACCTAATAATAACCAGGACGTTTTTTACCAGATCGTTTTAATCGGTGGGAAGCGCGGATTACTTCTCCCCCACCATGCCTCCACTCACCTGCAGTCCTGGGTGTGATGGCTGCGCAAAACTTAGCCAGAGGGTTCTGGAGCTGGAGCAGAGGATCTCAACACTCCACCAAATCCAGGACCATGAGCGCGACGTGGACATCATCTTCGGCCGGACTTTTGCGGCTGCCAGCAGTGCACAGCTGCCGGCACCATTCCCTGCCAGCCCAGCGAAGCTGTAGGGAGAGGATCCATCGCTGGGCCTCCAGGCGGACTCGGGGTGCCAAACGCCCATGTAACATCTGCAGCAGAGGAGGACCGCTGGTTCCAGCAGGGGGCTAAACCAAAAGCCCCCATCAGCTCCACTCCGGTGCTCCAGGGTGCCCGGTTAACGGTTGGGCCAGGCCGCGGTGGAGGCGCTTGGAGCACCTGCCACCGCTCTCCTCCAACCTGCCTGCCTCTATCAAACCGTTTCAGCGCCCTGGATGCAGATTTCCCTCCTCTGACAGCCCCTGGTCACCGTAGCTCCGTAGGAGCGTAGCCTAATCCCTCCCAGCAGCAGGAGCAACAGCCAGACTCCCGCAGCCCCCCACGTCGTGCCAAACCCCGGGCTGCAGCCAGAACTTGCCGAGGAGTGCTCCACTTCACCCTGAACCCACGGAGCGAGCCCTCGGTGCCGATTAAACATTGCTGCAGTCCTGGGGAAGCTTCTACACCTGGCATACAGCAAGTCCTGGACGGTGAACGATCCTCTGCCCAGCGCAAAAATCTGCCTGCAGACCCGCCGCCCACCACACTCATCATCTGGGACTCTCTGGGACTATCAGAAACGTGAGGATGAGAGGAGCCCTTACACTGTGTTTCCCTGGAGCCACTGTCACGGACATTACCGAACAGATCCTGCAGCTCATTGATCATCACAAATCTGTGAGTAAAGTTGTGATTCATGCTGGCACCAATGACATTTATAAACAGCAGACTGAGCTCGTGAAGCGTGATTTTATTCACCTTTTTAATCTTCTAGAAAACACACGTCTCTGTTTTTATTTCCGGCCCCACTCCCACTATAGGCAGAGGAATTGGCCGTTTTAGCAGACTTTTATCCCTTTAATACTTGGCTCTCCTCCAGAGCTCATGTTTACCAAATTTGATTTCTAACAAAACATAAAGAATGTACTTAAGTCTGTAACCTCACGTTATTCCATATCAGAGATTTACCAGGTCTAGTGTGCCGAAGCGTTGCTATGGTAACGTTTCCTTTGCTATTATTAGCTTAGCTTTAATTCCCTCTGGGATCAATAAAGTATTTTTGAATTGAATTGAATTCAGGCAAATTTATCAATCTCAAAACTTATACCACAGTGGAAAAAAGTCAGTTATACTTTCTGGACACTCTTATAACTATTTTTATGAGTAAAGGATTAACTACATTTTAAATTTGAGTACAGCACCTCCTCCTATCTGAATTTGCAGCCTTTGCAATACATATGTTAAACCTAAAATAACTACCGCGGTAAAATAACTTTATTATAATGTTGTAGCACTTCCAAAAGTATACAACTAAATACATAAGGAAACACACTTAACTTACCATCATTCCAGGGGTGACGCCGAGGGAGAAGCTCTTTGAAGAGCTGCCATGATGGATTTCTCCTGCTTGGATAGACCTGACCGGCAGCAGCCATGTTGTTTCAGTTGTGCCTGAGTCACCTGGGGGCGTGGTTTGTAGCAGCTGTGGTGGCTGCAGATGGAGTGTGAATGTAATCATGTTTGGTTGTAAGCAGTGCAGAGCCCTACCTTCCTCTTGCCATGACTGGATAGAAATTGCAGAAACATGATTTGTTGGTCAAAATCAGTAAGCCACTCATTGGTTCTTTCAGGCAAGCCAAATATGGTATAAATTATCTGTAACTTGAAACTTGTAACTTGAAACTGGAAACTTGAAACCTGTAACTTGAAACTTGAAACTTGTAACTTGTAACTTGTAACTTGTAACTTGTAACTTGAAACTTGAAACCTGTAACTTGAAACTTGAAACCTGTAACTTGAAACTTGAAACCTGTAACTTGAAACTTGAAACCTGTAACTTGAAACTTGAAACTTGAAACCTGAAACTTGAAACCTGTATTTTTAAAATGTGTACAAGTTACAAAACGTAACTTACAAGTACAAAACACAAGTTACAAGTACAAATCTTAAGTTACAAGTACAAATCATAAGTTACAGGTACAAATCATAAGTTACAGGTACAAAACTAAAAGTTACAGGTACAAAACTAAAAGTTACAGGTACAAAACTAAAGTCCCAATTCTAGCTCCATAGTATTGGGCCTTCTTATGTCTCTGAACTGTTTTTACCATATGAACCTTCGCGGTCTCTGCACTCCTCAGGCAGTCATCTCCTTGTCACCCCAAAAGTCAGGACACACACTCATGGCGAGGCATCTTTACAGTTTTATGGCCCTCACCTCTGGAACAGGCTGCCAGAGGACCACAGGGCCGTGGAGAACGTTCATGTTTTTAAGAACAGGCTCAAGACTCACCTTTTTAGCCTAGCTTTTAACTGAGTATTATTTACTACTGTTTGTTTAATTGCTCTGCATGTTTTATATGATTATATTTTTATCAGTGTTTTACTATTTAATCTTAACACCTGTTTATTTTTATACTTTAATTTATCTTAATCCCCATTCCAGTGTTTCCTATGTTGGAACCCTCTGCCCTGGGAGCGGTGGTCAACTGTGGCTGCCTGGGAGCTCTCCAGGTGGCGCTAGGGTCGAGGTGGGGGTCTCGGCCTTCCCTCCACGGGGCGCCCGGTGTCAGCGCCTCCGCTGCTGCTGTTAATCTACCACTGCCGGGGCAGATGGCTCCTCTGATGAGGTTTCCTTGCATGGTTCATCTGCATTTGGCCCAATGCCCTTTTTTACTGTTGCTTTTAACTGTGTGTGTGCGTGGGAGTTGGGTTGGGGGGAGGGGGGTATAACTGTGACCATGCTTTTAAATCTGTGGGGGAGGGAAGGGAATGTGGTTTTATGTGGGTTCATTTTAATCTGTAAAGCACTTTGTGATGCAACTTCTTGTATGAGAAGTGCTTTATAAATAAAATTTGATTTGATTTGAGATCTTTGCATATCCAGATTTTGGTTAGCATTTTGTCCTCCACACTGATGCTTCTAATGAAGATCTTAGGGCTGTACTCTACCAACAACAGGGGGACAAAGCACGTGTAATAGCATACGTTCTAGGTCTCTTACGCCTGCAGAAAAAAGCTATCACCTTCATTCTGGCAAGCTGGAGTTTCTTGTGTTAAAGTGGGTAATCTGTGACAAAATTCCCCTTGCGTAAGTTTTGAGTACAGCGAAGTTAAACACTGTAGGGCATCGCCGAGTGGGCGAATTAGCGGACTGTGGTGGAAAATTCTCATGTAATTAGGATTTAAGTGTATATTCTCTGTTTAGTAAATGTTATGATAAAGATGTGTCAGGTCACCAGAGAGACAGATGCCGGGGCAGCAAAATAACAGTCTGGCTTTCGGATTTGCTGCTTCATGCGTCGCTATCAGACTCGCAGCAACCAGTTCTCCAGAGGCTGGACATGAAGGTTGGAGAAGACGTCTGCGGAGATAAACTATGATTGCTCAATACTATTTAAGCTGTTAGTCAGGAAGGTTGGTTAGGCCGATGCATGAGTTATTCTCTGTCCCCTCCATGTTTTGGCCAAACATGTTTGTATTAAATACTTAAACGCCTTCTGGGACTCAGTCTTCTTTATTATGGAAACCCTGAAGTATTTTTTGCCATTACAGGACTTCAACTGTCAGACAATTTGTCCGAATACACGGAAATAATGCCTCCAGAGGTCATTTCTCCTATTTGGCAATGGGACAAAGCCATGCAAGATAGAGAGGTCCCTTGGGTTGCTGCCCTACAGTTGAACTTAAATGACAAACTCTCAGAAGGAACACCTGTACTCTCGCTCGAAAACATTAAAACAGCTGAAAAAGAGGATCCTTCAATTGCAGAGGTGATACAGTTGAAAAAACAGGATGGAATCCTAATGGAAAAGACAAGAAACAAATAGGATGTGACACGAGGAGACTTGTACATGAACGGAACAGACTAAAACTTGACAATGTGTTCCTGAAAAAGCACCTATGGGTTCCATCACTACCAGTTGTTGGGGTTGACTCAGCATAAGCTATAAATGTCTGGTTTCTTTGAGCATTAATAATTATCAATAACTTAATATTAATATAATTATTGATGAAGTTCAAGTTTAATCTTTTTATTAAAGATAATCGGGGCACCAATCTCTAATCAGAGATAATTTCAATACCAGACAATCAGTCTATTCTGAAAAGTTGAGCTCTTCCACTGGGACATTAATAACCTATACACACAGTGATTAAAAACAGGAAACTTCTCTTTAAACTAAGGGAAATTTACTAAGAAAATAGATCAACCTTACAGCCTAACATTTCATCCATAATTTCCATCTATTCCAGCCCATGCAAATATAGAGTAAAAACAGTTAATGGTGCTGGGATTGGGCACACGCCCGTGTGTGTGTGTGTGCGTGCATGTATGTGTGTGTGCAGAGAGGGAGAGAGAGAGACGACGAGCAAATGAGGGGGGTCTAGGTTACACCCACTCTTGTCATAGATCACTTCAACTCAAACCTTATCAATTGGCCAGATCGGTTCACAAAGGAAGACAAAGGAAAGCAGTGTGGTGATTCAACAAAGGCTAGCTTCAATTAGCAATGGTGGCTTGGACAAAGAGAGGGATGACAGTTAATTGCGACGGCGGAGGGCCACGCGACCTGCCTGAGCAGGCACGCTGGTTACCCACAGCGGGGATGAGTATACACAAGCCAGGGGAATTATATAACAGACTGCTTCTGGTTGCAACCAACAAACAAAAATGACAATTACACAAAAACATGCAAATACTCAGGGCCAACACGCGGCGACGCTAATTGCCCCCGAATAACAGGTTTACAAGTTCACAAATTGATATCAACCAACAGAAAGACGGATCTAAACCATCGGACCTAACTTCTCTACCCAGGCTCAGCAGAAATAAACTAGGTTTATCCTACTTGGTGATGATTCTCTTCCGTCCACACCAGTCCACAACAGAAACGGTAGAAATTTCACTGAGAATGCCCTTTTTGGCAGGAAGGGTTGCACACAACTGAGGTCAGGACTTGGACTTGTCCGATTTCAGGCACTGAGGGACTCAGGCCTGTTTCCAAAAGAGCTCAGAGGCCAGCGGACTTGCTAGATGCACAAACGGGAAGTTGGTTTGCTTGGCCGGTTTACTTCAACGTTTAAAATGGGAGTTCTCCTGTTCCAGCAGGTTTGAACAAAAAAGGGGAAAGTTTGCTAGCAGTTCAAATGAGCGTCTTCTTACAGCTCCGCAAACAGGAACAAAAGACGATGATTTTAGTTTTCACACCCCCTTTATCAACTCTGTGATGTCATCACTGGCCCCAGACCAATGAGAATGGGTTGAGGGTGCCGCCAAGGATGCTGGGAGATGCAGTTCATTCAGTAAAAGGCGATAGATTCCAACACAGTTTACCATTTGAACTTATTGTAGTTGACTTCCTCCATCTTGAGCTGAGTAAAGGCGGTTATGAATATATTCTAGTTCTGGTAGATCACTTTACATGTTTTGCGCAAGCCTACCTGACTAAAAATAAGTCTGGCTAAACTGCAGCTGAAAAGATTTTCTATGACTTTATTCCTAGATTCAGGTACCCCGAGAAACTCCCCCTTGACCAGGGGCCGGAGTTCGAAAACAGCCTATTCCAAAGACTTCAACAACTTGTGGGAATAGCTCATTCTCGAAAAAACCCCTATCACCCTCAGGGGAATCCTGTTGAACGCCTAAACAGAACCCTGCTACAAATGTTGCTCACCCTACATGAGGAAAAGAAATCAGTGGAAAGACCAACTACCACACATTCTTCACGCTTACAATTGTACCAGATATGAAGCAACGGGTTACACACCATTTTTCCTGCTTTATGGCAGATTGCCAGTAGACTCACTTTTTGATATTAAATATGAAAGTGAATACAAAACAAGACGAGAGTATGCAGAAAAATGGGCTTCTCGTATGCAGGATGGATACAAAATTGCTTCTGAAGCAGCCACAAAGTTCTGCAAAAGGAAGGAAGTATTACGATCAACATACTAAAGGCATCCCCTTACAACTAGGAGATCGAATGTTGGCAAGAAACCTCTCAGAACGTGGAGGTCTCAGTAAACTGAGGGCTTATTGGGAACAACGCATTCATTGGGTGGTTGAAAGGATAAGAAATGGGCTTGTATATCGTGTGCAGGCTGAGACAGGAGATTGTAGTCTTTGAGTCTTACACAGGAATCTCTTATTGCTGGTCAATGATTTGCCACTGGAAAAAGAACAATGTCAAAATGCCAATCAGAAAAGACAAAATCGGAAAAAAGGACAGACACAAACTCAGGTAACTGCTGAAAAGGAGTCGGACCAGACTGATGAAGAGGTGGAATACACCTATCACGGGCAACGTGTATCTGTGTATAATCTGAGATCAATACATCAGCCTAAATCACAATCTGAATTTAGACCTGCAGCCCCTGCATATCAACCTGTAAGACAAAGTACTGAACCAGTCGAATTACGGGAACAAGGTGCAGAACCACCAGTTGAAGTACATCAATGAAAAGAACCAATACCTGCTATTGTACCACGTTCAGCACCAAGGACAGCACTAACGGTTAAAACAGCTGAGGAGGTACCTGTATCTGAGACAAGTACTGTTATAAATACTGAGGATGATGCTGTTGCTGTTGAGAATGATGTTACTGTTCTGTGTTCTCTCCACGGAAAGAGCAACCCAGCGTACAAAGGATATTACTCGGTATTCCAACTTTTATTTGTTTAATTTTTCATCTTTGATAACCAGGTAATAAACCTGAAACAAGAAATGCAACATTTCAAATTCATCTGTATACTACAACCAGCACAGCACCCCGTTCTTTACCTCAATAGCCCAGTGACAAAGCAACAATAGATATCCATCCATCCATCCATTTTCTTCCGCTTATCCGGGGTCGGGTCGCGGGGGCAGCAGCCTAAGCAAAGAGACCCAGACTTCCCTCTCCCCAGCTACTTGTTCCAGCTCCTCGGGAGGAACCCCAAGGCGCTCCCAGGCCAGCCGAGAAACATAGTCCCTCCAGCGTGTCCTGGGCCTTCCCCTGGGCCTCCTCCCGGTGGGACGTGCCTGAAACACCTCACCAGGGAGGCGTCCAGGAGGCATCCTGACCAGATGCCCGAGCCACCTCAACTGACTCCTCTCGATGTGGAGAAGCAGCGGCTCTACTCTGAGCCCCCTCCGGATGACTGAGCTTCTCACCCTATCTCTAAGGGAGAGCCCAGACACTCTGCGGAGGAAACTCATTTCAGCCGCTTGTATCCGTGATCAGAGCGCCCGCATAACTGCAGATGCCCCACCAATCCGTCTATCGATCTCCCGCTCCATTTTTCCCTCATTCGTGAACAAGACCCCCAGATACTTAAACTCCTCCACTTGGGGAAGGACCCCATCCCTGACCCGGAGGAGGCACCCCACCCTTTTCCGGCTCAAGACCATGGCCTCGGATTTGGAGGTGCTGATTCTCATCCCAGCCGCTTCACACTCGGCTGCGAACAGCTCCAGCGAAAGCTGTAGATCACGCTCCGATGAAGCCAACAGGACCACATCATCTGCAAAAAGCAGAGACCCGATCCTGAGGCCACCAAAACGGATCCCCGCAACGCCTTGGCTGCGCCTAGAAGTCCTGTCCATAAAAGTTAGGAACAGGATCGGTGACAAAGGGCAACCTTGGCGGAGTCCAACTCTCACCGGAAACAAGCCCGACTTACTGCCGGCAATGCGAACCAAACTCTGGCACCGGTCGTACAGGGACCTAACAGCCCGTATCAAGGGGCCCGGTACCCCATACTCCCGGAGCACCCCCCACAGGGCCCCCCGAGGGACACGGTCGAACGCCTTCTCCAAGTCCACAAAACACATGTAGACCGGTTGGGCGAACTCCCACGCACCCTCCAGGACCCTGCTGAGGGTGTAGAGCTGGTCCAGTGTTCCACGGCCAGGACGAAAACCGCATTGTTCCTCCTGGATCCGAGGTTCGACTATCCGTCGGACCCTCCTCTCCAGAACCCCTGAATAGACCTTACCAGGGAGGCTCAGAAGTGTGATCACAACATCCAGAGCCTTGAGGAACTCCGGTCGAATCTCATCCACCCCCGGAGCTCTGCCACCGAGGAGCTTTTTAACGACCTCGGCGACCTCGGCACCAGAGATTGGAGAGCCCGACCCCAAGTCCCCAAACCCTGCTTCCAGATTGGAAGGCGTGCCGGTGGGATTGAGGAGGTCTTCGAAGTATTCCATCCACCGACCCAAAACGTCCCGCGTCGAGGTCAGCAGCACACCATCCCCACTGTAAACAGTGTTGGTGGCAGACCGCTTTCCCCCCCTGAGACGCCGGATGGTGGACCAGAATCGCTTCGAAGCCGTACGGAAGTCGTTTTCCATGGTCTCTCCAAACTCCTCCCACGCCCGAGTTTCTGAGGCAACAATAGATATCATTAATTAAAATACAAATATATAATAATTTTACTAATTATCACTTCATAATTTTTATGTCCATGCTTAACACTTAAAACATTATGCACCATGTTCAAGTCCTACCAAACCTATGCAAGATGCATGCATTTTTTTGTTGTTGCAAGAAACCACAGCTGGAAACTACAGCTCCCAAAATGCCCGCGGTAAACCAGGAAGTTACCAGTCTGCGATTTATACTTCATCAACATTTATAAAGCTGAACAAAATAAACACAAATAGACACATAGTACAGCAATATTCTAGGTCTAATTATTATCTTCATGTCCCATGGCTTCACCACCTCGCCAGCTTATAACTTTGTAGCCTAGCGTTATATTTATCAGCTAAGTAAACTGCTTAGATCTACAGAATCATAGCGTTATCTTTAATGTGAAACGGATATAAACATAGTACAACATCATAGCACGGCGATTTCAGACAACATGAAGTGTACATCATAAAAGCAGACAAGAAACACTTGAAATTAAAAGAGCTTACCAAGTGGCTGCACACTGGGTTGAAAGCCATTACAAACTAAATGAATCTTGCACTTCCTTTTCACGTAATAAACACCGGTCACCTGTATTCAGCACACTCCTCTCTTAAAGAGGCACTACACTAATGGGCTTCTTAACCACAAACATTTCTCCAAAGTGTTACTTGCAGCATTTGTATCTCTAGTTTATGATAAACATTTAATTAAAAATGTAAATAAGAAATAACAAAACTTCCAAAATGACAGAATTCCATAGAAAACACAACATCTTCCACTTAAGTTCCCGATCTTATGATCCAGGGAACTTAGCAAAAGTGGTCACAAGGACCCTTCCTAGTGACACTTCCCCTTTAATTTTTTTTTTTACCAGAGTCAAACTAGACAGTAGAGATGAGCTGCTGCTGAGATCTCGCGAGAGCTGTGCGTGAGTAATATGGCGGTAAACTGGTAAAACAAACAAACTTGGGTAAAAACAAACCATAACATTTGAGCCAAATATAGCAAACGTTTAATAATAATAACCATTATTTTGTATTTCTCCATAAACAAACTGGACGAGGAAACCTTGCACAGCCTGGAAAGCTACTTGGACGAGTGCTTTGACAACATTGTTATGGGCAAGCCACAAAAACCACCTCTGATGTGCCGACAAGCACACCATCACATAAACGCACTCGTTCTGAGGCCAGCACCTCCACCATCTCTCCAGAGAAAAGCTACAGCGATGTCCTGGACTCAATAGATAAGAAGCTAACCAGCCTAGACGCCCGTCTGGGCCTGGTTGAGGTTCTCCACAAAGAGATTCAAGCTCTAAGGGAATCCCTGGAGTTCAGCCAACAACAGGTAGCATCGCTCGCTGCAGAAAACCAAACGCTTAGGGAGAGTGTAAAGAAATTCACCGAGGGGATGACGCAGCTGTCCGGAGAAAGGAAGAGGATGAAAGAAACTATCTTGGATATACAGGCCAGGGGAATGCGGGACAATCTTGTTTTTTCCGGGATCCCAGAACAGGCTGAGGACGACGCTGAATCCACCGTCCGAGATTTTCTCCAACATCAGTTAAAGCTCCCAAGCGACACGGTAAAAAACATCACTTTTCACCGCGTCCACCGGCTCGGAGGTAAGAAGCCCAACAACAGCCGGCCGCGACCTATTGTTGCTAAATTTGTATATATCAGTGAAGGCACCAGAGCTACAGTAGCGGTAGATAAACTGTATGTTAATGGGCAGCTGTTCAGGGACCCCCAGCTTACTCCTTGGCTTTATTAGTCATGTAACACTGGCTAGATAAGAGCTGTTTTACCAGTCAACTATAATCTAATGTTAGCACAGCTCTGTAAAGTTGTTTACATCACTCAATGTGGGCGGGGCCAGGGCTAAGCACTGGGATACTGGCTCTTTTTTCTTTTCTCATCTTCACATGTCTATCACCAAATGTCTTTGTCACTCATTTTTCCTTCTTTTATCACTCACACACACACACAGAATTTTTTCATAACATAACTATTTATTTATCTCTCTCTCTCACCCTCACCCTTCACACCTTCACAACTTTCTTCTATTTTTCTCTTTCTTATATCTCGGCTTTTGGATTTTCAATCAGGCAACCCCAGGCTCGAACTAATAATACACCTGTGTTTATCTGTTTCTATGGTGATATGGACTTTACCACTTTTATCTCAAAACTATGACTACTCTAAGGTTTGTCACGTGGAATACTCATGGAGCTGGCACCAGAGAGAAAAGAGTTAAGATTCTTAACCATCTTAAAAGATTGAAGGCAGATGTCGTCTTATTACAAGAAACCCATAAATCTACCTCAGCTGCAGATGATCTTAAATCCTCTGAGTTTCCTAATGTGTTTTCTGCATGCTATAACTCCAGACAAAGGGGAGTAGCAATATTAATAAATAAAAATGTTAATTTTACAGTAATAGATACAGTTACAGATCCAGAGGGTAGATTTATTATAGTAAAACTATCTATACATAACCAAAAGTTATGTATTGTCAGTATATATGGTCCAAATGTTGATGACCCCTCATTCTTTCATTCCTTCTTCTCTGTGCTCCTTGAACACATGGATTGCTCACTTCTTCTTGGGGGCGACCTCAACTTTGGTTTAAATGAAGAAATAGACAGGCTCAGCACAGCAGGGACTCAGCGCAGCTGGAAATCTATAGATATGGTCAAACAGTACATGAGCGATTATTGACTTTGTGATGCATGGCGATCACTTCACCCCAATGACAAAAAATATACTTTCTTCTCAAATGTCCACCATTCGTATTCTCGGCTGGATTATTTGTTAGTCAGCAGCTCACTGTTGACTGACATTTCAGACACTGAGATACACCCTATAGCTGTTAGCGATCATGCTCCTGTTTCTCTAACTTTAGTAAATAAAACAGAAACACCTCAAAGCAAAAATTGGAGATTTAATATATCCTTACTTAAGGATAAAGAATTTATAAAATATTTTGAAAAAAAGTGGGCTTCTTATTTAGAATATAATGACCTCCCTGGTACGTCGCCATCCATTCTTTGGGAGGCAGGAAAAGCTGTGATTAGAGGTAAAATAATCTCATTCTCATCAAATAAAAAGAAAATGGAAAAAAAACGTATTCAGGAATTAGAAGAAACTATTAATTCATTAGAAGCTTCTCTAGAGGAGGAGAGACTAGGCAAAATCCGTAAAGCAAAGCTAGAATTAAATCAAATTATTAATAAACAGACCCAGTTCTTAATTCAAAGACTTAGGATAGAAAACTTTGAACAAGGTAATAAATCAGGTAGATTTTTGGCTAACCAGCTAAAAATTAATAAAGAAAAAACAACTATATCTGCTATTAAAGATCAGACCTGGAATACAGTATATGATCCTGGAAGAATAAACAACACATTTAAAGAATTTTACAAGGCTTTATACTCACCAGAGATAAATCCATCGGATCATGAAATTGAACAATTTTTTGATAACATAACACTACCTAAATTATCTGAAAGTCAAGCGATGGCCCTGGATTCACCACTAACAGCGGCTGAACTCCAGGAGGCCCTCCAAGGCATGCCCAATAATAAGGCTGCAGGCCCAGATGGATTTCCAGCAGAGTTCTATAAAGAATTCTGGAATATTCTGGCACCAACATTCCACGGAATGCTGCAGGAAACCAAGGAAAATGGCCGACTCCCACCAAATATGAATTCTGCCTACATTAGTCTTCTACTAAAATCAGGTAAAGACCCTTTGTTTCCTACCAGCTATCGTCCCATATCCCTCATTAATGTTGATCTTAAAATAATCTGCAAAGCCCTCGCAAAAAGGATAGAGAAAGTAACCCCTCTTATAATACATCCTGATCAAACTGATTTTATTAAAGGCAGACATTCATCCACAAATTCACGTAGATTAATAGATTTAATAGATTTTTCTAACTGTAAAAACATTAAAACTAATATATTATATTTAGATGCAGAAAAAGCATTTGATAGAGTTAACTGGAAATTCTTATTAGTAACCTTACATAAATTTGGCTTTGGAAATTCTTTTATAAACTGGTTGAAAATATTATACAGTTCACCAACAGCGTGTATCAGAACAAATAACCAAACATAATCTAGGTTTTATCTTCAGAGAGGTACCAGGCAGGGATGTCCTCTCTCTCCCTCCCTGTTCGCTATTTTTATTGAACCACTAGCTGCAGCGATCAGGCAAACTCACAATATTAAAGGCATAAAATGCAATAACATAGAACATAAAATCAGTCTTTATGCAGATGATGTATTACTTTTTCTCCAATATTCACAAACCTCTTTCTCTCAGGTAATCGGGTTGATAAACTCTTACTCAAATGTTTCAGATTATTCTATAAATTGGTTAAAATCTACAGTTCTTCCAATCAATTGTTCTGTGCAGAATCCAACTAATACACAACTGCAGTGAGGGAATATTACCTATTTAGGTATCAATGTCTCACCAAGACTGGCAGATTTAATAACGTTAAACTACATCCCACTTTTAAAAAAAGTGGAAGATGATCTTGCCAGATGGAAATCTCTACCCATATCACTTATGGGAAGGGTTGCTTCAATAAAAATGATGGTTTTGCCCAGAATCAACTACTTATTCTCAATGATCCCAAGTAAACCATCACTAGACTGGGTTAGATCTCTGGACTCCTCTATCTCTAAATTTCTTTGGAAAGATAAACCCCTACGTATCAGCTTAAAAACACTGCAGAAGACCAAAGAAAAAGGAGGTCTAGATCTACCAAACTTCCATCATTATTTCTTAGCCAACAGGCTCCAATACATATCAAGATGGTTAAAACATAGCTACCTAGACGAGTCCTGGATAGACGTAGAACAGACACTATGTAATAAGATAAAACTTTAAGACCTACCATTTATTAGCTCAAATATAAAACAATATGAATGCTTTAAAAGCATAAATATCAGCTCCTCTCTTACAGCATGGTGGGAGTTTCTAAAAATGACAGAGTCCACAATAATCCCATGCAGACGTACACCCATCTGGAATAACCCCGACATCTTGCAAAAAAAATGTATGTTTCCCAGTCTGGAGGTGCAATGGAATTGAATACCTGGAACATATATTTGATGGAACAGACTTTATCCCATTTAATACATTAATTACACAATATGGAATTGATAAAAACAAATTCTTAGAATATCAACAAATTAAATCTATTATTAAAGGTAAATTTAGGCTCAATACAGCTGAATTACAAATTCCAGCAAGAGTTTTAGATTTTCTTAATCTCAACCCCCCCAAATTGCTGTCTAAAATATACAAAACTTTATCTACATTAGATGAATCAATAGCCATCCCTATTTCAAAATGGGAGGTGGATTTATCAGCCAGCTTTGACCAAAACGTCTGGTCTCAGATATGTTTAAGAACCTTTAAAATAACAAAAAATCCTAATTTGCAATTAATACAATACAAAATCCTTCATAGAGTACACTATACAGGTCAACGAATGTTTAGGATGGGTTTTACATCGTCTAATACCTGCTTACAATGCACAAGCAATATAACAGATACTTATGTTCATGCGCTTTGGTTCTGTCCACCTGTTAAGAAATTTTGGTGCCAGATTTGTGAGGACTTATCAAAGTGTCTGAAATGTAACATCCCACCATCTCCCTCAATTTGCCTGTTAGGAAATTTAAATGATGTCACCATGGACACAAAGTAGGTTCTAATGGTTCACATTGCCTTATGCATCGCTAAGAAAACTATCCTCCTGAACTGGAAAAATAAAAAAGCTTTTAATATTAATCAGTATAGAAATCTCTTGTTGGACCATATTGGTCTTGAGACGGCCTCTGGCTCCATATCTGATCAATGTCTCTGGGCTCCTTTGATCGGCTCCATCACCTAGTGGGGGTGGGGGGCACTTGGTTTTGTCGTTTGGGACACTGTTGCTGATGTGGGGGTTTTGGGATTGGAGGCGTCTGGGGGGGACCCCGGGGGGTGGGATCACTGGGCGGATGGGGCGCTGGACGCCGTGGCCGGCCTGGGGTTGGGCTTTGGGTGGTGACTCCTGATGGCTGCATGCGGTGCCTTCGGGGGGTTGCACTGGCGGACATGGGTTACTGGCCTGGTGGCCGTGCTGCGCCTGGGTAGGGCCTGGGGTGGGCCTGGGGATTCAAGGCTCGGGGGCGCCGCGCCCCCTAGCTGTGGTCCTGGCTGGGGGTCGGCCGGCGTCGAACTCAACCTGGGTGTCTAGTGTCTTTTGTGTTTTGAGAGTAGAGCGAATGTCAGGGTGGGTTTAGTTCCCCTTCTGGGATGGGGCTGGGGGGACTGCCTTGGGGTCCGTGGGGCTTTGTGGTGCTTTGGCCGTGGGCCCCGGGTCGGACGTGCCATGGCCTCTCTCCCCTGGTGGATCCCGGTGAACAGCGGTGCCTATTGGGGTCAGTGGGGGAGCTGGCTCCCTGGGAAGACATTTTGTCTCCCAGTTCTTCCCTCCCCATCCCTGGACACCTCTGTCCACCCGCTCCATCACTTTACCACTCATATCGGGTCTTGGGGCATGGGCACATCACTGGGGTGCGAGGAGGGGCTTCCCTCCTCGCTATCCCGGGGTGTCCTGGGTCCCAATTTTAATATACAACTTAGACACTCCCACTTATAACATATTCACACGACACATATGTAGGGACTTTGGGGTGGGCACACTTTTCGGCATCCAGAGGGGGAGCGGTACAATCAGCTTCACCTCTGGTGCCGGTGCCCACTGTTAAACCACATATAGACACTGAGGGTTCGGGGTGGGGGTTGGGGGATGTGTGGCTACCTCCCCCATATCCCACCCCTCTGTTTTAAATGCACATTATAACAACATGCATCAACACTATACTCGAGCGGGAGGATGGAGGCTAGGGGTCTTTTCCCACCCCTGTTCGCTACGGGCCATCAGGGGTTGGGGTCCGGAGGAGGACAGGCGGTCTGGTCGGGGTCCTGGGCTGTCGGGCTGCTTTGCCACTGTGGGGCCCTTGGCGGTCTGCTTGTCTCCATCCTAGAAGGTAGGGGGTCCACCTCCCGGGTCCGGGGGCTGGTGGCTCTACGGGGGCATCAGTACCTGGACCTGGGAGCATAAAGTGTGCATGGGGTGTGTGAGTGAGGGTACAGCGTCATTTTTTTGGGTGTCTTGGTGAGTCAGTGAGAATGTATGTGTTTAAGAGGGAGGGAACGTATGACTGTGTCTGTATGTCTTTGTCTACCTGTCAGGTTGGATCTTGGTCTGCCCCCTCGCCTAGCGCACCTCAGGCCTTACACTTAATGGGGGGCCTATTTCCCCTCCGTCACTCCCCGCCGGTGACGGGGGCCCCTGCCTGCCGGTGCGCCGGTGGTCAATCCGGTTCGGACCTGGTTCGTGCCTGGGGGGGCCGGTGTGTCGGTCGGCCGATGCGCTGGGCCGATAGCTTCCTATGGTTGGTTGGGGCACCTCTTTTAGAGGTTTGGGATTGTTGGGTGGTGCCTGCTTGGTGGCTCGGCGGGATGCGGATCCGGCGTCTCTGCTCGTTTGATCACCTGTTCTGTGCGCACCGTGCGTGGCCGGTTCATTGGCGGGTTGGACCGGCCCTGGCCCTCGTTGGATGCCTGGTCTCGGCGCCCTGCGTTGCGCAGGATCAGGACCCGGGAGCTGGTACAACTTGGCGTCCAGATGCTGACTGAGCCCGGCCTAGGGTGGAGGTGTCGCTTGGCGGCCGGCGGCCGGCCGCGGCCCCTGCAGTGCCGGGGGCCCCTCGTCGGCCGGTCCCTTGTCGGGTCCCTGCTGGGCGTTGGGGTGCCCCTGGGCCCCGGCTCCCCCGGTCCGTTGCCGGCGGAGCCCGTGGGCTCGTCACTGCTGCCCCCCGGGCCCCTGCATAGTGGCCGCTGGATGTTCCCCTGGGGTTCTCCTTTTCTCCTCTCTTGGGGGATGCGGTCGGCCCCACACGGGTCCGCCTGGGGCTCTGGCGGTCCTTTGGACGTCTTTGCTCCGATCTCCTTCATGTCTGCATCGATTCCTGGGAGACGGATTGATGTCTTCTCACACCAACTACCGAACACTCTTATGGAGAAACCTTATATGCACCAGCATGCTAACACACACACATAGATGTGGGGTCTCTGGTGTTTAAGGATATATTCTTGGGCTGAGGTTATCATTACTAGAGCTTGATTAATCGGTACCATGAGTTTTTCTGTGACATTGTTGTTGTATTTTTATATCTATTTTTGTGTGATGTGGTTGTGTAATTCTTAGTTCACAATGTATGGTTGGTTTTGTCGATGTTCCTTTATCGTGTTTTGTTTTCCCCCCTCTCTCTGCCGTCCTGTGGGTACGGAGGCAGACTTCAATGTTTTCCTGTGTTTTCTTTGTTCCCCTTCCTCTCTTGTATTTTCAACTCACCCTCTCTCATGACATTTTGTTTCCTACCTCTCTTCTTCATCTTCCTTCTTTCTTCTCCTTAATTTTCCGTCTCCGTGTCCATAACATCAGGAAATAAAAACCCCAACAATTCATAATAAAGATTTTTCACACATAAATCAAGTGGAGTACTATAGCAAAAGCTGTACTGCTCCGCTTGTGAAAGAAAATCTGTTGGGCTTCTACTTGGTACTCAGACACCAATTCTGAGCTCCACACTGCCAAACAGGACAAAACATTTTTACCATTAACTTTGCACAATGTCTATGTGTAAGAATCTAATGAAGGCAAGACTGATGGAAGAGCAGCTAAGTCAATCACATCCCTTTGGCAGGTGTGTAGTGTACTGCCCAGGTATGTGATATATGGAATCTGCATGTCCTTACTTCTTCATGTATGTGCAATGTGATTGGCATGGTGGCAGCACTAGGCTTGCACCAACTAGCGATCAAGAGTAAAGGTGGAGACAGGGGTTTGAGCCACGGAACAGGTCAATCTGCAGAATGAGAGGGTTTTCAGGAAGAGGCAGGTGTCATGGCATCTGGGGTGGATGAGTTTCATCCTCCACTGGGAGAAGGACCACCAGTCTTTTCTCCTCCTGCCCACTCTTCAGACAGCGAAATGATGGGCGCGTGCTTTGGATGGCCGCGACCGGTTTCTCTGTACGGAGGGTTCCCGAACCTCCCCCCCGTCCCATTTGTGTTCTCATATGTTATGACCGATACATGTGCTTATATGTTTTTGCAGTGGTTTTTTCAGCACCTCGGCTCGGCTCCCTGTAGGGGGCTGGGCTGAGTTGCCTTTTTTTCCCCCTGTTCACCCCCCCTCCTATTGTGAATCATTTCTATCTGCTAAAAGGGGCGCTGGTAAAGCCGGCTGCTACCGCGGTCTTCCAAATCCTGTAATGTGTTAATGTTTGTAATTGTTTGTATGATCTTGGATTGGTTGTACCGAAACTTAATTTCCCCACGGGGATTATTAAAGTATCTCTTATCTTATCTTATCTTATCTTCACATCTCTTCTGATAACTGTCATTGGCAGTGAAGAAGTCTTCTTCTTCCGGCCACCCGCCAGGGAAACAGGAAGACCAGGGGAGTTAGGTGTTAAGTACTCAACCGAATCCTCCTGTTCTTGAGCTCTGGCATCGATTGGGCGTTTATTTATCAGGTTGGCTGCCTGATAGAACAGAGTTTGGATCTCCCCCCATGTGAGAGACCCTGTAGCTCCTCCGAGGCTCATGATCGCCCTCTTCAAAAGCTTCACAGCAGCCTCCGCAGCTCCATTCCTGTGGGGTGCATCTGCAGGATGAAAATCCCACTTCCACTTAGTTCCATTCTTAGTGGCTACATTTTCTATAGCCACAGTCTGAAGGCAACCTGTATGATCCAGGGTTTCCTTCTTGTTCGCTGAGGAGTAGAGGCGACACCTTCATGGTTTTCTTCATGTGCCTCCCTGGCCACTAGGTTTGCAAGCCACAACTGGCATGGGATTAGCAGTACAGCCACTCTATCCTCATGCCAGCGTTGAATTCTCCCTTCACAGAGCAAGAGTTCTGTTTTTTCCTCCTTCTGAACAACCAGACGATCTAGGGTTGTGTCGTGGAACTCGACACCATCTTGAGCTTTGAGAGCTAGATCTTTGAAAGCTGTTGCTCTTTGTTCCACTGAATGGTATAGTCTTGCCTCCCACTTTGACCAAACTGGTGCCTGGGTTTTGCCCAGCCAGATTTCTACTGCTTGGCTCACCCAGGCGACAGTGTCACATAACCGTGTCAGTGAACTAAACCTTTGAGGGTTCACAAGGCGCACAAGCACAACACTGGTTGGGCCTGGCCATTTCCTGGACTGGGGTTCCTGCTTTTTCCTCCGAAGTTCCCTGATCTCTTCAACAACAGATGGATTGCTCTCTCTGGCAGTTTTCACAGGCCAAACTGATTCAGGCAACTTCAAAAATTCTGGGCCTTCCTGGCAGGCTGATCCTTCAGGAGGCTCCTCAGGGGATGCCCCCCTTGTGATGAGGTTGGTGATGTTCTGTCTTCCTTCAACCCATTTCCAGTTATCTATTGATCCGGCCTTTTGGATCTCTCCAATCCGGTTTGCAAAAAAGGTCTGATAGCCATTGCTATCCTTTTGGATGGCTCCCAGGATTGTCTGACTATCAACAAAATGAGTCCAACGGTCGAACTTGATGTAGCAGTGCTTCTTGAAGTATGTCTTCAAGCAGGATGCAAACACTGCCCCGCACAGCTCTGCTTTAATGACATCATCTTTCTGGTCTAGAGGAGTGAGCTTCGCTTTTGATTCAACCAGCTTCACTACGACTCCATTTTCTGTCTCCCACCGTAGGTAAAGAATAGCTCCGTAGGAAGCTTCACTACCATCGGAAAACGTTATCCCCATTGGGCGTCCTATGGCTCCATGGGGTGTGAGACTTCTGTCGAATCTAAGTTTGCCAAATCTCACATATTGTTCAAGAAGTTTCATTGCAGCCTGTTGAAGACATGGCGAAAGAGGATTGTCCCAGGTGTCCTTGGCAGAATGGTATCTTCCTGCTTCCTCAAAGGACTCTCTTATCAGCATCACTCCTCATTGCTTGGCAGGTGAGGCCAGGCCGATGGGGTCATAGAACCCTGCAATCTGACTCAGCAGCAAACGTCGAGTGAGAGGATCGGGGGTGCTGCCTCTGATTGTCCCAGGTGTCCTTGGCAGAATGGTATCTTCCTGCTTCCTCAAAGGACTCTCTTATCAGCATCACTCCTCATTGCTTGGCAGGTGAGGCCAGGCCGATGGGGTCATAGAACCCTGCAATCTGACTCAGCAGCAAACGTCGAGTGAGAGGATCGGGGGTGCTGCCTCTGATGTCATCCTCTCGTAGATCCAGACCAGTTCTCATCTTTCCTCACCTCCTTGAGAAGTTCACCAAAGTTAGTACACGGAGTTTGTCAGATTCAGGTTCATATCCTAATCCTAATGCCTTATTCTCCTCGTCCCGTATCTGGTTGGGTAGAATCAGGGTTTTGGGCTCTGTTGAACTGACATTGCTGGGGTCAGTAAGTTTTCCACTCCTCCCACTTTGGTTTGTCAGGACCCAGGGCTTGAGTGAGAAGCCAACTGCATTTAAAATCTCTTTCACTCCTTCGGTCATCCTAATCAAAGTTTGGAGGTCATCATGAGACGTCAAGATATCATCCACATAGCAATCCTCTGTCATGATCTGGCGCTCTTCAACCATAGATAAAAACTGGGGCAGGTTTGCTGTCTCTCTCATGGCAACCTGTGCGATACATCCAGCAGGCTTGTCGCCGATGTTTACCCTGACAACAGCAAACACACCGATTTCATCTTCGGGGTTATCCCTCCAGGGGAATCGATGGAGGTGGACCTCCTCATCATTCAGCCACACAGGATTATAGATTTTCTTAACATCACCAAGAGGGACCAACAATCTGCTCCTGAATCTCAGCAGGACACCTCAGATTGAGTTGAGGACATCAGGGCCTTTATGCAGAAGATTGTTGAGGCTTAACCCTTTAAATTCCTGACTACTGTTCCAAACTATCCTCACTGGCGTTGAGCTAGAATGAGGATTCGGAGCAACCAGATGACTGATGTACCAGATTGGGCTGTTCCAGCCCTTGATCTCTTCCTTTGTGAGCTTGATGGCCGCTCCTCTTGATATTATTCGCGGATCTGCTCTCCATACACAGCTTTCCACACAGGTTCTCTTGCCAGCCGAGCCTCTTTGTTCTGAAAGGTTGCTTCCACTGCTCTGCAGTTATTTGCATTAGGTCGACTACCTCAAAGAGATCAGGGTGAGTACTGCCAACGGTTTTGCCCAATGGGCCGTCCCAGAGGACTAGATCTCCCTCCGATTTGAATGGCTGTGGAACTAGATGACCTTCCCTGTGGCTGAGCAGAAGATCAATGTTCTCAGGACGGACCAGCTCTTCTGCGCCAACGTTAAGAATTTTTTTTTTGCTGTTGTTGCGGAGTGACAGGCTGACTTATCTCCGCAATACTCTTCAGGGCATAGCAGAGTAATATGTGTTCTATTACTGTCCCCTTGGTGGTCTTTACTCTTAATCCCCGGGAGTACCTTTTGGTTGTGACTGTTGTTGTCATCCCCCCTATTTCATGGAAAATCAACTTAATGCTCTCACCAATCAGTCTAAAGCGCTGGGCAGCATTATTTGTTATATAATTAGTGTCAGAGGCAAGGTCAACAACAGTGCCTATCAGCTGGCCTGAGTTAGTTGTCAGTTCCAGTGATATCATTATAACTGGGTACTCCTTCAGTCCACCTCCAGTAATGCAGAACGTGGTTGATGCTTTATTGGAAAATGCCTTCTTGAATTCTGCTCTTAGTTCCGGAGTAACTTTTGCCAAGAGCTCTTCTTGCTTGTTGGTCAGCCCGAGGCCTTTCCTTTCCACCCTTTTAGTACCTTCCACCTAGCTGTCAGCGTCTTGAATGATGAACTTGGGGCAGAGGAGGTAGTGGTGAGGCTCTTCTTTACGACAATCCACTTTATTGTAGAGGAACTTTGGGTTGCAACGGCCATCCTTATGTGAAAACACAGGCACCGATTGCATATCCCATGGGTCTTTAGATGGGCCTTTCTCCTCTGAAGATCCATCTCTCTGAAAGCCTTGCAAGGAAACAGCCTGCCGACATGTGTCTCCTCAGCACAGGCAGTGCACGACCCCAAGCATGGCTTCGACTGAGGCTCGCACGACCCCAAACATGGCTTTGACTGAGGCTGTCTTTGGCCGGAAGTAGCTTTGGAGAATGCTTTCTTGAATCCTCTTTCTAGCCTGTCTGCTGTCACTAAGGAGCTTCCCTCTCTAGGGCCTGCCTCCAGCTGATCCAGCTCCTCCAGGATTGCCTCCTGCTTCTTCAGGAAGTGCAATAAGCAGTAAAAGTGGTCATGTGTAGCTAAACCATTCACAAGCTCAGTCTTATGCGCAATCAATTTCTCCTTTAGAGAGCTTGGTAACTTGGTTTGAAGGGACTGTGCTACCCAATGGTTATTTAAAACATCCTCTTCTCCCAAGATCACAAGGTTACAAGGCCCGCTCCACTGCTTGGATCAGCTAATTTGCCTTCCTAGGGTTGTTTCTCTTTACGGGAGTCAGGCCCTGAACCTCCTCGGATATCTTCACGACAATTTTTGACTTGTTCCCAAAGTGGTTGTCGAGGAGCCTGAAAATTTCATCTGCTGACGCACAGCTGGACAGAACCAAGTCTTCCTTCACCCTGTCGGCGAAACTTGTCAAGAGGTGGAACCTTGTAACATCCGCTGTCCTCTGTGGGTTTCCCAGCTGTTCCAGCTTTTCCCACTCAGCTTTCCACCGATAGTAGTCGGTAATGTCTCCTGAGAACCTGGGTAGACGTGTTCTTTCAAGACTAATCTGTGGTCTGAAGCCCCTGGAAGCAAGCCAGGGATGCTTTGTGGTTGTGCATTTGGAAGTACAGGTGCTCCAGTACTGGGCACAGGTCTGTCACTGGGGATTTGGGACTGCGTGCAAACTCTAGAGGGCCCCTCAACGGACATGCTATCTTCATCAACGCCTGCTTCTTCAACCTCTTCCCCCCCATCAACCTCTTCTGTTCGCTTCAACTTTTTCCAGCTCCGCACCCAGTTATGCAGGCTGTTCACTAGCTTGTAAAGCTGGTGCTTGTACACTGTTGTCTTAGCTTCAGAGACAAGACCTTCCCATTCAAGCACTTTCTGCTCAAGCATTTTAATTCTCTCCACCAGGCCTTCTCTCAGCACTTGAAAGTCTTCCTCCGTCAACTTCTTCATATCAGTGTTTAATACTTCAGCACATTTCTCCTCAGCACCGTCAGCATACAATTTAAAGTCAACATAGGCAAATTTCTCTTTAAAAAGCAGGAGTGTTTCTGAATAAGTGGCAAGGTACTTCACCATTTTCTCCTCCACATGAGTCGCTTCTATTCCTGCTTTTTCTTCCTTGCTTTCCAGTTCTTCTAGAGCATCAACATATTTGAGACCAGCGTTGTGCACTTTCCCAAAGTCCACACCAAGTACTCTGATCTCGTCGATAAGCACCCTTATTTTCTAGGAGGTCAACAGTGAGGGACAGTTTTTTGGCTCGCTTGCTGAAAGAGCTTTGTGCTGTTGAGCGCTTTCCTTTTAAGGCCAGTAACTCTGCCGAATCCATCTTCTTCTCCTTACACTGACCAAAGTGCTGTTCCACAAAGGGGTCTATTTGGCTTATTCCTCTTCACTTGGTGCTTCTTCACTGGTCAATGCTAATAGGGCAAACTTAGCTTGACATGCTCGTTTGGTTTATTACGGTTCCGTGTTCTCCCCACAGAAAGAGCAACCCAGTGTACAAAGGATATTACTCAGTATTCCAACTTTTATTTGTTTAATTTTTAACCAGGTAATAAACCTGAAAAAAGAAATGCCACATTTCAATTTCATGTGTATACTAAAACCAGCACAGCTTCCCATTCTTTACCTCAATAGCCCAATGACAAAACAACAACAATAGATATCATTAATCAAAATACAAATATATAATTATATTACTAATAATCCCTTCATAATTTGTATGTCCATGCTTAACACTTTAAACATTATGCACCATATTCAAGTCCTACCAAACCTATGCATGCATTTTTTTTTGCTGGAAACCACAGCTGGAAACTACAGCTCCCAAAATACCCGCAGTATCAAATCAAACTTTATTTATAAAGCGCTTTTCAAACCACAACAAAGCTTCTCAAAGTGCTTTACAGATTAAAAATGATCCACAATCCCCCCCCTTTCCCAAAACCCAAAAATAAAAAAAGTCACCACAGCTATAACCCCCCATCTCCCATGCATGCACACACATAGAAGCAACAATAGACAAAAGCAAAACGAACTGAGTACAGATGAGCCAGGAAACATCATTATGGGAGCCCTCTACATCTGCAGCAGCAGGTCAACAGCAGCAGCCAAGGCACTGACCCATGGAGCCCAGAGGAGGGAGGGCTGGTACCCCTACCTCCACCCAAGCACCACCTAGAGAGCACCAAGGCAGCCACAGCCGACCACCAGAGGAAACACTGGAAGGAAGACTAAAATAAGTTTAAATATTAAAATTCAAACAATTATAAGATATGATCCAATAAAAATCCAAAGCAGATAAACAAAATATTTGATAATTAGCCAGCTAAAAGCTAAACTAAAAACAATTCAATCAAATAAAACATGCAGAGCAATTAAACAGACTATAATAAATAATAATCAGTTAAAAGGGAGGTTAAAAAGGTGAGTCTTGAGCCTGCTCTTAAAAACATGAACGTTCTCTGCGGCCCTGAGTTCCTCTGGCAGACTGTTCCAGAGGTGTGGGCCATAATAATGGAGAGACGCCTCACCATGAGTGTGTGTCCTGACTTTGGGGGTGACAAGGAGACAGCTTAGATTTGAGCCGGATACTCGGCTGAAACCAGTATCCGGTACGGATAAAGCACTTTTTTTGTCGAGTACGAGTATCATACAAGTAATACGAGTCAATGTCTGTGCTCGGATTGAATAAAAATTCTCATTGCGTGGGACTGACTGTGTCTGCGTTCTGTGATAGGTTAGTCAAATCGTACTACACACTCACACACGCTCAGGGCCGGATTATGTTGGCAGGGGCCCCTGGGCACAGAATGTTCAAAGGGCCCCCTCGCCGCCAAAAAAATAACATAATTTAAATAGGATTTTCACCACACTCTTGTAAAACTACATTGCTCATCTGAGGGCAACAATATCAAGACACAACACAGTGGTGTAACTCTCTTGCCTATGTAAACACATCCTGCTTGATCTGACCTCCACCAGGCCTGGACTATCAATTCAGATTGTTCCATAACTTAATCACAAAAACTCACTCAAACTCGTTAATTTGTCTTTCCTGTCTCTCCTCTCTCAAAGCGCTCCTTCAGTTATTTTGCTTCTCAGCTCTCCAATGCTGCCCTTCTGTGTCTCTGTCTGTCTTCCCCCTATTTTTCTTTCTCTTTTAGTGATAAAAAATAGTGCAATCAGTTTAAGTAAACTTGACTCATACTTTAAAGCATTTGATCATAAATGGAAAATGAATGCAAAGTAAAATCCAATGATTTTCCTTTTACATAATAATGTGTTTAATAAACCTGTATCTATATCTCTAAACTCCTGTTTCTCCATCCTCCTCTACTGTCTCTTTCCTCCTCCTCTTCTGTTGTTCATAACTAAAACCATGAGAACAGGGCTCTTGTCTAGGAATGCACAATGTATTGACACCAACATCGGTATCTGCCGATGTTAGTCATTTTTTAACATATTGTATTGGTCCGATAAGTAAAACTGAGCCAACATTAAAAATCACTATTTATTTCTATCTTTGTAAGAAATTAATGTAATATTTATAACATTGTAAATAATAGTTATTGGCCATAAGAGCAATATTATCAAGTGTTTTGATCAGTGCATCCCTACTTTTGACTCTGTCCTCCATGATGTTCTGCTCCAGCCTTTCTGTCCACCTTTATGAGTTCACTAAGAAAATGACCAAACTGACAGATAAATGCCAACAAAGTTAACACTATGTGCTGATCCAATTAATTCATCATCACCACAGAAACCTCTTACACCTAAAAACTGACTGACAGGAACGACCCGCCTGAGCAGAACCTCCCACCAGTACTGTGTCTCTCCCTCCAGCTGGTCCAGTTTAGCTTTCTGTCCTGCTACCAGTGGCTGATGCTAGCAGCACTGATGCAATGATCTGAGCTTTCTTCATGGTCACACATAAATTCCGAGTGTTTCCAGTCAGAGAAACCACTAATGTACTGGTTTTATTTGCTCCAGATAAGATGCAGGGGAAACAAAATATATTATCCTACCTATGGTTGGTGAACATGTGATCCAGTCTGAAGAAACTTTTTCTCCACTTGGGAAGTGACAGCAGATCATTAGGTTTGGCTCACTTTACCGCCAAAACCTCGATCACGAGATGAAGCTGGATATCTGGTCGCCGGATTATTAAAAGCAGCAGCTCCACGATCGATAACAACAGCGTAAGTATTTACGTCAACTGTTCCCCACAGTGCTGCGTCCCACAGCGGATAAACCCAGACTGAGCTGCTGCTGCTACAGCTAGCCTCAGGTTGTGTAGCTAACCCAGTCCCCTCCGAACAGGTTCATTGGCTCACCATCATCCACGATGTCTTCTTTTTCCTGATTTTCCTCCTTAGGTTTTACACAGAACGTGTCAGTAGATGACAGACTTCCTAATAAACACGTCTTCCTCTCATCTTTCTCTCTTTCATTTATAGAAACCACCTTTTTTCACTCATTTTAGATTCTCTTATGACTACTCCTACTGTCCGGTGAGGGTCAGCGGAGCGCTACTTGCCGGGGCAGGGGCGTGGCATGTTACCATGGTTTCCACAACTTATATATATATACAGTCAATGACTGCGCCTTAGGGACTATGTAACTTTGTTAAGGTATCTCCGCCAGCACCGATCTGTGCCATATTTGAAATATGAAGACTATTTTTTTTCTTCCTTAAACTGCTCACGTGGGCCCCCCAGTGGGCGTGGGCCCCTGGGCCTGTGCCCATAATGCCCATTGGACAATCCGGCCTTGCACACGCTCACACAACACTGAGAAGAGAAAAGAAGAGAAGAGAAGAGTAGTGAACAACGCTCTCTCTCTCTGTCTCTCCCTCAGTCCCGTTTGTTCAGGTTTGTTTTTTACTGTACTACTTACAGTGTAGTTTTGGTAAACGTGGGGTTTGTTCAGACGTGATGCTGCTTGGTAGAATGAGACTCGCGTCTCTGCCTGTCCGAGAGTTTTCTTTTCTTTTTTAAACCGTCAGCTGGCTCTAATCAGTTTCTTTTTTACTTCGCGCACTGAGTGTCTGACACTTTCTTGCTGTATTTCATTAAAAAAAAGGAAGTAGTGGTATAAAACCATGTTACAAATTAATTGGCTACACACTCTCTCCCTCTCTCTGCCGGTCATCTGAGTTTTTTTTTTTTTTTTTTTTTTTACTGTCAGCTGGTTCTGACCAGTTTATTTTACATCACATGCTGAGTGACACTTTCTTGATGTATTTTATAAAAAAATAAGCTACACACACACAAACACACTCACACACAGACACACATACCTGGTGTGAAAATGAAAAAGAACCCCAAAATTTTTTTTTTAATCACACTGTTCATAAAAAAGTTAAAAGTTAAAAAAAGAAACTAATGTTGAGATGAAAACTCTTGTTCATTACATTTTACTTCATAATTGAAACCGCATGTGTTGGGTTTATTGTTGCAAAACTTGTTCTGTTTATAGTTTGTTTGTTATCGTGATCAAAACCATTGATCTGAAGCTCAATGCTGATGCTGTCATGTAAATAGTTTTCTAATCAGCAAAAAATATAACAATTTCTGATGAACCCATATCAATTGCATATTTAAAATGACCTAACCGGTTAAAGCACCGCCCATTTCAAGACAACTCAACCCACTTCCTGGTTAAACTCCGCCCACTTACGGGTTAGGCCCCCCCCCGCCCAGTCCGAGTACAGATACGGATACAGATAATTCATATGGTTAACAAATACAGATACAGATAATGGTGTACTCGCTCATCCCTAATGATCATCATAAAAGCAGACAGGTGTGTAGTTCTTAGTTCACAATGTTCTGTTTGTTTTGTCAATGTTCCCTTTTCAATTTTTTTTGTTTTTCCCCCTCTCTCTGCCGTCCTGTGGGTATGGATCCAGACTTCGATGTTTTCCTGTGTTTTCTTTGTTCCCCTTCCTCTCTTGTATTTTCAACTCACCCTCTCTCTTGACTTGTTGTTTCCTACCTCTGTTCTTCATCTTCTTTCTTTCTCCCCCTTTGTTTTCTGTCTCCGTGTCCATAACATCAGGAAATAAAACCCACAGCAGTTCATAATAAAGATTTCTCACACATATATATCAAGCGGAGTATTATAGCCAAAGCTGTAGTGCTCCGCTTGTGAAAGTAAATCATTTGGGCTTCTACTTGGTACTCAGACACCAATTCTGAGCTCCACACTGCCAAACAGGACACGTAAAAAAAAAGAAATAAAAAAGACATCAAATCCTGTGTTGAGGCTATGGCCTTTACTGAACAAACTGGATCTCCCAGCATCCTTTCACTGAACGAACTGGATCTCCCAGCATCCTTTCACTGAACAAACTGCATCTCCCAGCACCCATTGCGCTGCCCTCGACCCATTCTCATTGGTCTGTGGCCAGTGATGACATCACAGAGTTGATAAAAGCAGGGCGAAGATTGAAATCTTCGTCTTTTGGTCCCCAAGCGGTGCCGTTAGGCGACGCTTTAATCCACTGCTAGCATTTTTCCTTTTTCCATTCAAACCTGCTGGACCAGGAAGAATTTCCCTTTTAAACTTCGAAGTGAATCGGCCGAGCAAACAGACTTTCCTGTACCAGGTAGTCCGCTGGCCATCTGAGATCTATTGAAACAGGCCTGAGTCCCTCAGCGCCTAAAGTCGGACGTCTGCTTTTCTGACCTCGGTTTTGCGCAAACCGCTCCTTTAAACTGGACACTTTCTACGTTCTTCGTCGTGGACTGTGGAGAGCTGCCCCACCAAGTAGGAATAAACTGATTTATATCTTCTGGGTCTGGGTAGAGGAGAGGTCTTGACGGTTAATATCCGTTTTCTGTTGGTTAAAATAAGTCAACTTGTTAACCACTGTTATTCTTGGTCGTCTGTCGCTGTACACCGACCCTGAATGTGCATGCTTTTTGTGTTTTATTATTTGACTTTGGTTGCAACCAGAAGCAGTATATTATATTGTATTATTTCCTTGTTTGTTTATTGTCTGCTGCGGTCGGCGCGTGTCTGTTTAGACAGGTCGCGTGGCCTCAATTGATCCCCTTTCTCCGTCGCCCCCGTTTCCTTTGTCCAAGCCACCATTGCTAATGAAACTAGCCTTTGTTGAATCGCCACGCGGTCTTCCGTTGTCTTTCTTTGTGAACCGATCGCGCCAATTGATAAGGCTTGAGTTATTTATCGCATTGAGGGGGTGAGCTGAACCCCCCCTCTTTTGCTCGCTGTCTCCCACACACACACACACACACAGCCGCACACACACGCCCCCTTCCCTCGACGTTAACTTTGTTCTATATTTTTGCATGCGTTAGAATAGATGAAAATTATGAATGAAATGTAATCTGTAAGATTGACCTGTTTCATTAATAAATTCCGAATAAGTAACGAGAAGTTTTCTGTGCTATTTCAGTGTGTGCTGTAAAGTTTGTTTTAACCCCACGGACGAACTCTATGCCTTTTCAGAGAGATTGACAGTCTGGTTTAATTAAAATTATCTCATTTATGAGATTGGTGCCCCTATATCATTAATAAACAGGTTAAACTCGAACGTCATCAATAATTATATTAATATTAAATTATTGATTATAATTATCGATGCTCAGAAAACCAGACAACAACTTTTTATTATTTATTTTGCGCACATTAATGGTGCGTCCCGTGTGAGGCCGCTAGGAAAAAAAATAAATAAACCGTAGACACTGAATAAACAGTAGTTCAGATTATTCGGCCAGATCTTAAAGTGATAAGGTTTGCAACTTTTTTTGGTGATAATCTTCTGCTTTTGGAATTTGACTAAGCTGATAGAAATATTTAGCTGATGTTTGATGGGAGTAAGTGAGGAGCATTGTGCTGTGTTTGGCTTTTGAATGGTAATTCATCTTAACTGTGGTTTCTGATAAGTTCTGCACGTTGCCGCTCAGAAGCAGCAATTCTGCTTTGTGCTGAAGTCAATGGAAGCATGGTAGTGCTGAATTAACCTGCTGCTAATCAGATTAATTAAAATGCATTTTTAAATCCATTATTCAAGCTGTTCAATCTGCAAGTAATTGTTCATATACTTTTTGTGCTCCTTAATGTGCATTAAAAATTTCAGTGTTCCAAAGCACCCTGATTTAAATTTCAGCTAAAAATTTAAATAGCTTAATCTGCATTTAAAATTAATAATTCAAAATTTCAATCTGGAAGTAATGATCTTAAAATTTTTCCTCAGTGTGCTGTGGAAAAGCACCCTGATTTAAATTCCAGCTATAAAATTAAATTGTTTAACCTGCATTTATTCCTCATTGCTTAGACTGCATTTGAACTAATTATACAAGTTTAAAGAAAAACCATCCTAAATTAAACGCTTTTGCTGTTGGTACTTCTGAGAGAATTTGTTTTCTTTTTCAAGCATCTGAGGTTTGTTTCCTTGTGTGTGTCCCTAATGTGTATTTTTGCCTGATTTTAACTACTGCTAACTCACTGCTAACCTTGATTAGAGAGAGTGAATCTGCGTTGCATTGCTAAGTTCCCTTAAATGAAATAAGGAGTTCATATTTAACACATAGCATTCTGAAATACTATAAAGTAGTATTGTGTAAGTCACAAGTGATTTTGGCATCTTGTGCAATTATTTATTTTGCGCACATAAACCTGTGGAATTTGCAAAGAGACCAGTGCATATTTATCTGAGGTAGTGGCAAGTTGGTGCGTGTTTTGCTTTTGAGCAATTGCAAACTTGGCCTATTGGCTGCTTGAGATTTGGTTTCATTTTATTATCTCAATTTCCTTTTCTTTTTTAAAATCTTTTTATTTTATTCTCTTTCTGTTTCTTCTGGTGCCTTAAAAGATGGAAGCCTCAGGGTACCATGCAGCTGATGCTGTGGGCCCAGAGAGAGCTGGAGACTACCACCTGCAGCAGGTAGTGGGAAATCTTATTCGCCTGCCATCACAGGAAAGCGAGTACCTACACGGTTATGATATTGAAGCTTGTACAGAGAGAATACAGAGTTTAGTGGGATTTATGGAAAACCCAGATAAAGAATGAAGGTTTCCGATCTCCTCGGCCAGCTAACGTTGTTGCTTCAACGTAGATTGTTGTTGGAAAGCCAGACAGCAGCACAGTTAAGGCAAGAAAGAGACACTGCTATCTTTGAGCTTCACGAAGCCCAGATAGAGTTAGAAAAGAGCAAGGAAGAACCTGTCCCACCTCCATTAGAGCAGATTCCACCCAGCCATCAGAGGGTTAAATCTCAGTGGCCAATCTCTGATCAAGCCGGTGTCACTCCACACATTTCAGCGAATGACCCCTCCTTTCTTTCTGAAGCAGGGAGACCTCTGGGTGAAGCTGCGACCCCCCTTTCTCTGCCAGTGGTGAGTGAAGGTATTAGAGCTGCAGCACCAGACCAAGGGCTGCACCCTGCAGGCAGAGCAGAAAGAGGGGGGGCTCCCAGGGTGGACCACTATGCATCTGGCCCCCCACAGAGACCATGGGACAGGAGCATGTGGACTCCACATGGGCCAGATTTCCTGACACACCCTAGTGCGCGAGCCAGCGCACCTGCAGAACCCTTCCGGATGAACCCTGAAGTCATGCTGTCAAGCCAGACCATCCCTCAGGCCTGCCAGGCTGCTAGTGAGACTAGCATGCTGATACCACTAAGAACAGCAGGCGTGGCAATACGCTTAGCGGTGATGAAAGGCCAAATGCCATTGGGTAAGCAAGCATTTTTCCAGCCAATCCCCTAATTCCTGGAACCGAACCTTGCTGTTTGCGGTACATCCATTCTTGAGTTGAACAATCGTTCAGCCTACCTGCTGGTTGAAAATCCAACCCAAGTTGCAGTCCCGGTGACAGCCGGAAAGCCCCTTGGCATGCTTATACACTGCTCATTTCAAGATTTTGAACTTTCAGTCCCCGTCATTCAATTCAATTCAATTCAAAAATACTTTATTGATCCCAGAGGGAAATTAAGTTGATGGTATAGCTCATATAATCAATTCTTTAAGGAGTTGTTGTAGATAATGATGGCTGTGGGCAGGAAGGATTTCCTGTAGCGGTCTGTATTGCAGCGAAACTGAAGAAGCCTCCGACTGAAGACGCTCTGTTGTTGTATGACTGTCTCATGAAGACGATGCTCAGGGTTGTCCATCATTTTTTTGATTTTATGAAGAATCCTTCTTTGCATTATCATCTCCAGATTTTCCACAGTTGTCCCAAGAACAGAACCAGCCTTCTTTATCAGGTTGTTTAGCCTTTTTAAATCCCTGGCTCTGATGCTGCTACCCCAACAGATGACGGCTGAAGAGATTACACTCTCCACAACAGACTTGTAGAAGATCTGCAGCATCTTCCTGCAAACCTTGAAGGACCTAAGCTTCCTCAAGAAGTACAGTCTGCTCTGTCCCTTCTTGTAGACGGCTTCACTGTTGCGCCTCCAGTCCAGTCTGTTGTCAAGGTGAACTCCGAGGTATTTATACTCCTCAACCACCTCCACTTCTTCTCCCATGATGGAAACAGTGTTTGACTTATCCCTGTTTCTTCTGAAATCTACAATCATCTCCTTTGTTTTGTTCACATTCAAGGTGAGACGATTGTTTCCACACCATGTCACAAAGCGGTCCACCAACTCTCTGTATTCAGCTTCTTGTCCATCTCTGATACACCCGACAATTGCAGAGTCATCTGAGTATTTCTGCAGATGACAGGTCTCTGATTTGTACTGGAAGTCTGAGGTGTACAGAGTGAAAAGGAATGGTGAGAGTACGGTCCCCTGTGGTGCTCCTGTGGTGCTGACCACCTGGTTTGACACACAATTCTTCAGTCTCACAAATTGTGGTCTGTTGGTCAGGTAGTCATTGATCCAGGCGATTGTTGAGGGCTCCACCTGTGTCTTCAGGAGTTTCTGACAAAGCAAATCAGGCTGAATTGTGTTAAATGCACTAGAGAAATCAAAGAACATGATCCTCACAGTGCTGCCTGCTTTGTCCAGATGACAGTGGGTTGGTTGAAGTAGGTGGATGATGGCATCTTCAACTCCAACTCCACAGCGATAAGCAAACTGCAGTGGGTCCTGATACGTTCTTGTTTGCTTACTCAGGGGTGCCAACAGGAGTCTCTCCAGGACCTTCATGATGTGGGATGTCAGGGCAACGGGTCTATAGTCATTGATGACTGATGGGTGAGTTCTTTTGGGTACTGGAACAAGGCAGGATGTCTTCCACAACACTGGGACCTTCTCCTGAGTTAAGCTAAGGTTGAAGAGGTGCTGCAGAATCCCACAGAGCTGCTCTGCACAGGCCTTCAGGACTATGGGGCTGACACCATCTGGACCTGCAGCCTTGTTCCGGTTCAGTTTCTCCAGCTGCCTCTTCACCTGACTTTTGGAGACAGACAAGTGGGAGGGGGAGGCAAAGGGGATCTGCCTCTGTTCATGAATAACAAACAGTCCTTTTCAGACAGGTTCTTCACATTTCCTTCCAAAATGATCACGGTAAAGCGGCACGAAGGTTTACCTGAGGAGTCCATCTGCAGCGCCACCTTAAGGCCCGAAGGGGACCTAATGGTGTTCGCGGTGACGACTCATCCAGCTGAGCGCAGAATCCTGTGGGATTTCCAGAAACTGTGGCTCCCGCTTTCACAAGCCCATCCCGCGGACGCCCTGTTCTGGCGACAGATGGGAATGAAAAATGAACAGCTAAGGTACGAACTTAAACACTTTGATGTGGTGAAGATGAAGGAACATGATCCCAACTTTCACCTCATCCAGAAGCTGGTGATTAACCATTCACCAGCAGACATGATGCTGCCACCACCAGGGGCAGCCCATAAGCTACAAGCTTTTTCTTGCAGCCTTCCGGATCATAGGCTGAAGACAGGTCCGTTGGTCTACGCCCACAACGAGCGAGGTCCGCCTCCATGGGCTGACCTAACAGACCAAAGGGGTTTCATCTAAACCCACACCCATGACTTTACTCCATGTGACCAGAAGAGCCCCAAAGCCTCATGTGACATCTTCCAACAGGTGACATCCTGGCTTCCAAAGGCTCACATGACCGAGACCTGCACCTAAGGATGCTTATCCTGCTGCCAGCTCCAGGGATCCCAGCTGAGCAGAGATCCCTCTCAGCGAAAGGGGGTCAGATTCCCTTGGATGCACCTGAATCCAGCAGGAGACAACAAACACCTGCTGACAGTCACATGCAGCTTCATCAGAGGTGATGAAGCCCCTCCTAAACTGAATGATACAGCAGTCATGACTGCTGCTCTTTTGTTTAACCAAGGTAAGTTTCACCTCAAGGTCTCCTCCCTGGAGGCAGAGCCTGTCTCCACACCATCTGAAAAGGGGGACCAGTAAATAGCGTTAATGGAACAGGGGCATGCTTCAAAACTCACCTCTAGCATGCACTAACAACTAATTACATCCATAATTTTTGTTTTGTTCTATAGAAATCTGCAGATGCATAGATTAACACCTTTCAGGCTACAGTAGTAACCATAAATACGTTATAAGTGCATTAAAATAACCCTTTCAGGTTTTGCAGTTTCTCTCTTAGGAAGTGGTTAAGTGATGAGTGACACATTGGTATCATTTAACACAAGAGTTCATTAGAGAAGCTTATTTATCTGCACACTACCTCACTAAGTGATGGTACATTTATTCTAGACACGATTTTGAAATCCTACAGAAACTCCTTAAACAGAGACTGTTAGAAGCACAATCTAAAACCCTTCAGGACACAAAAGTGCCTGTCAATCTACGTTCTACTCTAATTAACAACACCCTGCATGCCCTGCAAGCTCTCTCAGATGTCGTAGAAAGATAAAATAGTTGACTTAACGTACACACAGGTGGTACAAGAATTAACGCAGGAACTTATTAGAGAAATTGGTTTATCTATGGAAAGTCCTGTGGAAGGATGAACTCTTACACATTTAGTTCCTCTAGAACTAAATGTCCCCATTTTTGTTAACCCAGATAATTTTGAACTTGTATTCATGCTGAACCTTCCGATCATTGAAAGATGAACGTATATAGGCTTAAATCTGTGCTAAATGCTGGTTTTTGGAAAGGTGACACCCACCTACATTTAAAAACCCCATCCATCCTAGCCTACCATGACGGTCTGAAACTTTACCTCACTCCAAACCTAGACCTATGCACCAAAACTAAAGATCTCCACTGGGTTTTTCCCAAGTGACCCGTTACTTAGAGAGGTAACTGATTACCTCTGTGGTTTGAGGGATGATGCCCCTCAACAAAATTGTCAAGCTACAATGACATTAAAAGATGCAGGTATGGAAACCAAAGGTGAACGGGCAGGTAACCGATGGCTAGTGAGCACACCAGTAGCAAAAGCTTTGATGTCATATGATCAATATGACACGCTCACCAAGGTAAAGTTGCTAAACCAAACTATGTTACTCAATATCCCCCAAAGGACAGTAGTTCACATAGGAGACACAATACTCCATTATCTCGACCTCGACAGACATGACTCTGAGATCGAGATCATGGATGCATTTAATGGATATAATGTCACAATTCATACCGAAATTGAGAAACAACTTTTGAAGGAGGGGACCAAATTGATTAAATTCAGCCTCACCCCTACGGTCTTGACTTTGACTCCCCTCCCTCGCTTTCCCAAGAAAGCTGATTGGACAGAAACACACACCTTGACATTCACAGTAATTGCACTTGTAATTGGGTGGGTCTTCACAGCTTTGATGGCGTACATTGCCTACAGGCAGGTCAAACAATTGCAAGAAAGAATCAACTCCATGACATTTCTCACACCGCGATTCATAGCTTCCCCCGGTCCCAAAGCACAAGCTGGTGCCAGTGCCTAACGGTAGCTACACATTCGTGCCTTCACCCCGTCTCATACTTAAAGCAGTGATTTGAATCATGAAGTATGACGATATCGAAAGGGGGTCGATTTGTTTTACTATTTTTTTTTCTTATATTACTTTTTGAGATTTTTTTTTTCTTGATGTGATTTTGCTTTCTGTTGATTGTTTCTAAAAATAATATATTTTAGTAGAATAGGTTAAGCCTCTACCCAGACTAGGTTAACCTCTACCCAGACTAGGTTAACCTCTACCCAGACCCAATTTGGATCAGTGGACCCAGTATAGCTGCAAAGACTGTAAACTGCATTTCCATCCTTTACAACTAAGGGGGGAATGCTGGGACCAGATTTGGATTTAATGGACTGAATTCTTACACCTTCCCGCTGAAGGACAGCGACATTCCTGGACGTAATGGACTGAACTGTTACACCTTCCCGCTGAAGGAGAGCGGCATTCCTGGACGTAATGGACAATGAACCTGGTTCTAGTTCCAAAGACTGAAAAGTGCGCATTCGTTGGAACTAAAAGGGGGATGTTGAGGCTATGGCCTTTACTGAACGAACTGAACTCCCAGCATCCTTTCACTGAACGAACTGCATCTCCCAGCATCCTTTCACTGAACGAACTGCATCTCCCAGCACCCATTGCGCTGCCCTCGACCCATTCTCATTGGTCTGTGGCCAGTGATGACATCACAGAGTTGATAAAAGCAGCGCGAAGATTGAAATTTTCATCTTTTGGTCCCCAAGCGGTGCCGTTAGGATACGCTTTAATCCACTGCTAGCATTTTTCCTTTTTCCGTTCAAACCTGCTGGACCAGGAAGAACTTCCCTTTTAAACTTTGAAGTGAATCGGCCGAGCAGACTTTCCTGTACCAGGTAGTCCGCTGCCCATCTGAGCTATATTGAAATCATCCCTGAGTCCCTCAGCGCCTAAAGTCGGACGTCCGCTTTTCTGACCTCGGTTTTGCGCAAACCGCTCCTTTAAACTGGACACTTTCTACGTTCTTCGTCGTGGACTGTGGAGAGCTGCCCCACCAAGTAGGATTAAACTGATTTATATCTTCTGGGTCTGGGTAGAGGAGAGGTCTTAACAGTTAATATCTGTTTTCTGTTGGTTAAAATAAGTCTGTCAACTTGTTAACCACTGTTATTCTTGGTCGTCTGTCGCTGTACACCGACCCTGAATGTGCATGCTTTTTGTGTTTTATTATTTGACTTTGGTTGCAACCAGAAGCAGTATATTATATTGTATTATTTCCTTGTTTATTGTCCGCTGCGGTCGGCGCGTGTCTGTTTAGACAGGTCGCGTGGCCTCAGTTGATCCCCTTTCTCCGTCACCCCCGTTTCCTTTGTCCAAGCCACCATTGCTAATGAAACTAGCCTTTGTTGAATCGCCACGCGGTCTTCCTTTGTCTTTCTTTGTTAACCGATCGCGCCAATTGATAAGGTTTGAGTTATTTATCGCATTGAGGGGGTGAGCTGAACCCCCCCTCTTTCGCTCGCTGTCTCCCCCCCACACACACACAGCCGCACACACACGCCCCCTTCCCTCAACGTTAACTTTGTTCTATATTTTTGCATGCGTTAGAATAGATGGAAATTATGAATGAAATGTAATCTGTAAGGTTGACCTATTTCATTAATAAATTCCCTTAAGTAACGAGAAGTTTCTTGTGCTATTTCAGCGTGTGCTGTAAAGTTTGTTTTAACCCCGCAGACGAACTCTATGCCTTTTTAGAGAGACTGACAGTCTGGTTTAATTAAAATTATCTCATTTATGAGATTGGTGCCCCGAAATCTTTAATAAACAGGTTAAACTCGAACGTCATCAATAATCATATTAATATTAAATTATTGATTATAATTATTGATGCTCAGAAAACCAGACAACAACTTTTTATTATTAGTAGTTACAACACCTGGATGACAGAAAACTTTCTCCAGCTCAACCAAGTCAACACCAAAGTTTTTTTTAAAATAAAAGACACTTGCAGATTTCCGTCAGCTTAACTACTACCCAGGTGCAGACGGCTCCTTTGATGGCGTTTCCTTACCTTACCTGGCTCATCTGTACTTGGCCCGATATCCTTTCTATTGTTGCTCATAAGTGTGTTTTGCATGGGGGTTGGGTTGGGGGGAGGGGGGTATAACTATGATCATGCTTTCAAAGCTGTGGGGGAGGAATGGGAATATAGTTTAGGTGGGGTCATTTTAATCGGTTAAGCACTTTGAGTTGCAATATTTGTATGAAAGGCACTTTATAATTAAAGTTTGATTGATTGGTTGAAATGTGTAATGGCAAAAGCAGAAACAAGCAAATTCTTTACATGTTTCAAACAAACTGCATTTGAGCAAAAAAATTTTTTTTTACTTTAAATATCGGTCTGAAATTCACATTGTAGGTGAGAGACAGCTTTTTTTTTATTCAGGAAATCACATTGTCTGATTTTTAAATTATTTGTTTGCATTTTATCATGCTTTGGGTTACTTTTCAGATTGTAGTGAGAAAGGTGGTTGAAATCATGAAAAGCTACAGGTACCAAAACCTCAAATTTCTACTAGCCAGGTGAAGCGGAATTTTATTTGTTTCAGCATCACAGTGAGTTCAAGAATATGTATTTCAAATCAGATCTTAGACGACAAAAATATGTGAAAATTAAACACAATTAACATGAAATGAATCAGGGAGAACAGCTGAGGTTTGATTCAGAAAGGGAGGGGGGCCCTCACTTCAGGGGGCTCAACTAAGATAGCCTGCGGCACAAAGAGTCATAAATCTTAGCTCTGTGCTAAGGTGGAGAGCAGCACATGTGAGGAGACAAAGGGCCATAAACGTAGCTCTGGCTCTAGTGGACAGAGCACATGGTGTGAATGGTGTCCATGCATGTGGAAGGCCTCTGCTTTAGCAACAGACTAAAGAACAATGGAGTTAACCTTTCAGCTAAGACCAGGTAAAGCAGGCTGGACCGAGTCCAACTCTGCCGACCGGGTCATCAGGGAGCGAGAGAGAAAGAGAGAGGAAAAGAGAGGAAGGAAAAAGAAAGAAAATAGGGTCCGCTCAGGATAAAAAGAAACAGTTTCAAACACAGCAAATACAGCTCAAACTTATGTGTGCGGCGACGCTAATTGAGCCAACAGGTTCTGTGCTTAAAAACACTTTAAACCAAAAATGAAGGAGATCTAATTCGTTAAAAACTCTATGTTCTCTATTTATCTCCGCCCAGACACAATATTAGTATAAATGAACCGGTTCAGTCCTACTTTGGGTTGAGGGAGATCCGGTCCACGAGGAAGAGAGCAAAATGTGTCCGTAGTTGAGCAAGAAAAATAAGAGTTATTAAAGCCTGTGCAGGATTTAAGGACCGTGTGGCCCAACTGCAGGCTGGATGGCCTGCAGATCGACGTCGTTACGAACTGTCTTGGAACAGTCCGGATATGGCTCAAACTGGTTACACCAACAGGATGAGGATTTCGAAGCTTTGAAATGAGTTCCTCCCTGTCCAGCGGGTCAGAACAAAAGAGAATCTTCACCTGTGAGATGTGCTCTGTTTAGCTGGAGTTTCCCTTGGAACTTCTGTCTGAGAACGGTTTGAAATGGTCGCCACTACCACTCTTATAGAACTTTGGCCGTGATGTCATCGTTGATGTCACAGACCAAGTGAGTGTGTTGGGGGTCACTGCTAGGATTGCAATAAACAATAAACTGCTTCTAGTGTCAAGCTGTCTCAGTGTAACCCCTTTTTCCCTTAGTGTTTATAATCTACACGGAGGTCACACCCAATGAAATAAACCAGATCCCAGGTTCTCAGCTAAAGATGGTGAATTCACTGTGGGTCTTGATTAAACAAGGGACTTAAGTGGGAAAATGGAAAATACCTAGTGCGGTGCCTCCACTGAAATCTTACTATGCTATATGAGCACTAACAAAACTTATGTAAGCCCTCAGAAATACAGATTACTCTAAAAGAATGTTAGACCACCATATTTAAAGGTAAAACACATACTTTTATTTTACCATACCTTTAACCGTAGGAATGCTTCCGAAATATAAAATAAAATAAAAAACAAACAACATACTTTCCGTATACTTGAACCAATAAAGCAATTTTAGGTTTACCTCAGCCAACCAAGAATAAAATGTGGCCTTTTTAAAAACAAAAGGAGTCTTGCTAATCCTTCTATTACCTCACTTCCATAAAACAAATTTGTTCTCAAACCGAACCCGATCCTTTTACGGAAAATTAACCATAATATTCTTAATAACTTATTTCCAAACTAAATCAAATGGTGATTACCTTTCTAATAAACCATTTACCTATACAACCATTACATTAATGTGTTCTTATTATTTTAACTGTATTCTTACATATTAACTGTCCACAACCCCAATGAAATATCAAACCCGTGCTTTTATGCACCCAAAACACAGTACCAGTACCACAATATTTTTCACAGTTCACATAAGTGATGATGGTTCCAAAAAAAAATCTAACCCAAGCGCTTGGATAATTTCCCTAACTGTTGGGGCCCCTTTGCAGAGTTGGTGCACATAAAGTTTTGTCCAGCTGTGAAAGGAATTAACTCTGAGACCGGGACTGTCACACAGTCTGCCCTAACTAGCAACACGGCGGAGCTAATGGCGGAGACCACGTTGCCGTGTCTCGGTAAACAAACGTCACCGTGGTGTAAAATAACCAACCTTGACTGAAATATGGAAAAAAAGTACTGTGACCGATGGGAGTCTTTCTGATAGTACAATATCTGGGCCAACTTTTAGTTTAAGTCTCCAAACATTGACTTCTCAGTCTCTCTCAAGGAAAACGCAGCCAGCTCCCCCGTGACCTGGTGAACTCTCTTCTACTTCCTCCCGAGAAAAATTGTAGTTCTTTTTTTCCCTCAAACAGGAAAAGTTAACCTTTATCATTTTTTTAAAGACCATAGAATATTTACTTTTAACAATACATGAGTTACAGAGTTAATATATATGCCGCAATTATTTTAAACATGAACTATTGCATAAAGAAACATAAAGAAAACATAGGATTCTGGGAAATGAAGTCCTATCCTACTCTGTCTTCTAGAAGCAATATAACAGGGATAATCTGCATATTATTCTTCTGTTACCATCATTAAGATTATAGAAATCCAGTAAAAATTAAAAATACTGAATATTTATACACATTTTTAGAGAGCCCTACATCAGTGAAAAGAAAAGCTGCTTTTAATAAAGGAAGTTTAAATAAACACTGAAGACATGGAAAAATTAGATGCAAAAGAACAAGTGTGGTAAAAGTTTACACAAATCTTATTTCTGTAAGTCCAATGACATGTTTGACATAGCTGGAGGTTTGATGCGGACATTACATGAATCTTATAACTGGTTATGATTGTATAGATTACACTGCAGGCCGACAACTGACTGGATAATTATTTGAAAATACAGGTGCTGTCATTCAAAAAAGCATACATATTTACTGAGACTTGACATGAAAGGAATAGTCATAACTCTGTACATTACTGACTTATCTACAAGTTTTTTTGCCAGCAACATTTCCTCTAAAGTAAAATGCCACAGGGCAATAGTGATTAGATTTGGAAAACTGGTTAAAATGCTGTATAAACTTCAGACTGACGTTAGTCTTTAACCTTTATCATGACCTGTGTGGGCAGTTACCAGAAGCACAAGTTGTAATGATTGCAGGATAATTAATTTGTTTGTTTCTAAGAAGCTGATTTGAGCATGGAGTTGTATGCAGTAGTTACAATAATTAATCCCTTCAATAGGAAATTTAAATGAGTTACTTGAAGGAATGTATCATTGCCAGTAGAGAGACGCTGGGTTTTTGCTGGGAAATCACCATCGATTCATCTTAAGAAAAATTATGTCTGACCTCCAAAAGCACACCTCAAAAACAAAATACATTTCTTTTTCAAAATGTAAATATTTAGTTCACTGTATTGCATTCATGGCTCTAACACCTACATCAGATGTCAATAAGCATTTTGATTCAGCAAATTTACAGAAGCTGAGATTCACTTATGTTTACATGTCAGAAAAATGCATGTAAGTTTATCATACTGGCTGTGTAATAAATCTTCAAAATAAAGTATGAACCCACTCCTTAATGTTGGAGTCCTGGTTTAATATGGTTTCAGTAAAACAAAGACAAACAACAGAAGAGAAAAATTCATGATTTCTGTTGAACTATTTCAAACAAAAAATAACCTCCAGTGTCTACCAATGATCTTACGCGTTTTGGGAAGATGGCTGTGTGTGTTTGTGGGTGGATGTGTTCCAGTGTGTGTCTGTGTGTGTCTGGGAAATGGGTTTGGGAAGGGGGAATAACTGTCTTTTCGTTTTTATAATTGTGGGGAAGGGATGGGAATCTGGGTTATGTGGGGTCATTTTAATCTCTAAAGCACTTTGAGCTGCATTTTTTTGTATGAAAGGTGCTTAATAAATAAAGTTTGATTGATTGATTGATTGATACAGCCAATCTGTGCCCGGAAGAAATAAATGGTGCTCCTGGATTGGCTGCTTAGCAAATGCCAGTACAGGTAAGTAGCATTGCTCCTTTATTTTTTTAGCTTCCCAAGGTGCATATTTTTTTCAATATTTTAGGTAGCTGCTGAATTCGCGAGTAAAACGCATCTATTACGTTACGCGCTGCTTACGCGTCTAGTGGAAAGCAGGGGTTAGATAGAATCTTCCTCAACTCATTCTCTGTCATGGCATTTTACAGAAGGCATAAAAAAAAACTTTATTTTCTGGAATGGAGAGCTTATCACATCTGACTAAAATTCTTCACCTGTTTCATACACAGCACTGTAACAGCCAGATGTTTCTGTATGAATCTACACTGTTAAAATGGTAAATAGCCTGTACTTGTACAGAAGCGCTTCGCACTACATTTAGTCATTCACGCACTGATAGTGGTGAGCTGTAGCCACAGCTGCCCTGGGGCACACTGACAGGAGCAAGACGCTACCCTGCCCTTTGACCACCACCAGCAGGGAAGGTGGGTGAAGCATCTTGCACAAGGACACAACGACTGAGACGGACGGAGTGGGGCAACCTGCCGATAACAGAACAAACTCCTTCTACCTGAACCTGGGTTAATCCTCCTAATACTAATTGACACTTCCATTACTATACTCTGGTAGTTCAGGAGATTTATGCCTACGGTTTCCATTTTTTTAGGCATCTCACATGAACTGCTGCTCTTAGATCTGTCCACAGATCTATTTGATGCTGTTTTAATCACAAATCTGAGGATCTGTGGATAGGTTTAGGTCATTTTCATGCATCAGCAGACATGCACTTTTCAAGTTAAGTTCTCTTATATAGCATGATGTTAATTCTCAAAGTTAAAATAAATCCACACTGAAAAACTGATTTTTTGGAACACTGAATAATACCAAATAAAATCATCTAAAGTATAACTACAAACATAAGTTAAAGACTGAAATAAAAAAAATAAAAATAATTTTAACCAGAACACCGACTTTATTTCATTAACAAATAGAATCCGATTGGAATGTAACCAAAAACATTTGTTTAGCGCTGCATCCTGCGCATGCGTCACTGTCACATTAACCTTTATGAGGAGGAGGAGGAGCATTTCATGCTGACCGCCGATTTTTTTCAGCCAGTCGAATTCGAGTTTCTGCCTTTTTGGCTGTGAATCAAGTTACATGCGCATCGCGGAAACCTGTGATGATGGGCCTGCGCACACAGGCCAAACAAGACAAATCAACCTATGACTTCAGGACACTTTAAGTGTTAAAATTGCTTTTCCTATTCTTTAAGAAAATCTTCGCAATGCACAGTAAATACACTATCTCTGGATTAACAGTGAGTTAGCCAGAATGAAATTTACTCTGGAAGTTAAATCAGGAAACATACATGCTTAAAGGTGTACACACAAAGGAAGAAAAACACCATATGCCATTTGCAAAATCTCTCTAAGAAATGTCAATGAAATGGGAATTTAACTTCAGGCTAGGTCAACTGTGATAGCAGGATATGGGATTTGGTGCAAGTTAGCCTAGGCTGTGATAAGCAGTTTTGACAGAGCAATGTGAATAAATGAAGGTTATAATGAAAGCTAGAACAGAGTGTTATGTCTGACAAGCACACTGAGAAACTTTAAATAATTAAATACATATTGAATTTATTTTAATGGAATTTTAGGATTTTCAAGGAATTTAAGGATATTTAAATAAAGAATTAGATAATTAGATAAAGAATTTAAGGATATTTCAAATGTAAGAGCCAAAATGAAATTAACTGCAAGTTAGATCAAGGTGCTGTGTATACACAAGCATACTGAGAAAAATATTTAACTGATTGATTACAGATTTTATAAAATTTTAAATAATTAATTTGAATGCAATTTGAATAATGAATTTTAAATGGAATTAACTGCAGCCAAGGTCAGGGCTCCTGTGCTTTGCACAAAGCCCCCTGAAATAAATTGCACCTTGATTACAGGTACTGAGAAATTTGAATCATTTAAATTCAATATATCTATTAAGTCCAAATGTAGGTTAAATTATAAAATTAACTGCAGGTTAGCTCCGGGCTCCTGTGTTTTGCACAAAGCACACCGAGTTAATTAGCAGTTTCTGAGCATCGGTGTGCAGAAGCTTTAGTTAAAGTCCACTGTTTAAGTTAAAACATCCAAAACCACACAATGCGGCATCAAAATAACCCACAAAGCACCTGAAAGATATATATGTAGCTTAATTGGGCTTCAAAGACAAAAGAGGAAATTTATAAGAGTTATCAAGACCTGTCCATTTCAATGTTTGGGATATTAACTCCAAAAATGTCACAATCTGTGTTATTTATATGTATGCAGAGCAATTATGTCCACTCAACATCCCTCACACGGGGGAACCAACGTTGCGACACAGAGTGAGCGATTTTTATCTAGTTAACATAACCATCAATGAATATGATCAATAATTTAATATCAATATAATTATTGATGAAGTTCAAGTTTTAATCGATTAATTAATGTTCGGGTACCAGCTCCTCTCTTAGGAGCAAATTATTCTTCCAGACACCCAGTCTCTTCTGAAGGGTATAAGTTCAAAATCGCCGTGAACAATAATTGTAATGCATACATCAAGTAATCACAGACATCTTCGCTTTAGCTAAGGGGCTAAGGGGAATTTATTAAGAAAATAGATCAACCTTACAGCCAAAGTATTTCGTCAATAATTCCTATCTATTTTAAAGCATGCAAACTAACTACTACCGATCTTAGAAAACGACAAATGTGTGGACGGAACAAATAATAAATCAAATCAAATCAAATCAAACTTTATGTATAAAGCGCTTTTCATCCAAGAAGTTGCATCACAAAGTGCTTTAGAGATTAAAATGACCCCACATAAAACCACCTTCCCTCCCCCACAGATTTAAAAGCATGGTCACAGTTATACCCCCCTCCCCCCAACCCACCTCCCATGCACACACACAGTTAAAAGAAAAAGTAAAAAAGGACATTGGGCCGAGTGCAGATGAACCATGCAAGGAAACGCCATCAGAGGAGCTATCTGCCCCGGCAGCGGTAGACTAACAGCAGTAGCTGAGGCACCGACACAGGGCACCCAGTGGAGGCAAGGCCAAGACCCCCACCTCCACCCAAGCTCCACCTGGAGAGCACCCAGGCAGCCACAGCCGACCACCGCTCCCGGGGCAGAGGGCTCCCACAGAGGAAACACTGGAACGGGGATTAAGATAAATAAGCATGAGGGAATCAGTTTAAACACTGTTTATCATAAAAAGGAAGGGGGAAAGTCATGGCTTGGTTCTTCCTGTAGCTGGAAGCCAAGACATGAGCAGATGCGGATGGGGTTAGCCACTGGGAGGTGGGTTAATCCCTCGCTCCAGGGGGTTCAAACAAAGATCAGACCCATGGGGAACAAAAAACAATTAGATTAGCTTTGGCTAACAATGGAGCTGAACAACAGGGCATGTGCTGGCTCCTCCACGTGGGCCGGCCACAGCTTTAACACAGAACAAGGGAATTTGGATTTAGCATTTGGCTAACAGGCCCAGCCAGCGCGGGCCAGACAGAACCCGAAATACTGTGCAAGATATAATTAGTGGGTGTGAGAGAGAAAGAAAGAAAGAGAGAGAGAGAGAGAGAGAGAGAGAGAGAGAGAGAGAGAGAGAGAGAGAGAGAATGGGATCCTCTCAGGATTAAAAAAACTGTTTAAAACACTGCAAATAAAACAGCTCACAAATGTATGCATTCTGTGACGCCAATGAGCAAACAGTTTCAGCGTTTAAAAACACTTCAACAAACAATGAACGAGATCTAACTCGTTCTTACCTATATTATCCTTATTTATCTGCCCAGACATAAGAGGAGAATAAATGCACCTGTTCACTCCTACTTTGGGTTGAGGGAGGTCAAGTCCAGAAAGAGGGGAGCAAAATGTGTCCGTAGTTGGGCGAAAGAGGGGAACAGAACTTGCGCAATGGTTCTTCAGAATCACGGTTCCAGTTGCAGGCCAGAAGGCGTTGTAGATGACCAGGGCCATCTTGAAGAACTGTCTTGGAACAGTTCTGCTGTCTCCTAGGGTAGATGCACGGACAGATGCTGGGTAGACAGTTGCACTTCAAAGATAATAAAGGGGATTTCTTTCCAGTCCATCTGGTCAGAAATAAGGGAATTCAATGATGAAGGAGGATCCTCTTCCCGCCGGCAGAGCAGCATGTAAAGACAGGGCGGCGCTCATTGCTGCCTCCTTTTATAAACTTTGTGATGTCATCGTTGGCCATGTACCAATGGGAATGTGTTGCTTACTCAGATAAACAACACATAAACTCAGATAAACTGAGTGCACATTTTTACACCAGTTTTACTGGTTACATTCTGATACTTTCTTTTGCAGTGCATTTTTCTTTCCACTAGTCTGTTACACTCTATAACTGGAAACCAAAGCAACTCCTTGTGGAAATCCTTTGGAAAATCTCCCTCACAATTGTTGGCTCATCATTGTAAAGATAATATAACCAGCCATTTTCTGTACCCGTCCATCCGAATGCATGGTTGCGGGGGGGGGGGCTGGTGCCTATCTCCAGCGGTCAAGGGGCGAGAGGCGGGGTACACCCTGGACAGGTCGCCAGTCCATCGCAGGGCAACACAGAGAGACATACAGGACAAACAACCATACACACACACATTCATAGTTAAGGGCAATTTAGAGAGACCAATTCACCTAACGGTCATGTTTTTTGGACTGTGGGAGGAAGTCGGAGTACCTGGAGAGAACCCATGCATGCACAGGGAGAACATGCAAACTCCATGCAGAAAGACCCCAATATATATATAACTGTGTGCATATCATATTATAAACACATAACTCCCATCAGTTAGTACCAAGGAACGTTTCAGATGACAGATAAACCATTTTCTGACAGTGGCTTGCTGTTCAAGTTTCAGGATTACAATTACCTGCATTAGTAAAAACCTCGAGCCACATGTACAGGAAGCGATAATTGTGTGTTTGTCAAAGCTGATGCAGAGTGACTGTGATTCATTCTCTAATTATCTGGTGTGTGCATTTAAAGCTTACAGGAAAAAAATGTGAATGTCAGTCTAACATAAAAACCTCAAAATGACTCCAAATAACTCAGTAGGTGCTTTGAAATGCCAGATAAATTCCACTTTCCTCTATATGGAGGCAACAGTGTGATTAGCCTGGTTGATTGCTGACACCTGCAGTAAGCAGTAAATGCACACTTAGTGACATTTACTTGATGAGCTGAGACCCCGACACATTTTCATTTTCATGTATTTCCTGTTGCTAGCTACACATACCTAAATAAATATATAGATATACAGAATATACAGTCCCTGGCTGGTCTACATTAAAACAGTTTTCATGTGTCAATCAGGAAGATTATTTCTGATAGAAAATGAGACAGGCATTGCTGAACAGATATAAACATACACAAATTAAAAAATAGGATGTCGTAAATGATTTTTATCTTTATGTTTTCATGCTAATATTGGTCTTACAGCAATCAACCCCTTCTTATAATTGCTGAGCAGCTTTTTGCATGTTTCCACTGGTATTTTAATTATTTATCTTTGGTGATGAGCTCAATGTCTTTGAGGTCGGATAACATCCATTCCATCCCCCTAATCTTTTGCTCCCCCCACAATTCTCTATCAGATTCAAATCTAGACTCCAAAATGTAGATATTACTTCCAGTCAGAACAAGCAAGTTGGTTAATTTTCTCTCTATTCAGACATGTTAGTTACAGACAGACAGACAGACAGACCTCTATTGTCCCTTGGGGCAAAATTCTTCCTCACATACACTGTCAGGATATATAAATACAAAACAAAAACAATATCGACAAATACATATGCAAGAGGTGAGGAGCAGGATTAGAGTTTTGAACTGTTAAACTAGCAACAGCAGAAGGGGTCAGGGCCGGCATGTGCAGCCGCCTCTCTTTCCCTGGGCCGATTGTCATTGCGGTTTCCTGTATGGCATCTCGCCTTGTTTGCTTGTTGGGGTGTCTGGCGGCTGGGCGGCATTAATGGGCCTGATTAGTCTTTTTTCGCACTGGACTTGGCTCCTGGGTCTTGGTCTTTGTGCGCTGCGGGGCGCTGGGGTCGGGCTTTGGCCGGGTTGGGTCTTGCCGGTGGACGGGCCGGGTAGTGGGGGTGCAGGGCAGGTGGGTGGGGCGCTGGATTTGGTCGCTTGCCGAGCCATTGAACAGCAGTGGTCGCTTGGCAAGGGAATGGGGGTGGTGGATGTCGGCCTGGTGGGTCGGCCGCCCGGGGCATCGGTTTGCTCCTGGTCTGGGCAGGTACGTCGCCGGGATTTTGGCTGCGAGGGCCTCCGATGCGCAGTTGGCGCTGGGGGCCTTCTTTGCTGGTGGGGAGGCTGTTGCTTTCTAGCGACCGGTGCTCTCCCCCTACGAGGGCACTTGGACGGGGGGGAGGGGTGTGCAGAAGGACAGGGGCTGAACTCAACCTGGGTGTCTAGTGTCTTTTGTGTTCTGATAGTAGAGCGAATGTCAGGATGGGTATAGCTCTCTTTCTGGGATGGGGCTGGGGGGACTGCCTTGGGGTCCGTGGGGCTTGGTGATGCTGTGGCCGTGGGCCCTGGGTTGAAAGTGCCAAGACCTCCCTCCCCTGGTGGATCCTGGTGAACAGCGGTGCCTATTGGGGTCAGTGGGTGAGCTGGCTCCCTGGGAAGGCATTTTGTCTCCCAATCCTTCCCTCCCCATCTCCGAACACCTCTGTCCACCCACTCCATCACTTTACCACTCATATAGGGTCTTGGGGCATGGGCACATCACTGGGGTGCGAGGAGGGATTCCATCTTCGCTATCCCGAGGTGGCCTGGGACTATACAACTTAGACACTCCCACTTATAAAATTTTCATGAGACACACATGTAGGGACTTTGGGGTGGGAACACTTTTCGGGATCCAGAGGGGGAGCTATTTAATCAGCTTCACCTCTGGTGCCGGTGCCGATTGTTAAACCACATATAGACACTGAGGACTCGGGGTGGGGGTTGGGGGACGTGTGGCTGCCTTCCCACCATCCCACCCCTCTGGTTTAAATGCACATTATAACAACACGCATCAACACCATATTTGAGCGGGAGGATGGAGGCTAGGGGTCTCTCCACACCCCTGAACGACATGGGCCATCAGGGGTTCGGGTCCGGAGGAGGAACAGGTGGTCTGGTCAGGGTCCTAGGCTGGTGGGCTGCTTCGCCTCTATGGGGCCCTTGGCGGTCTGCTTGTCTCTGTCCTAGAGGGTAGGGGGTCCATCTCCCGGGTCCAGGGGCTGATTTCTCTACTGGGGCATCGGTGCCTGGACCTGGGAGCATAAAGTGTGTATGGGGTGTGTGAGTGAGGGTACAGTGTCATTTCTTGGGTGTCTTGGTGTGTCAGTGAGAGTGTATGTGTTTAAGAGGGAGGGAACATATGACTGTGTCTGCATGTCTTTGTCTACCTGTCAGGTTGGGTCTTGGGCTACCCTCTCGCCTGGCGCACCTCAGGCCCTACATCTAATGGGGGGCCTATTTCCCCTCCGTCACTTCCTGCCAGTGACTGATGCCCCTGCCCACTGGTGCGTCGGTGGTCAATCCAGTTTGGACCTGGTGCGTGCCTGGGGGGACCGGTGTGTTGGTCGGCCGATTTGCTGGCCTGATGTCTTCTCTTGGTTGGTTGGGGCACTGGTGGGTTGGACTGGCCCTGGCCTTTGTTGGACATCTGGTCTCAGCGCTCTGCAATGCGCAGGATCGGGACTCAGGAACTGGTATCCAGGTGCTGGCTGAGCTTGACCTGGGGATGCCGTCCGTCCGCTGCGGCTATTGGTGGGGTGCCCTGACGTGGGGCAGGGGTGGGGTGCTGGGGTGTTGGCGGTGAGAATTAGCCTAGGGTGGCGGCGGCGTGTGGCGGGGGCCCCTCGTCAGCCGGTCCCTTGTCCCTGCTGGGGGGTGAGGCGCCCCTGGGTCCCTGCTGGGGGGTGGGGCGCCCTTGGGCCCCGGCTCTCCCGGTCCATGGACAGGCTCACCCTGGCGCAGCCGGTTGCCGGCGGGGCCCATGGACTCTTCACTGCTCCCCCCGGGCCCCTGCATCGTAGCTGCTGGATGTTTCCTAGGGTTCTCCTCTGCTCCTCTCTTGGGGGATGCGGTCGCCCCTGCTCTGGTCCGCCTGAGGCTCTGGGGGTTCTTTGGACGTCTTGGCTCCGATCTCCTTCATGTCTGCATCGATTCCTGGGAGACGGATTATGCCTGCTCACACCAGCTATCGAACACTCTTATGGAGAAACCTTATATGCACCAGCATGCTCACACACATACATAGGTGTGGGGTCTCCGGTGTTTACAGATATATTCTTGCGCTGAGGTTATCATTACTAGATCTTGATTAATCTGTACCATGAGTTTTTCTGTGACATTGTTGTTGTATTTTTATATCCATTTTTGTGTGATGTGGTTTTGTAGTACTTGATCGATGTTCCCTTTTCGGGTTTTTTACCCTCTCTCTGCCGTGTTGTGGGTATGGAGGCAGACTACGATGTTTTCCTGTGTTTTCTTTGTTCCCCTTCCTCTCCTGTTTTTTCAACTCACCCTCGCTCTTGACTTTTTGTTTCCTACCTTATGGGATCAGAACAGTATCACCTTGAAATGAAACTGAAAATATATATTGGCATTGAAAAATATTATTGTAACTGAAAAATTTTTTTTGAATCAGAAATAAATCTAGTGAAAATTTTTGTATTGAAAGTGATTTTTTTTCTATGAAACTCGTGTACAGGTCCTTCTCAAAAAATTAGCATATTGTGATAAAGTTCATTCTTTTCCATAATGTAATGATAAAAATTAAACTTTCATATATTTTAGATTCATTGCACACCAACTGAAATATTTCAGGTCTTTTATTGTTTTAAATTTGATGATTTTGGCATACAGCTCATGAAAACCCAAAATTCCTATCTCAAAAAATTTGCATATTTCATCCGACCAATAAAAGAAAAGTGTTTTTGATATTAAAAAAAAGTTAACCTTCAAATAATTATGTTCAGTTATGCACTCAATACTTGGTCGGGAATCCTTTTGCAGAAATGACTGCATCAATGCGGCGTGGCATGGAGGCAATCAGCCTGTGGCACTGCTGAGGTGTTATGGAGGCCCAGGATGCTTCGATAGCGGCCTGAAGCTCATCCAGAGTGTTGGGTCTTGCGTCTCTCAACTTCCTCTTCACAATATCCCACAGATTCTCTGTGGGGTTCAGGTCAGGAGAGTTGGCAGGCCAATTGAGCACAGTAATACCATGGTCAGTAAACCATTTACCAGTGGTTTTGGCACTGTGAGCAGGTGCCAGGTCATGCTGAAAAATGAAATATTCATCTCCAAAAAAGTACTTTGGACCACTGAGCAACAGTCCAGTGCTGCTTCTCTGTAGCCCAGGTCAGGCGCTTCTGCCACTGTTTCTGGTTCAAAAGTGGCTTGTAGCCCATTTGCTGCACACGCCTGTGCACGGTGGCTCAGGATGTTTCTACTCCAGACTCAGTCCACTGCTTCCGCAGGTCCCCTAAGGTCTGGAGTCGGTCCTTCTCCACAATCTTCCTCAGGGTCCGGTCACCTCTTCTCGTTGTGCAGCGTTTTCTGCCACACTTTTTCCTTCCCACAGACTTCCCACTGAGGTGCCTTGATACAGCACTCTGGGAACAGCCTATTCGTTCAGAAATTTCTTTCTGTGTCTTACCCTCTTGCTTGAGGGTGTCAATGATGGCCTTCTGGGCAGCAGTCAGGTCGGCAGTCTTACCCATGATTGCGGTTTGGAGTAATGAACCAGGCTGGGAGTTTTTAAAAGCCTCAGGAATCTTTTGCAGGTGTTTAGAGTTAATTAGTTGATTCAGATGATTAGGTTAATAGCTCGTTTAGAGAACCTTTTCATGATATGCTAATTTTTTGAGATAGGAATTTTGGGTTTTCATGAGCTGTATGCCAAAATCATCAGTTTTAAAACAATAAAAGATCTGAAATATTTCAGTTGGTGTGCAATGAATCTAAAATATATGAAAGTTTAATTTTTATAATTACATTATGGAAAAGAATGAACTTTATCACAATATGCTAATTTTTTGAGAAGGACCTGTATATGCATTGAAAGAAATAACTCAAGCTTTCAAACTTTCATTTTTTTTACAATGCTAATCTTTTTTTACAAAGCCAATCTTTTTTTCAATACCAATCTTTTTTTCAATGCCATCATTTTTTTCAGCTTCATTCAGGTGATACTGTTTTGACGCTTGTGTGTGCATGCGCATGAGGGGCGGGGCTTAAGCCCCCCATATGTTTGCATGAATGAGGCAGGAGGGAAACTCTGACTGTCCGAGGTGAGACGCGAGAAACAACAGGACATTTGCATTGCTAATAATCTGGTTTGTGGAAGAAAAAAAGACATAAACGGTTTCTTCTCAGTTTCTTCTATTGACCAGTAGACTAGGAGTCTTTGTGATAAAGTTTTATGCTTGTGTAGCCTGTCTTTGTTGGAGGCTCTCCTCATTACAGACAGTGTGGTATGAAGGGATGTAAATACACACTAGATAGGCTATACCATATTAAATAACTGTATTTATTTCAGATCCACAATACATATTTACAACACATGTCAATAATGTTAACAAATCAATTAAGACTGGTGTAAGCAAAGCTAACAACACTGACAACTTGTTTTTTTTATTAGATTGCAAAACGTAATTGTGACACAAACTCTAAACCAGAAGGTGACGGTAATGCGCGCCAACTGCCTTGGCAAACTGAGAAGAAACCGTTTATATCTTTTTATTATTATTATTCCACAAACCACATTATGATTTCTGTACACCTAGAGACTTTGAAACGATTTAGAAAAGACTCTTAAAGATTATCAGCTCACATCTAAAGACTTGGGTTAACAGTTTTTTAGTCTCAGACTAAAGATTTTATAAACACTGAATCTGGTTGGGACACTATTTAAAAGACTACACCTAGGCTATTTTAGCTTCCCGCAAAATTCCTCCCATTATGCTCAGCATTTTACAGTTTCTTTATGTGCGAATGTTGTAGCCTTCTTTGCCAAGATTAATGTTATGTCAAATAAAGACTTGCATTCAAAGTGGGTACTGTATCATCAAGTAACTGGTTAACTCTTTAATGCAAGGTGTTTAGATGCTGTACCACTTGCTCCATGCAGATGCACAGATAGCGCTGGTTTGTGCCTGTACTCCAGGGGGCAAGGTTCATATACACTTTGTAATTTATGGCCCATTACTCAGCCATGGAACACAAATATTGTATTTGTTGTGTATAGACCCTGCCAGGCTCCAAAGGTGGCTACAAAACTGTTATTTATAAATATGACACCTATGTTTATAGCCTACTTTCCCGCAGGAACAAAAAAATAATTGATATGTGGCAAGGTGCAAGACGATACTTTCTTCTTTTTTTTTGGGCTGTACTTTCTTGTAAAAAAAGATACGATAAAAAGGGACTCGAACCCACCATCATCGGTGATGTAATCCTGCTTATTAACCATTGTGCCATAGCAGTAAAGTACAACTCCACACAGCCAGGGTACACTGTAAGTGGACAGGACCCCCACACGGTCATATAGTTCAATGAACGGAGGGAACAGATTACGACTCCATGCGCATGGTTTATTAAACCAAGGGTACAGATTCTTACCCCTCAAAAATTATTTCTGCACCTGACCCCTGCCGGGATCTGTAGCTTTGTGCTTCCGCTTGTGTGAGAACAGCTTTATTGGTTGTTGGTTGATTTACGTCACAACGACTACACTAGGACTTGCGATAATATCCAACATGTTTGATTCGAAAGACTACAGAAAGACTGTCATAAATCGGGTCCCCAACTGCAGATTATCACCTTCCACAAACCACATTAGAAGCAAAGAAAATGTTGATCCCACTCGGACAGTCGGAGTTTCCCTCTTGCCTCGTTTAGGCAAACATATGGTGGGCTGAAGCCCCGCCCCTCATGCGCATGCACAAACAAGCATCAAAACAGTATCACCTGAATGAAGCTGAAAAAAAGATGGCATTGTAAAAAAAGACTGCCATTGTAAAAAAGGATTGCCATTGTAAAAAAAATTTAACTTTCAATACAAAAATTTTCACTAGATTTATTTCCAATTTAAAATTAATATTTTCAGTTACAATAATATTTTTCAATGCCAATTTTTATTTTCAATGCCAATATTTATTTTCAGTTTCATTTCAAGGTGATACTGTTCTGATCCCATACTACCTCTTTATTTTCCGTCTCCGTGTCCATAACATAAGAAAATAAAAACCCAGAGCAATTCATAATAAAGATTTTTCACACATATATCAAGTGGAGTACCATAGAAAAAGCTGTAGTGCCCCCGCTTATGAAAAGAAATTTGTTGGGCTTCTACTTGGTACTCAGACACCAGTTCTGAGCTCAACACTGCCAAACAGGTCACGTTAAAAAAAAGGATATATAAATACAAACAATATGGACAAATACATATGCAAGAGGTGAGGAGCAGAATTAGGGTTTTGAACTGTTAAAACCAATAACAGTAGAAGGGACAAAGCTTTTTCTGAAGCATACCCGCTTGCACCTGTGGCCTAACGGTGCGTTCACACCGAACCCGTTTGAAGTGTCATGGGCGTCAGGTTTTCATGTAAAGTCAATGCAGAAGCGCATTATTAAGCGAAAATTTCTGCCTCATGTCGGAAGCAGATTCGGTCACGAAAACTCATTTCTGCCTCATTCACGCGCCAGATAGCACGTCATTTTATGTGGTCCATTTTGTGCATTTGCGCGTCACGAGCGTTTTTGCATCTGCCGCTGAAGTTGAAATATCTGAACTTCGGCATTAATTCACGCCACATCAACCAGTCAGGAGCCCGGTGATGTGGTTTCACCTGATGCTGCGACCCAGGTCAAGGGGTCAGGTCCGGCAAAATTAATTAATTCAACATGGAGGAAATACTGATAACGGCTGTGGATAATTACCCCGAGCTATACGACACCAGTTGCTTTCTCTACAGAGACAGGAATAAAAAGGACCTCGCAAGGACAAATGTAAGTGAGGAGATAGGGCAACCTGGTAAGTTCATTTCACTTTTGAAAGTTTTCACGTTACTGACCCTGCGAACCTGCGCAGGGTACTCTCCACAGTAAATAGAGAATGGAGACTCTCTCTTCCAATGCTAGATCGACAGATGCCATCTTGCAAAAACACAGTCTGGCACTAGCTCCTCCCACAAGTAGCGTATTTCTGACTTGACGCATGTCAAAATGGTATATTTTGATGACCGTCCAAATTGTATATTTTGACGAATTGGACGCACGTCAAGGTGCGAATGTTCTAGAATCTTTGGAATAGTTGGCTCAACAGAGCTATGACTCTGTGTAAGTTTGGCAACTGTACTAAAAAGAAACCTAGGATTGTTCTTATTCGCCTCTATTAATGATGAAAAATATGCTGTTCTAGCTTGTCGAAGGGTCTTTTTATACAGCAGTAGATTGTTATTCCAAGTTAAATAGGAATCGTCTAGGCGTGTAGAGCGCCACTTTCTCTCCAACTTCCTAGTATTCAGCTTTAAACGATTAAACTCTGCGTTAAACGAAGGAGTCAGCCTCCTATGGCTAGCCACTTTCTTTTTTAAGGGGATACACTATCTAATGCCAAACGCAATGAGGAAGTAACGCTGTGAACCAGACCATCAATTTCTGAAGGGTTAGCGATAGAATTGCTGCCATCCACTGTGTTACCTTGAGACACTGAGGAAAGTAAGAATGGAACAGATTCTTTAAAAATTCTTACAGCATTGTCTGATAAAGCTCTACAATAATGAAATTTTCTTTCAGATTTAAGATGGTCAGTTAAAGTAAATTCAAAAGTTATCAAGAAGTGGTCAGACAGGACTGGGTTATGTGGGTAGACTGTTATTTCCTCACACTCAATACCGGATGTCAGTACAAGATCCAAAGTGTGTTTACCCGAGTGGGTCGATCCCTGTACTTTTTGAGTAAAGCCAATTGAGTCTAAAATAGCATTAAAGGCTGCATTTAGGCTATCACTTTCAGTATCCACATGAATATTAAAGTCCCCCACTATAATGACCCTATCAGTAATTAATACTAAATCAGATAAAAAATGTGAGATCTGATCCAAAAATTGAGAGTAAGGGCCTGGTGGACGATACAAAACCACAAACAAAAATGGTCTTAATGTTTTGCAACTTGGATGAGGAAAATTAAGGGTTAGATGTTCAAAAGAACTGTAGCTATCAATTGGTCTGGGCCTAATTAGTAAATCAGAACAAAAAATGGTTGCAACTCCTCCTCCTTGCTCAGTACTTCTAGGAGTGTGAAAATTTAAATGACTGGAAGGAGTTGACTCATTTATACTGACATAATCCTCCAGCTGCAACCAGGTTTCTGTGAGACAAAGGAAATCCATGTGATTATCACAAATCAAGTCATTTACTAACAATGTTTTTGAGGAGAGAGATCTTATGTTTAATAAACCACATTTAATAGATTTATTTTTCTTTTCAGTCAAAGTCATATTTATCTTTATGAGATTTCCATAATTTGCTTTTGTTGGCTTAACTTTTAATCCATTTATTTTGGCCGTGGGCAAGACACTGTTTCTATAGGGTAATGGGTGGGTAACAGTACAGAAGCAGCAGAGAGATGGTTAAACTACGACTCTCCTTCCTGGTCTGGACTCTGGGTTGTCAGTGTTTCGGAGGACTAATAAATTCGGCCATATTCCTAGAAAGAAGAGCTGCTCCATCCAAAGTGGGATGGATGCCATCTCTCCGGATCAGACCAGGTTTTCCCCAAAAAGTTTGCCAGTTATCAATGTAGCCCACATCGTTTGCAGGACACCACCCAGACAACCATTGATGGAATGACAGCATGCGGCTAAACATGTCGTCACTGGTCCAATCAGGCAGGGGACCAGAAAAGATTACAGAGTCTGACATTGTTTTAGCAAACTTACACACCGAAGCAACACTAATTTTAGTGACCTCCGATTGGCGTAACCGGGTGTCATTACCGCCAGCGTGAATAACAATCTTACTGTATTTACGCTTATCTTTAGCCAGCAGTTTCAGGTAGGATTTGATGTCGCCCGTTCTGGCCCCTGGCAAGCATTTAACTATGGTCAATGGTGTCTCTAATGCCACGTTTCTGACTATGGAGCTGCCAATTACCAGGTTCGGCTTCTCAGCGGGTGTGTCGCTGAGCGGGGAAAATCTGTTAGAAACGTGGACCGGTTGGTGGTGGCCCGGGGGCTGGGTCCTAGAACTATGCTTCCTACGTACAGTCACCCAGCTGGCCTGAGGTCCCGTCTGCGCGGGCTCTACCGGAGGACAGCTAGGAGGTTCTATCCTTGTTGGCTCCGTGCTGGCTAATGGGCTTCGGCTATCTGCTGGTTTTTCAACAGCGCGGAGCTGTGCTTCTAATTCTGATACCCTCGCCTCCAAAGCTACAAAAATATTACATTTATTACAGGTACCATTATCACTAAAGGAGGCAGGGAAGTAACTAAACATCTGTCAGAGAGAGCAAGAGAGAAGAGAAGAGTTAGAGACAGGAGAAAGAAGAGTAGCCATAGCCGCAATGAAGCTAAGCTAACTGAGCTAGCTAGACCTTGCCACCCCAAGAACAGCTGTGTGAAACACAAGGAGTTCCCAAAACGTAAAGTACACCACCACAAAACGTGTGTTTTAGTGTGCTTGTGTGTTAAAATAACTTAGAAAGGCCTCAGCACAGAGAAAATAAGATCAATTCAAGAGAGTCTGAACACCAAACAGCTTACAGGGACCACAACAGTGACAACAAGAAATGACGCAATACGGCTTACCCAGTCACAGGTTAGGACAGACAGGCACAGGAGAATCGGGGTGAAAATATGGAAGGAGCCAGAAGATAGACAAGCAAAAACATTAGATGATACTCTCCACAACTTCAGCCTGACCCAGCATGTCAAACAACCAACACACAATAAAGGACACACTCTGGACTTAATTATCAGCAAAGGTTTAAAAATTTCCAACATCTCTGTAATTAATATTGCATTTTATGACCATTTCTGTATTTTCTTTGAAAGTACCATCTCTGCTAAATTATCCAGCCACAGTAAGACCACAATAAAAAAGCGTTTTCTAGGGGACAGTTCAGTAGAAACCTTTCAACGTATTTACCCTTCCACCACATCTCCCTCATCTCCCAACTCAAACTCAGTAAATAAGCTGGTAGATAATTTCCTTGCGAAAATCTCAGACATCATGGATTCCATTGCTCCAACTAAAGTGAAAGTAGTCTCAGGTAGAAAGAAGTCTCCGTGGACAAGTAATCCACTGGTACGTAGTGAAAAAAGAGAGTGTTGACGAGCCGAGGGAAAATGGCGGAAAACTCGACTCCAGGTTCACTGTGAGATCTACAAAGAGAGACTGAATAGATATCAGCTAACTATAAAAGATGCTAGGGAATCGTTATTTTCTGAAATCATCAACAGAAACATTAATAATACACAGACTCTATTTGCAACAGTGGAAAGACTAACTAATCCTTTAGTGACAGTAGCCCCCTGAACTAAACTACCAGGGCCTGCAATGAATTTGCCAGCTTTTTCACTGAAAAGATTCTAACAATTAGACGGTCAATCTGTACCTCAATATCGAACCCACAACCAGTGCCATCCCCAATCAACAACAATGTAGAGAAAATGTCTGAATTCCACGAATTAAACCAGAACAGCCTTGAAAAAATCATAATCCAATTGAGCTCCTCCTCCTGCTGTCTTGATATCCTACCCACAGCTTTTCTAAAGAAAGTTCTTCCTGTTATTGGGTCTAATCTTATTCAAATAGTGAACTCATCCCTGCTATCAGGTGTCTTCCCTCAGGCTTTAAAAACATCTGGACAACATGTTAATGCAGAACTACAGGCCAATCTCTAATCTTCCATTCATCAGTAAGATTATTGAAAAAGCTATGTTTCAGCAGTTAAATAGATTCCTAACAATGACAAACCGTTTTGATGTTTTTTAGTCTGGTTTCCGTGCTCACCACAGCACCGAGACTGCCCTCGTCAAAGTATTCAATGACATCCGCATAAATACAGACTGTGGTAGAACCACAGTGCTGGTTCTGTTGGACCTCAGTCCAGCATTTGACACTGTTGATCATCATTTTTTATTGGAACGACTGGAGAGCTGGGTCGGACTTTCTGGTACACTACTTGGCTGGTTCGAGTCTTACCTAAAGAACAGGGACTTCTATGTTTTAATAGGAAACTTTTCATCAGAACGAACAGAAATTACATGTGGGGTGCCCCAGGGTTCCATCCTGGGGCCCCTCTTATTTAATATCTACATGCTCCCACTAGGCAAGATTATAGCAACCAATAACATTAGCTACCATAACTACACGGATGACACTCAGCTCTACATTACAATGTCACCAGGTGACTCTGAACCCATTCAAACCCTAAATCAATGCATTGACCAAATAAATGGATGGATGTGCCATAACTTTGTCCAGCTGAATTGAAACAAAACTGAAGTAATTATTTTTGGACCCAAGGAGGAATGATCAAGAGTCAGCACACAGTCAGTTAATACAGCTAGAAACTACTGATCAGGAAACCTAGGTGTAGTAATGGACTCAGACCTGAACCTCCAGGGTCACATAAAGGCAATAACAAGGTCAGCCTTCTGTCACCTGAAGAACATTTCTAGGATTAAACGACTGATGTCACAACAGGACCTAGAAAAACTCATCCATGCATTTATCTTTAGTCGGATTGATTACTGAAACAGCATCTTCACAGGTCTACCTAAAAAGTCAATCAGACAGCTCCAGCTGATCCAGAACGCTGCTGCTCATGTTCCTCACTAGAACCAGGAAAGTAGAGCGCATCACCCCAGTTCTAAAGTCCTCACACTGGCTCCCTGTAGCTCAGAGAATAGACTTCAAAATACTCCTACTAGTTTATAAATCATTACATGGCTTAGCACCAAAATATGTTCAAGACCTGTTGTCAAAGTACCAACCACCAAGACCACTCAGGTCCTCCAACTCTAGCCTACTAAACATCCCTAGACTCAGAATTAAACATGGAGAAGCAGCTTTCGGTTTCTATGCTCCCCTTATCTGGAACAGACTTCCTGACAAGTGTAGAGCTGCTGAAACTGTGAACTGCTTTAAATCGAGACTAAAAACCCATCTGTTTAGAATTGCCTTCGAGTAAATGCTTGATGTCATATGTATGAAATGTGTTCATGCTCTCTTGCTTTTTTGATCTTTCTCTTGCTTTGTTGTGTATCATGTGTAATGTGTGTTTCTTTTACTTTTAATTTCCAATGTTATATTCCATGTGTTTTTTTTATTGTTGTTTTTTTTTAAATCACCAAATCATGTAAAGCACCTTGAATTACCCTGCTGTTGAAAGTGTGCTATACAAATAAAATTGCCTTGCCTTGCCTTGCCACTTTTTATCTTTATATTTTAACCTGTTATTTTAATCTTCCTTCCAGTGTTTTCTCTATGGAAGCACTCTGTCTCGGGAGCGATGGTCGGCTGTGGCTGTCTGGGTACTCTCCAGGCAGCGCTTGGGTGGAGGTGGGGGTCTCGGTCTCGCCTCCTCTGGGTGCCCTGGGTCAGTGCCTTGGCTACTGCAGTTGATGTGATGCTGCCAGTGCAGATGCCTCGTTTGTTTCCTAACTTGGCTCATCTGTACTCAGCCCAATGTCCTTTTCATTGCTGCTCTTAAGTGTGTGTGTATACATGAAGGTTGGGTCTGGGGGAGGGGGGTATAACTATTATCATGCTTTTAATTATGTGGGGGAAGGATGGGAATGTGGTCTTTGTGGGGTGATTTTAATTCTGCAAAGCACTTTGAGTTGCAATTGTTTTTTGAAAAGCACTTTATAAATAATGTTTATTTGATTGATTGAACACTCATGTTTTTGGACTGTGAGAGGAAGCCAGAGAACCCAAAGGGAATCTACGTATGCACAGGGAGACAAGCATACTCCATGCAGAAAGACCCCAGAAAGAACCCAGGCCGGGATTCAAACCCAGCTTCAAGGCAACAGTGCTGCCAACGGCGCCACTGGGCAGCCTGATATAGCAAACATGTCGATTATAAAAACATAATTCCCATGGCAAAACATGATGATGGCAACATTGTACTGTGGACGGATTTTACAGCAGGGTCAGGGAAACAGGTCAGAGTTGATGGGAAGACGTGTTGATATGAGGCGGGCATGAAAGAACACAATTTTAAGAGGAGGCAAAGGACTTGGATCAAAGGTTAATCTTCCAGCAGAAATCAAAATTACAATGCAACTGTTTAGATCAAAGTGTATTTCTGTATTTAAATGGCCCAGTCAAAGTGCAGACCTAAATCCAATTCAGAATTTGTAAACTGCTGTTTTGTAAAGAAGAAGGTGCAAAAATGTCACTCTCCAGATGTGCAAACTGCCGTAGACAAAGATACACCCTAAATGACTTACAGCTGTAACTGCAGCAGAGGGTGGCTCTACACAGGAAAGAGCGGGGCTGAATACAAATCCATGTCACAATTACACTTATAAAAGTGTAAAAGGCCAAACTTTATACTTTTTTTCTGCTTCAATTATATACTATGTGTTCATCTATCACATAAAATCACATTAACACATTTTGTAGTTTGTAGTGGTAATCTGACGAAATGGGGGGGAAATCAAGAGGAGTGAATACTTTTATGATAAAACCTTTTTGTCTGGTTTACCTTACAACAAGAAGAGGTCTAGTTTATTATGACGTCTGAGTAAAAAAACTAAACAAGCAGAGTAAAGCTTCAGGGACATACTGTGGTACTGTCCCCCTTAAAAAGTCTGCAATTTTAAACCTGCTGTATGTTTCAATCAGCTGCACACACACACGCACACAGAAAAAAGTCCAGTTACTTATTAGATAGAATACGGCTGGAACCTTCTCCTCCTCCCCACATACTTAACCCTGGACCTCACCTGTGTGTTGTCTGTGAGTCAACAGAGATAACGGCGTAGGAAATTCCCGCCTCAGTGGCTGGGTGCCTCTGGGTTCGACCAGCTCTGGGGATATGTACGGAGGAGGCCGAGGACTCATGGGAAATGAGGCATCATCTACCTTTGTGTGTCAGTCCTGCCTCCTCTTCCCCAGCTGCTTTTACACCTACACCGTCCTCCACCTTCGAGCATCCCAGTCCCGTTGCTTGCTCTCCCGTTTCTTGCGTCTCCCTTCTCCTACCTCTCCATCCTCCTCCCTCCACTCCGCTTCACATCAAAGATTTAAAGAAAGACTGAATGTGTCTTTTAGATGTGGTGTTAGTTTTGCCAAGCCAAACGATCAGAGGATTGTCGTTGAAATCAACTTTCGATTTTTAGATTATGTAACATTACGTAACTTAATCTGTTACAGTGCATACACTGCGGAGGTGCATTACCCTGTGCTTCTGGTAACAAAACTTAGATTTTTAGGTTTTACCAAAAAAATGCCAGCAAGCACAGTTTATGGTCAGTTGACTATGGGCCTTTAGCTGAAGGCATAAGACCTGACATGCCCATCAGCGTGTTCAGATGGGATTGTAAAAAACAACTTGTTAGATTACAGACAAATAAAACTGACTGAATTACTGGTAAAATTCCTGTGTTGAATCTATTTTTTTTATAAATAATATTTTATTATTTACAAGTAAAATAACTTGTTGGATTACAGACAAATAAAACCGACTGAATTACTGGTGAAATTCTTGTGTTAAATCTTTTCTTTTTTTATGAATATTTTATTATTTTCACAGTAATACCAAAAGCCAATATACATTCTATTTCCCCTTACCCATCTGAACCCCCCCCCCCCCTTACCATGTCATCACCTAGAGCTACTGTACTGACAAACTGACATCTGTTTCAAATAAAATAACATTAATAATAATACAAACTGCCAGAAAATGCACAATACAAAAAACATAAATGAAAACAATAGCAACTCAATAAATACAAATATATGTGGATCCCCTAAGACTAATAAAAAGTTCAATGTCTTAACACCTACACTTTAAATCCTTAGTTCTGTTTCTGCGCTGTACTCGGACTTTCGGATCACGTGATGATCCATCTGATCCCCGCATACAGACAGAGGCTGAAGCTCTCCAAACCTGTCGTGAGGACTAAAAAACTGTGGAGCAACGAGGCTGTGGAGGAGCTTCGCACGTGTTTAGTAACTACAGACTGGGATACAATGAGGGCTACTTCTAACAGCTTGGATGAGTTTACGGATACTGTCACCTCCTATATGCACTTCTGCGAGGACAACATTGTGCCATCACGCACCAGGGTGAGTTATAATAATGACAAACCCTGGTTTACTCCTAAACTCAAACAGCTGTGGCCAGAAAAGAGAAAGGCATTCAGAAGCAGAGACAAGGACTGCTACAGAGAGGCCAAGTACAGGTTCAGAAAAGAAGTGAACACTGCTAAACACCAGCACTCTGAGAATATTCAGCAGCAGATCTCAGAGAACGACTTGGCCTCTGTGTGGAAAAGTTTTAGGATCATTACCAAATACAAGCCTAAAACTCCCCACTCCACTGATGACTTGCTGTTGGCCAACACCCTCAACGACTTTTACTGCCGTTTTGACCACCCACCAAGCAGCCCTCACACCTCCACCAGTCCCAACAATAGAGACACTTTGGACACTCATCCCCCCACCCCCACCACAGAGTAATTAACACCATCAAAGACTTCACCCACAGCAACCCCCTCCTCACCCCTCACCTTTGACGAACTCACATCAACTCCAACTAAAACCCTTCATATTCATGAAGCAGGTGTGAGGAAACAGTTTAAGAGCCTAATGCTAGAAAAGCTCCCGGCCCAGACGGTGTGTCTCCTGCCACTCTCAGACACTGTGCAAATGAGCTGGCCCCAGTGTTCTCTGGCATTTTCAACTACTCACTGCAGGCATGTCGTGTGCCTGCCTGCTTCAAGACCTCCACCATAGTCCCTGTCCCCAAGAAGCCAAGGATCACTGGACTTAATGACTACAGACCTGTGGCTCTGACATCTGTGGTCATGAAGTCATTTGAGCGCCTGGTTCTGTCCTATCTCAAGACCCTCACGGCCCCCATCCTGGACCCTCTGCCGTTTGCCTACAGAGCCAACAGGTCTGTAGATGATGCCATCAACATAGCTTTTCACTTCATCCTGCAGCATCTGGACTTCCCGGGAACCTGTTTGTGGACTTCAGCTCTTCCTTCAACACCATCCTCCCAGACCTTCTCCGAGGCAAGCTATCCCAGATGAACGTGACTTCCTGACGGACAGGAAGCAGCATGTGTGGCTGAGAAAAAATATCTCGGACTCTCGGACCATCAGCACTGGCTCCCCTCAGGGCTGTGTTATTTCTCCTCTGCTCTTCACCAACTGCTGCACCTCCAACCACCAGTCTGTCAAACTATTTAAGTTTGCAGATGACACCACCGTTATTGGACTCATCTCGGACGGGGATGAGTCTACGTACAGGATGGAGGCTGAACGTCTGGTGTCCTGGTGCAGCCGCAACAACCTGGTGCTGAACGCCCAGAAGGCAGTGGAGATTAATTGTGGACTTTAGGAAGCACACAGCCCCACTCCCCCCCATTGTCCTGACTGACACCCCCATCACCACTGTGGACTCATTCTGCTTCCTGGGTACCACCATCACCCAGGACCTCAAGTGGGAGCCCACCATCACCTCGGTCATAAAGAAGCCCCAGCACAGGATGTACTTCTTGAGGCAGCTGAAGAAATTCAACCTGCCAACACGGATGATGATGCAGGTCTACACTGCAATCATCGAGTCCATCCTCACCTCCTCCATCACCGTGTGGTATGCTGGAGCTACCATCAGGGACAAACAGAGACTGCAGCATGTTGTGCGCTCTGCTGAGAAGGTGATTGGCTGCAGACTCCCATCTCTGCAGAACCTGTACACCTCCAGGATACTTGGGCGTGCAGGTCGGATCACATCCAACCCTTCTCACCCTGGACACAGACTGTTTGGCCTGCTTGGCCTGCTCCCCTCAGGCAGGAGGCTCCGGTCCATTCGGACCAGAACCTCTCGCCATGAGAACAGTTTCTTCCCCTCTGCTGTTGGACTCATGAACAATAACCCTAAGACTGTTCCCACCATCCGCTCAGTTACATGACCCATATTGTGGTTTTGTTGCACCTGTCTGATTTGCACCGATCATTACCTGCACTCATGTATATAACAATCTGTTTAGCATATTATATTTTTATTTAAGTGTTTTTCTGTTTGTTCTTGTATGTTTGCACAAAGTAAAGCAGCAATTTCCTAATGTTGTAAACCTACCCAACATTTGGCAATAAAACCCTTTCTGATTCTGATTCTGATTCTGATCCCCCCAGACTTTGTAAATATTTGCCCAATTTCTTATAATAAACTTCCAACCTATCTGATCTCTTGAAATACATTTTTTCCAACGCTACAACTCTGGCTGCATGCTCCCACTAGCCCAGATTATAACAACCAATAAGATTAACTATCATAACTATGCAGATGATACTCAGCTCTACATTACGATGTCACCAGGTGACTTTGAACCCATCCAAACCCTAAGTAAATGCATCGAGGAAGTTAATGGATGGATGTGCCATAACTTTGTCCAGCTGAACAGAAACAAAACAGAAGTAATTAATTTTGGACCTAAAGAGGAACGATCAAGAGTCCGCACACAGCTTCAGTTAATACAGCTAGAAACTACTGATCAGGCCTGAAATTTAGCTGTAGTGATGGACTCAGACCTGAACCTCCAGGGTCACATAAAGGCAATAACAAGGTAAGCCTTCTATCACCTGAAGAACATTTCTAGGATTAAAGGACTGATGTCACAACAGGACCTTGAAAAACTCATCCATTCGCTTAGTCGGATTGATTACTGCAACAGCGTTGTCACAGGTCTGCCTAAAACGTCAATTAGACAGCTGCAGCTGATCCAGAATGCTGCTGCTCGTGTTCCTCACTAGAACAAGGAATGTAGAGTACATCACCCCAGTTTTAAAGTCCTTACACTGGTTCCTTGTAGCTCAGAGAATAGACTTCAAAATACTTTTACTAGTTTAAATCATTGAATGGCTTAGCACCAAAGTATGTTGAAGATCTACTTTTACTATACCAACCCCTCAGACCACTCAGGTCCTCGAATTCCTGTCTACACAACATCTCTAGAATTAGAACCAAACATGGAGAAGCAGCTTGCAGTTTCTTTGCTCCTCTAATCTGGAACAAACTTCCAGACAACTGCAAAGCTGCTGAAACACTGAGTTCTTTTAAATCCCAATTAAAAACTTATTTGTTTAGAGCTGACTTTGAGTAATGTTTTCATGTATCTTATGCTTTGTGTGTGCTTCTTGCTTTATTGCTGTTTTTACTTTATATGCTTTGTCTGTGTTTTACTGCTATTTTAATTTTACCACTTAATCATGTAAAGCACCTTGAATTACTGTGTTTTTTTTGTGATAATATTTTTTATTGGTTTTTCCAAACAAACCCCCCCCAAAAAAAACAACAACGACAAGCAAATGAACAAACAGATGTGACAAGCATAAATTAGACAGTAGTAACAAGATCAACAAAGAAAATAGCATGGTAGTATAGCATAACAAAATAATGGTAATAATGGCAACAATGACAATACTACCAAACATATCAAATCAAATAAACAAAATATACACTACCGTTCAAAAGTTTGGGGTCACCCAAACAATTTTGTGTTTTCCATGAAAAGTCACACTTATTTACCACCATACGTTGTGAAATGAATAGAAAATAGAGTCAAGACATTGACAAGGTTAGAAATAATGATTTGTATTTGAAATAAGATTTTTTTTACATCAAACTTTGCTTTCATCAAAGAATCCTCCATTTGCAGCAATTACAGCATTGCAGACCTTTGGCATTCTAGCTGTTAATTTGTTGAGGTAATCTGGAGAAATTGCACCCCCACGCTTCTAGAAGCAGCTCCCACAATTTGGATTGGTTGGATGGGCACTTCTTGCGTACCATACGGTCAAGCTGCTCCCACAACAGCTCAATGGGGTTCAAATCTGGTGACTGCGCTGGCCACTCCATTACCGATAGAATACCAGCTGCCTGCTTCTTCTCTAAATAGTTCTTGCACAATTTGGAGGTGTGTTTTGGGTCATTGTCCTGTTGTAGGATGAAATTGGCTCCAATCAAGCGCTGTCCACTGGGTATGGCATGGCGTTGCAAAATGGAGTGATAGCCTTCCTTATTCAGAATCCCTTTTACCCTGTACAAATCTCCCACCTTACCAGCACCAAAGCAACCCCAGACCATCACATTACCTCCACCATGCTTAACAGATGGCGTCAGGCATTCTTCCAGCATCTTTTCAGTTGTTCTGCGTCTCACAAACGTTCTTCTTTGTGATCCAAACACCTCAAACTTGGATTCATCCGTCCACAACACTTTTTTCCAGTCTTCCTCTGTCCAATGTCTGTGTTCTTTTGCCCATCTTAATCTTTTTCTTTTATTGGCCAGTCTCAGATATGGCTTTTTCTTTGCCACTCTGCCCTCAAGCCCAGAATCCCGCAGCCGCCTCTTCACTGTAGATGTTGACACTGGTGTTTTGCGGGTACTATTTAATGAAGATGCCAGTTGGGGACCTCTGAGGCGTCTGTTTCTCAAACTAGAGACTCTAATGTACTTATCTTCTTGCTCAGTTGTGCAACGCGGCCTCCCACTTCTTTTTCTACTCTGGTTAGAGCCTGTTTGTGCTGTCCTCTGAAGGGAGTAGTACACACCGTTGTAGGAAATCTTCTATTTCTTAGCAATTTCTCGCATGGAATAGCCTTCATTTCTAAGAACAAGAATAGACTGTCGAATTTCAGATGAAAGTTCTCTTTTTCTGGCCATTTTGAGCGTTTAATTGACCCCACAAATGTGATGCTCCAGAAACTCAATCTGCTCAAAGGAAGGTCAGTTTTGTAGCTTCTGTACCGAGCTAAACTGTTTTCAGAGGTGTGAACATGATTGCACAAGGGTTTTCTAATCATCAATTAGCCTTCTGAGCCAATGAGCAAACACATTGTACCATTAGAACACTGGAGTGATAGTTGCTGGAAATGGGCCTCTATACACCTATGTAGATATTGCACCAAGAATAGTCATTTACCACATTAGCAATGTATAGAGTGTATTTCTTTAAAGTTAAGACTAGTTTAAAGTTATCTTCATTGAAAAGTACAGTGCTTTTCCTTCAACAATAAGGACATTTCAATGTGACCCCAAACTTTTGAACGGTAGTGTATGTGGAGAGTGCCACATAGCCCAGGTGGAAATTAGCTCAGTGATTATAGATCCAAATTCAGCCTTAGATTGTTACATAGAGATATTAAAGTAAATAAGATCTTGTAATCGGTTTGGCTTCACAATGTTTTCCTCGATAGGATGCCAAGATACACAAGATGCCATGTCAAACCATGTGTAGAGAGGGCGCAACACGAAGGACCAACGATACAATTGAAAGTTTGGGAGTCCTAAACCTAGAACAGGTGGTCCCTAGGGAATTACCGTGTTGTTGAAAGTGTGCTATACAAATTAAATTGCCCTGCCTTGCCTAATTCACTCAACCACTCGCGAACCCCCGGAATTCCCCCACCCTTCCAATCTCTAATAATTACTCATCTGGCAATCATGATGGCAGATTGGACCCAGCTTCTTAAGTGTTTATTTCACAGACAGCTGTATCTCCAAAGACAAATAACTTAGGGCTGAAAGGAATATGGACCTCTGAAAGTTCACACAAAATAGTATGAACCCTGTACCAAAACTGCTGAACTTTATCAAAAGCCCATAAAAGAGGAATCAGACTACCTTCTTCTGAATGACATCTTCAACAGAATGGGGTGTCCCTCAAGCCTAATCTGTGTAGTCTTGCAGGGGTCCAATGCAACCTATGCATAATTCTGAACTGTATGAGCTGTGTCCTAATATCACTTGACATTAGTTTAATCTCCTTGAAAATCCTATCCTCATCATTCAAAGAAAGCTATAAATCTTTCTCCTAGGCTTTCTTTAGGGCTGAGAGAACAGTTTCACCTACTTTTTCCATTAACATGGAATAGTATACTGAGGTCTCATGCCCTTTCCCATAATATGACAACACTGTCTAAAAATTCTCCTTTCCTAGGAGCTGATGTAATAGATCCAAAGACCCCCAGTAGCATATGGCGAAGCTGTAGGTATCTGAAGAAGTGAGATCTTGGTACTTCAAACTGTTGTCTAATCTCCTCAAATGTTTTAAGTATGCCATTGTCATATGAATCACCCAGAACTCCAACGCCTCTGTCCAACCAGTCCTTCCAGAGATATGGCAATTTACCCATACATAATTTTGGGTTCAACCAAATACTTGATGAGGCATATATGGATTAAAACTAAACATTTAGGCAGGTTTGGTCCAAATTTTCATCAATTGGTCAGTTATTGGGTGTGTTTTTGCTTTTGAAGCCAGTTTTGTAGATAATGATTGCATAGATGGCAATGATGCAAGGGCATCTTGTTCCATACACAACCAGGGGGAGCCCTTTCAGGGAGAAGAGACCTAAGTGTCGTAAATTAAATGCATAATAATAGAATAGTGTTGTGATTGCATTGCTCATAAGATGAACTGAACAGACTGTTGGAAGACCACATTTCCCAGCAATCCTAGCAGTGACCCCCAACACACTCCTATTGGTCCGTGACCACCCATAGTGACATCGGCGATGACATCACAGCCAGGGGCTATAAATAGTAGCCCATTTTCAAACTGTTCTCGGCAGAGGTTTCAGAGAGAAACTAAGGCACAACAGAGGACATCTCACCGGTGAAGATTCTCTTTTTTTCTGACCCACTGGACCGGGGAAGAACTCATTTCAAAGCTTCGAAGTGCTCACCCCGTTTGCATAACCAGGGTGCGCGATATAAGAACTGTTCCAAGATAGTTCTTTAGACGTCGACTTGCAAGCCCAGCCTGCATTTGGGCCACACGGTCCTTAAATCCTGTACAGGTTTTTGTTAGAACTCTTCCTTTTCTTGCTCAACCACGGAAACAATTCGCTCTCCTTCTAGTGGACTGGACCTCCTTCAAAGCAAAGTAGAACTGAACCGGTTAATTTATACTAATATTGTGTGTGGGCGGAGATAAATAGAGAAAATAGAGTTTTAACGAGTTAGATCACGTTCATTGTTGGTTTAAAGTGTTTTTAAGCGCTGTACCTGTTTGCTCATTTTTGCGTCGCCGCACGCATAAGTTTGAGCTGTAATTGCTGTGTTTGTTTTATCCTGAGCAGATCACGCCTTTCTTCCTTTTTCCTTCCTTCCTCTCTCTCTCTCTCTCTCTCTCTCTCTCTCTCTCTCTCTCTCTCTCTCTCTCTCTCTCTCTCTCTCTCTCTCTCTCTCTCTCTCTCTCTCTCTCTCTCTCTCTCTCCCTGATCACCGTCGGCAGAGTCGGGCTTGATCCGGCCTGCGTTAGCTGGTCTTAGCTGAAAATTTTAACTCCATTCTCTTTGAGGCCTTCCACATGGATGCTTCAACCCATGTGCTCTGTCCATTTTAACCACAGCTATTTTATGGCCCTTTGTCTCCTTACACTACATGTGCCCCTCTCCATCTTGGCACAGAACTGAGATTTATGACTTTGTCTCCTAGGCTATCTGTGATTTGAGCCCCCTGGAGTGAGGGCCCCCCTCCTCAGCCATTCTGGCTGATTCATTTCATGTAAATTGCGTTTATTGTTCACCTATTATTGTTTTCTAAGATCTGTAGTAGTTTTGCATGCTTTAGAATAGATGGGATTTTTTTTATTTTCTAAATAAAGTCCCCTAAACTTAAAGAGAAGTTGTCGGGGATTACTTAGAGTGATGCGTACAATTAATGTCCACAGCGTAAGAACTTATTCCTTCATTTGTTTAGGCAAGGCAAGGCAATTTTATTTGTATAGCACACTTTCAACAGCAGGGTAATTCAAGGTGCTTTACATGATTTGGTGATTTAAAAAAAACACATAAAAGAAACACACATTACACATGATACACCATAAAGCAAGAGAAAAATTAAAAAAAGCAAGAGAGCATGAACACATTTCATACATATGACATCAAGCATTTACTCAAAGGCAATTCTAAACAGATGGTTTTTAGTCTCGATTTAAAGCAGTTCAGAGTTTCAGCAGCTCTACACTCGTCAGGAAGTCTGTTCCAGATAAGGGGAGCATAAAAAGTGAAAGCTGCTTCTCCATGTTTAGTTCTGAGTCTGGGGATGTTTAGTAGGCTAGAGTTGGATGACCTGATTGGTCTTGGTGGTTGGTACCATGACAACAGGTCTTCAACATATTTTGGTGCTAAGCCATGTAATGATTTATAAACTAGTAAAAGTATTTTAAAGTCTATTCTCTGAGCTACAGGGAGCCAGTGTAAGGACTTTAGAACTGGGGTGATGTGCTTTACTTTCCTGGTTCTAGTGAGGATGCGAGCGGCAGCGTTCTGGATCAGCTGCAGCTGTCTGATTGACTTTTTAGGCAGACCTCTGAAGATGCTGTTGCAGTAATCAATCCGACTAAAGAGAAACGCATGGATGAGTTTTTCTCGTGTTGCAAAATCAGTCCTTTAATCCTAGAGATGTTCTTCAGGTGATAGAACGCTGACCTTGTTATTGCCTTTATGTGACCCTGGAGGTTCAGGTCTGAGTCCATTACTACACCTAGGTTTCGAACCTGATCAGTAGTTTCTAGCTGTATTAATTGAAGCTGTGTGCTGACACTTAATCGTTCCTCCTTGGGTCCAAAAATAATCACTTCAGTTTTTTTTCTATTCAGTTGGAGAAAGTTATGGCACATCCATCCATTTATTTGGTCAATGCATTGATTTAGGGTTTGAATGGGTTCAGAGTCACCTGGTGACATTGTAATGTAGAGCTGAGTGTCATCCGTGTAGTTATGGTAGCTAATGTTATTGGTTGCTATAATCTTGCCTAGTGGGAGCATGTAGATATTAAATAAGAGGGGCCCCAGGATGGAACCCTGGGGCACCCCACATGTAATTTCTGTTCGTTCTGATGAAAAGTTTCCTATTGAAACATAGAAGTCCCTGTTCTTTAGGTAAGACTCGAACCAGCCAAGTACTGTACCAGAGAGTCCGACCCAGCTCTACAGTCGTTCCAATAAAATATCATGATCAACAGTGTCAAATGCTGCACTGAGGTCCAACAGAACCAGCACTGTGGTTCTTCCACAGTCTGTATTTTTGCGGATGTCATTAAATACTTTGACGAGGACAGTCTCGGTGCTGTGGTGAGCGCGGAAACCAGACTGAAAAACATCAAAACGGTTTGTCATTGTTATGAAGCCATTTAACTGCTGAAACACAGCTTTTTCAATAATCTTACTGATGAATGGAAGATTATAGATTGGCCTGTAGTTCTGCATTAACATGTGGTCCAGATTTTTCTTCTTTAGCAGTGGTTTAATAACTGCTGTTTTTAAAGCCTGAGGGAAGACACCTGATAGCAGTGATGAGTTCACTATTTGAACAAGATCAGAACCAATAACAGGAAGGACTTTCTTTAGAAAAGCTGTGGGTAGGATATCAAGACAGCAGGAGGAGGAGCTTAATTGGATAATGATTTTTTCAAGGCTGTTCTGGTTTAATTCGTGGAATTCAGACATTTTCTCTACATTGTTGTTGATTGGGGATGGCACTGGTTGTGGGTTCAATATTGAGGTACAGATTGACCGTCTAATTGTTAGAATCTTTTCAGTGAAAAAGCTGGCAAATTCATTGCAGGCCCTGGTAGAATTTAGTTCAGGGGCTACTGTCACTAAAGGATTAGTTAGTCTTTCCACTGTTGCAAATAGAGTCCGTGCATTATTAATGTTTCTGTTGATGATTTCAGAAAAGAACGATTCCCTAGCATCTTTTATAGTTAGCTGATATCTATTCAGTCTCTCTTTGTAGATCTCACAGTGAACCTGGAGTCGAGTTTTCCGCCATTTTCTCTCGGCTCATCGACACTCTCTTTTTTCACTACGTACCAGTGGATTACTTGTCCACTGAGACTTTTTTCTACCTGAGACTACTTTCACTTTAGTTGGAGCAATGGAATCCATGATGTCTGAGATTTTCGCAAGGAAATTATCTACCAACTTATTTACTGAGTTTGAGTTGGGAGATGAAGGGGAGGTGGTGGAAGGATAAATACGTTTAAAGGTTTCTACTGAACTGTCCCCTAGAAAACGCTTTTTTATTGTGGTCTTACTGTGGCTGGATAATTTAGCAGAGATGGTACTTTCAAAACAAATACAGAAATGGTCAGATAATGCAATATTAATTACAGAGATGCCGGAAATATTTAAACCTTTGCTGATAATTAATTCCAGAGTGTGTCCTTTATTGTGTGTTGGTTGTTTGACATGCTGGATCAGTCCGAAGTTGTGGAGAGTATCATCTAATGTTTTTGCTTGTCTATCTTGGGGGTTGTCGGTATGGATGTTAAAGTCCCCCACGATGATTAGTTGGTCATAGTCGTTACATTTTACAGAAAGAAGGTCATTGAAATACCTGGTCTGGTATCCTGCTTGGCTGCAAGGCCCTGTTGGACGGGGGGCATCGACTGAGATGATCTTCCCAGTAACTGAACATCCACTGTGTCCTGTTATTAACTTTTTACTTTCTGTAACATAGAAAGTTCTCTTATATCAGATCTTCTGTTCCTTCTGTGTTTCTGCTCTGTCTTCTCAAACCCCCAGACGTGCGTGGCAGAAGGCCGCTCCTACTGAGCCTGGTTCTGTTGGAGGTTTCTTCCTGTTAAAGGGGAGTTTTTCCTCTCCACCGTTGCTACATGCTTGCTCAGTATGAGGGATTGCTGAAGGATTGCTGTGGTTGGAAAGTCTGCATCAACGGGGCCCAACCTCACACCAATGACTGACGCAATCTGCTGGGATTCCTTAAATAGGAAACTTTTTAACTGATTGGAATGTTTGTATAAATGTATTGAAATGACTTCTTGTTAAGTGCCTTGAGATGACATCTGTTGTGAATTGGCGCTATATAAATAAACTGAATTGAATTGAATTGAAATGAAATCATTAAAGAAGTTAGAGTTAAGTTTTGGTGGTTTATATAAACTTAGAAATAACGCTTTGTTAGGCTCATTTATCTGGGTGGCCTGGTATTCAAAAGAATCAAACGTGCCCAGAGTTACCTTTTTAAAGTTCATTGAGTTGTGAAAGATGGTGGCTACACCTCCACCTCGTCTGTGTTTTCTGTTCTCGATTAAGAAATTGTAATTTGGAGGACTAGATTCTATTAATGAAGTTGTTTCGTTATTTTCATCTAGCCAAGTTTCTGATAAAAAAAGGGCGTGTAAATTATGCTCAGTGATGAAGTCATTGATAAGAAAAGACTTCCCGGCTAGAGATCTAATGTTTAATAAAGCTAACTTAAGTATTGTGATGATGGGCAGCTGAACCTTCTGACAGGTTATCAATTTGAGATTTTGTTTAATATGAGAGCGTGTGGTTGACGGTTTATGTTTCCTGCTGCTGATAATCACTGATATAGCCTCAGGGGTACCGGGTGAATTCTGGGAGACGGTAGGGGTGGATTTATTGCCCGGTTCCCTCAAATATCAAATATCTGTAATAATCAGTGGGGGGAAGCTCCCAGGCTTATTGACACTAGTCCCAGGCGTTTGGTGTAGTCTAAGTTTAGGTGTTAATTGTGTCCCAAATTTGATTTGCTCGTTCAGTCTGTCTGTAAAGTTTCTAAATGGAGACTCATTTGATGTGGCTGAGTCACAGGAAGATGAAGACTTAATCTCTGATGGTTGTTTATCTGTTCGGTCCTGTGGTGTCATCATGACTTGCTGTTTTTGTTCTCTGATATCCATGGGCGCCTCAAGGTCAGCTTTTGGGAGCAAGTGTTTTGCTTTCTGATTTTGATAAGAAAAAATGTTTGCTGCTAAGAGGCTTACTCCGGCCTTGTTCAGATAACGCATCCCTTCTTTGAACAGATGATTAGCACTTCCAAATACTTTGAAATTATTAATAAATGTGAACGACTTCTCAGCTGACTGTTTCTTCAACCATTTATGGAGCATGCGGAGTCTGCTAAATCTTTCATCATTCCCTTCAGGGACTGGTCCGCTGATGAGGATGTTTACGTTAAGTCCATCAAGTCTCTGTAGGAGATCAGAAAAGTCTCTCTTCAGAATCTCTGATTGTCTCATTGCGATATCTGCTGATCCAGCGTGAATGACAAGCTTTTCCAAAGCAGGATGTTGGTCCAAGATTTTAGGGATTTTTTCTGATATTTCTCTCACTGTATTTTTGTAGCAGCTATAAACTTTGGTATTCTTGCTACAAAAAGCCTCAGTTCCATTAATTGATCCGTCTTGTATGATAACAATCTTTGCTGAGGGGGCTCTTACTTTGTTATGTGTCTGTTTGATGCGGCTGGGTTTCTCCTGGTGGCTTTGACTGGTCCCGGGGGCTGCGTCATCTTTCAGGGAACTCAAGGCTGCGAATCTGTTTTTCAGTGGGATTCCAGGTGGAGAATTATCTCTTGTTTTTGGCTGAAACCTCTTTTGTTTACTTTTAGCAGAAGCGGCAGTTCTGGGTTCAGAGGTTTCTCTGTGCCGGAGTTTCTTTTGTTTTTTCTTCCTCGGAGAACAGGCTGGGGTTGATGATTCCGTGCGTTTTAATGCTGGCCAGTCTTCATTATAGTGCGGAGTTCTGCCGCTCAGACGCCTGTAGGGAGTCTCTGTGACACGGTTAGACTGATGTAACACCGGGCTGATAGGCTGTTCCCTGTTTGTATTCAACGGTAAAGTTGTGTCATTTTGTCCATAATCAGCGTGAAGATCAAAATTAATTTCCAGACGACGTAGCTTCGTTTCAATGCCCTCAATTCTGTGGAGCAGTTTTTCAAAATCCTCAGCTGAGCAAAAAACCATGTTGATAAGTCCATAAAAAAGTAATCCAAGTAGAGATCTGGTCTAATACAGAAACTCCAGGGGCTGGGTAGATAAAGTAACTAAGAAAAAGTTAAGAAAAGAAAATAAGAAAAGCAAACAGAAAATAAAATAAAGTGAATGGATCTGGAGAGAGACAGAGAGCAGCTGCTCCTCCTTCAGCAGTCGCACAGAACAGAGTAGGGTTATTTAATTATCTCAGCCTTATCAGGCTGGTAATCATAAACTGAGACTGAACAATTTTGCAACTGTATTCCTGGAATGCACCAGGATGGTGACCCCAATGTAGCGGTTGGGCGAGCTCCAGCAGCATTGGCCAGAGGCCCCGCCCAGAACTCATCTGTAATGTGATAAGCTTGATTGTCTGGAGTGCGCATGCGTCGGCGTCCATCTCAAACAAGAAACCTGCCAACTCCGGCTTCTTAATTAACACGGTTATAATTGGTTTTTTATCCTTTTTTTCATTTTGTTTTTTATGACTAGTTTTAACTGTTTTTATCACCACTAAGTTTTAGCGACTTATTTCATTTTATTGGGGCGTTTTTAATCAGAGCACAGACTCTATCATGGCTCCACTCACCTGTAGCTCCGGGTGTGAAGGCTAGGTCAACCTCACCAAGAAAATCATAGAATTGGAGCAGAGGATCTCTACTCTCCACCAAATCCAGGACCACGAGCGCAACGTGGACATCCTGTTCGGACGGACTTTCGCCGCCGCCACCAGTGCCCAGCTGGCCGCCACAATTCCCTGCCAGCCAGGTGAAGCTGTGGAGGGGGAATCCATCGCTGGGTCTCCAGGCGGACTCGGACTGACCAACACCGGCGGCGGTATAACAACTGCGGCAGAGGAGGAGCACTTGTTCCAGCTGGGGGCTAAACCAAAAGCCCCCATTAGCTCCACTCCGGTGCCCCAGGGTGCATGGTCGACGGTCGGGCCTGGCCGCTCCCCCTCCCGGCCTTCTGCTGTCTAACCGCTTCAGTGCCCTGGAGCATGACTTTCCTCCTCTGGCCGTCCCTCCAACCGCACCGAAGCCCAGCAGTTCCACAGGACCGCCGCCCATCCGCTCCCAGCAGCCAGAGCAGCAGTCGGATTCCGGTAGCCACCCACGTCGCGCCAAACCCAGGATTACGGCCGGGATCCGCCGAGGAGTGCTCCATTTCACCCCATATCCACGGAACGAGCCCTCGGCGCCCACTAAACATCGCTGCAGTCCTGGGGAAGCCAAGCCGCCCAACATCCACCAGGTCCTGGACAGCGAGGGATCCTCTGCTCACCATCAGCCTTCAGACCAGCCACCCACCACGCTCATCATTGGAGACTCAATAATCCGACACGTTAGGATGAGAGGAGCCGTTACTCTTTGTTTTCCGGGGGCTACGGTAAATGACATTTCTGAACAGATCCTGGACTCCATCCGAAGCCACCCAACCGTGAGTAAAGTTATAATTCATGCTGGCACCAACGACATCCGTAAACAGCAGTCTGAGCTCCTAAAGCGGGATTTTATTCATTTGTTTAATCTTTTAAAAGACAAACACCTATCTGTTTTTATCTCTGGCCCCACTCCCACCATCAGCAGAGGAATAGGCCGTTTCAGCAGGCTGCTTTCTCTGAACACCTGGCTTTCCACTGCCACCGTGATGCATAACATTGGTTTTATAGACAATTTTAACATTTTCTGGAGCAGGAGTCAACTGTTTGGGGCGGACGGACTACATCTGAACAGACAAGGCACACGTATGCTGGCATTAAGCCTGGCATACCCTCGCCCACCCCTGTCCACCACACTGTCTCCAGCTGCTCCTGCCCTCTCTGCCCCCTCAACCACATCCTGATGTCCAGCTTGTCCCTGCTACTTTGAACTCAGTCCTGATTATAACAGTAACTCACATATCGGACTTGGACCTTGCCCCACTTCTTTCATTCCTGTAATTATCAGCAGAGAGCGAACAAATAATCATATAGTGAACAAATGCAACCCAAATAATCAAACAACCAAACAGTTGTTAAAAATCCCACCTTCAGTAAATCATAGTCACTCCATCTCCAACCACTATTAATATGGCACTTTTAAATGTTCGCTCTCTGCTGAATAAAACTTTTATAATAAATGATTTGATTTTAGACCATAAACTTCAAGGTTTATTTTTAACGGAAACATGGCTGGATGCAGATGCTCCTGCTGTTTTTACAGAGGCCTCCCCACCTAATTTTAACTTTTCTTATTCAAACAGGAATAGCCAGAGGGGAGGTGGAACTGCTTTTATAAGTTCATTAACCCTTTCCGCCAAACCTGCTTTACTTGATAATTTTACCACTTTTGAATATACTGCCTCTGTTTTTAGCACTCCTCAGATTTTATGTGTGACAGTTTATAGGCCTCCTAAAAAGAGTTTTTATCAATTTTGCACAACTCTTATGAACGAATAATTTTAGCTGGTGATTTTAATCTACACGTGGATAACCTTTTAGATCCTTTATCAACAGAATTTTAAAATATTTTGAATTATATGGATTTTATTCAGCATGTCATGCAGCCAACTCACAACAGAGGACACACCCTGGACTTAGTCATCACGTATGGCCTGTCCACTAGTGTGTCCTCTGTTGTTGACTTGGCTGACCACTACTGTGTGTTTTTTAAAATCACCTGTTTTATCCAAATAGAAACCTCTGTGAGAACTGTCAGGAAACGTCATCTAACCCCTGAAGTGGCTGCAGGTTTTCTTGAAGTTTTTAATAAGTTTCCTCTTGTACGTTTGTCTGCCCCCTGTGATTTTATCGTGAATGATTTTAACAGTAGGCTTCAATCCGCTCTCAACCTGCTGGCTCCACTAAAAGTTGTAAAAACTTATTCAAAACATACTATACCATGGAGAAATGAAAACCTTAAGAAATTAAAGAGGAGCTGCAGGGTGGCAGAAAGGAAATGGAGGAAAAACAAAATCACAAAAAATCATCAGATATACATAGAACATCTCAAATCATAAAATTAACGCTGTAAGAACTTACAGAAATGCGTACTTCTCCAGAATCATCTCAGAACATAAAAATAATCCCAAAATTCTGTTTTCCACCATTGACAACATTCTCAATCATACCTCTACTGCACTTCAGAAAACCTCCTCAAACACTCTGTGTGAGGAGTTTGCAAACCACTTCAGAGGAAAGGTAGACACAATCAGATGTAATATTTTATCTTCTCAGAGTAACATGGTCTTAGACAAATCTGAGTGTGTGACTCTACCAGAGGAAACGCTGGACAGTTTTGTCCTGGTGGAAGCTGGGACCCTTGATAAAGTTTTCTCCTCAGTGAGGCCCACTACAAGTGCCCTGGACCCGATTCTCACCCGGTTATTTAAGCAATTTTATGAATCTTTTAAAGACGAGATTTTAACCATGATGAATTGTTCCCTTCAGATGGGGGTCTTTCCTGCCGCCTTTAAAGGGGCGGTAGTGAGGCCCCTGCTGAAGAAGAGCAATTTAGATTTTAATGATTTAAACAACTTCCGACCGGTATCTAACTTACCATTTTTAAGCAACGTTTTAGAAAAACTTGTTTTAAATAAACTTAATGATTTTATTAACGCTCATAATGTCCTAGAGAAATTTCAGTCTGGTTTTAGGGTGAACCACAACACAGAGACAACTCTTTTAAAATGTTTAAATGATTTTAGATTAAATTATGATGCTCAGAAGGTGGCAGTGTTGGTTCTACTGGATCTAAGCGCTGCCTTTGATACAGTAGACCACACTATTCTTTTAACTCGTTTAAAACAGATTGGCCTCTCTGGTGCTGTTCATAAATGGTTCACATCCTATCGCACATACAGGACTTTTATGGTAAGTTTAGATACCTCCTCCTCTAAGGTCCTCAAGGTCACATGTGGTGTTTCCCACTGTTCGATTTTAGGCCCAATGCTTTGTAACCTTTATATGCTCCCTCTTAGCAGCGTCATCAGAAGACATGGAGTTAACTTTCACAGTTATGCTGATGATACACAGTTATACATCTCCATGTCTCCTGATGACACACGGCTAAGGGACGCACTTTTTAACTGCATTTTTTTTTTTTTTTTTACGTGTCCTGTTTGGCAGTGTGGAGCTCAGAATTGGTGTCTGAGTACCAAGTAGAAGCCCAACAGATTTACTTTCACAAGCGGAGCAGTACAGCTTTTGCTATAGTCCTCCACTTGATATATGTGTGAAAAATCTTTATTATGAATTGTTGGGGTTTTTATTTCCTGATGTTATGGACACGGAGACGGAAAATTAAGGAGAAGAAAGAAGGAAGATGTAGAAGAGAGGTAGGAAATAAAAAGTCAAGAGAGAGGGTGAGTTGAAAATACAAGAGAGGAAGGGGAACAAAGAAAACACAGGAAGACATTGAAGTCTGCCTCCATACCCACAGGACGGCAGAGAAAGGGGGAAAAACAAAACAAAACATGAAAAAGGAATATCGAAAAAACTTGTGAACTAAGAATTACACAACCACATCACACAAAAATAGATAAAAAATACAACAACAATGTCACAGAAAAACTCATGGTACCGATTAATCAAGCTGTAGTAATGATAACCTCAGCCCAAGACTATATCCTTAAACACCAGAGACCCCACATCTATGTGTGTGTGTTAGCATGCTGGTGCATATAAGGTTTCTCCATAAGAGTGTTCGATAGTTGGTGTGAGCAGGCATCAATCCATCTCCCAGGAATCGATGCAGACATGAAGGAGATCGGAGCCAAGACGTCCAAAGGACCCCCAGAGCCCCAGGCGGACCCGACGGGGCCGACCGCATCCCCCAAGAGCGGAGCAAAGGAGAACCGCAGGGGAACGTCCAGCGGCTACTATGCAGGGGCCCGGGGGGCAACAGTGACGAGCCCATGGGCCCTGCCGGCAACCGGCCGCGCCAGGGCGGGACGGTCAATGGACCGGGAGATCCGGGGCCCAGGGGCACCCCACACCCCAGCAGGGACCCGACAAGGAACCAGCCGACTGCCACGCGCCGCCACCACCCTAGGCGAATCCCCACCACCAACATCCCAGCGCCCCACCCCTGCCCTAAGTGTAAGGCCTGAGGTGCGCCAGGCGAGGGGGCAGACCAAGATCCAACCTGACAGGTAGATAAAGACATACAGACACAGTCATATGTTCCCTCCCTCTTAAACCCATACATTCTCACTGACTCACCAAGACACCCAAAAAAATTACGCTGTACCCTCACTCACACACCCCATACACACTTTATGCTCCCAGGTCCAGGTACTGATGCCCCAATAGAGCCACCAGCCCCCGGACCCGGGAGATGGACCCCTTACCTTCTAGGACGGAGACAAGCAGACCGCCAAGGGCCCTACAGTGACAAAGCAGCCCGACAGCCCAAGACCCCGACCAGACCGCCTGTTCCTCCTCCAGACCCCAACCCCTGATGGCCCGTAGCGAACAGGGGTGTGAAAAGACCCCTAGCCTCCATCCTCCCGCTCGAGTATGGTGTTGATGCGTGTTGTTATAATGTGCATTTAAAACAGAGGAGTGGGATGTGGTGAAGGCAGCCACACATCCCCCAACCCCCACACAGATATGTGGTTTAACAGTGGGCAGGGGCACCAGAGGTGAAGCTGATTGAACCACTCCCCCTATGGATGCCGAAAAGTGTGCCCACCCCAAAGTCCCTACATATGTGTCGCGTGAGAATGTTATAAGTGGGAGTGTCTAAGTTGTATACTAAAATTGGGACCCAGGACGCCACGGGATGGTGCCCATGCCCCAAGACCCTATATGAGTGGTAAAGTGATGGAGCGGGTGGACCGAGGTGTCCAGGGACGGGGAGGGAAGGACTGGGAGACAAAATGTCTTCCCAGGGAGCCAGCTCCCCCACTAACCCCAATAGGCACCGCTGTTCAACGGGATCCACCAGGGGAGGGAGGCCATGGCAAGTTCGACCCGGAGCCCACGGCCACAGCACCACAAAGCCCCACGGACCCCAAAGCAGTCCCCCCAGCCCCATCCCAGAAGGGGAACTAAACCCACCCTGACATTCGCTCTACTATCAAAAGACACTATACACCCAGGTTGAGTTCCCCCCCCCCGCACACCCCTCCCCCCCGTCCAAGTGCCCTCGCAGGGGGAGAGCACCTGTTGCTAGAAAGCAACAGCATCCCTGCCAGCAAAGGAGGCTCCCAGCGCCACCCGCACACCGGAGGCCCCCGTAGCCCGAACCACGGCGACGTACCTGCCCAGACCAGGAGCAAACCGATGAGCCGGGCGGCCGACCCACCAGGCCGACATCAACCAGCCCCATTCCTTGTGGAGCGACCACTACTGGTCAACGGCCCGGCAGGAGATCAAACCCAGCGCTCCACCCACCTGCCCTGCACGCCCACCACCCGGCCAGTCCACGGGCAAGTCCGACCGAACCCAGCCAAATGCCCGACCCCAGCGCCCCGCACAAAGACCAAGACCCAGGAGCCATGTCCAGTGCGAAAAAGGACTGATCCGGCCCAGAAATGCCACCCAGCCGCCGCGACCAGCAGCCAGGCACCCAAGCCAGCAAACAAGGCGAGACGCCATACAGGGACCGGCGATAACAATCGGCCCAGAGACAAAGAGAGAGGCGGCTGCACATGCCGGCCGCCGGCCGGCCACAACCCACACACGCAACAGAGACCCCACGTCGGCCGACCCCCAGCCAGGACCACAGGTAGGGGGCGCGGCGACCCAGAGCCCCGAATCCCCAGGCCCACCCCAGACCCTACCCAGGCGCAGCACGTCTACCAGGCCAGTAACCCATGTCCGCCAGTGCAACCCCCCTAAGGCACCGCATGCAGCCATCAGGAGTTACCACCCAAAGCCCAACCCCAGGCCGGCCACGACGTCCAGCGCCCCATCCGCCCAGTGATCCCACCCCCTGGGGTCCCCCCCAGACGCCTCCAACCCCAAAACCCCCACATCAGCAACAGTATCCCAAACGACAAAACCAAGTGCCCCCCACCCCCACTAGGTGATGGAGCCGATCAAAGGAGCCCAGAGAGATTGATCAACTATGGAGCCAGAGGCCGTCTCAAGACCAATATGGTCCAACAAGAGATTTCTATACTGATAAATATTAAGAGCCTTTTTATTTTAAAACCCATCCTAAACATTCTTTGACCTGTATAGTGTACTCTATGAAGGATTTTGTATTGTATTAATTGCAAATGAGGATTTTTTGTTAATTTAAAGGTTCTTAAACATATCTGAGACCAGACGTTTTGGTCAAAGCTGGCTGATAAATCCACCTCCCATGTTGAAATAGGGATGGCTATTGATTCATCTAATGTAGATAAAGTTTTGTATATTTTAGACAGCAATTTGGGGGGGTTGAGATTAAGAAAATCTAAAACTCTGGAAATTGTAATTCAGCTGTATTGGGCCTAAATTTACCTTTAATAATAGATTTAATTTGTTGATATTCTAAGAATTTGTTTTTATCAATTCCATATTGTGTAATTAATGTATTAAATGGGATAAAGTCTGTTCCATCAAATATATGTTCCAGGTATTCAATTCCATTGCACCTCCAGACTGGGAAACTTATCATAATTTTTTTTTGCAAGATTTCAGTGTTATCCCAGATGGGTGTGCGTCTGCATGGGATTATTGTGGACTCTGTCATTTTTAGAAACTCCGACCATGCTGTCAGAGAGGAGCTGATATTTATGCTTTTAAAGCATTCATATTGTTTTATATTTGAGCTAATAAATGGTAGGTCTGAAAGTTTTATTTAATTACATAGTGTCTGTTCTACGTCTATCCAGGACTCGTGTAGGTAGATTGTGAAAGGCCTGATTCGATGGGGGTAAACCGTATTGCGTCATTTCCTGTTGTCACTGTTGCGCTCCCTGTAAACTGTTTGGTGTTCAGACTCTCTTGAATTGATCTTGTTTTCTCTGTGCTGAGGCCTTTCTAAGTTATTCTAACACACAAGCACACTAAAACACAGTCTAGTGATGGTTTACTGGGAATCATTGAGAATAAGTAGTTGATTCTGGGCAAAACCATCAATTTTATTGAAGCAACCCTTCCCATAAGTGATATGGGTAGGGATTCCCATCTAGCAAGATCATCTTCCACTTTTTTTAAAAGTGGGATGTAGTTTAGCTTTATTAAATCTGCCAGTCTTGGTGAGACATTGATACCTAAATAGTTAATATTCCCTGACTGCAGTTGTGTATTAGTTGTATTCTGGACAGAACAATTGATTGGAAGAACTGTAGATTTTAACCAATTTATAGAATAATCTGAAACATTTGAGTAAGAGTTTATCAACCCGATTACCTGAGAGAAAGAGGTTTGTGAATGCTGGAGAAAAAGTAATACATCATCTGCATAAAGACTGATTTTATGTTCTATGTTATTGGATTTTATGCCTTTAATATTGTGAGTTTGCCTGATTGCTGCAGCTAGTGGTTCAATAAAAATAGCGAACAGGGAGGGAGAGAGAGGACATCCTTGCCTGGTACCTCTCTGAAGATAAAACCTAGATGATGTTTTGTTATTAGTCCTGATACATGCTGTTGGTGAAATGTATGTAAGGTTACAAATAAGAATTTCTAGTTAACTCTATCAAATACTTTTTCTGCATCTAAAGATAATATATTAGTTTTAATGTTTTTACAGTAAGAAAAATCTATTTAATCTATTAATCTACGTGAATTTGTGGATGAATGTCTCCCTTTAATAAAACCAGTTTGATCAGGATGTATTATAAGAGGGGTTACTTTCTCTATCCTTTTTTGCGAGGGCGTTGCAGATTATTTTAAGATCAACATTAATAAGGGATATGGGACGATAGCTGGTGGGAAACAAAGGGTCTTTACCTGATTTTAGTAGAAGACTAATGTAGGCAGAATTCATATTTGGTGGGAGTCGGCCATTTTCCTTGGTTTCCTGCAGCATTCTGTGCAATGTTGGTGCCAGAATATTCCAGAATTCTTTATAGAACTCTGCTGGAAATCCATCTGGGCCTGGAGCCTTTTTATTGGGCATCAAAAGTGCTACCAGCTGATTCGACGGGGGTAAGCCGTATTGCGTCATTTCCTGTTGTCAATGTTGCGCTCCCTGTAAACTGTTTGGTGTTCAGACTCTCTTGAATTGATCTTATTTTATCTGTGCTGAGGCCTTTCTAAGTTATTTTAACACACAAGCACACTAAAACACACGTTTTGTGGTGGTGTACTTTACGTTTTGGGAACTCCTTGTGTTTCACACAGCTTTTCTTGGGGTGGTAAGGTCTCGCTAGCTCAGTTAGTTTAGCTTCATTGCGGCTATGGCTACTCTTCTCTCTCCTGTCTCTAACTCTTCTCTTCTCTCTTGCTCTCTCTGTCAGATGTTTAGTTACTTCCCTGCCTCCTTTAGTGATAATGGTAACTGTAATAAATGTAATATTTTTGTAGCTTTGGAGGCGAGGGTATCAGAATTAGAAGCACAGCTCCGCGCTGTTGAAAAACCAGCTGATATTCGAAGCCCATTAGCCAGCGCGGAGCCAACAAGGATAGAACCCCCTAGCTGTCCTCCGGTAGAGCCTGCGCAGCCGGGACCTCAGGTCGGCTGGGTGACTGTACGTAGGAAGCATAGTTCTAGGACCCAGCCCCCGGGCCACCACCAACCGGTCCGTGTTTCTAACAGATTTTCCCCGCTCAGCGACACACCCGCTGAGAAGCCGACCCTGGTAATTGGCAGCTCCATAGTCAGAAACGTGGCATTAGAGACACCATTAACCATAGTCAAATGTTTGCCAGGGGCCAGAACGGGCGACATCAAATCCTACCTGAAACTGCTGGCTAAAGATAAGCGTAAATACAGTAAGATTGTTATTCACGCTGGCGGTAATGACACCCGGTTACGCCAATCGGAGGTCACTAAAATTAGTGTTGCTTCGGTGTGTAAGTTTGCCAAAACAATGTCCGACTCTGTAATCTTTTGTGGTCCCCTGCCTGATCGGACCAGTGACGACATGTTTAGCCGGATGCTGTCATTCCATAAATGGTTGTCTGGGTGGTGTCCTGCAAACGATGTGGGCTACATTGATAACTGGCGAACTTTTTGGGGAGAACCTGGTCTGATCCGGAGAGATGGCATCCATCCCACTTTGGATGGAGCAGCTCTTCTTTCTAGGAATATGGCCGAATTTATTAGTCCTCCAAAACACTGACAACCCATGGTCCAGACCAGGAAGCAGAGTCGTAGTTTAACCCACCTCTCTGCTGCTTCTGTACTGTTACCCACCCATTACCCGGTAGAAACAGTGTCTTGCCCACGGCCAAAATTAAATGGATTAAAAGTTAAGCCAACAAAAGCAAATTATGGAAATCTCATAAAAATAAATACAACTTTAACTGAACAGAAAAATAAATCTATTAAATGTGGTTTATTAAACATAAGATCTCTCTCCTCAAAGACTTTGTTAGTAAATGACTTGATTTGTGATAATCACATTGATTTCCTTTGTCTCACAGAAACCTGGTTGCAGCAGTAGGATTATGTCAGTATAAATGAGTCAACTCCTTCCAGTCATTTAAATTTTTACATTGCTAGAAATACTGGGCGAGGGTGATTTACTAATTAGTCCCAGACCAATTGATAGCTACAGTTCTTTTGAACATCTAACCCTTAATATTCCTCATCCAAGTTACAAAACATTAAGACCATTTTTGTTGGTGGTTTTGTATCGTCCACCAGGCCCTTACTCTCAATTCTTGGATCAGATCTCACATTTTATATCTGATTTAGTATTAAATACTGATAGGGTTATTATTGTGGGGGACTTTAATATTCATGTGGATACTGAAAGTGATGGCCTAAATGCAGCCTTTAATGCTATTTTAGACTCAATTAGCTTTACTCAAAAAGTACAGGAATCGACCCACTCGGGTAAACACACTTTGGACCTTGTACTGACATACGGTATTGAGTGTGAGGAAATAACAGTCCACCCACATAACCCGGTCCTGTCTGACCACTTCTTAATAACTTTTTAATTTACTTTAACTGACCATCTTAAATCTGAAAGAAAATTTTATTATAGTAGAGCTTTATCAGACAATGCTGTAACAATTTTTAAAGAATCTGTTCCATTCTTACTTTCCTTAGTGTCTCAGGGTAACACAGTGGATGGCAGCAATTATATCTCTAACCCTTCAGAAATTGACGATCTGGTTCACAGCGTTACGTCCTCATTGCGTTTGGCATTAGATAGTGTAGCCCTCTTAAAAAAGAAAGTGGCTAGCCATAGGAGGCTGACTCCTTGGTTCAACGCAGAGTTGCGTACTTTAAAGCAGAATACTAGGAAGTTGGAGAGAAAATGGCGCTCTACACACCTAGAGGATTCCTATTTAACCTGGAATAACAGTCTACTGCTGTATAAAAAGACCCTTCGACAAGCTAGAACAGCATATTTTTCATCATTAATGGAGGCGAATAAGAACAATCCTAGGTTTCTTTTTAGTACAGTTACCAAACTTACACAGAGTCATAGCTCTGTTGAGCCAACTATTCCCCCAGCTCTTAGAAGTGATGATTTTATGTGATTCTTCATAAATAAAATTAATTCTATTAAAAATAAAAACATTGGCATCCTCCCAAACATGATTACTTCTTCCTCAGTAAATGAGGCAGTATCGGAAAGAACTGTAGAACCTCAGTTGTGCTTAGGCTGTTTTGATTCAGTCGAGCTTTCGGAATTATCAAAAATATTAGCCTCATCTAAACCTTCAACTTGTATGTTGGACCCAATTCCAGAAAATTGTTGCTAATCAAGTCTGTGAGCATCTAAACAGTAACGAGCTGTTTGAAGAGTTTCAGTCAGGTTTTAGAGCTCATCATAGCACTGAAACAGCACTGGTGAAGGTTACTAATGATATTCTCATGGCCTCAGATAATGGACTTGTGTCTGTTCTGGTTTTGTTAGATCTCAGTGCTGCTTTTGACACAGTCGATCATAATATTCTCTTAGAAAGGCTTGAACATGTTTCAGGGATCAAAGGAACAGCACTAGGCTGGTTTAAATCATATTTGTCTGATAGATTCCAGTTTGTTTATCTAAATGATAAATCTTCTTCACTCTCAAGGGTTACTTGTGGAGTTCCACAGGGTTCTGTGCTTCTGCCAATTCTGTTCACCATATATATGCTCCCAATTGGTAGAATCATTAGACAGCATGGGATAAACTTCCACAGCTATGCAGATGATACACAACTATATTTATCCATAAATCCTGATGAAACCAGTGAGTTAGGTATATTACAGGCCTGTCTGGAAGACATAAAAACATGGATGACCCTAAACTTTTTGCTTTTAAATTCTGACAAAAGAGAAGTTGCTGTCTTTGGACCAGAAGTTCTTAAACAGAAACTGATTAGTCAAACACTTCATCTGGATGGCATTAAATTGCCCCCCAGTAATAACGTAAAGAACCTCGGCGTTATTTTTGACCAAGACTTGACATTCAAATCCCATATTAAACAGGTTTCTAGGATTTCCTTCTTTCACCTATTGCTAAAATTAGAAACATCCTGTCCAGGAGTGATGCTGAGAAACTAGTCCATGCATTTGTTACCTCAAGGCTGGACTACTGAAATTTCTTACTATCAGATAGTCCACAAAATGCCATTAAAAGCCTTCAGTTGATCCACAATGCGGCAGCAAGAGTTCTGATGAATATTAAAAAGAGAGATCACATTTCTCCTGTTTTAGCTTCCCTTCATTTGCTCCATGTTAAATCCAGAATAGAATTTAAGATCCTTCTTCTTACATACCTTAATGATCAAGCTCCATCATACATCAGACATCTAATTGTTCCATATGTTCCTAACAGAGCCCTTCGCTCTCAGACTGCAGGTTTACTTGTAGTTCCTAGGATTTCTAAAAGTAGAATGGGAGGCAGATCTTTTAGTTATCAGGCTCCTCTCCTGTGGAACCAGCTCCCAGCTTTAGTCCGTGAGGCAGACACTCTGTTTACTTTTAAGGCCAGGCTTAAAACTTTCCTTTTTGATAAAGCTTATAGTTAGAGTGGCTAAGGTCATCCTGAGCTATCTCTGTAGTTATGCTGCTATAGGCTTAGACTGCTGGAGGACAGACCTACCAATTTTTTTCACTCTGCTACTTCCTTTTCTCCTATGACTCTCCAGTTGTACATTCTGTTATTTTGACTGTTAACTTTGTTTTCTCTCAGTGTTTTTCTCTCCATAGAAGATATACCTGGTCTGGTATCCTGCTTAGCTACAATGCCCTGTTGGGCGCAGGACATCGACTGGGATGATGCTCCCAGTGACTGAACATCCACCGTGTCATGTTATTAACTTTTTACTTTCTGTAACATAGAGAGTTCTCTGATATCAGATCTTCTGTTCCTACTGTGTTTCTGCTCTGTCTTCTCAAACCCCCAGACAGTCGTGGCAGATGGCCGCTCCTACTGAGCCTGGTTCTGTTGGAGGTTTCTTCCTGTTAAAGGGGAGTTCTTCTTCTCCACCGTCGCTACATGCTTGCACCAGTATGAGGGATTGCTAAAGGATTGCTGTGGTTGGAAAGTCTGCATCAACGGGGCCCAACCTCACGCCAATGACTGACGCAATCTGCTGGGATTCCTTAAATAGGAAACTTTTTAACTGATTGGAATGTTTGTATAAATGTATTGAAATGCCTTCTTGTTAAGTGCCTTGAGATGACATCTGTTGTGAATTGGCGCTATATAAATAAACTGAATTAAATTAATAATCAAGCCCCATCATACCTCAGAGATCTGATTGTTTCACATGTTCCCAGCCCAGCACTTCGCTCTCAGACTGCAGGTTTACTGGTGGCTCCTAGGACTTCTAAATGTAGAATGGGAGGCAGATCTTTTAGTTCTCAGGCTCCTCTCCTGTGGAACCAGCTCACAGTTTTAGTCTGTGAGGCAGACACTCTGTTTACTTTTACGACCAGGCCTAAAACTTTCTTTTTTGATAAAGCTGATAGTTAGAGTGGTTAAGACTTGATCTTCTGTTCCTACTGTGTCTCTGCTCTGTCTTCTTAAACCCCCAGACGGTCGTGGCAGATGGCCGCTCCTATGGAGCCAGGTTCTGTTGGAGGTTTCTTCCTGTTAAAGGGGAGTTTTTCCTCTCCACCGTCGCTACATGCTTGCTCAGTATGACACACTCTGTTTACTTTTAAGACCAGGCTTAAAACTTTCTTTTTTGATAAAGCTGATAGATCGAGTGGTTTAGGTCATCCTGAGCTATCTGTGTAGTTATGCTGCTATAGGCTTAGACTGTTGGAGGACAGACTGACCACTTTTCTTCACTCTGCTACTTTTCTCTTCTACTCCTCTCCAATTGCATTATTTGCTGTTATTTTTATTGTTAACTTCATTTTTTCTCAGTGTTTTTCTCTCCATAGAAGCTACACCTGGTCTGGTATCCTGCTTAGCTGGAATCCCCTGTTGGAGGGGGGGGCAACCCAGTCACTGAGCATCCTCAGTGTCCTGTTATCAATGATTTACTTTCTTTGATATAGAAAGTACTCTTAGATCAGTTCTTTTGTTCTTTCTGTGTTTATATATATTTTAACGGATAAATGTGAGAAAGCGACGCAGAGCTCTCTACCCTGAAGCCTCCACCACCATAGCGACACGGGAATCTGTGAAATCTTTTCTTAGATGTTGTGGCTTGAGCTCTCGTGATCACATGAACAATGGAGCAAGTAGAGGAACTGCTCTCAGCCAAGTGTAAAAGCAAAGAACAAACTTGGGTCGGTCAGGCGAATTGATAAAACTCAGTTAATTTTATTGTTGTAGATTTTTAACAAGGAATTGAGTAATAAACATTAAGGAAAAAAGTTACATTTTAGCCCCATTCTGCTTTACTTTTCTTCATATTTGAGCTTTTTTGATCAAACTCCCCCATGACCAAGGGCGAACTGGCCATTCGTAGTACCTACCTGGACTTTTTCCGGTGGGCCAATCGGTCTGTGGGCTGAAAAAAACCTCCCAAAAGTTATTTTAATGCAGTTGGGCAGGCCTTTAATGTGGTAATCAATGTTAACAGTTCCTATAGTTTCTGGCTAATTAACGTTGGCCTAGATGGATGTGTGTCGGACCTCTTTCACCTCGGTCATGGGGTTGTTGGCTAATCATAGCAAAAGGCTTGGCCTGGGGTACAGCCCCCCCTCCTTCTCTTCATCTACATCAATCAATCAGCAGTGCAAAAATGGAGAAGAAAGGTAAGAGAGTAGCGGAAGCGTTGAGAGAAAAAAGGCACACGCATTACAGACAGATGCAGCTAAGTGTTAGAAACTGACAAATATATTTTCTCCAACTACATCATCCTCAGCTGCACCTGCAGCTCTTGCATCGACTTCTGGAGGACAACATGACCGGGAGGAGGATGCTAGCAGGTAGGTGGCTGTAATGTGATGAGATTATTTGTGTAGGTTGCTAACTTTTAGCAAAACGCATTTAGGATAGTTTGGCTGTGAAATGTCCTTATCGTGTGTCAACTAGGCCCAGTCGGTGCTCTTTAGCCATTTTTATCTTGGCTGAGATCTAACACGGAAACAAGGGGATTAGCATTTCAATCGTATCATCTTAGCATTTCATTTAAAGCTAGTGAGCTACAGTAAATGCTACTCTGCTATTTTAATATCTTTGTTAATTCATCAAAATTACACTGAATCTGTGATGGACTGGCGACCTGTCCAGGGTGTACCCCGCCTCACGCCCCTTGACCGCTGGAGTTAGGCACCAGCCCCCCCGCAACCCTGCATTAGGATGGACGGGTACAGAAAAGGGATGGATGGATTATACTGAATGTCCATTTTATTTTTCCGTTTTAATATATAATTTGTGTGGTCTATGTTTAGAGGAAATGTGTACTACTGTATTTTTCTTTTGCCCCTTTTAAAGAGGCCATGAAAAACGGTAATTTTCCCGACTTGGTCTGTTTTGCTTTTGAGTCTGAAAGCAATCTTCCGGACTTTGTCCGGATACCCTTTACCGGTAATTTTACGGATGAAGACCTAGTGACAAGAGCTGACTTTTCGTGGTATGGTGTTTGCATTCAGATTATCAGGTAATGTTCCGGATAAACTGGAGGGGTGTGGGGCGGTGGGGAGGGGCGCAGGGAACGCTGTGAGGGCACACATTGATGACGTATAAATGTCACTATTTTCCTTTCAGCTTCTTCATTGATGTCTCTTAAGTGTTTCCATGTGCGCAAAATTGCACACATCACAAAGACGAGCCCTGCGAGTAGATCTGCTGTTTCGTCAAATATCTTTGCAATAATCCAACCGCACTTTAGTTTACGTCATATCCACATACAACCCCCCACCCCCCAGACATTCCTCAGGATCCTCCGGTACATTTCTTGTTGTGTGAAAGCAGCCGAAAGGCAATGTTCCGGAAAAAAAGTGGTGTATTTGAAAACAAAACTCCGGTTAAAGACCGGATGGAATTGTCCGCAGATATTGCAGAACTTCTGTCTGAAAATGGCTTTAGTCTATTTTTCTATAGTTTATATTAGCCTATATTCCTATTTCTAGTTTTATAAAACTTAAGCTATACTTATTCAGTGTTAAGAACATGTAATTATGCTTATCTGAGTCACAAAATGTTTAATTATTTAAGTTCAATTAAATTTAAACATTCAAAGTAATGTTCCTGTTTTAAACATAAATTTTAAGCTACATAATTTAGGAGAATGTTCAATACAGTTACTGGGTGGGGTTGGCGAAAGGGCCTTTCTGTGTGGAGTTTGCATGTTCTCCCCGTGTTCCCTTGAGCAGCTAATGTGAGCTACTCCCACAAAAACATGCACTAGTCCTGGGGCTGTATACTGCCTCCTCCTGGCCGGCCGGGGCACCTCTGGGGCACCTGAAGGGTTGGGGAGATTCTGGCTGGAATAATGTGATCCTTCCGCGTGCTATGCCCAGCCGGGGAAACCCCGCCCCGTCAGGTGAAAAGAAGGGCCTGCTCACTGCCCAAGCATGAAGGAGGCTTGGGTTTCAATGTGGGGCCCTTCCGAGGCTCGCAGAGGGAGAGCGGAACCCCAGAACTGGAACTAGGTAGGAGCACTGGGGGATAAACTATGGGAAAAAAACATGGGATAAAAAAAAATTACAGTTACTGTTTGTACACTTTAACATTTCAAATACAGGGCTTTGTTAACAGGGCTCATGTTCACTCATGTGCAGCATGCAAAAACATCAAAATATTAGTAACTCAGACAATGTGGGCTAACTTTGACTAGACCTGGTCTGGAGACCACTGTGTACTGGAGAATCAACCACACATAGTACATTACATTACATTTTTACCTGTGTTTAGTTAACTGGTAAACCACAGATTTCCATTGCTATATTTCTTATTTTAATGCAGCTTTTTATGAGTAAATTCCCCCAAACTTTAACCAAATGTCTCTACACATATCTCCTGCCAGGCTAAGTCACCATTCCAACTCAGTCAAAGTGTGAGAGAGGGGAGCAGCCTATACACACTTGACAAGATAAAGACATATGCAGACACAAAAAATCATCTAAACTTATGAATGAAACAAAACAAAAATTAAAACGTGTATGATGCTTAGCGCCTGCGATGGACTGTCAACCTATCCAGGGTGTGCCCCGCCTCTTGCCCCATTACAGCTTGAGAAATGCACTACTTTTTTGTTTTCTGGCAGTGTCACAGCGCCACCAATGGGCCCGGCATGTTACTACAGCAGCGTCGGTAGTTTTGCGCATCCGTAAGGAAGGGCATTTTCATAACTGCGGTTCCGTTTTTTCAGACTCTGTTTTTGAAACGATCCCGTTTCGTCTCCTTGTAAACAGGGCCTAATGGTCTTACTAACATAGTGCTACTCTCATACCTAGAGTGTTACATGCAGCTCTGTGCATGTGCTTTTTTTACCCTCTCACTCTGTCTTGGCTGTGCAGGTGAGTGCAGCTGCATCCAATTTAGCCAATCAGCTACTGGGACAGAGCTTGTCAGATCTAGATCAGACACGCGCGGCTGCTTGGTGCAAACCTTGATGGGCTTGGATCTGACTACACACCTTTTGCCTGACGACGGGTGTGTTTATTGCTTTTCGAAGTAAGGTGGGTGTTACAGTCCTCTGTGTAGGATTGTAACTGATGGTGTTCCTACTCCTTGGTATAAGAGGGCGTTTATCTGTGTGTTTTTCCCCTTTGTTAAAAGGAAGCTGACTTTTTTTAGCTCCTTGTTATTAGGTTTCTCTGTTTTTGGACTGGCTCTGGTTTAGAGAGAATGGAAGAACTATAGTCTATATGGTCAAAAATACACAGTAAATTGATAGAGGTTTGTAGTGATGAGATGTGGGCTTTTAGCTTAACATCCTTACATGTTTCTTGTTTTGCTTTGTGAGCTAGAAGTATTAATGTACCCCTAACAAAAAACAGAATGCCTGATAAGCTCCTCTTTACCCTCTCTCTTCCCTGTTCTTGGCTCTCAGCCTCTTTTCTCCTTATCTTTCTCTATTCAGTGCCACATCCCCACAACCCTGTCCTTTGTCAGCCACACCCAATATTTTAGTCAAGTAATCTTCAGATTGTTTGCCACAATCAGGACACGACTGTTGGAGAAACGCCTGCTTCACCCAAATATCAGCAGACCAATTCAACACAAGAGTTCAACACTGCTTCTCTTAACAGCTTATCATAATGAAAATTGTAGGTTTAAGAGCAAGAATAAAAAGGAAGGGAGGATAGAAAAACGAGGAGCGTTGTTTGGTTTCCAAGCAACAGTTAAAGCTGGGTGCAGCGAGAGCTGCAGGGTGAGTTCCTGAGTTCCCATGTTTCTGCCTTCGTCTCCACATTCTCTTCCTGAGGAATTTGACCCGCCTGACCTCCCTGAATATGTTTGAGTTGTCTGACACACAATCACAGCGCACTGTAATCGAAAACTGTTATGAGAGCAAATCATACTCCCTCTTTTTTTCACCTCTTAATGGCAAAGGTGGTTTTGGTTGCAAAACCATGTGCACTGATAGTGGACACGCATGTTGATGCCAGTTGATATCCTGATATAATTGAACATATTTGGTGCTTCCTACTATCTTTCCTTTGATGACTTGTCACAGTTTATGCAGTGCAAATCGCTGCACGTTTTAGCTGTCAAACTAAGAACCCCAGCACGCATGCACAAGCAAAACAATTTGACACCAGTGGAGATGTAAAAGTGTCTGCTTTGCTTGGACTCGCCACAGAAAGATGACATTACTCTGCTGAGATTGAAAAACAATAATTAAGACAAAAAATATGGAGAAAATGAAACAGAACTACACATAAGAAAAAAGTGGATTTAGAAAAAAAAATGTTTGTAGAACCGTAAAACTAGAGGTTTTAATGTTCAGTAACAAACAGCTTTTAGCAGAATATGAAAATCTCTCCATGTGTCAGTCTTCTTGAAGTATAGCAAATAAATGCACATCTATAGTTGCTAAACATGGGTCAGTATGAGACTGTTATGGTCTGGTAACCCTGGGCAAAATTACAGCTGTTCAACAGGTATAATAGTATTAAGAATTTACTGTTAAAATACCTGATGTAAATATCTACAAACCAAAAACATTCTTAAGTGTTTCTAAAAAATGACCAATTATAATATAGATTCTTATCACGTTACTTTAATCAACATTACAAAAGTATTATTTCAATATTCAAATGTATGTCAAAATTAAGAAAAACTAAGCTTTTTTCATCTCCACATCATGGTGCACAAGTTTGCAGAGTGGGGCTGCTGACACACCGACACTCAGCCTCTTCGCTTCGATGCACTGGTCTACTTAGACTATCATGGCTGTGCTGCAAGCTTAAAACTCATGTAACATGGCAAGTACTTCATGTCATTCTCATCCAAACCACTGAGTTAAGTCAAACAGGCAAAGATGTGGAAGCAAAAATGTTGCTTGGAGGTATTTGACTTTGAGGCAGACAAACAGAAAAACCATAGAAGGATGTTTGTGAGGCACTACCCAACCTGGTCTACACACTGGTGACTACAAAGATGAGTAGCAATACAGATATGGCAAAAGAGCCAAAAAAAAAGACAATCTTATGTCTGAGAGAGATTAAAGAAGCTCAATAAAGCTCCCGCATTTGCAACAATGAAAGATTCACAAGACGTACATCCTTCTTTACATTGTTAGGAAACCCGTTTTCCTTTTCCTTGTTGAACTGAATCCAAGGCACACACTTCCATCAAGGATATTAATGGTACGTTCACACCGAACGCGTTTGAAGCGTCAAGGGCATCAGGTTTTCATGTAAGGTCAATGGAGAAGCGCGCTGACGCGTGTCAGGGTTTCTGCATCACCTCACGTGCATTTTTCCATTGCGATAAAGCATTTCGGCCTCATTCGCGCGTGTCCTTTTATGTGGTGCATTTTGTGCATTCGCGCATGATGCGCGTTTTTGCGTCTGCAGCTGAAGTTGAAAAATCTGAACTTCTGCTTCAATCCATGCTGTGACCCAATTCATGGTGTCAGGTCCGGCACGTCAAAATGGTATATTTTAGCGTCAAGCTGCGAATGTTCAAGCGTCAAAGTTTGGCGTGCAGCGCGTATTTGACACTTTGGTGTGAACGCACCGTAACACTTCTAGCAAGTGTTATTGTTTCGCTATATGGGAAAGTGCTTAGTGCTGATTTTTTTTTTAAACCACTTTAACCGACATTTCAAACTGAGTTTTAAATACCCTATTAGTGTTGAACAATCTAGTCCAGGTTTGAAGAATCTAAGTATTTTAGTTTCTAAACTAGAGCAGATTAAATTTGCTCAAGTTATTGAAAAAATAAGCGGAATCGCCTTTTAGCCATTTCCCAAATTGGACTACAATCGGAAGCGAACTTCAGCTTCGTATCAAATCAAACGTTATTTATAAAGCGGTTTTCATACAAGAAATTGCATCACAAAGTGCTTTACAGATTAAAATGACCCCAAATATACCCCATTCCCATCCCTCCCCAATATGGTATAACCATATTTTTGCTGTTTTATTAAATAGACGCCAAATAAATATTTATCACAGACAGCTTTAATGGTACGTCTTGAGGAGTTTGTGGAACATTTTAGGGATTTAATCTGCTCTGAATGTCAGATTTTTTACCATCAAGAAGAAAGAAGACTGCTTAAATACTAAGGATGGAGTGAGGAATGACGGAGCGAACCAAAGAAAGTAATCGGGAGGTAAGCGGACACACCTGGGAAAGGGAGAGCCGGGGGCAATTAGGAAATATAAAACAGCTGGGACGGGAGCAGGCTGGAAAGCAGAGAGGTGAAAATATAAACACAGATGTGACACAGTGAAAAAGGATAGAAAGAAACTTAACCAAAAAATGTAACTCTAAACATAAACAGGGAAGAAGGAATATACAAGAAATAAATGAATGAAAAAAATAATCAGAAGGAATTAACTAAATACAAAGAAACTAAAAGTACAAACATCTAAGGATCATAACACTCAGTACATAGTTGGGGCTCCTTTTGCACACATTATCTGCATCAATGTAGCATAACATGGAAGCATCTTAGTCAATAGCTCCTAGAACAGATAAAGGCCTAATTGTCTGTTTACTCATCCTAATGAAATATGTGTCTGTGAGTGTTTGTATGAGAGCTGATTTCTGTGCATGGGGATGGAGCTCTGAGGTGTATGAAGGATGATTAGCCAGAAGGCCGTCTGGGAGCAAGGCACACACTCCATCTGGACACACAGTCACTGTGAAAAAGAGTGTGAAAGAGAAGGATAAAGACACACACAAGGAGATGGAGAGAAAGAGAAGGTGAGATTATGATGTTTGAATTTTAAAAAGCAACCTGTAAAATTTCCTCAAATACACCAATGTTCTTGTTTTTTTCCAGTATCTATGTTTTCATTAACTTATTTTAAACAAGGTGATGAAAATTAAGTGAAGGACAGTGACTAAATTAACACTTTTTCCATTATTTTGTTTGTGCTAAGAAAACAAGCATCACACCAGTCAAGCATTAAAGTGGTATAAATATGATGTTTGAGTTTTTATGAGAGGTCCAAGAAACAAACAAAAAATATTTTGTAAAGGGCTGTTGCAAGCATCTATTAGAGTCTCAGAAAATCAGCTGCAGTTACCAATTATTTTAGAAGTTGAATATTTCTATTGATATACATTCGATATACATTTCTATAAGATATGCATATACTATTTCTATAAGATATACATGAAATAGCTGCACAGAGAATTTTGGTAGCACTGTTGCCTTGCACCAAGAAGGTTCGAATCCCGGCCTGGGGAATTCTTACTTGTTTGCCTTCTATATTTTACATAAAGTTTGTCAAGGTTGAAGTTGGGGAAAAACGAGGAAGCCCCCCTGAATTCAGAATTATGTCTTTGTGCCAACCTTGAACTCAAAATCCAAAACGGCTGCCAAGCATTTGAAATCTAGTGATAGCTGCAGTAAAAGGCAAATTATTTGTACTTCTGGCATTTTGTGTCTCATTAAATATTCAAACACATGTTTAAACTTTAATATAAAACAAGTTATGTCTGTTCTGGTTTTGTTAGATCTCAGTGCTGCTTTTGACACAGTCTATCATAATGTTCTCTTAGAAAGTCTTGAACATGTTGCAGGGATCAAAGGAACAGCACTAGGCTGGTTTAAATCATATTTGTCTGATAGATTCCAGTTTGTTCATCTAAATGATAAATCTTCTTCACTCTCAAGGGTTACTTGTGGAGTTCCACAGGGTTCTGTGCTTGGACCAATTCTGTTCACCATATATATGCTCCCAATTGGTAGACTCATTAGACACCATGGGATAAATTTCCACAGCTATGCAGATGAGACACAACTATATTTATTCATAAATCCTGATGAACCCAGTCAGTTAGGTAGATTACAGGCATGTCTGGAAGACATAAAAACATGGATGACCCTAAACTTTTTGCTTTTAAATTCTGACAAAGCAGAAGTTGCTGTCTTTGGACCAGAAGTTCTTAAACAGAAACTGATTAGTCAATCACTTCACCTGGATGGCATTAAATTGGCTCCCAGTAATAACGTAAAGAACCTCGGCGTTATTTTTGACAGAGACTTGACATTTAAATCCCATATTAAACAGGTTTCTAGGATTTCTTTCTTTCACCTCCGGAATATTGCTAAAATTAGAAACATCCTGTCCAAGAGTGATGCTGAGAAACTAGTCCATGCATTTGTTACCTCAAGGCTGGACTACTGTAATTCTTTACTATCAGGTAGTCCACAAAATGCCATTAAAAGCCTTCGGTTGATCCAAAATGCGGCAGCAAGAGTTCTGATGAATATTAAAAAGAGAGATCACATTTCTCCTGTTTTAGCTTCCATTCATTGGCTCCCTGTTAAATCCAGAATAGAATTTAAGATCCTTCTTCTTACATACAAAGCCCTTAATAATCAAGCTCCATCATACCTCAGAGATCTAATTGTTTCATATGTTACCAACAGAGCACTTCGCTCTCAGACTGCAGGTTTACTTGTAGTTCCTAGGATTTCTAAAAGTAGAATGGGAGGCAGATCTTTTAGTTATCAGGCTCCTCTCCTGTGGAACCAGCTCCCAGCTTTAGTCCGTGAGGCAGACACTCTCTGCCTCACTCTCTGCCTACAATCTCTGTAGTTATGCTGCTATAGGCTTAGACTGCTGGAGGACAGACTTAACAATTTTCTTCACTCTGCTACTTCCTTTTCTCCTACGACTCTCCAGTTGTAGTATAGTACATTCTGTTTTTCCGACTGTTAACTTTGTTTTCTCTCAGTGTTTTTCTCTCCATAGAAGATATACCTGGTCTGGTATCCTGCTTGGCTGCAATGCCCTGTTGGACGGGGGGCATCGACTGGGATGATCCTCCCAGTAACTGAACATCCACTGTGTCCTGTTATCAACTTTTTACTTTCTGTAACATAGAAAGTTCTCTTATATCAGATCTTCTGTTCCTTCTGTGTTTCTGCTCTGTCTTCTCAAACCCCCAGACGGTCGTGGCAGATGGCCGCTCCTTCTGAGCCTGGTTCTGTTGGAGGTTTCTTCCTGTGTTTTACCTCTCCACCGTCGCTACATGCTTGCTCAGTATGAGGGATTGCTGAAGGATTGCTGTGGTTGGAAAGTCTGCATCAACGGGGCCCAACCTCACGCCAATGACTGACGCAATCTGCTGGGATTCCTTAAATAGGAAACTTTTTAACTGATTGGAATGTTTGTATAAATGTATTGAAATGACTTATTTTTAAGTGCCTTGAGATAACATCTGTTGTGAATTGGCGCTATATAAATAAACTGAATTGAATTGAAGTTTTATAAGTGTTTAAGTGCATAAATCTAGACTTGTATTGCTATTAGCTTGTCTGGCTAACAGTCGTCTGTCTTTCTGCATGGAGTTTGCATGTACTCACTGTGCATTCATGGGTTCCCTCCGGGTACTCCGGCTTCCTCCCACAGTCCATAAATAAGACCTGTTGGGTTAATTGGTCTCTCTTAATTGCCCTTAGGTAAGTGTGTGTGTGTGTGTGTGTGTGTGTGTGTGTGTGTGTGTGTGTGTGTGTGTGTGTGTGTGTGTGTGTGTGTGTGTGCGCGTGTGTGTGTGTGTGTGTGTGTGTGCATGGTTGTTTGTCCTGTGTGTCTCTGTGTTGCCATGTGATGGACTGGGTGTACCCCGTCTCTGATTGCTGGAGATGGGCACCAGCCCCCGCAACCCTGCAGAGGAAGGACAGGTATAGATAATAGACATTTACAGACATAGATAATAGCCTAGAATAGACATTACTCTTGAGGATCGTTCACTCCTACTTCAGGTTGTAAGACCGGCTTTAATTAAGAGAAATGTTATTTCTACCAGGAATGGGTGTAGCCAGTTAATTCATGATTTAACAGGGAAGAGTTGTATTTTCACACTGGGTCAGGTTGGTCTGCGGTTACTCAGGTTATTTCTGTCTGATATTAAAAGTTGTTTACAGATATGAAACATTTTAGTGTGTGTCTGTGGGGGGGAAAGCAAAAACAAGGTAATTTGTAGGGGTCAAATACTTTTCTCAGCACTTTATTTCCAAGAGAACACACTGGTGGTGATGGTGTACTGTGCAAAAGTTTTAGGGAGGTGTGAAAAAATGCTGTAAACAAATAATACTTTCAAAAATGGAAGTGTTAATCATTTATTTTCAGCAATCAACAAATATCAGTGAAAGAACAAAAGATAAACCTAAATCATATCAATATTTGGGGTGACCACCATTCGCCTTCAAAACAGCATCAATTCTTCTAGGTACACTTGCACACAGTTTTTGAAGGAACTGGGCTGGTAGGTTGTTCCAAACATCTTAGAGAACTAATCACAGATCTTCTGTGGATGTAGGCTTCCTCACATCCTTCTGTCTCTTCATGTAATCCCAGACACACTCGTTGATGTTGAAATCAAGGCTCTGTAGGAGCCATATCATCACTTCCAGGACTTCTTGTTCTTCTTTATCCTGAAGATGGTTCTTAACGACTTTGGCTGTATGTTTGGGGTCATTGTCCTGCTGCAAAATGAATTTGGGCCAATCATACGCTTTCCTGATGGTACTGCATGATGGATAAGTATCTGCCTGTATTTCTCAGCATTGAGATCACCATTAATCCTGACCAAATCTCCAACACCATTTGCAGAAATGCAGCCCCAAACGTTCAAGGAACCTCCACCATGCTTCACTGTTGCCTGCAGACACTCATTATTGTACCGCTCTCCAGCTCTTCACCGAACAAACTGCCTTCCGCTGCAGCCAAATATTTCAAATTTTGACTCATCGGTGCAGAGCACCTGCTGCCATTTTTCTGTCCTCCAGTTCCTATGTTTTCGTGCATACTTGAGTCATTTTGGCCTTGTTTCCACATCATAGGTATGGCTTTTTGGCTGCAACTCTTCCATGAAGACCATTTCTGGACAGACTTTTCTGGACAGTAGATAGGTATACCTGGGTCCCACTGGTTAATGTCAGTTCTGAGCTGATGGCACTGCTAGATAAAACTCAGACTCATGCGTTATGTGAAGAAAATCGCAAGCTAGATAAGCTAGTTGCGGTTTAGGGACTCGTCCGCAGTGTGGAAAACAACTCGGAGAAGTTCTCAGCCGACTTGGTGGAAACTGACCCCCAATTTGGCTGTTTGGAGTGTTGGGGTTGACTCAGCATAAGCTATAAATGTCTGGTTTCTCTGAGCATCAATAATTATGATTAATAACTTAATAATATAATTATTGATGAAGTTCAAGTTTAATCTCTTTATTAAAGATAATCGGGACACCAATCTCTAATTAGAGATAATTTTGATACCAGACAATCAGTCTCTTCTGAAAAGTTGAGCTCCTCCGCTGGGACATCAATAAGCTATACACACAGGGATGAAAAACAGGAAACTTCTCTTTAAACTAAGGGAAATTTACTAAGAAAATAGATCAACCTTACAGCCAAACATTTCATCAATAATTTCCATCTATTCTAAAGCATGCAATATACAGTAAAACAGTTAACGTTGAAGGGAGGGGGCACACGCACGTGTGTATATAGAGAGGGAGAGAGAGACGAATGAGGGGGGGTTTAGCTTACACCCCCTTGTCATCAAACACTTTTGACTCAATTCTTATCAATTGGCGCGATTGGTTCACAAAGGGAGACAAAGAAAGGCAGCGTGGCGATTCAACAAAGGCTAGCTTCAATTAGCAATGGTGGCTTGGACAAAGGAAGGGATGACAGTTAACCGGATTGGCGGAAGGCCACGCGACCTCCCTAAGCAGACACACCGGTTACCCACAGCGGGAATGAGTACAATTAAGCCAGGGAATGATATAACAGACTGCTTCTGGTTGGATCCAACAAACAAAATGACAATAACACAAAAAGCAAGCAATACTCAGGTCCAGCGTGCGGCGACGCTGATTGCCGACGAGTAATAGTGGTTTACAAGTTCACAAACTTATATCAACCAACAGAAAGACGGATCTAAACCGTCGGACCTAACTTCTCTACCCAGACTCAGCAGAAATAAACCAGGTTTATCCTACTTGGTGACGATTCTCTTCCGTCCACACCAGTCCACGACGACAAATGTAGAATTGGCACTGATAATGTCCTTTTGGCAGAAGTGGCCATGCACAGCCCAGGTCAGGAAAATTGGACTTGTCCAATTGCAGGCAATGAGCGAGTCAGGCCTCTTTTCAATAGAGCTAAGGCCAGCGGAATTCCTAGATGCACCAACAGGATGTCGGTTCTCTTGGCAGGTTTACTTCAAAGTTTCAGGGGGAGTTCTTTCCTAGACCCGCAGGTTTGAATGAAAAAGGGGAAAGTTTGCTAACAGCTCAAATGAGCCTCTCCTTACAGCTCCGCAAGCAGGAACAAAAGACGATGATTTTAGTTTTTGCGCCCTCTTTATCAACTCTGTGATGTCATCACTGGCCACAGACCAATGAGAGTGGGTTGAGGGTGGCGCAAAGGATGCTGGGAGATGCAGTTCGTTCGGGAAAGGCGATAGATTCCAAAATCTCCCTTTTAGTTTCGAAAAATCCACACTGTTCAGTCTTTGGAGCTATAACAAGGTTCATTTACCATTAAGTCCAAGAATGTGGCTGTCCTCCAGCGGAGAAGGTGTAACAAACAGTTCAGTCCCCGCTTTGCTGAGCGGGAGATTCGCTATCTCCCTCTCCTCCCATGTGTTCTCATATGTTGTGACTGAAATATCTGCTTCTTTGTACTGATGTACTGAGGTGGGTTTTTTTGTACCTCAGCTCGGTCCCCTGTAGGGGGCAGGACAAAGATGCCCCCCCCCCCTTGTCACGATTTCTTATCCGCATAAGGAGCGCCGCCACGGGCTAACTGCTGCTACCTGATCCTGTTATGCACATGTGTGTTGTTTTGTAAGTTCTTGGATAGGTTGTACTGGAACAGAATTTCGCCTTGTGGGATTAATCAAGTATTTCTATATCTTTTGATTTCGAAGGGTAATGAGCTTGATGTGTCTTTCATCAGTTGCACTAAGTTTCCTTGACCATCCACTGCGTCTACAATCCTCAACGTCGCCCATTTCTTTGTGCTTCTTCAAAAGAGCTTGAACAGCACATCTTGAAACCCCAGTATGCTTTAAAATGTTTGTCTAGGAGAGACCTTGCAGATGCAGTATAACTACCTTGTGTCTTTTTGCTGTGCTCAATCTTGCCATGACATTAAAAACTATCTACCTCAACCTCACCTTGGTAGCAGAGATTGGCTGTACCTTACCCAGTTTTATGCCCCCTACACGGCTGTCTCTGTTTCAGTTATTGACTTGTTTTTTTTTTTTTTATAAACGTGTCCTGTGTGGAGCTCAGAATTGGTGTCTGAGTACCAAGTAGAAGCCCAACAGATTTACTTTCACAAGTGGAGCACTACAGCTTTTGCTACAGTACTCCACTTGATATATATATGTGTGAGAAATCTTTATTATGAATTACTGTCGGTTTTATTTTCTGATGTTATGGACACAGATGGAAAATGAAGGGGAAGAAAGAAAGAAGATGAAGAAGAGAGGTAGGAAACCAAAAGTCAAGAGAGAGGGTAAGTTGAAAATACAAGAGATGAAGGGGAACAAAGAAAACACAGGAAAACATCGAAGTCTGCCTCCATTCCCACAGGACGGCAGAGAGAGGAAAGAAAAAAAAACGAAAAAGGAACACAGACAAAAAAACCCATTGTGAACTAAGAACTACACAACCACATACACAAAAATTGATATAAAAATACAACTACAATGTCACAGAAAAGCTCATGGTCCCGATGAATCAAGACCTAGTAATGATAACCTCAGCCCAAGAATATATCTGTAAACACCGGAGACCTCACACCTATGTGTGTGTGTGAGCATGCTGGTGCATATAAGGTTTCTCCATAAGAGTGTTCAATAGCTGGTGTGAGCAGGCATCAATCCGTCTCCCAGAAATCAAAGCAGACATGAAGGAGATCGCAGCCAAGACATCCAAAGGACCCCCAGGCGGACCAGCGCGGGGCCGACCGCATCCCCCAAGAGAGGAGCAGAGGAGAACCCCAAGGGAACATCCAGCAGCTACTATGCAGGAGCCCGTGGGGTTGCAGTGACAAGCCCATGGGACCCGCCGGCAACTGGTTGCGCCAGGGCGGGCCTGTCCATGGACCGGGAGAGTCAGGTCCCAGGGGCGCCCCACCCTCCAGCAGGGACCCGACCAGGGACCGGCCGACGAGGGGCCACCGCCACCCCAGGCCTATTCCCACTGCCAACATCCCAGCGCCACACCTCTGCCCCACGTCGGGGCACCCCACCTGGACACCAAGTTGTACCAGCTCCTGAGTCCTGATCCCACGCAGTGCATAGCGCTGAGACCAGGCACCCAAAAAAGGCCTGGGCCAGTCCAACCCGCCAATGAACCGACCACGCACGAAGCGCACAGAACAGGTGATTGAATGAGCAGAGACGCTGGATCCGTATCCCGCCGTGCCACCGAACAGGCACCACCCAACAATCCCAAACCTGGCACCCCCGAAAGAAGTGCCCCAACCAACAAAAGGAAGACATCAGCCCAGCCGAGAGACACCAGTCCACTCAGGCACGCACCAGGTCCGAAACGGATTGACAGCCAACACACCAGCGGGCAGGGGCATCAGTCACTGGCAGGGAGTGACTGAGGGGAAATAGTCCCCCCATTAAATGTAAGGCCTTAGGTGCGCCAGGCAAGAGGGCAGCCCAAGACCCAACCTGACAGGTAGACAAAGACATACAGACACAGTCATATGTTCCCTCCCTCTTAAGCACATACACTCTCACCGATACACCAAGACACCCAAGAAAGGACGCTCTCCCCTCACTAACACACCCCATACACACTCTATGCTCCCAGGCCCAGGAACCGATGCCCCAGTAGAGCAACCAGCCCCCGGGCCCAGGAGATGGACCCCCTACCTTCTAGGACGGAGACAAGCAGACCACAAGGGCCCCACAGTGGCGAAGAAGCCCGCCAGCCTAGGTCCCCAACCAGACCACCTGTTCCTCCTCCGAACCCCAACCCCTGATGGCCCAAATCAAACAGGGGTGTTAAAAGACCCCTAGCCTCCATCCTCCCGCCCGAATATGGTGTTGATGCGTGTTGTTATAATGTGCATTTAAAACAGAGGAGTGGGATGTGGTGAAGGCAGCCACACATCCCCCAACCCCCACCCCGAGCCCTCAGTGTCTATATGTGGTTTCAGTGGGCACCGGCACCAGAGGTGAAGCTGATTGAACAGCTCTCTCTCTGGATGCCGAAAAGTGTGCCCACTCCAAAGTCCCTACATGTGTGTCTCATGAAAAGGTATAGGTGGGAGTGTCTAAGTTGTATAATAAAATTTGTACCCAGGCCGCCACGGGATAGCGAAGATGGAAACCCCTCCTCCCACCCCAGTGATGTGCTCATGCCCCAAGACCCTAAATGAGTGGTAAAGTGATGGAGAGGGTGGACAGAGGTGTTCGGGGATGGGGAGGGAAGGACTGGGAGACAAAATGCCTTCCCAGGGAGCCAGCTCCCCCACTGGCCCCACTAAGCACTGCTGTTCACCAGGATCCACCAGGGGAGGGAGGCCTTGGCACGTTCAACCCGGGGCCCACTCCCACAGCACTATCAAGCCCCATGGACCCCAAGGTAGTCCCCATCCCAGAAGAAACGCTATACCCACCCTGACATTCGCTCTACTATCTGAACACAAAAGACACTAGACACCCAGGTTGAGTTCAGCCCCCCTCCTCCCGCACACCCTTACCTACCCGTCCAAGAGCACCCCGTAGGGGGAGAGCACCTGTCGCTAGATAGCCACAGCTTCCCTGTCAGCAAAGGAGGCCCCCAGCACCACCTGCACATCGGAGGCCTGCGCACCCCAAACCCCGGCGACGTACCTGTCCAGACCAGGAGCAAACCGATGCCCCGGGCAGCCGATCCACCAGACCGACATCCACCACCCCAATTCGCTGGCCGATAATCAGCCCTTGCCGAGCGACCACTGCTGTTCAATGGCTCGGCAAGCGACCAAACCCAAGTTGGGGCCATGACGTCCAGCGCCCCATCCGCCCATTTTGAAATAGGGAGCGATATTGATTCATCTAATGTAGATAAGGTTTTGTATATTTTAATAGTAATTTGGGGGGGGGTTGAGATTAAGAAAACCTAAAACTCTTGCTAGGATCTGTAATTCAACTGTATTGAGCCTAGATTTTCCTTTTTATAATAGATTTAATTTAGTGATGTTCTAAGAATTAGTTTTTATTAATTCCATATTGTGTAATTAATGTATTAAATGGGATAAAGTCTGTTCCTTCAAATATATGTCCCAGGTATTCAATTCCATTACACCTCCTGTCTGGAAAACTTATCATACAGCATTCATGTTGTTTTATATTTGAGCTAATAAATGGTAGGTCTGAAATATTTACCTTATTGCATAATGTCTGTGCTACGTCTATCCAGGACTCATCTAGGTAACTATGTTTTAACCATCTTGAGTTGTATTGGAACCTATTGGCTAAGAAATATTGATGAAAGTTCGGTTGATCTAGACCTTTATCTTTGATCTTCTGCAGTGTTTTTAAGCTGATACGTGGGGGTTTATCTTTCCAAAGAAATTTAGAGACAGAGTCCAGAGATTTAAACCAATCCAGTGATGGTTTGCTTGGGATCATTGAGTAGAAGTTGTGGATTCTGGGCAAAAGCCTAATTTTTATTGAAGCAGCCCTTCCCATAAGTGATATGGGTAGGGATTTCCATTTAACAAGATCATTTTCCACTTTTTTTTAAAAGTAAGATGTAAAATATGTTAAATCTGCCAGTCTTGGTGAGACATTAATACCTAAATAAGTAATATTCCCTAACTCCAGTTGTGTATTATTTGGATTCTGGACAGAACAATTGCTTGGAAGAACTGTAGATTTTAATCAATTTATAGAATAATCGGAAACTTTTGAGTAAGAGTTTATCAACCCGATTACCTGAGAGAAAGAGGTATGTGAATGCTGGAGAAAAAGTAATACATTATCTGCATAAAGACTGATTTTATGTTCTATGTTATTGCATTTTATGCCTTCAATATTGTTAGTTTGCCTGATTGCTGCTGCTAATGGTTCAATAAAAATAGCAAACAGGGAGGGAGAGAGAGTACACCCCTGCCTGGTACCTCTCTGAAGATAAAACCTAGATGATGTTTGGTTATTAGTCCTGATACATGCTGTTTATGAACTGCATAATATTTTTAAACAGTTTATAAAATAATTTCCAAAGCCAAATTTGTGTAAGGTTGCAAATAAGAATTTCCACTTAACTCTATCAAATGCTTTTTCTGCATCTAGAGACAATATATTTGTTTCAATGTTTTAACAGTAAGAATACAGTAAGAATAATCTATTAAATCTATTAATCTACTTGAATATGGGACGATAGCTGGTAGGAAACACAGGGTCTTTACCTGATTTTAGTAGAAGACTAATGTAGGCAGAATTCACATTTGGTGGAAGTCGGCCATTTTCCTAGGTTTCCTGCAGCATTCTGTGGAATGTTGGTGCAAGAATATTCCACGATTCTTTTTAGAACTCTTCTGGAAATCCATCTGGGGCTGGAGCCTTTTTATTGGTCATGCTTTGGGGGGCCTCCTGGAGTTCAGCCGCTGTTAGTGGTGAATTTAGGGCGATCGCTTGACTATAGTGTTTTTTTAACAGGAAATTGTTCAATTTCATGATCTGATGGGTTCATCTCCGGTGAGTATAAAGCCTTGTAAAATTGTTTATGGTGTTGTTTATTCTTCCAGGATCATATACTGTATTCCTGATCTTTAATAGCAGATATAGTTGTTTTTTCTTTATTAATTTTAAGATGGTTAGCCAAAAACCTACCTGATTTATTACCTTGTACAAAGTTTTCTATCCTAAGTCTTTGAATTAAGAACTGGATGTGTTTATCAATAATTTCATTTAATTCTAGCTTTGCTTTACGGATTTTGCCTAGTCTCTCCTCATCTAGGTAAGCTTCTAATGGTTTAATAGTTTCTTCTAATTCCTGAATACGTTTTTTTTCTATTTTCTTTTTATTTAATGAGATTGAGATTATTTTACCTATAATCACAGCTTTTCCTGCCTCCCAAAGAATGGATGGCAACATACCAGGGAGGTAATTATACTCCATATATGAAGCCCACTCTTATCATAATATTTAATAGATTTGTTATCCTTAAGTAATGATATATTAAATCTCCAATATTTGCTTTGAGGTGTTTTTTTTATTTACTAGAATTAGAGAAACAGGAGCATGATCGCTAACAACTATAGGGTGTATGTTAATGTTTGAATTGTCTGTCAACAGTGAGCTCCTGACTAACAAATAATCCAGTCATGAATACGAATGGTGGACATTTGAGAAGAAAGTATATTTTCCGTCGTTGGGGTGAAGAGATCGCCATGCATCGCAAAGTCCATAATCGCTCATGCACTGTTTGACTATATCTATAGATTTCCAGCTGCGCTGAGTCCCTGCTGTGCTGAGCCTGTCAATTTCTTCATTTAAACCAAAGTTGAGGTCGCCCCCAAGAAGAAGTGAGCAATCCAAGTGTAAAAAGGAGCACCGAGAAGGAATGAAAAGACGAGGGGTCATCAACATTTGTACTTTATACTGACAATACATAACTTTTAGCTATGTATAGATAGTGTTACTATAATAAATCTACCCTCTGGATCTGTAACTGTATCTATTACTGTAAAATTAAATTTTTTATTTATTAATATTGCTACTCCCCTTTGTCTAGAGTTATAGCATGCAGAAAACAGATTAGGAAACTCAGGGGATTTAGGATCATCTGCAGCTGAGGTAGATTTATGGGTTTCTTGTAATAAGACGACATATGCCTTCAATCTTTTAAGATGGTTAAAGATCTTAATTCTTTTCTCTCTAGTGCCAGCTCCATGAACATTCCATGAGACAAACCTTAGAGTAGCCATAGTTTTGAGACAAAAGTTGTAAAGTCCATATCACCATAGAGACAGATAAACACAGGTGCATTATTAGTTTGTGCTTGGGGTTGCCTGATTGAAAATCCAAAAGCCGAGATATAAGAAAGAGAGAAATAGAAGAAAGTTGTGAAGGTGTTAAGGGTGAGGGTGGGAGAGAAAGAAATAGTTATATTATGAAAAAAATTCTTTTTGTGTGTGTGTGAGTGATAAAAGAAGAAAAAAGGGGTGACAAAGACATTTGGTGATAGACATGTGAAGATGAGAAAAGAAAAAAGAGCCAGTATCCTAGTGCTTAGCCCTGGCCCCGCCCACATTAAGGAATGAAAACAACTTTACAGAGCTGTGGTAACATTACATTATAGTTGACTGATAAAATAACTCTTATCTAGCCAGTGTTACATGACTAATAAAGCCAAGGAGTAAGCTGGGGGTCCCTGAACAGCTGTCCATTGACATACACTTTATCTACAGCTCCTGTAGCTCTAGTGCCTTCACTGATATATTTTTTCCTGATTGCGAACAAAATGCGCCTTCTATCAAGGATCTCTTTCAGATATTGATTGTTAACGCTGTAGTTTGTTCCACGCAGCTCTCTGCCCCGGCCTCTGACCTGCTCTGTAAAAAGTGATGTTTTTTACTGTGTCGTTTGGAAGCTTCAGCCGACGTTGGAGACGGTGGATTCAGCGTCTTCCTCTGCCTGTTCTGGGACCCCAGAAAAAACAACATTGTCCCGCATTTCCCTGGCCTGTGTATCCAAGATAGTTTCTTTCATCCTCTTACTTTCTTTGGACAGCTGCATCATCCCTTCGGTGAGTTTCTTTACACTGTCTCTCAGCGTTTGGTTTTCTGCAGCGAGTGATACCTGTTGTTGGCTGAACTCCAGAGACTCCCTTAGAGCTTGAAATTCTTTGTGGAGAACCTCAACCAGGGCAAGACGGGTGTCTAGGCTGGTTACCTTCTTATCTATTGAGTCCAGGACATTGCCGTAGCTTTTTTCTGGCAAGATGGTGGAGGTGCTGGCCTCAGAATGGGTGCGTTTCTGTGATGGAGTGCTTGTCGGCATAGCAGAGGTGGATTTTTGTGGCTTGCCCATAACAATGTTGTCAAAGCACTTGTCCAAGTAGCTTTCCAGGCTGTCCAAGGTTTCCTCGTCCATTTTGTTTTATGGAGAAATACAAAATAATGGTTATTATGATTAAACGTTTGCTATATTTGGCTCAAATATATTGGTTTGTTTTTTCCTGAGTTTATTTGTTTTACCAGTTTACCGCCATATTACTTACGCACAGCTCTCACGAGAGCTCAGCAGCAGCTCATGCTTCAGTCAGTGGTGTGGAAAAGTTAATTACTTTGTTTGAACCTACATGTGGTGTTGATGATCATTAGCACCTGTTTGGTATAATTTCTTGATCCTACACCTGACCATAATCCTACAAAATCCCTGACTTTGTGCAAGTGTACCTATAAGAATCGATGCTGCTTTTAAGGCAAAAAGTAGTAACACCAACTATTGATTTGATTTTTCTTTGTTTGCTCACTTTGCATTTTGCAAACTGATCAAAATAAAAGATCATTATTTATATATCTGAAAGAATTCTTTGTTTTACACCTGCCTAAATCTTTTGAACAGTACTATAGGTACCAGATAACCTCACACCCCGGCAACACCACTCGGACAAACAATATTGCCCCATTTTTAACCCTGCAAAGCATTATGTGGTAAAATGTAAAAGAGACATAAATATTAACAGCCCATGAATCATTCATCCTTTCTATTTTTGATTGACACACAAAAATAAAAAAACGAAAATGTAATTGTTTTTTTTTTTGTTATTTGTTTTTAAGTCTGAAACCAAATATGAAAAGTGCCTTGTTTCTCATGTTTTAAATTTTTTCTCTGATCAAAAATACAAAATTGAAAAACGGGCCGCATGAGAGAATTTGTTTTTAATATTTAATTGCTGGGATGTAAATGACCCAGAAATTGTTCTGTGTGCAAAAATCCGGGTAAGTTAGCGACACCATGGCAGCTGGAGCCACACTCCACACTAATTATGGAGATTTTCTAAACCGGTGCTACGGATCAATGTGTTTTTGTATTAACTGGTTTTCAACCTCCGTTAGCATTAGTGGTTGCTATTAGATACCACAGATGTTACTGAGCCGAAGGACTCTGCTTAGTTATTAACTATAAGCAGACTGGACCTCTGACTGTGTGTGTTAACATGTTTCAGTGATGTTTGACCACTGTGTTTTGCAGATGGAAGCTGAATGGAAGAAGCACCGCCCACCACAGTGTCTCAAGTGAATTATAAAATAGAGTAACTTATCTGATGTCAACTTTTGTTTTCTCAGGGAACACGCATACAAAATGGTATGCAAGTCAAAAATAATAATAATAAACCACATGAAACCAAGAGAAACCACAGGGTTCAATCCCGCGGCTCCTCGGGAAAACAGAATTCTGCAACAGAGATTGAAAAGATGGAATGAAATTATCAACAAGGTCAATTAAAGCTGATCTGGTTGTAAAGTAATCAAACTGATTGTTTCAGTGCATAGAGTGGGCATTCAGTTAGATATAAAAAGACGACGTCTCTAGGAAATCCATGAAGTTGATCAACATGTTCTAATAAAATTTCAGCCATTCGTTTGGCGGAGGGTAGACCCAAGAGGGCCACCAAGTGGACGGCTTTTGAAAACCAGTTCACAATGGTGAGGACTGTGTCCAGGCCATCAACAAGGGGAAGACCGGTCACAAAATGTGGGACCAGGGGTTTTTTGGGACAGGAAGGCACTGAAGCTCCCCTGACGATGCAGAAGGAGAAGACTTGGAACGGGCGCAGACATCACAGGCAGAGACAAATTCACGAACGTTGCGGTAAATAGTCGGCCACCAGAGTGCCCCATGCAAGAACTGTAATGTTCTGAGAGGGCCCAGGTGTCCTGAAATTGGAGAAGAATGGCCCCAGATCAACGCTTCTTGTCGGCATCTGGTGGGGACATAAAAGCGACCTGGAGGCGTCTCAGGAGGAGCAGGTTCATCCTGTAGAGCCGTGCGGATAGAATCCTCCAGAGAAGGGGAGCCAGGAAATGTTGAGCTGGTAGAATAGTCTGAGGAGGGGAGTGGGAAAATTCCCTAGAAAGAGAATCGGCCCTGGCATCCTTTGAGCCTGGACGAAATGCTAGATGGATGTTATATGGCTCGAAGAATAAGGCCCAGCGGGCCTGCCTGGGGTTGAGTTGTTTGGCTGATCTGATTTAAATCAGATTTTTGTGGTCCGTCCACATCATCGACGGAGAAGGGGGGTGGCTTACTGGGCTTAAGCCTAGGTTGTTTTTTCAGAAGCACCGGGTCTTTTTGAGTGTGTCTTTTTTTTCATAGTAAGATGTCTGACTGACAACTGTATAAAACCAAAGCTAAAAAAACTACACACAATATTAGGAGCACATAGCACACAGTCGTAAATTACCCCCTACTTTTGGTATGACTGTATGTGTGCAGCACTTGCGCATGTAAGGGAGGGGGGAGACATGCTGCCCGCGAATTTGCTGTAGGAGAAGTGCAGGCAGAAAGAGAGCAGCTCAAGTTTGGCCAGGTACCAAAGCAAATCACTCATACTGTACAAATAATGTAAATATGACGATGTATCACAAAGACCTATGTCACGCTGCTAACCTGGCGCGTATTATGTAACTTGCTCTTCGTATTTTTCCTAGCTCTGTCAGGACTAATCAACCAATAGCGAAATAAAAAGCCGAACAACAATGCTGTTTTTCTTGTTATTGTTGTTTTTTTAGCTTACATGTGTGTTTATTTTATATTTTCAGTTGCTATCCCCCATGGCTAAATAAAGCACTCTCTAAATTGGTTTTTGGCTTCTTTCAAAGAAAAATCTCGGGTAAATTTGATTATATTATGGTTTATATGCCGTTCATTAGGCAAGGCAACGCAAGGCAAGGCAATTTTATTTGTATAGCACACTTTCAACAGCAGGCAATTCAAGGTGCTTTACATGACTTGGTGATTTAAAAACCAACAAAAAAAAAACAAAAAAAAACAATGGAAATTAAAAGTAAAAGAAACACACATTACACATGATACACAATAAAGCAAGAGAAAGATTTTAAAAAAAAGCAAGAGAGCATGAACACATTTCATACATATGACATCAAGCATTTACTCGAAGGCAATTCTAAACAGATGGGTTTTTAGTCTCGATTTAAAGCAGTTCAGAGTTTCAGCAGCTCTACACTCGTCAGGAAGTCTGTTCCAGATAAGGGGAACATAGAAACTGAAAGCTGCTTCTCCATGTTTAGTTCTGAGTCTAGGGATGTTTAGTAGGCTAGAGTTGGATGACCTGAGTGGTCTTGGTGGTTGGTACCATGACAACAGGTCTTCAACATATTTTGGTGCTAAGCCATGTTATGATTTATAAACTAGTAGGAGTATTTTGAAGTCTATTCTCTGAGCTACAGGGAGCCAGTGTAAGGACTTTAGAACTGGGGTGATGTGCTCTACTTTCCTGGTTCTAGTGAGGATGCGAGCGGCAGCGTTCTGGATCAGCTGCAGCTGTCTGATTGACTTTTTAGGCAGACCTTTGAAGATGTTGTTGCAGTAATTAATCCGACTAAAGATAAACGCATGGATGAGTTTTTCTAGGTCATGTTGCAACATCAGTCGTTTAATCCTAGAGATGTTCTTCAGGTGATAGAACGCTGACCTTGTTATTGCCTTTATGTGACCCTGGAGGTTCAGGTCTGAGTCCATTACTACACCTAGGTTTCGAGCCTGATCAGTAGTTTCTAGCTGTATTAATTTAAGCTGTGTGCTGACTCTTGATCGTTCCTCCTTGGGTCCAAAAATAATCACTTCAGTTTTGTTTCCATTCAGCTGGAGAAAGTTATGGCACATCCATCCATTTATTTGGTCAATGCATTGATTTAGGGTTTGAATGGGTTCAGAGTCACGTGGTGACATTGTAATGTAGAGCTGAGGGTCATCCGCGTAGTTATGGTAGCTAATGTTATTGGTTGCTATAATCTTGCCTAGTGGGAGCATGTAGATATTAAATAAGAGGGGCCCCACGATGTAGCCATGGCGCACCCCACATGTGATTTCTGTTCGTTCTGATGAAAAGTTTCCTATTGAAACATAGAAGTCCCTGTTCTTTAGGTAAGATTCGAACCAGCCAAGTAGTGTACCAGATAGTCCGACCCAGCTCTCCAGTCATTCCAAGAAAATATCATGATCAACAGTGTCAAATGCTTCACTGAAGTCCAACAGAACCAGCACTGTGGTTCTTCCACAGTCTGTATTTATGCGGATGTCATTGAATACTTTGACGAGGGCAGTCTCGGTGCTGTGGTGAGCACGGAAACCAGACTGAAAAACATCCAAACGGTTTGTCATTGTTATGAAGCTATTCAACTGCTGAAACACGGCTTTTTCAATAATCTTACTGATGAATGGAAGATTAGAGATCGGCCTGTAGTTCTGCATTAACGTGTTGTCCAGATTCTTCTTCTTTAGCAGTGGTTTAATAACTGCTGTTTTTAAAGCCTGAGGGAAGACACCTGATAGCAGGGATGAGTTCACTATTTGAACAAGATCAGACCCAATAACAGGAAGAACTTTCTTTAAAAAAAGCTGTGGGTAGGAAATCAAGACAGCAGGAGGAGGAGCTTAATTGGATAATGATTTTTTCAAGGCTGTTCTGGTTTAATTCATGGAATTCAGACATTTTCTCTACATTGTTGTTGATGGGCGATGGCACTGGTTGTGGGTTCAAAATTGAGGTACAGATTGACCGTCTAGTTGTTAGAATCTTTTCAGTGAAAAAGCTGGCAAATTCATTGCAGGCCCTGGTAGAGTTTAGTTCAGGGGGCTACTGTCACTAAAGGATTAGTTAGTCTTTCCACTGTTGCAAATAGAGTCCGTGCATTATTAATGTTTCTGTTGATGATTTCAGACGATTCCCTAGCATCTTTTATAGTTAGCTGATATCTATTCAGTCTCTTTTGTAGATCTCACAGTTTCTAAATGGAGACTCATTTGATGTGGCTGAGTCACAGGAAGATGAAGACTTAATCTCTGATGGTTGTTTATCTGTTCGGTCCTGTGGTGTCATCATGACTTGGTGTTTTTGTTCTCTGATATCCATGGGCACCTCAAGGTCAGCTTTTGGGAGCAAGTGTTTTGCTTTCTGATTTTGTTAAGAAAAAATGTTTGGTGCTAACAGCCTTACTCCGGCCTTGTTAAGATAACTTTGGCCTGCTTTGAACAGATGATTAGCACTTCCAAATACTTTGAAATTATTAATAAATGTGAACGACTTCTCAGCTGATTGTTTCTTCAACCATTTATGGAGCATGCAGAGTCTGCTAAATCTTTCATCATTCCCTTCAGGGACTGGTCCGCTGATGAGGATGTTTACGTTAAGTCCATCAAGTCTCTGTAGGAGATCAGAAAAGTCTCTCTTCAGAATCTCTGATTGTCTCATCGCGATATCTGCTGATCCAACGTGAATGACGAGCTTTTCCAAAGCAGGATGTTGGCCCAAGATTTTTGGGATTTTTTCTGATATTTCTCTCACTGTATTTTTGTAGCAGCTATAAACTCTGGTGTTCATGCTACAAAAGCCTCAATTCCATTAATTGATCCGTCTTGTATGATAACAATCTTTGCTGGGGGGGCTCTTACTTTGTTATGTGTCCAGTTGATGCGGCTGGGTTTCTCCTGGTGGCTTTGACTGGTCCCGGGGGCTGCGTCTTCTTTCAAGGCTGCGAATCTGTTTTTCAGAGGGATTCCAGGTGGAGAAATATCTCTTGTTTTTGGCTGAAACCTATTTTGTTTACTTTTAGCAGAAGCGGGAGGTCTGGGTTCAGAGCTTTCTCTGTGCCGGAGTTTCTTTTGTTTTTTCTTCCTCGGAGAACAGGCTGGGGTTGATGATTCCATGCATTTTAAAGCTGGCCAGGCTTTATTAGAGTGCGGAGTTCTGCCGCTCAGGCGCCTGTAGGGAGTCTCTGTGACACGGTTAGACCGATGTAACACTGGGCTGTTTGTATTCAAAGGTAAAGTTGTGTCGTTTCCATAATCAGCGTAGAGATCAAAATTTATTTCCAGACGACATAGCTTCGTTTCAATGCCCTCAATTCTGTAGAGCAGTTTTTCAAAATCCTCAGCTGACCAAAAAGCCATGTTGATAAGTCCATAAAAAAGTAATCCAAGAAGAGATCCGGTCCAATACAGTAACTCCAGGGGCTGGGTAGAGAAAGTAACTAAGAATAGGTTAAGAAAAGAAGACAAGAAAAGCAAACAGAAAAGAAAATAAAGTGAACGGATCTGGAGAGAGACAGAGAGCAGCTGCTCCTCCTTCAGCAGACAGGCCAACCCATTGTATTTCTATGCAAAACAAGAGGAATTTCAATACAGCAGTATATTGACATTTCTAGGGCTGTAATCAACCAAAGAAATTCTTGGTCGACTGAAACCCTGAAATTCCGACCACAAATCGACTAATTTGCGGGGGGGGCTCTGACAGCATTACGTGCATCTGCGCAATAAAATATGCTATGATTACTGCAATTGCACTAAGCAGCAAGGCAATTCAGGGACAATGATCTTTATTAAACATGCCAGATCAAGACAAGTATAAACGGAATAAAGCTGTGCATTGGGCTCAAAACAAAGACTGTGGGCTCGGGCATTATCACACGAGAGGCAGCGCTGTTGTAGCCTACTCTAACATCAGCACCGATCAGCTCTCATAGAATGTCTCTTGTCCAACCAAATTAAAAAAATTAACACGGCATAAAATCGACCAATCAGAATTTTGGTCGACTCAGAACGCATCGACCAATAAGTCGACCAGTCGACTAGGACTTTACAGCCCTACATATTTCAAACGAGATACTTACATATAGTTCAGGAAAAAAAACAAAAAAAACCCACATTGTTTTACTATTAAACCTCAAATTAAAGTAAACTTTTTTTATTTTAGCTAATTAAATATTGACATATGTTTTGAATTAGTTAAATGTCAGAATAAAGAGAGAGAGTTATGTAATTTTAGCACTTTAATCAAAGTCAGGAGTATACATACGCTAAGTTTATTGCATCTTTAATCAAAAAGAAAACAGATTATTCCATTCTGAGTTTAAGAAGCTTCTGATAGGTTAATAGAGTCCATTTGAGTTAAAGGGATAGTTCGCATTTTTAGACATGAAGTTGTATGCCATCCTCACCATCAGCACAGTTTGTTGGCCCCCAAAACTAGCCGGGACTACTTTCTTGAAAGACTTCTAAGGGGATGGGATACAACTTCATGTCTAAAAATACGAACTATCCCTTTATTTGGTGGTACACCTGTGGATCCACGTTAAGGCACCCCCAAAACACAGAGTCTCTTTCTTTGACATGGGAAAATCAAGAGTAATCAACCAAGACATCAGGAAAATAATTGTGTGTGGCTCAACTTTAAATACAATTTGCCATTAAAACAATACATGAAAATACTCTATTTATACTTAAATTTAACAAATTCAATTTTTTATATTTATTAATCTAAAAAAATAGACGTTAAGTCTGATTTGATGTTTGATAGTAAAAAAGTGTTTTTATCTGAAGTATACGTAAATATCTGGTTTCAACTGTATATTTGATGTTCTTGATGTTTGGCTTGATTGCTGGCACAAAGCGGGAGAGAGAGGAACAGAGAGGGAGAGGGAGAGGAAGAAGAGAATGAGGACAGAACAGAGATGGAATAAGAGCCAGGTGAGAAAGACATGTTAGGTTTGTAATTTTTCTAATTCTATATTTAATAGGTCATGCAGGCTTTTTTGCATGGCTAGGCTAAATAGTTATATAAATAGTGTAGTTCTTTGGCAGGATTAAAAAATAATATGGTACAAACTAGTAACTCAGGGAGACGAATATAGCGGTATCATTAAATAGCAATGACTCTTTCTGATCATTCAGATAGGTCAGGGAAAATCAGGAAACAGAGAGAACACACCTGAAAAAGAACCTGAAAATGTCATTGATAGGTTCGCAAAACTCAAGCCTCGAAGATACAGTCTCATGCTGCCACGATAAAGAGGTTTTGATTTTCAGTGCTACTATAATTTACTTTTGATTCTGGTTCAGTCCTGAAGTAGTCCTGATTTAGAACTGTTACAGTCCTGTTCTAATCCTGGATCAGTTTTGGGTTTGGTTGAATTGTGGCTTAGTCCTGGTGCCTAGATACAGCCGTGGTTCTGTTCTGGCTTGTTGCTTAGTTAATAATCTAATGTTAATGTGTCACATGTATGTGATATATTTTGTTTTCTTATATAGTGTTATGTCTGTCGAACACAACTTAACCCCCCCCCCCCCCCCCCACATGCATGACGACCCTTTAGGGCTACGCCCCTGGTGAATAAACTGTCTGGCTCCGCCTCTGGTCCAGATCAGGAATGGCTCTCGAGTCCCCAAAAGCCAATGTCGCCACTCCTCCAAAGTCCACCTTATGGCTAATAATTCGCATTCACCGATGCCATATCTTTGTTGGGTATTGGTGAATTTCTGTGAAAAATAACAGGGTGTAATTTACCATCAGAACCCCGTTGAGAGAGTATGGCACCTATGTCAGAAGCATCCACCTCTACCACAAAAGGCTTCTCGGGATCAGGGTGGAGCAAGATGGGAGCTGAGGTGAATAGGTGGATAAGATGTCGGAAGGCTTTAATCGCTTCTTGCGACATCTTAAAGGATTGAGTTGGATTTGATGGTTTTGTGAGGACATTAAGAGGTGCAGCCACAGAGCTGAAACCTCGGATAAAACGTCGGTAAAAGTTGGCAAACCCCAGAAAACTCTGTAGTTGTTTCAGACTGGCAGGTAGAGGGCAATCAGTGACCGCCTGGATCTTCTGAGGGTCCATAGCCAAAACGTCAGGGGAGATGGTAAAGTCCAAGAAAGAGATGGAGCATTGATGAAAGGTACACTTCTCTAGTTTGCATAACAGTTGGTTCTCTAGAAGTCTGCTCAATACTGCCCACAGATGGTGAACATGTTACTCAACAGAATGAGTGTATATCAGGATGTCATATAAGTAGACAAATACCCAATGTCCCAGCATGTCCCGGAGTATATCATTCACCAAATGTTGAAAAACAGCAGGACTGTTACAAAACCCGAATGGCATGACCAAGTATTCATAAAGACCAGTAGAAGTGATGAAAGCAGTCTTCCATTCATCTCCCTCTCTGAGGCGCTGCGGAGATTGAGCTTAGAAAAAATAACAGTGTGAGAGAGAGTCAAGGGCAGTGGATATCAGAGGGAGAGGGTAACGGTTTTTAATTGTGATTTTATTCAGTGCTTGATAATCAATGCAAGGACGGTGTCCTCCATCTATCTTCTTGACGAAGAAAAACCCTGCAGCCACCGGCGACGTGGAGGGTCGAATAAAACCATTTCGGAGAACCTCTGCAACGTACTCCTCCATGGCTTTATTTTTGGCAGGGGACAAGGAAAAAAGATGCCCACTTGGAGGGACTGTACCAGGAAGCAAATCCATAGCCATATCATAGCGATGGTGGGGAGGTAATGTGGAGGCTTGCTCCTTACTAAAAACAAGAGCAGATCTCGGTAGTCTGGGGGAAATTTTCTCCGGATCTACTGACTTCAGGGAACCCTCAGAAACCGCCGCTGTTTCCGGCTGAGGCCTGTGCTGCACACACCTGGAACCCCAAATCAATATCCGGCAGGAAGACCAAGAAACGTGGGGGTCATGGCGGGCTAACCAAGGATAGCCTAAAATGAGCGGGGTGGAATGAGTACAGATGACCAGGAACTGAAAAGTCTCATGATGGTCCTTGATAGACATATGCACAGGCTGAGTTTGGTGTTTGAGTGGATAAGGTTGAAGGGGATGGCCGTCCACTGATTTGACTGGAATGAAGCGCTCAACAGTGCTAATAGGAATATTGAGCCAGCGGACCAGATCTCGATCAATGAAATTCTCGGCTGCTCCGGAGTCAAGAAGAGACTGCACTAAAAAATTTTGGTGTTTAGTGTGAAACTTAACTTCAATCAGGAAATGGGTAGGGTTGGAATAAGGGGTATAACCAGGCTGGACTCCCCTAAGGTCTACCTGGTGTCCCAGTTTCCCCGGCGCAGTGGAAACTGAGGGCAGCGATGTTTAGCAGAGATGGAGTATTCGCAAAGCCCCTCCCGCCAACGCCATTGGGATTCTTCCTTGGAGAGCCTGCCATACTGCATAGCCAGGAATATCAGCCCCCCCTCTAGGACGCAGTGATCAATTTTAAGAGCAAGATCAATGGTGGCGTCTATAGTTTTGAGAGCTTCATGACAGCTAATCTCAACTCTGATGTAATCAGCTAACCCCTTCATGAAGACCGAGCAGAGGGCCGCGTCCCCCCAGTTTCGGAAACGAAATGACAGACTGACTGATCGCCCTGGCGTAAATGAAGGAGTTGGGACTCCAAATCCACTTCGCTGTTGTGTGGAACAAAAGTTTTCCTCAGTTCCGGCGGATTTGGCATTATACAAGGCCGCTGCCCATTCCTGAGCTCGACCGGACAAGAGAGAGGTCAACAAGGCTACCCTGGAACACTCAGTGGAGTATTTAGATGGCTGGCACTCAAAGATAATGTCCATGGTAGCGAGCAGGCCGCTGTAGCCTGGTGACAGAAGGGGTGAGCTGAAGAACCGTTTCGGCCAGAGCCTCCAGTTTGGAGCTTTGTCGATCTACGACCGCACGAAGATACAAAACCTCGGATCTGAGTCGCTCAAATTCTGCTGAGTCAATTTTTGGCTCTGACATTATTTCAGGAATCAAATCTGACAGAGTGAGAGAGAGAGTGTTGCGTGCTAACCTGACCCAAACGCGGTGAAAGAGAGCTAATGGAAAAACAGAAGCACGCTATTTGTTCTGGCAACAACATAGATGTCAGGAATGGGGTTACCAGATGGATCTGGGATTATTGGAACCAAGAGGACGTGGCGGATGGACGGATTAACGAGTGAAGGATGGATCCACACTCCTCGGATGTGTACGGTAACTGAAAGAGAAGAGGCTCGGCGACATGAGAGAAACGATGTCAGGACATCATGCAGGTGAGTGAATCCTCCTTAAATAGGAAGTGGCGTGGTCACATGATCGTGACTTGACAAAAATACATTCAAAGATGTGAATGTACTTTGAATGCATTTGGTGTTGAGGCAGAGAGAGAAAAAGCTAAATTTGTTTGGTTATTGATAAAGCCTGCAGCTGGTCATGTTTTGAAGATGTGTTTTGGGAAACCTTTGCGAAACCTCTTCACCTAAATTCCTGGGGCAGCACCAGCAAGAGAGAAAATTACTTTAATTCCTTTGATTCCAAAACCTCACAAATCTCTGCTTCAGATAAAATGGTTAATTTGAATTTGTGAAGAATAAAATAATGGTTGGGGATTTGATAGGAATACAATGATGACGGATTGCGGACACTGAAAGACTGACCTCTGTGTGCATGTGTTTGTCATGTCTTGTGTGATATATCCCCGTTTAAATGTTTGTGAGTAATGATTTATGTTAAATCTATAAATATAATTGTGCATTTAAATTTGCTTCCACAGGGGCCCTGAGATAATGAATGAATAATGTGATAATATGATGTGTAAACATAATGCTTGTATCAACTGAACTAGAATTGAGTTTTTTTTTTAAAGGGAAAAGTAAAGATAATTGCATGAAACTGGTTTGAAATTAAGCGGGACCAAGGAATAAGAGGACCAGGGTATCAAAGGTAATTATAAAAGGGTATGCTAAAAAAAGTATCTGACTGAAGATGACACTCTGTGTTGTAGGATAGTCCAATGAGGAGGATGCTTGGAGTTGTCCGAAATTAATAAGAAGCGGCCAGCTTTACATTCAGGAAATGTTAATCAGGTAAATTGACTTGGCAACTGGCTAGAGGATTAATGGCTCATGCTTCACTGAAATCCTCAGTTTATTTAGAATCTGCTTTTAAACTTGTTTTCAGAACCGGCTTTTAGTTCTTGAGACAATCCCAAAGCTCTATCTTTATTTTACCAAATTACTGCCTAATTAGCTCAGAGCAATCCTTGAAACCACTCTCGGGGTGTATTTTATTTGTCAGCATAATTTATTTCCAAAACCCAGTCGTTCTCAATTCAGTCAGGTTGTTGATGAATGGAATCTGTTTCAAAAACTTCAACAGTTTACTAAGCCAGAAATGGACAGCTGTTATCTAATTGATAAAATGGGGAACACAGGGTTCCCAAGGCCTCTGACCCTGGTAACTATTTTGGAAGATTTATTATTAATTTCTGTTTTCATTGCTATTTCCCTTTAGCTGTAGTTGTCCATTTCTTTGGAGCACCTCTCTTCATTTGTTATATCAATGAGTTTAAGATCTGCTGTGAAGAAGTGTTAGGCCTCCTTGCAGCTGAAGTACATCTATAGTACTACAGCTAAAGCCTCTCAATAAGGTTCCGCATTCTCATTGTTATTATTAATGTTTCAGTCAACATTTCAATTGAGTTAAGTTGATATTTGTTCTAAAGTCTGGTTGAATTAAGTCAGATTCATGGTTTGTTTATTTTGTTACCCTTGTATCAAGGTTAACTCTTAAACTTTGTGTTCAGTTTCTCCTTTATGAGTGAATTGCGCAGATAATGGTTCCCTTGTGTGTCTGGTCTTATTTGCCAGTATTAAAACTACTTTTGTTCCTTGTTTGTTCGATCAGTCTGTTTGTTTGTTCATTTGTTTGAGCAGCTCGTCCGAGGTTTTGTTGTGCTTAAGCACCATTATGGTTTGAGTTAAGTTTTCTCGGTCCCTCACACATCTCCTTGTTTAATGAAGGGAATGGAAGAGGGACACCTTCTTGCCTAGTTAAAGTTTTCATTTTAAAGTTGGTTTTCTGACAAGAGCAACCATAGCTCCTCCTTCAATTGAGATCAGGAAACCCATCCTTAGTTATTCTTAAATTCATTTTGACTTCCTTGAACTCCATCTTGACCTTTTGACCTCTACTGGAGAACAGGCATATCCCTTGTTTTATCCCTCTTTCCACTGAATTTTTAAATGAATTAATTCTCCCTTTAAGAGAAACAACCCCCTTTTAATGATCATATTAAGACAGACCAACCCTTCCCTCAGCTGATTTACTGTTTGGTTATCAATTGGTAAAGTGTTACTGCTTCAGACCCCCAATGGTCTGGCTAAACGCTACGCTACCCTGAAAAGACTAACAAATCAATTATCTTTCCGGGCAAAAAGGAACAAAAACTTGCATGTAGTCAATGTACGCCGCACTCCTTTCTTTTCGTGCAAAAACAATAAACCCGTGCGTATCCCACGTACACCTCACTGTTTTCTTTCCGGGCAAAATAAAAAAAAGAGAGAAGAACCCGCGTGTATTTGTTCCTACCCATCCTAACCTACGACTTTCTTTCTTCTCGACCGAGAAGTCGTCCCAACTCTCACCGCCACCTTTTCTTTTCTCTGAGAGAAAAGAAAACTCTACCCAGAGAGGAGAGTTATCGCAACCACTTTTCCCAAGCAAATAAGTGAAAAACCTGTCGCTCACCCAACACAAGCCTCTCACTCTACCAGAAGCTTTATGTAAAAAATCTGAAAGGCCTAATCAAAACTGCATAGATTTTCTAATTCCCAATCCAGACTATGCAGAACTCTGACTTCTTTACTTGCAATTTTTTGAGACAAAGCATAAGAACTCAGCTTCGGTGCGTGCTAGAGCAGTAACATTTCACCCCCCCACCCACCCCCTCCGGGATTTTTTATAAATCTTAGGAATGGTTGCATCTCGAAATCCCAGCAGCGGCCGGTCCGGCATAAGAAACTAAGTCCTCCCACTCCTAAAACTGTCTGAGGTTTCGGAGGCTGAGGGCTGTCCCTCAGGTTAGCCATACCCTTGACCTCCCAGCAAGCCCCCAGCCACTCGCTGTGATCATGTCCCATATCAATTTCTTTGTATTTTTAATGCTTTTTCATTATTTTAAACTTGCTCACCATCTGTTTTCCAGTCTTTTAACCTGAGGGACACAGAACATGAATGATCGGATTGAAACATTTAACACAAATTTTATTTCATCTTCCTTAATTTAAGTACCTATTTATTTTATTTTCCAACCCACATAAAAATCTTTAAAACCATCATTGTTTCCTGAAGTTGTTGTTCAGAGTAATCTGTAATTTCTAGGCTGTCAGATGATCAAAACTTTTAATCTAATTAACCTGTTCCACCCCACAGCCCCGCCGCCAGGTCACTGTGGGGGAAGGGCGGGGAGAATGTCAAAATTTAGTTGACCTGTGGTCACTGATTGCTAAACATGTCCTATCGTTATAAACCTCAAAATCTAACCTAAAGACTCATATAAGTATTTTTTGTGAACTCCAAAACCAGAAAAAACATAACAAGCAATTAAAAGAGCAGTTGTGCTATTTTGCGAGTTTTACATGAACACATTCAACTGAACCTGTTGGTCACCCTGCCGAACAGAACCAAGCAAACTTTGCCTTCCCTGAAAGTCAGCATCTCAGATTCTAAAGCTGCAAGTTTCATCATGCTACGTGCAAATTTCAGCAAAAGAGCAGCAAAATAAACCAAAAAATATGTACAGCATTTGAAAAACAAAAGCATAAATTCTTCCTTACCTTTGTTTTTTCCGTGCTGAAAAGAATAATCCACCGTGATATGACTTTATTTCCAGAATAACTAAAATACCCAGTGTGCATTTAGAAAAGAAAAAGTGAAAAAAATTATTTTTTACATTTGATTCAAGGAGGCTCAACCTTGACTGTCATGTGCATTGTGAACTTTCCTCATGTAAACATTTGCTTTGGCCAATCTGCTTCAAAGTTCTGATGTCAACATGATTCTATAGGATCTTACAATTCCAACCATATGTCAATCATCCAAATCGGCCAATAGAAACTGGAGTTAAAGGTCTGTGTAATTCTAAAAACAGATATTTTGTTTAGCTCGGGGGCGCGCTGTAACGCAGTTACGCGCAGGTGATCAGGTGAACAGATGAGCAGATGAGCAGGTGACGATTCAGCTTTGATTGTTTTGTTTGCGTACGAAAAATGGCGCTTCAAGAGAAGAGAATCATCACTGACGAAGCCGTGGCGAATATTTGTAATAATAGTTGATCGGAGGTTGGGTGTTGAGGACTCATCATCAGAAGAGGAAAACCTGATTTTTACCCGAGGAAGAGAGGCATGTCCCAACTAGCTAGTGCCAATGCTAATGGCTCTGTCAGCCATTTTATATAGATGTTTTTTTTATTGTTTGTTTTTTAGATGTTTGTATATAGACAATTTTTGTAAATATTTTGTTCACATCTTTTTGTGCCTGTGTGTGTATGTATGCATGAGAGCGAGAGAAACAGATTTGTGAATTTATGTGTGGATATTTGTGTAGAAATGTGTACATAGATGTGTGTAAAAATATATTTGTGGGTTGTATTTGTAGTTTCTATATGTATAGTTTTTCTAACTCTTTTTCTGTCATAATATTCTTTTAGTCATCTCAGCATACATCCGTAGCTTACTCATCAACGCTTTACCATGCTCAAGCAGACTGCTGGAACGTCATACAGAGAGACACTGCTGGCAGAAAGGTATTTATATATATATATATATAAAATATGTGTGTGTAGACATTTATGTGTAGATGTGTATGCATATATTTATAATTTCTCAAATTATTTTTCTGTTATCTTGTTTTAGTGAGGATGGAGACTAAATACCTCCAAGGCCATCAACTTCTGCACAGCCAACCAAGAAAGCAAAAATGGTGAAAGCTAAGGCAACGGCTGTCCAAAGAGGTCTTCTGATACTCCAGTGGGTGAAGATGCGTGTTGCCACAGACATGAGGAGGACAGCACTCCTGAGTCTTTTAGGTTCATTTCCACAAGGCCACCAGGCCCTACATTTGACCAAACAGCAGCATGGTCTCCTCTCTCTCTCTTCCAGCTCTTCTTCAGTTCATCTGTAATTTGGATAATTATCGACAATACCAATGCTACAAAAAGGAAAGAGGCTGGTAGAAAGTTCCTTTGGACTCCCTTCACTGTAACAGACATATGTTTTCCTATCTATCATTATATACACCAGAGTTGTAAATGTGCAATACAGGGCTGACTACTGGAGGGGTGAGTGACCATATAATTTTCAATTATCCCGTAACACTATGCAGAGAAACCAGTTTGAGGCAATCTTGTTGTTGTTATTATTGCACCTCAGCTTTGTGAACAAGGACAATGAAAAGAAACAAAAACCACTCCTGATTAGGGTCGTCTGTGCAAAATCAGGCCCCTCTACGATCATATTGTTACTGCATGCAAACTACATTACCATCCATATAAGAACATTTGCATTGATAAGAGGAGGGGGTTGTGAATAGTTTTGTTATCTATTTCATATGTATATTTCCAGTTTTGTTGTATTTGGAATTTGAATAAATGTTCTTCAGTTGGAGTCAAGCCTAACTCTGTTATAGTGTTATTTAAATAGGGTGATAAATATGTTGGATATTTTACCAAAAATATAAAAAACCAGTTTGTTTTCAGGCATATAATTGAACTTGAATACAATCAGTAGATCAGGAGTTGAGAAATTGAAACTTTCACTGTTTGTGCCGAAATGTGCCAAACTGTGCCAAACTGCAAAAAAAAAAAAAAAAAACTAGCTATTTTTTTACTAAAGCCTCTGTAACTTTGCTCTCTTTCACTTCATCAACATGAATGTTGGTACAGGTAATCTACACATGTTAGTTTATGATTATCTGCAGTTTATGGAGAGTTTATAGAGAGACCCTGGGGCTTAAGAGGTAAAAGTCTTTTAGCGGTCTCATGGCCGAATCAGGGGGTCAGTTTCCACCAAGCCGGCCTGAAAGTTTTTCCAAGTTGGTTTCCATTCCATGTATAAGTTCCGACATCCCAGCACACCTGCGGCTTTGTTCATCCAACGCTTGAGTCTGAGTACTTAAAGCCTGACACATCCCCTTGTGTTGGTCAGGCAGCATCCCAATTGTTGCTGACACCTGTTAAAGTTGAAATTGAAGTTTGGGATAAACCAGGAATCCACCTGCTCCAAACAGCAAAAACCAAGTTACCATTAAACCAATTGTGTAGACATCTTCCACGTCCTCGACGGATAGCAACGTCAGACACATAATCTTCCACTTTCCCCAGGAATCCATAATGTAACTGCCCGGAAGTGTACTGCCAGGACAAAAGGGCTCCCCGGGACCCGTTCTTCAATTAGAGAATATTTGATTCTTTAATCAAACACCACAAATGGCTAAATAAAGACCTCTTGGTGGGTTTTTCGGTTCTGACAAGTTATGTCTCAACAAGGTCATCTGAATGGACAATCCCTGGCTACTTTGAGCTAATTCTATGGCCAGCATGATTAGTGTCTGATTATAAATTGTCTGATTATTCTCTTTCTTTGGCGGCACTCCTCTCACCTATTAGAAATTATATCAACATCTTGAAATATTTCTGTATGTTTTGGGCATTACTGTAGTGAATGAGGAAAAAGAGTGGAATGTTACTAAAACATTTCAATGTTATGTCAATTAATTTGGTAATTATTAGTAAAGGGATCTGGGGAATAGGCACATCTGGCATAATTATTAGAGTCAGGGAGGAGGCCTTTCACCTCCTCTGATATAACTACATGACTCCTCAGCAGTGAGGAGTGTTTTGGTTAACCTTACAATGAACACATAATTATAGGAGACTAAAGGCAGAAGCTGCTTGCAGAGAGGGCAGACATGATCTGAGGTGCTAGAGAGTTCTACCGTTGGCCCAGATGGGCTCATGTGCAAGACTGGGCGTGATAAAATGTGAAAAACACCAATCCAGACTCCAGCCTAATCCATATGGCAGGAGGAATATTTTTTTTCCATAGCACAACCCTGACTGTATCTGTTGAATTATTCTGTATATTATTCATTTGATCTTATGTTGTATTCTTGCTATTTGTTCAATAAAGTTCTTTAAAAAAAAAAAACAACATCCAGCCAATCATGTAGTGTAATGTCAGCATCCAGCCAATCATGTAAAGTAATGTCAGCTTCCAGCCACTCATGTAATAAAACATCATAGGCCCCCGAGCAGATCTAGTACCTACAATGGCAGTGCCTTAGTGTTTCAGCCAGCCTTCAGCTCACAGCAGGGAACAGATATTGTTCATTGTTATGTAACAACTGTTGGGTCAGTTCACACATTTAAAAATCATTTAAGTCAGGGCAAGGCTATTTTATTTGTATAGCATTTAATTCATGTTCATATTTCAGCATCAAAATTTTTTAAGCTAAATTCATAGTCGTGAACTAGTTCTTGTCCATTAATTGTTTTTATCAATTATCGTTGTATCACTCCCATCATATTGTCATTGGTCAACTACCATATTGATTTTCTTATCTTCTAGCATTTGCCATTTGGCCAATGCCAGCTTATATAATGTACATCTGTTGATATATCTCCTTTTCTCTTGGCTTTGCATGCTAACATGGCTGAACTCATAACAGCTGTTGTACTTGCATACAACGCCTGGCCAAAAGAAATTACCTCCTAAATTTAACTAAGCAGATAGGTCCAAGCCTCCTACTGGATAATCATTATATGGTAATTACCTTTCGGCTGGCATCAAGTTATTAACCCCAACTGAAGCAATGAGGTGCTTCTTATTTCCTAAACAACGATGTTGAAAGACACATCCTCTGGACGTGATAAAGTTTAAGAAGAGTCAGATCAAGGTCAAGGTCTTATTTATTTGTATAGCACATTTCCGGCAGCGCAAACTGCCCCAAAGTGCTGAACAAAACACAACAAAAAAAGTGACAATAAGAATGATGTGCAGATAATTAACAGCAGTATAAGGCAACACCAAAAAGATCTGTGACGGCGTAAGCCGTATTTGCGTCATTTCCTGTTGTACTGTTGCACTCCCGGAGCTGTTTGGTGTTCAGACTCTCTTGAATTGATCTTATTTTCTCTGTGCTGAGGCCTTTCTAAGTTATTTTAACACACAAGCACTCTAAAACACATGTTTTGTGGTGGTGTACTTTACGTTTTGAGAACTCCTTGTGTTTCACACTGTTTTTTTTGGGATGGTAAGGTCTCGCTAGCTTAGTTAGCTTAGCTTCATTATGGCTATGGCTACTCTTCTCTCTCCTATCTCTAACTCTTCTCTTCTCTCACTCTCTGTGTCAGATGTTTAGTTATTTCCTTTAGTGATAATGGTAACTGTAATAAATGTAATATTTTTGTAGCTTTGGAGGCGAGGGTATCGGAATTAGATGCCCGGATTCGCGCTGTTGAAAACCCAGCAGATAGCCGAGGCCCATTTGCCACTGCGGAGCCAACAAGGACAGAACCCCCTAGCCGTCCTCTGGTAGAGCCCGCGCAGCCGGGACCTCAGGCAGGCTGGGTGACGATACGTAGAAAGCATAGTTCTAGAACCCAGCCCACGGGCCACTACCAGCCGGTCCGCATTTCTAACAGATTTTCCCCACTCAGCGACACACCCGCTGAGAAGCCGACCCTGGTAATAGGCAGGTCCATAGTCAGAATCGTGGCATTAGAGACACCATTGATCATAGTCAAATGCTTGCCAGGGGCCAGAACGGGCGACATCAAATCCTACCTGAAACTGCTGGCTAAAGATAAGTGTAAATACAGTAAGATTGTTATTCACGCTGGCGGTAATGACACCGTAATGACAATTACGCCAATCGGAGGTAACAAAATGAGTGTTGCTTCGGTGTGTACGTTTGCCAAAACAATGTCAGACTCGGTAATCTTTTCTGGTCCCCTGCCCTATCGGACCAGTGACGACATGTTTAGCTGCATGCTGTCATTCCACCAATGGTTGTCTAGATGGTGTCCTGCAAACACTGTGGGCTACATTAATAATTGGCGAACATTTTGGGGAAAACCTGGTCTGATCTGGAGAGACGGCATCCATCCCACTTTGGATGGAGCAGCTCTTCTTTCTAGGAATATGGCCAAGTTTATTAGTCCTCCAAAAGACTGACAGCCCAGGGTACAGACCAGGAAGCAGAGTCGTAGTTTAACCCACCTCCCTGCTGCTTCTGTACTGTTACCCACCCATTACCCTATAGAAACAGTGTCTTGCCCACGGCCAAAATTAAATGGATTAAAAGTAAAGCCAACAAAAGCAAATCATGGAAATCTCATAAAAATAAATATGACTTTGACTGAACAGAAAAATAAATCTATTAAATGTGGTTAATTAAACATAAGATCTCTCTCCTCAAAGACTTTGTTAGTAAATGACTTGATTTGTGATAATCGCATTGATTTGCTTTATCTCACAGAAACCTGGTTGCAGCAGGAGGATTATGTCAGTATAAATGAGTAAACTCCTTCCAATCATTTAAACTGTCACATTCCTAGAAGTACTGGGCGAGGAGGAGGAGTTGCAACCATTTTCCGTTCTGATTTACTAATTAATCCCAGACCAATTGAAAGCCACAGTTCTTTTGAACATCTAACCCTTAATTTTCCTCATCCAAGTTGCAAAACATTAAGACCATTTTTTGTTTGTATCGTCCACCAGGCCCTGCCCTTACTCTCAATTCTTGGATCAGATCTCTCATTTTTTTTATCTGATTTATTATTAAATACTGATAGGGTCATTATAGTGGGGGACTTCAATATTCATGTGGACACTGAAAGTGATAGCCTAAATGCAGCCTTTAGTGCTATTTTAGACTCAAAAAGTACAGGGATCGACCCACTCGGGTAAACACACTTTGGACCTTGTACTGACATACGGTATTGAGTGTGAGGAAATAACAGTCCACCCACATAACCCGGTCCTGTCTGACCACTTCTTGATAACTTTTGAATTTACTTTAACTGACCATCTTAAATCTGTGTTGTGCCACAGATAGGTAGGATTTGGTTATCAATAATTATGAATAACTGCCTAGGGCAATATTTGTCTAATAGATTCCAGTTTGTTCATCTAAATGATAAATCTTCTTCACTCTCAAGAATTACTTGTGGAGTTCCACAGGGTTCTGTGCTTGGACTAATTATTTTCACCATATATGCTCCCAATTGGTAGAATCATTAGACAGCATGGGATAAATTTCCACAGCTATGCCGATGAAACACAACTATGTTTATCCATAAATCCTGATGAACCCATTCAGTTAGGTAGATTACAGGCATGTCTGGAAGACATAAAAACATGGATGACTCTAAACTTTTTGTTTTTAAATTCTGACAAGACAGAAGTTGCTGTCTTTGGACCAGAAGTTCTAAAAAAGAAACTGCTTAGTCAATCACTTCCCCCTGTTAAATCCAGAATAGAATTTTAGATCCTCCTTCTTACATACAAAGCCCTTAATACATTTCTAAAAGTAGAATGGTAGGCAGATCTTTTAGTTATCAGGCTCCTCTCCTGTGCAACCAACTCCCAGTTTTAGTCCATGAGGCAGACACTCAGTTTACTTTTAAGGCCAGGCTTAAAACTTTCCTTTTTGATAAAGCTTATAGTTAGAGTGGCTTAGGTCATCCTGAGCTATCACTGTAGTTATGCTGCTATAGGCTTAGACTGCTGGAGGACAGATTTACCAAGTTTCTTCACTCTGCTACTTCCTTTTCTACTATTACTCTCCAGTTGTATTACAGTACATTCTGTTATTTCGACTGTTTACTTTGTTTTCTCTCAGTGTTTTTCTCTCCATAGAAGATATACCTGGTCTGGTATCCTGCTTGGCTGCAATGCACTGTTGGACGGGGGGGGCATCGACTGAGATGATGCTCCCAGTAACTGAAAATCCACTGTGTCATGTTATCAACTTTTTACTTTCTGTACCATAGAAAGTACTCTTATATCAGATCTTCTGTTCCTTCTGTGTCTCTCCTCTGTCTTCTCAAACCCCCAGACGGTTGTGGCAGATGGCCGCTCCTACTGAGCCTGGTTCTGTTGGAGGTTTCTTCCTGTTAAAGGGGAGTTTTTCCTCTCCAACGTCACTACATGCTTGCTCAGTGTGAGGGATTGCTGAAGGATTGCTGTGGTTGGCAAGTCTCCATCAACGGGGCCCAACCTCACACCAATGACTGAAGCAATCTGCTTGCAAGTCTCCATCACCGGGGCCCAACCTCACGCCAATGACTGAAACAATCTGCTGGGATTTCTTAAATAGGAAACTTTTTAACTGATTGGAATGTTTGTATAAATGTTTTGAAATGACTTCTTGTCAAGTGCATTGAGATGACGTCTGTTGCGGTTCGGCGCTATATAAATAAACTGAATTGAATAAAAAAAAAAATAAATAAAAAAAAAATATATATATATGTGTGTGTATATATATATATACATATATATATATGTGTATATATATATATATACACACACATATATATATATATATATATATATTTTTTTTTTTATATATATATATATATATATATATATATATATATATATATATATATATATATAATAAAAAGTACAAACACCTGTTTAAAATGCTTAAGTCAACGTGTGTTCAAGGCCAAATTGAAAAAGTCTGTCTTGAGTAGTGATGTAAAATGTTCTAAAGTTGGGCTGGCCTTGATGTCGGGTGGAAGAGCATTCCACAGCCTGGGAGCAGCCACTGAAAAGGCTTTATCTATGCAAGTGTTTAAGCTAGTTTTTAAGAGAACCTGAGAACTGGACTTCAAGTTTCTAACAGGAGCATGAGCGGTCAAAAGCTCAGAGACACAAAGTGGTGCAAGGCCATGAAGGGATTTAAAAACAAAAAGTAAGATTTTAAAATGGATCCTGTATGGCACAGGGAGTCAATGAAGAGAGGCCAGGGTTATGTGATCACGCTTACTGGTGCCAGTCAGCATGCGTGCCTCTGCATTCTGAACCATCTGGAGGCAATGCTGGGAGGAATGGTCCAGGCCAAGATAGAGGGAGTTGCAGAGAACGACCTGTCGTGTAAATTGGATATAAACCACTGGAGTACAATGCCTCCGACTCAAGACTCTAGGTGGGACGGTAAAATGCCATGATCAATGGTGTCGAAGGCAGCCGGCAGATCTAACAAAATCAGAGCAGCCGAACAGCATGAATCCGCAATTAAAAGGAGGTCATTAAAAACTCCTAAACAAGCGCTTTCAGTACTATGAAATTTCTCTGAGATGTTATTAACGGACAAATAGTCCTGGAGCTGAGTGTGTACAACCTTTTCAAGAATTTTAAAACGAAAATTGCAATCGGTTTACATTTACAAAAACTGTTCTGATGGAGATTTTTTATTTTTTTTATGGTTTCACAATGGCCTATTTGAAGCACTGGGGAACACGACCTGAGAAAAGAGAAGTATTGATTAATCTCAAAATAAAGGGCCAACACTGTCAAATGCCTTTTTTAGCATGAAGGGTGGTAAGCAGTTCCAGGGGTTAATAAGGAGACCTTAGGTGGTGAGCAGTTGCTGATAGCTCATCCAAAGAGACTTTTTGAAATTGGCACCAGGATGCAGAACAAGGAGGGAGCGAGCTAGGATCTAGGGCCGAATGAAGGGGAATAGAACATCTGATCTGTAGGACTTTAGCAGAAAAAAAGCCTCAAATTTATATTCATATATATTCATAAAATCTGTGAAGTAACAACCCTGCTATTGTTAGTAGGATTGACAATGCGATTAAAAACTTTAAAAAGAACCTGGGGTCTGTGGCTGTTTTTGGATATGAGATTTGACATAAACTGGGATTTAGCAGATTTAACTGAGTTTTGGAAAGGTGTCAGATGCTCCCGCAACACTTGTAAGGACATGTGCAAGCCTGTCTTTCTTCCACTTCCTCTCTGCTCGATGGCACTAGCGTCTAAGTGCACAGGTGGTATCATTCTGCCATGGTTCGAATTTTGGCTTAGAGCACTTAATTTTCATTTAGTTAAATTTTTCAGAAAGTGTCAAACAAGCAGGACATTGTCATAGGCAGCCACCCTTAAGGCATTACAAAGTTATTTTTGCTCTAAAATGAAACCCTGAGTCTGTTTATACATGTTATCTAGCAAAATATTCAGCATATAATAAAAGACAACATTTCTCCTGTTATTTTATCTACACTCAGCTCTACAGTGGTCACACATCAAAGCAAGAAGTGACTAATATATGAAGCTTCATGCAGCTGTAAGTAATACCGTTTTGGGATGGGCCAGCCAGAGTCCTCAATTCAGTCAGACAGACAGGGAGCTAAAGTTTAGGGCGATGGCAGGGGATCCTTCAATCCTCCAAAACCTTCTTTTTTTAATGGGAAAACTTGCACAATTGGTGGCTGCTAAATACATTTTGCCCGTGTGTATATATATATATATATATATATATATATATATATATATACAGTGGGATGCGAAAGTTTGGGCAGCCTTGTTAATCTTCATGATTTTCCTTTATAAGTCATTGGTTGTTAGGATAATAATTTTCATTCAAATATATAATATAGGAGACACACAGTGATATTTGAGAAGTGAAATGAAGTTTATAAGATTTACAGAAAGTAAAATTTGGCAGGTGCATAAATTTGGGCACTGTTGTCATTTTATTGATTCCAAAACCTTTAGAACTAATTACTGGAAATCAAAATTGGTCTGGTAAGCTCAGTGACCCTTGACTTCCATACACAGGTGAATCCAATTATGAGAAAGAGTATTTAAGGGGGCCAATTGTAAGTTTTCCTCCTCCTTGAATATTCTCTGAAGAGCAGCAACATGGGGGTCTCAAAACAACCCTCAAATGACCTGAAAACAAAGATTGTTCACCATCATGTTTTAGGGGAAGGATACAGAAAGATTTTAGCTTTCTGTTACCACAGTTAGGAACATATTGAGGAAATGGAAGAACACAGGCACAGTTCAAGTTAAGGCTCAAAGTGGCAGACCAAGAAAGATCTCAGATAAACAGACGCGAAGAATGGTGAGAACAGTCAGAGTCAACCCACAGACCAGCACCAAAGACCTACAACATCATCTTGCTGCAGATGGAGTCACTGTGCATCGTTCGACTATTTGGCGCATTTTACACAAGGAGATGCTGTATGCGAGAGTGATGAAGAGGAAGCCCTTTCTCCGCCCACAGCACATACAGAGCCACTTGAGGTATGCTAAAGCACATTTGGACAAGGCAGCTTCATTTTGGAATAAGGTGCTGTGGACTGATGAAACTAAAATTTAGTTATTTGGGCATAACAAGGGACATTATGCATGGAGGAAAAAGAACACAGCATTCCAAGAAAAACACCTGCTACCTACAGTAAAATCTGGTGGTGGTTCCATCATGCTGTGGGGCTGTGTGGCCAGTGCAGGGACTGGGAATCTTGTAAAAGTTGAGGGACACATGGATTCCACTCAATATCAGCAGATTCTGGAGACCAATGTCCAGGTATCAGTGACAAAGCTGAAGCTGTGTCGGGGTTGGATCTTTCAACAAGACAATGACCCTAAACACTGCTTAAAATCTACTAAGGCATTCATGCAGAGGAACAAGTACAACGTTCTGGAATGGCCATCTCAGTCCCTAGACCTGAATATTATTGAGAATCTGTGGTGTGACTTGAAGAGAGGGGACCATGCTCGGAGGCCATCAAACCTGAAGGAACTAGAGATGTTTTGTAAGGAAGAATGTTCCAAAATACCTTCAGCCAGAATCTAGACCCTCATTGGAAGCAATAGGAATCATTTAGAGGCTGTTATTTCTGCAAAAGGAGGCTCTACTAAAGATTGAGTTAATTTCTCTTTTGTGGTGCCCAAATTTATTCACCTGCCAAATTTTGTTTAAACAATTATTGCACACTTATAAACTTAATGTCACTTCTCAAATATCATTGTGTGCGTCTCCTATATGATATATTTAACTGAACATTTTTATTCTAACAACCAAACTAAACTAAAGGAAAATCATGAAGATTAACAAGGCTGCCCAAACTTTCGCATCCCACTGTATATATATATATATATATATATATATATATATATATATATATATATATAGAGAGAGAGAGAGAGAGAGAGAGAGAGAGAGAGAGAGAGAAAGAGAGAGAGAGAGAGAGAGAGAGACTTTTGCATTTGTCTCTATTTGTATCCTCTGCATCCTCTGCCCTCACACAAACTAACTTCATGTCCTCTTTCACCACATCCATAGATCTCCTTTGTGGTCTGCCTCTCCGCCTCCTGGTGGCTCCAGCCTTGATTCTACTACCAATATAACCTCCTCTGAACATGTCTAAACCATCTTAGTCTGGCCTTTCTGACTTTATCTCCAAAACATCTAACATGAGCTGTCCCTCTGATGTACTCATTCCTGATCCTATACATTGTCATCACTCCCATAGAGAATCTCAACATCTTGAGTTCTGCAACCTCCAGTTCTGTTTCCTATCTTTTCCTCATTGGTACTGTCTCTAAATCATACAACATTGCTGGTCTCACTACTGTCTTGTACACCTTTCCTTATATTCTTGCTGAAACCCTTTCATCACACATCACACCTGATGCTTCTTCACCTCTTTTCCACACTCTTCATTGCTCTGGACTGTTGACCTTCACAACTTCACAACACTCTTCTTTTTCAGTTTCCACCACCTGGTCCTCTGCTCTGCCTTTGTTCTCTTCACCTTCTTCACCATCAAGTTTCATTCTGACTGCTCCTACCTCCACTCTTATAAGTCACCCTATGTTCCTGCCTCTTCTGGAAGAACGTATTTACAACAGCCATTTCCATCCTTTTCCTCATCACCTCTGTTCTCTTCGCCAACATGTCGGTGAAAGTCTGTCCAAATCACCACCCTCTCAACTCTGAGGATACATTGCATCAAATTATCTAGTTCACTCAAGAATTTCTGCTTCTCTTCTAACTTACATCCTACCTGTGGGGCATAACTACTAACAACATTTATCATTATACATTCAATTTCAAGCTTTAGACTCATCAGCCCATCTGAAACACTTTTCACTTCCAGAACGTTCCTAACAAACTCCCTACAAGATAAAGCCTACTCCATTTCTCTTTCCATCTACAACATGGTAGAGCAGCTTGAACACTCCTAACCCTTCTAGCATTGGTACCTTTCCACCTGGTCTCCTGAACAAATAGTATTTCCACCTTCTTTCTCTGCATCATGGCTACCAGCTCTCTAGCTTCTCTTCTCTCTCTGCCTACTGACACGCCGACCTCCTTTCCTCTCCTCCTCTCTCGACCGATATTGTCAGGTATATATAATACATGTGGAATATATTTTCCAACTATATATATATATATATATATATATACCTGAATTTCCCCACAGCTGGATAATATATTCTATTCTATTCTGTTCTACTCTATAGGCTCTAAGTGGTTTATTAATAAGATTAATAAATAATGTTTGGTCAGAAAAAGGCATTTAATAACACTATAGTTAGAATAAATGAGCACTAACTTAAGACTTGTGACAGCAACAAAAGGCTTTTTTCTAGTAAATAAAATAAAAAATTGAGTACTGTTGTTTAATTTGTGTTTCATTTACAGATACCAATAAGGCATTTGTTGACTTTTAGTGATGCAGAGACATAATTATGTAAGCTGGTGCTATTTTAGATAAAACCCACTGAATTAATATCAGAATAAATACTGCATTAAATAGAAAAATATTTAATGACAGTTTTCTAATGTCCCTAATTTCTGGCACACCATAACACTTACGCACGCACTCCAGCCCAATAGGTGGGGATAATACAGTTGTTTTACGAGCCATGAAGAAAACTCACAAGAGTAACAAGAAAGTTGAATGAACAGCAATTTAGGTGAGACTGCATTCCTAAGCTTGTTTGCTGACCATAGCACAGTGTCATATACATTTTGAGTAATGGGGGTGTCACGTAGCGGTTAAGGCGGGTGCCACATGTTCAGAGGCCTCAGTCCTCGATGGCTCTCCAGGGGTTCGCTTCTACCCCGCGGACATTTGCCAATGGCGCTTCCCTACTTCTCACCCCCTTTCTACGCTGTCCACTGTACAATAAAGGCCACTGTGGCCACCAAAACATAAGAAAAAAATTGGATTTATGCAAAGCATGTTGCTGTGAGTACTGAGACCAGAGCTTACTTGGCTACGACAGCCAACAATAGATCAGATGACAGGGATCACAAGCAAAATAAGTTAATCTACATCTGATTTGACTGTTCAGCCTAATATTTATGTTTACTCATTTATTTAGTAGTCAGCCAAAATGCATTTGAATGAAAAATGTACTTATTCTGTCAAACATTGCTATTTGCAAAATGTGATTAACTAGGATTATTCCAAGGCTTCTTCCTATTTGATCATTTTTAACAACGTCCCACCACTTAAATGAATACAAATAATTGAATTAATAAAACTGTTAAACAGATGCAAGAAGTGAATGCATAAAGTATAAACAGTAATTAAGTATTTTATTAACATTTAGTTTTGTGTATAGGTCAGAGGTTTTCAAATCTTCCCAACAGGAAAATCTGTGATTAATTCTTCTCTAGTCGATAATGCTAATAAATGCATTCAGATTCAGTTCATCATAAAGTGCGAATGAATAAAAAGCTGTCCTTTCAAGAACTCGCATAACTTTCCATTTTCACTTTGCTAAAAGCCATCACAGATATTTCATTTAGAGCTTAAGCTGCAGTCTACGCTACAGACCTATGGAATAACATGTACCAACAGACTTTAAAACCATTTCGATATAATAGCTGCTTTTCTTCGGGGTCAGTCACATGCAGTGGTTGTTTGATCAGTTACCAAGCCCACTTTAAATTTATGTAATTCCAATTCTTGCAAACTTCCAAAAACATGGATGCAGAGGTGTTGAGAGAACTGACCTGTGGCCTTCCAATCAGTGCTCGCTGTGTTATGTAAGGGGAGCAGCAAGTGCTAGTCAGATCCTCCTACAGATGCCTGAGCAGTCACGACTAACGGGGATGTTCTCCATCCATCCATCCTCTCAGCCTGGCTAACACAGACTTCAACTTACCCTCTGCTTCGCAGTCCCACACAGATAGACACACGCACACACGCACGCACGCACACATTTAACTTAAACTAGTGTGGTTGGTCCAAAAACAAATAAATAAATTATGTGCATATGTTTAATTCAAAGAAAATCTGAAAAACACATTGGAAGGAGGATGATGTAGTTATTATAAAGGAGTTTCTGGTTCAAGATGAAGTAGAGGGGAGTGAACATCAGAGCACTCTTCTGTATCTTCTGAAATGAATCAGGACAAAGTCCACCAGACCTAAATGCCCCAGTTCCAAATATGCAATCAACTCACAATATTAACTTCAACTCATTCTAAAAACTCCCTCAAATCTCAAATCTTTCAACATACATGTTTCTTGTCTGAAGTGAAGGCGTATCTCAGTGTGGACATTGCAAGTCACCTCTGGAAATCTCAGCACCTCCAGCTCTGAGAAGGCCATAGCTGAGAATAGCATGCAGATCCTGCCCACCATCAGATGTTCTCATGCAGCACAGTCTGCAGGGAGAAAGATGAACCCTGATGAATAAATATGAAGATAACTTGCACCTCTGCTGTACTTTTTCTGTTCCCATTTCCCATATGGTTCCACTGAAGAGAGGGTTACAGAAAGAGATAAAAAATAATGTCAGATTTTCAAAAGAAGCCTCTGGGCTATTGTGTTTGCCTATGTGTGTGCTGGTTTTTGTTTTCTGTGGATGTGCATGCATTTGTGTGTGTCTCTGTGTGTGTGCATTCATGTGTGGGCGGTACAGTGTAGGAGTGTGCAGTAGCTTTTTGACAGAGCCTCCAGTAGCGTGTATTTGTGAATCTTTTGTTTTATTCTCCTTCACTTTTTAGCTTTGCAGTAATCACACCTAGCAGGGTGTGCTGCTGCCTTTGAATGAAGAGTAGCAAAATAGAGCTCTTTATGGACTAATTTCCCTAACCAGCCTCAGTCATGCACAATAAATATTGAATTATCCTTTTTTTGACACTGATTTAACAAAACAATGAGTATTACAGTCAGGAAAAAGAGGGGAGTTTGCCATAAACAAAATAAGCTGAAAAGTCAAGAGTGTTGATGAAGTATATATAAGTGGAATTTGCTGCATTGGTGAAGTCTGCTATGAATATGAAAACACTTTGATACGAGCAGAGGGTGACACTAGTAAATATTACATTCTGGCTTCGATGGAAGGAGGTGTGGGTGGGGGATCAATCTATTCAGGGCCAAACTGAACCTTGTTTTGACTATGTTCAGCTTTGACGTGACAAAGACACCCAGACACAACAAGGTGAAGCGTTTCAGTGAGAAAAGCAGACTGAGAGGAATCAGGGACTCTAAACTCTTGTCTCTGAACGTTAAGTATTTCCTAAAGCTATAGTCAACACGATGGGTTTTATTTAATTTTTAAATCGAAATAAATTTGATCATGTGTATTTTGAAACTGGTATAAGAACCAAGCCAATAAATAGGCCCAAATATGATCATATTTGGACCTTCTCTACCCAAATCCCGAAAGAGATCATTCAGGTAATTATCGGTTATAGTTCTCTGGTCAATAAAAGGACTCCGCAGAGCAGTGGAAGGCTATGAGTTGGTCATTACCTCCTGTTTTATCTGAGTTTATATATTTTAAGCAGGGGTGTCCAAAGTGTGGCCATTTGTGGCCTCTGGATTGAATTTGCACAAGTGGTTGATGCAGATGGAGGGTTTTTATTTTTTTTATCAGGGCAAAATTATTACCGACAAATTAAATCCTTCCTACTATGGAAAATGTTAGGTATGCATTTTAATACCCAGGCTTTTTATATGCTCTTTAATTTCATAGTCAATAGGGCAACATCTATCCAGTAACTTTTCCACAAAAGCACTAAAATGTGATTTTAATCAGTTTATTAAAATTGACAATGCACAGCAAGCCTTTTTAAAAGACCCATTTCCACTAACAGAACTTCAGGGTAATGTTACCAGACGCGCATCCCCACTACACCAGCCGGGCCTACAGGGCCATTTTCAGGGCCTTTTCAGGAACCAATGGAGTACCAGAATTGGGGTATTTACTCAGAATGGCCCAATCGAGTTGCTGTGCAGGAGCTGTGGTTACGTCATGCGTACGTCATAATTTAGAGGGAAATGAGCAACTGGCTTTATAAAAATAACAAGAGTTTCTGGTGAAGCAGTTTATAACAACAGCAAACAGAAATGCAGCAACAAGCCTATCATGTCTATTTCTAGTTATTTCTACTGCCCTGAGTGCCTTTTGGCTCTAATCAGTGACGCAAATCGCTCGTCAAACAGTCGTGATATGTGGACTTCTTAGCTGATTCCTTAAAGGAGTCATAACCTAGTATTACCTTGGATACCCACGCTCTATTATAGTCTTTCAGGCCCTTCTAAAAAAGAAGGTGAAAAAAAGTGGGGGGAAAAAAACCACACAGCTCCTCTGACCCTTATTTCTGAAAGCATTATTGTCTCGCGAGATCTGATTCATTATTTTGGCTGTCGTGGAGGGTCATTGTAATAATGCAAATGAGGGGCGCGTTGATTGGTGGCAGGAAGGAGGGGGGTTACTCTGACTGTCTTGCTCAGTTAGCGCAACTTCAATTGTAACTGCATTCTAGGTCATTTGTTGTTTGCAAAGTAGCAGCCATTACCTGTGTTGTCCTCAAAGCTACTACTCCCGCTAGCATACAGTAGCCGCATTAGCAGTTAGCTGCTGTTTGTTACACACAGTAAAGCAATAAAAACACAGCCTTATCGTTTCAATTGCAGGGAAGTCTCTGATTGTTGGAATTGCCCCTTTTTCCAAACTGAGCTTCAATGCCAACTTCGCCTGATATTGTCCCAAATTCGTAAAGGATTCTGGTGTAAAATGTTTAGCACAGACACCTAAACCAGTTGGAAGGGTTGTCGGAACCGCGTCATTAAAAAGGAATTTAAACTACTGGTCCATGATAGCTCATGGGAGAGAAAAAAATATTTTCATGTTGATTCTGGCAGTCAACAACAGAGCAACTCACGTGTGCGCTACGTTTCTGCATCTTTCACGGTTGAGTTCGTACAGCATAGGTCTGCGATGTCCATATATGGTATATTTTGTGCCGACTTGATGTCAAGACGGCCAGAAATTAACATCACGTATTTGAGAGCGCGTGCACGTGGGTTGGTTGACGAACCAAAGGGTAAACAAATGCTTCAATTTTAAATATCGGCTTCCCGGCCAGTGTGTAATCGTTAGGCAATCATAACATACATTTTTTCTTGTGGAAAAGTGAAAATTACAGGTCATGACTCCTTTAAAAGGCCGATTGTGTATGGAGACACGACAGCAGAGAGGATCGGGCAACAGATTACCTCGTCAGAAAAAGATCTGGTTTAATAACCCTGAAGTTCTGATAGTGGAAAATTTAAAGGGCAAACAAACATACCAGTTAGTTGTTTGCCAGCTGTCAATAAAAGTTTAAAGAAGCAGAAGTCAAGGAGCAAGAAGTAGCAAACATACCTGTCATGTGGTACTCCTGTGTACCACCCTTTTATTTGGTTGTTGACAACACTTGTATGCAGTTGGGTGGAGAATCAGTTTCATGTGCCAATTGCCAGGTTAAACTTTTAAAAGTCACACTTTAAGGCTCTGTCACTACCATGTTTGGTTGCTCAGTTGTGACTTCATGCCCCCTTTCTCTCTTGGTCCTTTCAGTAAATAGGAGAGACACGATAAGAAGCCAACTAAGTCAATTGTACTTAAGTAGACTATTCAGGTATCTTTACTTTACTTGAGTATTCATTTTTAAGATGAATTTGTACTTTTACTCCCTACATTTCAAGGGAAATATCTTACATTCTTGAAAATGGATCGTTACTTCCATTATGAAAGCAATATTCCGGAATTGCGCCGCTCAAGGTGGCAGCATGTTGGAGTAGCTCTGTTACTTTGGTTCATATTTTTTTCTTTTTTTTAAACTTTAATTCTTCCATTTTTGGTAGAAACATTTTTTTTGTGGACAACTGTTCTCTCTCGTTTTGAATGATGTGCAGCTGGAAGGATTTTTGCTGATACTTTTTATTTTTGGACATTTGTTATGATGCATAACCATGGCAACAAGGTGGTTTACAACTGGCAGCAGCTGATTAACATCACAAAAGCTAAAATAAAACCTCAACTACAGCCACAAAACCCTGATGAGTTGAAAAGAAGACGCCATAGATCCAGAGCATCCTCTACATCAGACTGTCATACAACTACAGAGCGTCTTCAGTCAGAGGCTTCTTCAGATCTGCAGACTGCTACAGGAGATCATCCCTACCCACAGCCATCAGCATCTACAACAAATCTTTGAAGGAACTTGCATAATGAGTTACAACAACATTTAATTTCCCTTTGGGATTAATAAAGTAATTTTGAATTGAATTGAATTGAATTGAATATGTCAGCATCAACCCTAACTCTAACCCCTGTGACACGGATGAAGGAAATATTGAATCAAGCTAATTTTACACCATTGTGCTAAAAATTTATAGGCAAGGCAATATTATTTGTATAGCACACTTTCAACAACAAGGTAATTTAAGATGCTTTACATGATTACAGGATAAAGTACTTTGGCGCTAAGTCATTCAATTATTTATAAACTAGTAAAAGTATTTTACCACAGTCTGCATTTATGCAGATGTCATTGAACACTTTGACGAGAACAGTATCGTGCGTGGGTGGTGAGCACGAAGACCAGACTGAAAAACATCAAAACAGTTGGTCATTGTTAGGAAGCTATTTAACTGCTGAAATTTAGAGATTGGCCTGTTGCTCGGCATTAACATGTTGTCTAGTTTTTTCTTCTTTACCAGTGGTTTAATAACTACTGTTTTTAAAGCCTGTGGGAAGACACTTGACAGGAGGGATGAGTTCACTATTTGAATCATATCAGACCCAATGAAACCAAAAAGACTTTCTTACTGAAAACTGTGGGTAGGATATCAAGACAACAAGAGGAGCCGCTTAATTCTGTCAGTCTGCCCCAGGGCAGCTTTGGCTATAATCATAGGGCAAGACACTTCACCTACCTACTGCCTACTGGTGTTGGCCAGAGGCATGATATGGCAGCCTCGCTTCTGTCAGTCTGCCCCAGGGCAGTTGTGGCTACAATTGTAGCTTGCTTCCACCAGTGTGTGAATGTGAGAGTGAATGAATAATAGAGTTGTAAAGCGCTTTGAGTCTCTTGAAGAAAGCGCTATATAAATGCAAGCCATTATTATTATTATTATTATTATTATTATTATTATTATTATTAATTGGTTAAGGATTTCTTCAAGGTAATTTTGGTTTGGTTATCATGGAAACTGAGATTTTCTCTACATGTTGTTGGTGTTGGTTATGGATGACATTGATAGTGGGTTCAGAACTGAGGTACAGACTGACTGTCTAATTGTTAGTCTTATCAGTAAAAAAGCTGGCAAATTCATTGCAGGCCCTGGTAGAATTTAGTTCAGGGGCTACTGTCACTGGAGGATTATTTAGTCTTTCCACTTTTGCAAATAGTCTGTGCATTATTAATGTTTCTGTTAATGATTTCAGAGAAGAAATGTTCCCTTGCGTCTTTTAAAGTTAATCGATATCTGTTCAGTCTCTCTTTGTAGATCTCACAGTGAGCCTGGAGTCGAGTTTTCCGCTATTTTCCTTCGGCACGTCGAGACTTCCTTTTTCACTACGTATCAGCAGCTTGCTTGTCCACGGAGACTTCTTTCTACCTGAGACTACTTTCACTTTAGTTGGAGCACTGGAATCAATCATGTCTAAGATTTTAATGAGGAAATTATCTCCCCTGAATAGCCATCACATTATTTTTATATATTTAAAAAAATATCTCTGAAAGCATTTAAGCTGCATCTCATTTCATGACATATACGTTAGTGTAGAACAATTTTTGTTTGGCAGTTCTAAAGGGTACAAAATTAAGCACATTTTGTGCAATATTGAATCCTGTCACAGATTTAAAGTATGTGCCCTGTCTTTATTACCCTCCCAGTTTTAAAGGTGTGTGTTAAATAGGTAATCCCATTAGTTTCACTTTCATTATCAAGTATCAGTTTCCTGCATTTTGAGGTGAATAAATCAACAGTGCAGACATATTGTTTGCATAGTGTGGCAAGATATTAAGTAATATTACTGAGTAATTACTGTGATGCCTGAGTAGGGTGTAATCCTGGCTAATTGGTTGCTACACCACTGCTACATGGTGTAGCCTGGCCCAGCCATCACTAAACACTGCTATTGTCATATTTTTGTTTTGCTTTCTTACCCACATGCAGAACACAACTAGTGAGACCAAGGGGTAAAATTAATTATTTATTGAAAACAATTATTAGTTGATGATACCAGGAACCAGGATATCTGCACGGGAGGAATGAACAAACCAGCACTGCAGAAAGGGAAGTCCAGAGGTGAGTATAATGTAACTTCAGATTAATTGATGTGAATGATCTCAGGTGTGGCTTACTTTCAGATGGAGGAGATGACGCCAGGCCACGTGAGCTGTCGATAGTTATCCAGGGGAGACAGTGGTGGAGCACCAGAAAGGGAGGGCGGAGGGTGGAGAGGCAGAGCTTCCAGCTGGAGCATGACCTTGAGGGAGAAGAGGAACCTTGAGGCTGTAAGACGTGGGAGGATTTCCAGGAGTTTCACAGAAGCTTGAGAACAGGTCACGGAGGATTCTTGGAGTTTACCAGAGGAACCTTCAGAGAAGTACAGGTAAGTATTACACAGGTGAGTACACAAGGAGATCATAGGTTTCACAAGGATTACTCAGGAGAACGCAAAGGGCTAGGGGTTACCACACAGGCAAAATACTCAGGCGTCGAAGGTCTGGCAACGAGTTCTTTTTAACCAGCCAGTGATCAACAAGCTGCAGGTGGAGCACACGAGCACGGCTCTGTCCTCCATCAATGATGGACAGGTCGCAGTCTCCAGTCAGGCCCCCTGGTGGAGATCATCAGAAAGGCAGAGGAAAAAGGAAGGCAGACACACACACAAACAAACACCACAGACTCCTTACAGGAGGAAGCCGGGTGACGGGGTAAGCCGTATTGCGTCATTTCCTGTTGTCACTGTTGTGCTCCATGGAGCTGTTTGGTGTTCAGACTCTCTTGAATTGATCTTATTTTCTCTGTGCTGAGGCCTTTCTAAGTTATTTTAACACACAAGCACACTAAAACACACATTTTGTGGTGGTGTACTTCATGTTTTGGGAACTCCTTGTGTTTCACACAGTTTTTCTTGGGGTGGTAAGGTCTCGCTAGCTCAGTTAGCTTAGCTTCATTGCAGCTATGGCTACTCTTTCTCCTGTCTCTAACTCTTCTCTTCTCTCTTGCTCTCTCTGTCAGATGTTTAGTTACTTCCATGCCTCCTTTAGTGATAATGGTAACTGTAATAAATTTAATATTTTTGTAGCTTTGGAAGCGAGGGTATCAGAATTAGAAGCACGGCTCCGCGCTGTTGAAAAACGAGCAGATAGCCGAAGTCCATTAGCCAGCATGGAGCCAACAAGGATAGAACCCCCTAGCTGTCCTCCGGTAGAGCCCGCGCAGCCGGGACCTCAGCCCAGCTGGGTGACTGTACGTAGGAAGCATAGTTCTAGGACCACGTCCACGTTTCTAACAGATTTTCCCCGCTCAGCGACACACCCGCTGAGAAGCCGACCCTGGTAATTGGCAGCTCCATAGTCAGAAACGTGGCATTAGAGACACCATTGACCATAGTCAAATGTTTGCCAGGGGCCAGAACGGACAACATCAAATCCTACCTGAAACTGCTGGCTAAAGATAAGCGTAAATACAGTAAGATTGTTATTCACGCTGGCGGTAATGACACCCGGTTACGCCAATCGGAGGTCACTAAAATTAGTGTTGCTTCGGTGTGTAAGTTTGCCAAAACAATGTCCGACTCGGTAATCTTTTCTGGTCCCCTGGCTGATCGGACCAGTGATGACATGTTTAGCCGCATGCTGTCATTCCATCAATGGTTGTCTAGGTGGTGTCCTGCAAACGATCTGGGCTACATTGATAACTGGCGAACTTTTTGGGGAAAACCTGGTCTGATCCGGAGAGACGGCATCTATCCCACTTTGGATGGAGCAGCTCTTCTTTCTAGGAATATGGCAGAATTTATTAGTCCTCCAAAACACTGACAACCCCGGGTCCAGACCAGGAAGCAAAGTCGTAGTTTAACCCACCTCTCTACTGTTACCCACCCATTACCCTATAATGGATATGGATAAAAAGTTAAGCCAACAAAAGCAAATTATGGAAATCTCATAAAAATAAATACAACTTTGACTGAACAGAAAAATAAATCTATTAAATGTGGTTCATTAAACATAAGATCTCTCTCCTCAAAGACTTTGTTAGTAAATGACTTGATTTGTGATAATCACATTGATTTCCTTTGTCTCACAGAAACCTGGTTGCAGCAGGAGGATTATGTCAGTATAAATGAGTCAACTCCTTCCAGTCATTTCAATTTTCATATTCCTAGAAATACTGGGCGAGGGGGAGGAGTTGCAACCATTTTCCGTTCTGATTTACTAATTAGTCCCAGACCAATTGATAGCTACAGTTCTTTTGAACATCTAACCCTTAATTTTCCTCATCCAAGTTGCAAAACATTAAGACCATTTTTGTTTGTGGTTTTGTATAGTCCACCAGGCCCTTATTCTGAATTCTTGGATCAGATCTCACATTTTTTATCTGATTTAGTATTAAATACTGATTGGGTCATTATAGTGGGGGACTTCAATATTCATGTGGATACTGAAAGTGATAGCCTAAATGCAGCCTTTAGTGCTATTTTAGACTCAATTGGCTTTACTCAAAAAGTACAGGGATCATCCCACTCGGGTAAACACACTTTTGGACCTTGTACTCCAAATGGGTGAGCTGTACTCAGTGAGTTACAGCTGTTAGATTTGCGCTAATCAATAAAAGCCTCTGGGGGAAATAATGCACAAAGGTAAATGGTAATATAAAATTTGAACTATTGTAACTGATTAAAACTGGTTCGACCTAAAACTATAACACTCTGTGTTCATGAGATAAGGGGCGGCCGCGTTTGGCCACGGGAACCTTAGCTTGAAAACGTTCTTTTGAAATCCTATGTGAAACGATGCAATTCAGCAATAAACTAATTGAATGATGGTTTCTATGTTTAACTAATACTTTTGATAAACGTAGCCTACTCAGTAGTAAATAGAAATAACACGGAAAAGGCACGGCAATTTTATTTGTATAGCACACTTTCAACAACAAGGTAATTCAAATATGAGAACCTAATTGCAAACCTAAATGATTGGGATATGATCATCTGGGGGTTGAAGCTGCCTCAACGGTGGCAGCAGCAGGATACACAGGTTCTGAGGTTATGTCTTATGCATGACCTTTAACCTACTATGTTTCTTTTCTTGACACTGGAAAAGCAGTTGAAGTTATTGTTTCTTTGTTTCTTGATTTTTTAAGGCATGTGCAAGACGATGTCTTAAAAAAAAGGGGGGAATTGGATTTGATAGTAATTTGAACAGATTTTTAAGGGATTATGAAGAGAATTGTAACTTGCAAGTAATTGAGTTTCTTGTGAATCATAACTCTGTCATGAATTAATGAGGGTTTTTACTACCTGGACTTGACATCTGACTTCATATTCCATTTCGGTTTGGGTTCAGACTTGTAGTACATATTGTGTCTGGGAACTTTACAAAGTTTTAATTTCATCTGAAAACCTTCTTTACTTCTTGCTGGGAGTAGTTGATTCTTGGGATTTTTTACTCTGACAAGTTGGAAAGGTTGGTTTTCTTTTGCTTGGTATGGATTTAGTACAGAGTTATTTGGAGACATTTACCTTAATTGTAATCTAGCTTCAGTTGATGAGGTTTGGCTCATCAACCAGGTTGTGAGTTGTTTAGAATTGCTTTTGCACACAGTTGCATCAGGTTGATCTGAAACCATACTCAGAGTGTGTTGGATATACTTGTCATATTCATCCTATTCATCTTTTGTAAATTGGCTGACCTAAGTTTGAACATCAATGCTCTAAAACCTAATTAGCTCAGCTCCCAAGGGTCGCATTGGGAGGTTCTCACTGAAGGATCTTCTGAGGGGTGACCTCTCTCCTTTCCGGGGAAGGACTGATCGGTGGCTATGGGTCACTGGATGCTGGCGGAGGCTGACTTCACGGCAACAGACAACAAACAGCGCAAGGGAAGAGTATACATTTCAACATCTAGTGTTGATGTAATACCCTCTGAAGTGTACTGGAAGATGCTACATTTCAATTCAATTCAATTCAATTCAGTTTATTTATATAGCGCCAATTCACATCAGATGTCATCTCAAGGCACTTAACAAGAAGTCATTTCAATACATTTATACAAACGTTCCAATCAGTTAAAAAGTTTCCTATTCAAGGAATCCCAGCAGATTGCGTCAGTCATTGGCGTGAGGTTGGGCCCCGTTGATGCAGACTTTCCAACCACAGCAATCCTTCAGCAATCCCTCATACTGAGCAAGCATGTAGCGACGGTGGAGAGGAAAAACTCCCCTTTAACAGGAAGAGACCTCCAACAGAACCAGGCTCAGTAGGAGCGGCCATCTGCCACGACCATCTGGGGGTTTGAGAAGACAGAGCAGAGACACAGAAGGAACAGAAGATCTGATATAAGAGAACTTACTATGTTACAGAAAGTAAAAAGTTGATAACAGGACACAGTGGATGTTCAGTCACTGGGAGCATCATCCCAGTCGATGTCCTGCGCCCAACAGGGCATTGCAGCCAAGCAGGATACCAGACCAGGTATATCTTCTATGGAGAGAAAAACACTGAGAGAAAACAAAGTTAACAGTCGAAATAACAGAATGTACTGTAATACAACTGGAGAGTAGTAGTAGAAAAGGAAGTAGCAGAGTGAAGAAAATTGGTAAGTCTGTCCTCCAGCAGACTAAGCCTATAGCAGCATAACTACAGAGATAGTTCAGGATGACCTAAGCCACTCTAACTATAAGCTTTATCAAAAAGGAAAGTTTTAAGCCTGGCCTTAAAAGTAAACAGAGTGTCTGCCTCACGGACTAAAGCTGGGAGCTGGTTCCACAGGAGAGGAGCCTGATAACTAAAAGATCTGCCTCCCATTCTACTTTTAGAAATCCTAGGAACTACAAGTAAACCTGCAGACTGAGAGCGAAGTGCTCTGTTAGGAACATAAGGAACAATTAGATCTCTGATGTATGATGGAGCTTGATTATTAAGGGCTTTGTATGTAAGAAGAAGGATCTTAAATTCTATTCTGGATTTAACAGGGAGCCAATGAAGGGAAGCAAAAACAGGAGAAATTTGATCTCTCTATTTAATATTCATCAGAACTCTTGCTGCCGCATTTTGGACAAACCGAAGGCTTTTAATGGCATTTTGTGGACTACCTGATAGTAAAGAATTACAGTAGTCCAGCCTTGAGGTAACAAATGCATGGACTAGTTTCTCAGCATCACTCCTGGACAAGATGTTTCTAATTTTAGCAATATTCTGGAGGTGAAAGAAAGAAATCCTAGAAACCTGTTTAATATGGGATTTAAATGTCAAGTCTCGGTCAAAAATAACGCTGAGGTTCTTTACGTTATTACTGGGGGCCAATTTAATGCCATCCAGATGAAGTGATTGACTAATCAGTTTCTGTTTAAGAACTTCTGGTCCAAAGACAGCAACTTCTGTTTTGTCAGAATTTAAAAGCAAAAAGTTTAGGGTCATCCATGTTTTTATGTCTTCCAGACATGCCTGTAATCTACCTAACTGACTGGGTTCATCAGGATTTATGGATAAATATAGTTGTGTATCATCTGCATAGCTGTGGAAATTTATCCCATGCTGTCTAATGAGTCTACCAATTGGGAGCATATATATGGTGAAAAGAATTGGTCCAAGCACAGAACCCTGTGGAACTCCACAAGTAACCCCTGAGAGTGAAGAAGATTTATCATTTAGATGAACAAACTGGAATCTATCAGACAAATATGATTTAAACCAGCCTAGTGCTGTTCCTTTGATCCGTGTAACATGTTCAAGCCTTTCTAGGAGAATATTATGATCGACTGTGTCAAAAGCAGCACTGAGATCTAACAAAACCAGGACAGACACAAGTCCATTATCTGAGGCCATGAGAATATCATTAGTAACCTTCACCAGTGCTGTTTCAGTGCTATGATGAGTTCTAAAACCTGACTGAAACTCTTCAAACAGCTCGTTACTGTTTAGATGCTCACAGACTTGATTAGCAACATTTTTCTCAAGGACTTTGGATAAAAAAGGAAGGTTAGATATAGGTCTGTAATTCACTAAGTCATCTTGATCAAGGGAAGGTTTCTTGAGTAAAGGTTTAATTACAGCTATTTTAAATTCCTGTGGTACGTATCCGTTTACTAAGGATAGATTCATCATATCCAAAATGGGGCCAGGAACCAAATGGAACACTTCTTTAAATAATTTGGTTGGAATTGGGTCCAACATACAAGTTGAAGGTTTAGATGAGGCTAATATTTTTGATAATTCTGAAAGCTCGACTGAATCAAACAGCCTAAGCACAACTGAGGTTCTACAGTTCTTTCCGATACTGCCTCATTTACTGAGGAAGAAGTAATCATGTTTGGGAGGATGCCAATGATTTTATTTTTAATAGAATAAATTTTATTTATTAAGAATCCCATAAAATAATCAGTGCTAAGAGCTGGGGGAATAGTTGGCTCAACAGAGCTATGACTCTGTGTAAGTTTGGCAACTGTACTAAAAAGAAACCTAGGATTGTTTTTATTCGCCTCTATTAATGATGAAAAATATGCTGTTCTAGCTTGTCGAAGGGTCTTTTTATACTGCAGTAAACTGTTATTCCAGGTTAAATAGAAATCCTCTAGATGTGTAGAGCGCCATTTTCTCCCCAACTTCCTAGTATTCTGCTTTAAAGGACGCAACTCTGCGTTAAACCAAGGAGTCAGCCTCCTATGGCTAGCCACTTTCTCTCAACTGTCTCAGGTAGCTCCATAATATTCTCTGGAAGCTTAATTGAAATTTGAGTGTACCCTAAGTAAGGAACTTCCTGACCACCAGCTTCTTCAAGGTCTAACAGGTCTTGGATAGCAACAATAGCCTGATAGGAGAGATGGTTTTCATGAAAGGATTTTGACACAGTTGTCACCAATGACCCTGAATCAACTAAACTATCACATTGGACTCCTTCAACTGTAACTGTAGCAGTACATCTTGGTCCTATTAAGCCCTTTGGGTGTTCTCGATTAGACACCTTTGGTACAAAATGACTCTTACATGTGACTGGTTTTGAACTTTGAGTTAGCTTGGGATGTTTGACTTCTTGGGGTACAGTCAGTCCTTCCACTCCCTCTCCGGTTTAAATGTCCACACTTGCTTTGCCACTGATATTGTTTTTCTTTCAACTCCTTGTACTTTTGGTACACTAAAATCTTATTTGGGGGATTTTTTACATTCACAAGAAATATGTCCATTGTTGCCACATTTTAAACAGAACCAAGTCTTTGGTCTTTGATTGGGTATAATCTGTTGGACTTGAGCCTCACTGGTATGAACTGGGGGTATCTTATCCTTTGTTTTTGTATGTTTAGTGCTTTTTTGCTTCCTTTGTTCTTTCTTCTTAGTAAGCTGCATCTTCAATTCAGCTACTTGCTTTCTCAAATCCCCTTTTTGTGTCATGTATTTTGAAGCATGTCAGTTTCTGGTTCATATTGTGGAGTTACCTCAGACACAAGTTGCATATTCACAGAAGGTTTGGCTTTGTTCCCCCTTAAGTGTAGCTACATATGATCAAGTTTGGCAGCCCTGTGGTCCTCCTCAGTTCGCAACTGAAACAAGAAATCAAGAGAACTTATGAAGTTTGTCATTATCACTTTCACAGCTTGAATTGTCATTATCGGAAAGATCAAGAAGTGTAGTTTTTTTAGTGGTCTGGGAAACTTTGTGAGCAATATCAACGCTCCATTGTCATAGTTCTCAGTTTTGGTGTTTAAAGTTAGTTGTTTTCCTTATTCAGTTTAATTATCATTTTAATGTATTCTTTGGTATTTTATGGCACTTCCTTGTTTTCATTTTCCCTTCATGCTCTTAGATGTTTTCACCTTTTGTTTGTGTCCTTATTCTTATTTATTTCCTTGGTTTATTTCTCTTAGTTCCCTAATTTATTTCTTCCTTCTGTTCTCCCGTGTTTCCTTAAGTTCCCCTTAGATTCCTCCTATGACAGCCATAGAATAACGGAATTCTCAAAACTAGGGCAAACTTTTGATAAGGTAGAGACTACATCTGTAACAGTTCTCTGACTCAAACTCAACTAGAGCTTTTACACCAGAAGTATGCCCCGTTTGTCTTACGCCGAATGCGTTTGAAGTGTCATGGGCGTCAGATTTACATGTAAAGTCAATGCAGAAGCGCGCTAATGCGTGTCAGGGTTTCTGCGTTGCGTCAGAAGCAGATTTGCAGCGCGAAAACGCATTTCTGCCTCAAGGCGTTTGACGTGTGTCAGAAAATACGCGTGTCATTTTATGTAGTGCATTTTGTGCATTCACGCGTGACACGCGTTTTTTGCGTCGGAAGTTGAAAAATCTTCAGCTTCAATTTGCACTGCATCAACCAATAAGGAGCCTGGTTTCACGTGATGCTGTGCTCCAGTTCACGGAGTCAGGTCCAGCAAAATTCATTAATTCAACATGGAGGAAATACTTAGAATGGGCGTGGCTAATCACCTTGAGCTATACGACACCAGTTGCTTTCTCTACAGAGACAGGAATAAAAAGGACCTCACTTGGAGGAATATAAGTGAGGAGATAGAGCAACCTGGTAAATTCATTTCACTTTTGAAAGTTTTCACGTTACTGAACGTGCAAACCTGCGCAGGGTGCTCTCTACACTGAATAGAGAATGAAGACTCTCTCCTCCCATGCTAGATCGACAGCTGCCATCTTGCAAAAACACCGTCTGGCACTAGCTCCTTCTACAATTTGCGTATTTGTGGCTTCACGCGCGAATTGGACCCGCGTCAAGTTGCGAATGTTGAAGCGTCCAACTTTGGCATACGGCGCGTTTTTGATGCTTTGGTGTGAAGGCACCATTACTCTTCTAACTGTACTTACAAGACCAAAATCTGAACAAAACGCACCTATTTGTTCATCTGTGTCAAAAGTGGCAATACCTTCAACATACAAACATCTCCTCAAGTCAATACCTTAGTCTGCATCAGTGTCCATCTTACTTTGAAAAACAAATTAGAACATAAATAGGCAATTTTTTTATTTAGAATTGTCTCTTAATCACATTTTCCTCCTGGCTAGGCTTGCCACAAATTTAGTGTAGCATGTATAAAATAAACAAATGATTCCCAGAAAGATACATGCACCCACTGATCTAGGTTCTAAGGAGGAAATAAGGTGTAATAAAGATAGACCACTGTTTGTGAAAAAAAGAAATTGGGCTGGCATTTAATGAGCAGTCAAATTAGAACAATTTCACTATATTCCATTCATTACCTATTTCCATTTCAGTCTTTAGTTTCTGTAAAGTCTTTGAAACCCTCAAATCTTCTGATTACTCCAACTCAAAACAAAAAAAGGTAGTATGACATTTTGTTGTGCACAAAATCTCAACTTGTCTGGCTTCGAAGTGGCCCATTGCTCCATGGAGAGATGTTATGGCATTCAGAGAGTCTTTTGCTCAGGAGCTCCATGCTCACATCAGAACAGTCCCCTTGAATCAGGTCAATCAAAAAAAAAACCTGCATTGCCAGGGCTTGTTAATCTCTATTTAGATAAATCATTAATCAAATCTGGTTTAAATCATTCATATCAATAGTTAACAACATTTAAATAACTCACAGGTTTTTACAGTATTTTACATGTCATTAGCAATGCACATGGCCGTGTTAATACCCTTTCACAATATAATCTAGTTCCTGTAATTAATTTCTAATTTGTGCAGAGCTATACAGTTTCCCTCAATTGTTATTTTTATGTGGCAGGTTCACAAGGTTTCATTAAGTAAACTAAATCTGAAATTATAGCAGAAAACAAAAAAGCATTGCAACATAGTTAGCTGAAAATTAGCTAAGATTTACAGAACATGTCACTCACTGGAGAAAAAAACAAAACAAATCAGGGACAGTCTTCTTATTCAGTCCCTCTTGCTGTATGCTTTGCTCTATAAACCCAAAATACATGGTTATAAAGGATATTTGGCAATATATTTTCACACTTTTGCCGAGGGCCTTACATCCCACTTTGGATGGAGCACCTCTTCTTTCTAGGAATGTGGCCGAATTTATTAGTCCTCCAAAACACTGACAACCCAGGGTCCAGACCAGGAAGCAGAGTCGTAGTTTAACCCACCTCTCTGCTGCTTCTGTACTGTTACCCACCCATTACCCTATAGAAACAGTGTCTTGCCCACGGCCAAAATTAAATGGATTAAAAGTTAAGCCAACAAAAGCAAATTATGGAAATCTCATAAAGATAAATACAACTTTGACTGAACAGAAAAATAAATCAATTTAAAGTGGTTTAAGATCTCTCTCCTCAAAGACTTTGTTAGTAAATTACTTGATTTGTTATAATCACATTGATTTGCTTTGTCTCACAGAAACCTGGTTGCAGCAGGAGGATAATGTCAGCATAAATGAGTCAACTCCTTCCAGTCATTTAAATTTTCACATTCCTAGAAATACTGGGCGAGGAGGAGGAGTTGCAACCATTTTTCATTCTGATTTACTAATTAGTCCCAGACCAATTGAAAGCTAAAGTTCTTTTGAACATCTAACCCTTAATTTTCCTCATCCAAGTTGCAAAACATTAAGACCATTTTTGTTTGTGGTTTTGTATTGTCCACCAGGCCCTTACTCTAATTTCTTGGATCAGATCTCCCATTTTTTTATCTGATTTAGTATTAAATACTGATAGGGTCATTAAAGTGGGGGGCTTCAATATTCATGTGGATACTGAAAGTGATAGCCTAAATGCAGCCTTTAGTGCTATTTTAGACTCAATTGGCTTTACTCAAAAAGTACAGGGATCGACCCACACGGGCAAACACACTTTGGACCTTGTACTGACATACGTATTGAGTGTGAGGAAATAACAGTCCACCCACATAACCCGGTCCTGTCTGATCACTTCTTAATAACTTTTGAATTTACTTTAACTGACCATCCAAAATCTGAAAGAAAATGTCATTATAGTAGAGCTTTATCAGACAATGCTGTAACAATTTTTAAAGAATCTGTTCCATTCTTACTTTCCTCAGTGTCTCAGAGTAACACAGTGGATGGCAGCAATTCTATCTCTAACCCTTCAGAAATTGATGGTCTGGTTCACAGCGTTACGTCCTCATTGCGTTTGGCATTAGATAGTGTAGCCTCCTTAAAAAAGAAAGTGGCTAACCATAGGAGGCTGATTCCTTGGTTTAACGCAGAGTTGCATACTTTAAAGCAGAATACTAGGAAGTTGGAGAGAAAGTTGCGCTCTACACATCTAGAGGATTCCTATTTAACCTGGAATAACAGTCTACTGCTGCATAAAAAGACCCTTCGACAAGCTAGAACAGAATATTTTTCATCATCAATAGAGGTGAATAAAAACAATCCTAGGTTTCGTTTTAGTACAGTTGCCAAACTTACACAGAGTCATAGTTCTGTTGAGCCAACTATTCCCCCAGCTCTTAGCACTGATTATTTTATGGGATTCTTAATAAATAAAATTAATTCTATTAAAAATAAAATCATTGGCATCCTCCCAAACATGATTACTTCTTCCTCAGTAAATGAGGCAGCATCGGAAAGAACTGTAGAACCTCATTTGTGCTTAGGCTGTTTTGATTCAGTAGAGCTTTCGGAATTATCAAAAATATTAGCCTCATCTAAAACTTCAACTTGTATGTTGGACCCAATCTCAACCAAATTATTTAAAGAAGTGTTCCATTTGGTTCCTGGCCACATTTTGGATATGATGAATCTATCCTTAGTAAACGGATACGTACCACAAGAATTTAAAAAAGCTGTAATTAAACCTTTACTCAAGAAACCTTCCCTTGATCAAGATAACTTAGTGAATTACAGACCTATATCTAACCTTCCTTTCTTATCCAAAGTCCTTAAGAAAATTGTTGCTAATCAAGTCTGTGAGCATCTAAACAGTAACGAGCTGTTTGAAGAGTTTCAGTCAGGTTTTAGAGCTCATCATAGCACTGAAACAGCACTGGTGAAGGTTTTCTAATGATATTCTCATGGCCTCAGATAATGGACTTGTGTCTGTTCTGGTTTTGTTAGATCTCAGTGCTGCTTTTGACACAGTCGATCATAATATTCTCCTAGAAAGGCTTGAACAGGTTGCAGGGATCAAAGGAACAGCACTAGGCTGGTTTAAATCATATTTGTCTGATAGATTGCAGTTTGTTCATGTAAATGATAAATCTTTTTCACACTCAAGGGTTAATTGTGGAGTTCCACAGGGTTCTGTGCTTGGACAAATTCTTTTCACCATATATATGCTTCCAATTGGTAGAATCATTAGACAGCATGGGACAAATTTCCACAGCTATGCCGATGATACACAACTATATTCATCCATAAATCCTGATGAACCCAGTCAGTTAGGTAGATTACAGGCACGTCTGGAAGACATAAAAACATGGATGAATCTAAATTTTTGCTTTTAAATTCTGACAAGACAGAAGTTGCTGTCTTTGGACCAGAAGTTCTAAAACAGAAACTGATTAGTCAATCACTTCATCTGGATGGCATTAAATTGGCCCCCAGTAATAACGTAAAGAACCTCGGCATTATATTTGACCAAGACTTGACATTTAAATCCCATATTAAACAGGTTTCTGTGATTTCCTTCTTTCACCTCCGGAATATTGCTAAAATTAGAAACATCCTGTCCAGGAGTGATGCTGAGAAGCTAGTCCATGCATTTGTTACCTCAAGGCTGGACTGTATTTCTTTATTATCAGGTAGTCCACAAAATGCCATTAAAAGCCTTCAGTTGATCCAAAATGCGGCAGCAAGAGAACTGATGAATATTAAAAAGAGAGATCACATTTCTCCTGTTTTAGCTTCCATTCATTGGCTCCCTGTTAAATCCAGAATATAATTTAAGATCCTTCTTCTTACATACAAAGCCCTTAATAATCAAGCTCCATCATACATCAGAGATCTAATTGTTTCATATGTTCCCAACAGAGCACTTTGCTCTCAGACTGCAGGTTTACTTGTAGTTCCTAGGATTTCTAAAAGTAGAATGGGAGGCAGATCTTTTAGTTATCAGGCTCCTCTCCTGTGGAACCAGCTCCCAGCTTTAGTCCGTGAGGCAGACACTCTGTTTACTTTTAAGGCCAGGCTTAAAACTTTCCTTTTTGATAAAGCTTATACTTAGAGTGGCTTAGGTCATCCTGAGCTATCTCTGTAGTTATGCTGCTATAGGCTTAGACTGCTGGAGGACAGGCTTACCAATTTTCTTCACTCTGCTACTTCCTTTTCTACTACTACTCTCCAGTTGTATTACAGTACATTCTGTTATTTCGACTGTTAACTTTGAGTTCTCTCAGTGTTTTTCTCTCCATAGAAGATATACCTGGTCTGGTATCCTGCTTGGCTGGAATCCCCTGTTGGACGGGGGGCATCGACTGGGATGGTGCTCCCAGTGGCTGAACATCCACTGTGTCCTGTTATCAACTTTTTACTTTCTGTAACATAGAAAGTTCTCTTATATCAGATCTTCTGTTCCTTCTGTGTCTCTGCTCTGTCTTCTCAAACCCCCAGACGGTCGTGGCAGATGGCCGCTCCTACTGAGCCTGGTTCTGTTGGAGGTTTCTTCCTGTTAAAGGGGAGTTTTTCCTCTCCACTGTCGCTACATGCTTGCTCAGTATGAGGGATTGCTGAAGGATTGCTGTGGTTGGAAAGTCTGCCCAATCTCACGCCAGTGACTGATGCAATCTGCTGGGATTCCTTAAATAGGAAACTTTTTAACTGATTGGAATGTTTGTATAAATGTATTGAAATGACTTCTTGTTAAGTGCCTTGAGATGACATCTGTTGTGAATTGGCGCTATATAAATAAACTGAATTTAATTTAATTGAATATGCTTTCCTGGCTGCTTCACGTGAACAGATGCATCTCTGGCAGAGCTCACAGCAGCCCCTACTGGGCACATACAGTACTACTCATGTACATTCGAAATAAAGGGACATAACCACTTCATATTCTGTTAAATATAGGAGGATTACTTTTACAAGTTACAACCAAAAATTTACAAATGTAAAAACTACTACAGTGAAGGTCAAATAGTAAAAAAATTGACTAGCAAAAAGGTAATTCCAAATATGGAATATATTCGTATCTAGAGAAGTCTTGGTATAGGTACAAAGTGTTAACGAAATTTTTGCAAAGAAAGAAACTTCCAACTTGAAAAGTTGAAGAGTCGATTCATAACATGAAGAGTGCTGAAAGCAGCCACAGCTAGGACTTCTCTAAGCACCACTTTAATTACACAATTAGTTAGGTCACTTTTCATGAGTGCAACACACTGAACCCTTCCAAGAAAACAGTGGTTTTTACCTCACTGCTTAATGCACACTTAATTCCACCAAGACAACAAGGTCCTAGAGCTGTTAGTGACATTTCTGTTTCAGCTAAAACCTGAACAGTTGGTGTCTTATGCATTAGCTTGATTGCAAAAAAAGAAGTAAACGGTAAGCTTTAGCAGGAAGTTCATGTATGCACAGATGATGTAAGATATCAAAGCAGATTGGGGGCGGCAGGGTTAAAGATTGATTTGAATTTTAGTTCTATTTCTTATAATACAATGAATACATAAAATAATTATTCAGGCAGCTCAGCATTAGATGCAAGAAAATACGGAAATGGAAAAATTGTTTTTGTAACCTCAGACTTGTTGGTCAATTCTTTCTAAAGGGTCTGCTGCTGTCGTTAAAGGTTATTTCAGTTTGGTAGTTTCAGTGAGAATAGATTGTTAGATTTTAACTTTTAAATACATAAAATGGAGTTCAGTGGTATAGAAAGTTACACAGTTTTGTAGAAATAATGCTGCAGCATCTTTTTCTCATGTATTTGATACTGTAGCATACACAGTTTGATATAGATCTAAGAGACTGGGTTAGGGTGAACCCTAACCCAAACATTTTGGAACATGAGCATCACAAATTTTAAATCCTATATTTAACACAAAATCAATGGCAACACTGTGTAAATGCTGCAGGAATAATCTGATTATCTGAACATGACTTATTCCTTTGTTTAACCAGGAGACGAAATCTAATTGAGAGATAAAATCTCATTTCCAAGAGTGACCTGGTCCAATACAGCAGCACAAGAACAACACAGATGATTACACACACATGTTACAATGAAAGCACAATGACTGACAAAAATAAAACAAAATAAAAATACTGTTACAAAATCTTTAAAACATACCAAGTTGGGATAACTCAGTGTGTGAAGCAGTTACATTTGCCCAGAGAGTTGTTTTCCAAATCTTTTAAAAGGGATTTTCAATTGACCTAAAGAAATCAAATTTGTAAAATTTAATTTCTTTTAAAGGTTATTTCAAGACGATGGAGAGAAATATTAAAAGCTCTTTTAGCCATTTCTGTTCTGATTCTAGCAATTGACATTTGGAGGGCAGCACTTGACTTTGACCATGACGGTTTGTAATCTAATTCACACTATGCAGATGTACTATACAAAAACCGGGGTGCATCAAAAGTGGCAAAATAGGTCAATCACGCTTACCCATGTCATGTAGAGTGTTTTCCAATACACAAACATACATAGCAAATAAGAAATAAGATCAGATGCTTAAGGGTGTTGAGTTACAAAGCTCAACTGGCCAGCTAAAGGCTAACCTTTTTTTCTATTGCAGTACATAGAAGTGGAGTCATGAAATAATGTTTTTAACCACAGGTTTATGATAGCACAGGAGTAACTCATGTAATGTAAGATGATTACGTTCCAAATCAGTTGATAGTGCTAGTTACTCAGATTTGTAATCTAAAGGCCTGAGACTTGACTTGGACTTGCACCCTCAAAGGCTTGACATTTGATTTGAACTTGGGGTGTGACTTGTGAACATCTCTAAATAATTAGATGTGCGATCTGAGTATTTCTATGATTGTTTGTCTTCATACATGACGACAAACAATAAAAAGGCTGAGTTGACCAGGAGCTTCTCCAACTGATGGCGATCTGCTTCATTTGCCTGTTAGTAACAGAATAACTTGGATAAGAGGTGCCAGGAGTAAGCAGTCTCAAAGAAGTAGATGTTCTAACAAAGGTGTCACTTACAATACATGTGATTGATGAGTCAAACGGATGAGGATGGGCCTGGACTTGAGGTTGAGCGATGGTGTGGGTCTTGTTTAGTTATATGAAACAGGGTGATGGTATGTGTGGTATTTGAGTGGGTGAGTGGTTAGTTTAGAGTGTATGTCCCATTTTTTGACCATGTGTCAGAAGTGGTAAGTGTGAATGTGGGCTTGTGCAAGTATTTGCATACTGTGGATTCCTGGTGTGCATGTTGCATGTGGGAGCAGAGAGAAAGCACCTGGCTTAGGGGTGAGTCAGAGACACAGGTAATCGCTCTGACATTTAATTCTAATGGAGTACTTGGAAGATAATGGTACCAAACCAACATAAGCAGACATGCATGTACTCAGACAACCACTTCCAAACACACACACACACACACAGCCCTCCCCAACACCCACCACTGTAAAAAGCTGTGCTTAAGACCCTGACTCATACACATTAAGGCAAAATTTGCGGAGGTGGGAGAAGTGTATTGCAGCCCCAGACAATATGACAGTCAAAAGGACACGTACATAGCCAAACAGTGCCGACACTAACCGAAGATAGACAGCGAGCATGAAGGAGAGAGGGATGGAGAGGGTAAAGAGGTGACTAATGCAGGAGATGCTGATTAGCTTCCTTGAAGACATGGTGAAAGTTAAAGAGAAATGGAAAGTGAGTTTGTAGTTCCTGCTGCAGAACACGTTGAAAACTCAGAGTTAAGTATTTCACTTCGGAGGAAGAGAGTTGAATATTCAAAAGCAAGTAATATCAAGGTTCAAGAGTGAGTGGGCAGTTTGGCACGACGAAGTGTTTCCAGTTGGTCTTTGATTGCTGCTTATTAGAAAAGCTCAAGGGTAAGATGCAGTAAATTAAAGAGGGGTTTTTCTCAGTTGCCAGTCTGTACATTTGCATGTTCAATAAAATAATAGTCATGCACACTGTGTGTTTGTGTGCTGATTAAGGTCACATCTGATGTCACTGTGTTTCCCCTTAGTGAAAGCATTCATGTTTCTTGTGGTTTTGACGTTGACTTTCCCTTTACTTCTATCAAAGCTAAGCTGCATAGTGTTTGTGTGAGAAATACCAATTGAGAGAGATAGCAAAAGAGATTGTTGTTTTCTGACTAATGTTGGCTTCCCCAGTCACTAACGTTTGAGCTCCTGGTCACCCTCCATAAGTAAAGAAAAAGCTCCGTCTTGATTTTTTTTTCAATGTGTTTTTGTTCCCTGTGCCCACACATACCAAGAAGGAAAGTACAAAAGCCCTCATTCATTTAAACTCTGTCAGAGTTTTGATGGTTCTGACACAATGCAAGAAAAAAACAGAAAAAAACAACAAAAAAACTTCAATGTGATTTAAATAACAGTCACTATCTGCTGATTGTCAGCTTATGCACAGACTACAATGACTTTATGAGTGACTGTGATTGAGTCTTTGCAGAGCATGTGGCAGGGAAACATGAAGAGCGGGGAAAAATGCATATTTGAGAAAGAAATCAACAGCCGGCTGCAAGTGCAGCACAAGAGCCCTTGAAAATTTTGCCCGTTGCTCTGGTAACCGCAAGGACGAATTCAGGTGAGCATGACACAAAGAGAGAGTGTACACAAACTCTTCTTGATTTTCTATTTTTCTACGTGTTTTTGTGCAGCTGTGGGTGACACATAGACATTAGTTTAACAGAAAGGTTCTGATCCTCAGACCTGTCAGTTTATATTTTTATTTCTCACATTTGTTTCTGTGCAGCATTTTTTTTGTCCATTCACTCCCTTTGTTTCTTTTTATCCGTTCAGTAGGTCTTCACCTTGTCTAATGGGGACTGCTCCTACAAAACTTTTGTTTGCATGTATGGCAGCACAGCATTAGTGGCCTCTGTGGCTTGTGTTTTCTGTATGTGACGCTCCTTCCCCATCACTGAACACATCCCCGTATCTCTGTTAACTGTAATTCTTTTCATTGGATTCAAAAGCACCTTTTTTATTATTATTTCACCCTTTGTGGTGCTATTTGGTTATAAATCCCACAGCTGAAAAAAAGCATCTTAAAAACTGTCATCTTTCAGGCGTGGACCTTTTTTTTAAACAATGCTTAAATTTTACTTTCAGAAGAATATTTTTATACCCTCTTTTTGCCACAGCTCTTGTTTGAGTGGTGGAGGTGAAACCCATTATAAGATGTGTCGGCAGAGAGAATGAGCAAGTGGGTGGGGGGTGGGGGGGTTGCTGAGTGGCTCGATGAGTGGGCTGTCACGCATTCTTTTAGCCTTATTCACTAAGCGTAGGCAGCTAATTCTTGTTTGCATTCACCAGGTTTACCTTAGGGGGAAATGTTTTATTATATGCTGTCTTTGAAATCGATGACTAATTGTGCTTTGCTTTTTCATCATGTCCATCCATCTCCCACAGCTCGCTTTCCTCTAAATCCCTGCCTAGCCTCTTTTTCTCCCCACCTCATGTCTCTCCACACCATCTCCTCGTAGAAGTAGATCTGACAGTGACCTTGTTTTGGGTTACAGTCTTGAAAAAACAACAACAAAAGGAAGTATTTTTCTGCAGATAAAATATATTAAGTTGCTAAAGTAGTACCATAAACTACCTATACTTCAACACAGTATGGTGTGAATGTGAGAAAATATCATATTTTCCACATTTTGAACCACAACGTTTTTTCTGACATTTGATGTGATCAGCCAACACCTGATATGGCGTAAAAAGTAGAGTGAGAAAATAATACATTAATTTCAATTATTTTATTTTTTTTTGCCGTTACAGCTGCAAATGTTTTTAAGAATGTCTTCACCAGCTTTTCACATCCAGACTGAGGTTCTTTACCCATTCTCTGTTCCAAAGTAGTTCAAACACAGACAGATTAGATGGAGTACCAACATAAAAACTGCACATAAGTGAAGTCAATAATCTGAATTGGATTTTGTGCTATTTTGTTCCATCCATTTTCACATCAACTTTTACCAGCTTTTCTGTCCCTCTAGAGAAAAACAGCTGTCCCCTAAAGAAAAGGATCCTCATAGCATGATGCTGCCAATGTTACCTTTGACGGTCTGAGGATAACTGACTGTTGTCCTCTCAATATGTGATGCTGCGGCACAGAACAGATGAGGTTGAGCTTCTGTTAGCATTCGATATGAAGGTTTCTTCTCTTTCTGTGTGCCTGTAAACATACTCTATGCCACCACTTCTATGGTCACCCCCTGGAGGCTGGATGTGGAACAGTGCTGGGTGTCTTGGGTGTTTGTCTGTGTTTTGTCCGTGTTTGTTTTGTCTGGCTGTTTTCTGCACATTTCTTCACCATTCTGGAGATTTCCACAAGAGGAGCTGGCTGAGCTGAGGACCTGTCCATCAAGCTTCTTCTTCTGCAGTTCCCCTCACCTCCGTTCCCCTGTGGAGTGTTTCCGGTTCCCACGTCCTTCATCCTCATCATCCTTTCAGAATCATTGTTTAAATAAAAACCTTAAAACTTTTGCAACTAGTCTCTCTAGTGGTGTTCTGCATGTGGGTCAAGAAGCTTAACTCCATAATGACAGAACACTCAGGCCAAGCTGACATAGCAGGCACTCTAGCGAGATCAGTTGCTGAGCAGCGCACCCAGATTCTGACTCATTATCACGTTCTTTAAATCATAATCAATCAGCAAGAAATAACACTCAAACATTTGGATAACATATCAGCTTTATTTCAGCAACAACAGCAGCAACCACCCGTTCCAGTTACCTCCATTCCTCCTGATGATGCTTCAGTCGCTCATTCTGAAGATGACACCTACCATGACGTCGCCGCACCTCCTCTGGAAAAGCACTCAGGTGAGGCTGGGCATTGCAGAGGTTTCCTTCTCCAGTATTCCATTGCTTTTATCCGATCCCCCAGAACATTCACCAGAAATTAATGAAATATTTCATATATACTCATACTTATTAACCGGAAAAGCACTCAGATGGGCAGTGTCCCGCTTCAGAAATTAACCCCGGTTGGATATCTACATTCCACAATTCATTCAAGAATTTAAGATGATTTTTGACCAGGATATTGACAAAACCTCTCATTCCAGAAGAATGTGGAATCTAAAACAAGGAAACTGTTGTGTCGCAGAATTCTCAATAAATTTTTGCACCCACGCCGCCATCTCCAACTGGAACCCAGAAGCTCTCAAAAGTTTATTTTTTCATGCCTTAAACAAAGATATAAAAGACAAACTGGTCTCCTGGATGAAGTTGCTACTCTGGACAACTTAATAACCCTGGCAACCCATCTCGACAACTGCCTAGGAGAAAGAAGCAAATAAAGAGGTTCCCAGCTTCTCCGTTTCTCCCTCCAGCAAACCTGAATCCATACAGCTTGGCCAAACCAGACTCGCCCCAGAAGAAAGACAATGCAGGGTAAGATCTCGGCTCTGCATTTACTGTGGCGGTTCTAATCACTTCATTACCACCTGTCGCCTCAGATCCACTGGCAATAACCCCTAAGCAAAAGAAAGGGTCCGCCAATAGAGACTGGTAGGTTGGCGGACCACATCACCCCACAATTTACTCCCCGACTATCATTACCGGTGCAAATTAACCTTGGTAACAGACCCCGCTTTCTCAGTGCTTTTGTTGATTCTGGCTGTGAGCAATGTCTAATCGATTCCTCCCTGGTAAATCAATGTAATATCCAAACTGAACCATTAAAATCACTCCTCAGAGTTTTAGCATTGGACGGCAGACCACTCCAACATATTTCCCATAAGACCTAAAGATGGTTTTCAGTAAAGATAAAGCTCTTTCATTACCACCACACAGACCATATGACTGCCAAATTGATCTACTCCCAGGAGCTCCACTACCCACCAGTCGTTTGTATAACCTCTCCAGACCAAAAAACTGAGGTGATGGAAAGATACATCAACGAATCTCTGGCTGCTGGCAACATTAGACACTTTTCATCATTTATGCCTCCAGCTGTCTTCCAAGCTTTTGTCAATGATGTTCTGTGGGATTTCCTTAATGACTTCGTTTTTGTCTATCTCAATGATATTCTAATCTACTCCAAAAATCTGTCAGATAACTGAACACATGTCCGCCAAGTCCTCCAGCGACTCCTTGAAAACCGTTTCTATGTAAAAGCTGAAAAATGAATCCCTCAGGGACCTTCATTGGTTTCATCTTTCAGGGTGGGCTGGTGAAGACAGATCCAGAGAAAGTCAAAGCCGTTCTGGATTGGCCTAGACCAGACACCCATAAGCAACTGCAACGTTTACTTGGATTCCACAATTTGTGTTCTGCATCTGGGTCAGGAAGCTTAACTCCAACATTATACTTACCAACAAGAGTTAGGTTAGGCTGGAAACAAAAAAATATATATGCTGGGGTGTCTGTTTTCCATCTTGTACTCGTCCATCTTGATTTATAGCTTAATTTTTTTACCCCTTTACACCAACACCTTGTTTCACAATGAAGATGTTGAGGTTTTTACCACACCTGATGGTGGATCAGATGGTAGGAGTTTGTCCTGTAACCGGTGGGTAGCCAGTTTGAGCCCTTGCTCCATTCCTCTTAGTCTCCACTGCTGTGCTCCTTGGTTTTCGTGATGATGGTTGTTCTCTAACAAACTTCTGAGACCATAACAGCTGGATTTATTCTTAGACTCCACTATTTAGTTATCAGGCAACTAGTTGCACTTCATTTATGTGTAACAAAGTAAAGGCGGTTGAGTACAAATACAGCAACATTTTCACATTTTATTTGTAAACCATTTTGAAGACATATCATTTTTTCCTTCATTTCACAACTATTCACATCTTTGTATTGTTTAATCACATAAAATCTCACTAAAAAACATTTAAGGTTGTTGTGGCATGGAAAGGTTCAAAGCATATGAATGAAAGCGCTGCCTGTTGTAATCAGCCAAACTGAGCAAAGAACAGTGAAGCAGACATAGACTGAGAAGAAAAGAACAGATTAAGGTAAATGGAGTGTGATTCTAACTAAAAAGAAATAAGACAGCTTAAAAAAGCCTCAGCAAAAGAAAAAAAGTACATTCTCTGGAAATGAGTCACTTCTAAGTGAAAGCTTTGTAATTTAAGCCACACATGGCAAAGAAGAAAGAGAGCTGGAGGGATAGATGGAAAGATAGAACAGTAAAAACAGACAGAAGTAGACATAATCTATCACAAAAAATCCCTAGCTTTAACCACAGCACAGTAGGTGGGTTCAATTAAGTTGGTGGGATGACTGTACCAGAAGTGGCAACACCTATCAAGGTTGATTTCGACATACAGTAATTATACACCAATAGAAACTGCAGGTTAAGTCTAATGTTTTTCCTTCTTATAGCGTAACCATATATAAGGTATACTTACTTCGCAACAGTCTTTTATTCTCTGTTTCTAGCTGATGCGTGTCAAAGCGTTCTATAGAAAAGTTTTTTTTCTGATTCATGACAATGATCTGAACAACCCTAAGCCCACACATCTTTTTTTGTCTATATGGATAAACACTGAAAGACCACACCACGACAGAACTATCTGGTTTAGATGTAACTTGGTATGCAAACATACCAACCGGTATGTGAATGGTTCTGCATGAGTCCCTGTCATGCTTTCTTACATGTTGAGGATATAATTCAGGCATTGGATTGAGCGTGTTGGACCAGGGACACATCTAGAAGTTGCAGGAGATCAGCACTCGAGGACTGGAGGTTGACACTCCTGGTCTAGAACAGCCAACAAAGTGTTGAGTTGAGTAACTGTGTTAGAGGCAGTAAAAATCAGCTCCATCATACACCAGAGATCTGAATGTTCCTAACAGAGCAGTTCGCTCTCAGACTGCAGGTTTACTGGTGGTCCTAGGATTTCCTAGGTAAGGCAAGGCAGTTTTTCTTGTATAGCACACTTTCAACAGCATGGTAATTCAAGGTGCTTTACATGATTTGGTGATTTAAAAAACAAAAACAATGTAAATTAAGAGTAAAAGAAACACACATTACACATGATACACAATAAAGCAAGAGAAAGATCAATAAAGCAAGAGAGCATGAACACATTTCATACATATGTTGGGGACACACAGTCATTGGGTGCCGCTAACCCACATTCGAGCTCTGACAGGAGGAGAAGAAGACCAGAGGTTATATAAGGCACCGCCACAGATTTTCACATTCTCTCCAGTTCTGGCTTTCAGCCAAACAGCGCCAGGAGAGATCCATGTTTCCTTCGCTGGCGAGGGAAAAGACGCGAGTTCAAAGAGGAACTCACTCCGAGGATGACAATACTGCTGATCAATCAGGTGAATCAAACCCAGTGTTTTGAGATAAACCCCACTGTTCCGCCCTGAGCCCTGCTTTCTGAACAGATGCTGCCGTATGAAGCGAGCCGCTAACAGCAACCGAATGCCACAGAACCGGGTCGAGACTGGAGCGTTACCCCACCACAATAAAGCCTGTGACAATGCTATCTTGAACCTGCAGAGAAGGTACTGTGTCGGTAAACTGAGGTGCAGCTGATCGCTGTTTAGCAAGCCGAAGAGGACGACACGACGTTCCGAGCAAATGCTGCCCGCGATTCAACAGCTATAATCCTCCCACTGCTAACGGACCGTAGCTGTGGCTAGCCTGCGGGCTAAACTTGTTTTGGCTTTCCCCATCATCCACAGAGCAACCTGGAGAACTTTAACCGTTCAATAAGGTCTGTCTGGGCAGAGGCGAGATTAGGTTAGTTTAAACAAGATTTAAGGGTTGTTTATTTTCACTGTGATTTGTTACTTTGTGTAAGATTTCATTTATTGTTCGGGTACAAACAGGCCGGGCGGCCTGGAGTTTTAAACAGTGATTTTCGAGGTTTCCGATGGAAAGTCGTTTTATATCCTGCAACCTGAGTTACTCAATCCGACAGTTTTTCGTTTGATGTTTAATAAATGATCCAGAGCGACTTTAAGCAGCACCACATGAGTTAGCTGTAAGCTACATGCTATAGCAAACCACGCAGGCCCGCCATTGTTGGCATTTTATTCATGAACAATAAAGACTGCCGTTAATGCTATTCAAAATATAGATCGACTTTAAACGGATAGTTTAAATACTAAACTAATCTTTTAAGTCATCTTTGAGACCGCCTTCTTGGTAAGTCAAAATACTAAATTAGATCAACATAATTGGTACAGCCGTTAACGTCAACATAAAGTCTAAATATTAAATTAGATCAATCACTGGGGTGACCGATCTATTAAATATAATCAATTATCTAAAGGTTATTGATTTCTAATTGAGCAAATGGTTTAATGAAACATTGCTTCTTCCAAACAATGTTTTTCTTCACTTCTGCTTTGCATTGTGAATTGGTGGTTTGAAAACAAACCAGAATCTGCTGATTAGTCTTAAACTAATCGCAATTAGTTTAAAACTAACTTAGCTTTATTCCTAACACTGTTCAATACAAGCCTTGGTCTTTGAGCAAACATATTTATTCTGAACTGTGACATCATTATCAATTTATTGTTTGTTTCTATTTCTGTGCATTTTTATCACTTTTACTGTTTTACTTCGGAGTGTGTTTTATTATCGTTATTCTTTTCTTAGTAGTTTAGTTGTGTTTTACTAGTTTGGTGAGTTTTTTGATTAAAGTATGTTAACTTAAAGTTAATTCTTGTTGTAATAAACTCTTGCATTTTGGAAAACTGTTGTTATTTCACCTACATGTGTAGTAACTTGCTGTTCAGGTACGCCAAGAACTTATTACTTCATATATTGTTTAATTATCTCAGCCTTATCAGGCAGGTAATCATAAACATAAACTGAGACTGAACAATTTGGCTATTGATATTACTGGAATCCAGGTGGTGCCCTAAACGTGGTAATTTTTACATAAAATTATTCATCTGATTAATAATTGCCCAAAGCAATTATTCATAATTATTCATAGCCAAAACCTATCTATCTGTGGCACAACACATATGACATCAATCATTTACTCGAAGGCAATTCTAGACAGATGGGTTTTTAGTCTCGATTTAAAGCAGTTCAGAGTTTCAGCAGCTCTACACTCGTCAGGAAGTCTGTTCCAGATAAGGGGAGCATAGAAACTCAAAGCTTCTTCTCCATGTTTAGTTCTTTTTTTTTTTTTGGTCAGAGCTCAGAATTTGTATCCGAGTACCAAGTAGAAGCCCAACAGATTTACTTTCACAAGCAGAGCAGTGCAGCTTTTGCTATAGTACTCCACTTGATATATGTGTGAAAAATCTTTATTATGAATTGCTGGGGGTTTTATGTCCTGATGTTGTGGACCCGGAGACAGAAAATTAAGGGGAAGAAAGAAAGAAGATGAAGAAGAGAGGTAGGAAACAAAAAGTCATGAGAGAAGCTGAGTTGAAAATACAAGAGAGGTATGGGAACAAAGAAAACACAGGAAAACATTGAAGTCTGTCTCCATACCCAAAGGACGGCAGAGAGAGGGGAAAAAACAAAACAAAACAAAAAAGGAAAAAGGAACATCGACAAAACAAACCAAACATCGTGAACTAAGAACTAAACAACCACATCACACAAAAATGGATATAAAAATACAACAACAATGTCACAGAAAAACTCATGGTACCGATTAATCAAGCTCTAGTAATGATAACCTCAGCCCAAGAATATATCTGTAAACACCAGAGACCCAACATCTATGTGTGTGTGTGAGCATGCTGGTGCAGATAAGGTTTCTCCATAAGAGTGTTCGATAGTTGGTGTGAGCAGGCATCAATCTGTCTCCCAGGAATCGATGCAGACATGAAGGAGATCGGAGCCAAAACCTCCAAAGGACCCCCAGAGCCCAAGGCGGACCCGGGCGGGGCCGACCTCATCCCCCAAGAGAGGAGCAAAGGAGAACCCCAGGGGAACGTCCAGCGGCTACTATGCAGGGGCCCGGGGGGCAACAGAGACGAGCTTAAGAGGCCCGCCGGCAACAAGCCGCGCCAGGGCGGGCCGGTCCATGGACCGGGAGAGCCGGGGCCCAGGGGCACCCCACCCCCCAGCAGGGACCCGACAAGAGACCGGCCAACTAGGGGCCACCACCACCCCGGGTCAATCCCCACCGCCAACATCCCAGCACCCCACCCCTGCCCCACGTCAGGGCGCCCCACCGATAGCCGCAGCGGAGGGACGGCATCCCCAGGCCGAGCTCAGCCAGCACCCGGACACCATGCAACGCAGAGCCCCGAGACCAGGCATCCAACAAAGGCCAGGGCCGGTCCAATCCACCAATGAACCGACCACGCACGGTGCGCACAGAACAGGTGATTGAACGAGCAGAGACGCTGGATCCGTGTCCCGCCAAACCACTGAGCAGGCACCACCCAACAATCTCAAACCCGGCACCCCTAAAAGAGGTGCCCCAACACACCAAAGGAAGATATCAGCCCAGCGCATCGGCCGACCGACACACAGGCCCCCCCAGGCCCGGCCAGGCACGCACCAGGCCCGAACCGGATTGACCACCGACGCACCAGTAGGCAGGGGCATCCGTCACTGGCGGCGAGTGACGGAGGGGAAATAGGCCCCCCATTAAATGTAAGGCCTGAGGTGCGCCAGGCGAGAGGGCAGCCCAAGACCCAACCTGACAGGCAGACAAAGACATACAGACACAGTCATACGTTCCCTCCCTCTTAAGGCAAGGCAAGGCAAGGCAATTTTATTTGTATAGCACACTTTCAACAGCAGGGCAATTCAAGGTGCTTTACATGATTTGGTGATTTAAAAGAAACACATAAAAGAAACACACATTATACATGATACACAATAAAGCAAGAGAAAAATAAAAAAAAGCAAGAGAGCATGAACACATTTCATACATATAACATCAAGCATTTACTCAAAGGCAATTCTAAACAGATGGGTTTTTAGTCTCGATTTAAAGCAGTTCAGAGTTTCAGCAGCTCTACACTCGTCAGGAAGTCTGTTCCAGATAAGGGGAGCATAGAAACTGAAAGCTGCTTCTACATGTTTAGTTCTGAGTCTAGGGATGTTTAGTAGGCTAGAGTTGGAGGACCTGAGTGGTCTTGGTGGTTGGTACCATGACAACAGGTCTTCAACATATTTTGGTGCTAAGCCATGTAATGATTTATAAACTAGTAAAAGTATTTTAAAGTCTATTCTCTGAGCTACAGGGAGCCAGTGTAAGGACTTTAGAACTGGGGTGATGTGCTCTACTTTCCTGGTTCTAGTGAGGACGCGAGCGGCAGCGTTCTGGATCAGCTGCAGCTGTCTGATTGACTTTTTAGGCAGACCTGTCAAGATGCTGTTGCAGTAATCAATCCGACTAAAGATAAACGCATGGATGAGTTTTTCTAGGTCGTGTTGCAAAATCAGTCCTTTAATCCTAGAAATGTTCTTCAGGTGATAGAACGCTGACCTTGTTATTGCCTTTATGTGACCCTGGAGGTTCAGGTCTGAGTCCATTACTACACCTAGGTTACGAACCTGATCAGTAGTTGCTAGCTGTATTAATTGAAGCTGTGTGCTGACTCTTGATCGTTCCTCCTTGGGTCCAAAAATAATCACTTCAGTTTTGTTTCTATTCAGCTGGAGAAAGTTATGGCACATCCATCCATTTATTTGGTCAATGCATTGATTTAGGGTTTGAATGGGTTCAGAGTCACCTGGTGACATTGTAATGTAGAGCTGAGTGTCATCCGCGTAGTTATGGTAGCTAATGTTATTGGTCGCTATAATCTTGCCTAGTGGGAGCATGTAGATATTAAATAAGAGGGGCCCCAGGATGGAGCCCTGGGGCACCCCACATGTGATTTCTGTTCGTTCTGATGAAAAGTTTCCTATTGAAACATAGAAGTCCCTGTTCTTTAGGTAAGACTCGAACCAGCCAAGTACTGTACCAGAGAGTCCGACCCAGCTCTCCAGTCGTTCCAATAAAATATCATGATCAACAGTGTCAAATGCTGCACTGAGGTCCAACAGAACCAGCACTGTGGTTCTTCCACAGTCTGTATTTATGCGGATGTCATTAAATACTTTGACGAGGACAGTCTCGGTGCTGTGGTGAGCGCGGAAACCAGACTGAAAAGCATCAAAACGGTTTGTCGTTGTTATGAAGCCATTTAACTGCTGAAACACAGCTTTTTCAATAATCTTACTGATGAATGGGAGATTAGAGATTGGCCTGTAGTTCTGCATTAACGTGTTGTCCAGATTTTTCTTCTTTAGCAGTGGTTTAATAACTGCTGTTTTTAAAGCCTGAGGGAAGACACCTGATAGCAGTGATGAGTTCACTATTTGAACAAGATCAGAACCAATAACAGGAAGAACTTTCTTTAGAAAAGCTGTGGGTAGGATATCAAGACAGCAGGAGGAGGAGCTTAATTGGATAATGATTTTTTCAAGGCTGTTCTGGTTTAATTCGTGGAATTCAGACATTTTCTCTACATTGTTGTTGATTGGGGATGGCACTGGTTGTGGGTTCGATATTGAGGTACAGATTGACCGTCTAATTGTTAGAATCTTTTCAGTGAAAAAGCTGGCAAATTCATTGCAGGCCCTGGTAGAGTTTAGTTCTGGGGCTACTGTCACTAAAGGATTAGTTAGTCTTTCCACTGTTGCAAATAGAGTCCGTGCGTTATTAATGTTTCTGTTGATGATTTCAGAAAAGAACGATTCCCTAGCATCTTTTATAGTTAGCTGATATCTATTCAGTCTCTCTTTGTAGATCTCATAGTGAACCTGGAGTCGAGTTTTCCGCTATTTTCTCTCGGCTCGTCGACACTCTCTTTTTTCACTACGTACCAGTGGATTACTTGTCCACGGAGACTTCTTTCTGCCTGAGACTACTTTCACTTTAGTTGGAGCAATGGAATCCATAATGTCTGAGATTTTCGCAAGGAAATTATCTACCAACTTATTTACTGAGTTTGAGTTGGGAGATGAGGGGGATGTGGTGGAAGGATAAATACGTTTAAAGGTTTCTACTGAACTGTCCCCTAGAAAACGCTTTTTTATAGTGGTCTTACTGTGGCTGGATAATTTAGCAGAGATGGTACTTTGAAAGAAAATACAGAAATGGTCAGATAATGCAATATTAATTACAGAGATGTCAGAAATATTTAAACCTTTGCTGATAATTAAGTCCAGAGTGTGTCCTTTATTGTGTGTTGGTTGTTTGACATGCTGGGTCAGGCCGAAATTGTGGAGAGTATCATCTAATGTTTTTGCTTGTCTATCTCGGGGGTTGTCGGTATGGATGTTAAAGTCCCCCACGATGATTAGTTGGTCATAGTCGATACATATTACAGAAAGAAGGTCATTGAAGTCATTAAAGAAGTTAGAGTTAAGTTTTGGTGGTTTATATAAACTTAGAAATAACGCTTTGTTAGGCTCATTTATCTGGGTGGCTAGGTATTCAAAAGATTCAAACGCGCCCAGAGTTACCTTTTTAAAGTTCATTGAGTTGTGAAAGATGGTGGCTACACCTCCGCCTCGTTTGTGTTTTCTGTTCTCGCTTAAGAAATTATAATTTGGAGGACTAGATTCTATTAATGAAGTTGTTTCGTTATTTTCATCTAGCCAAGTTTCTGATAAAAAAAGGGCGTGTAAATTATGCTCAGTGATGAAGTCATTGATAAGAAAAGACTTTCCGGATAGAGATCTAATGTTTAATAAAGCTAACTTAAGTATTGTGATGACGGGCAGCTGACCCTTCCGACAGGTTATCAATTTGAGATTTTGTTTAATATGAGAGCGTGTGGTTAACGGTTTATGTTTCCTGCTGCTGATAATCACTGATATAGCCTCAGGGGTGCCGGGTGAATTCTGGGAGACGGTAGGGGTGGATTTATTGCCCGGTTCCCTCAAATATCAGATATCTGTAATAATCAGTGGGGGGAAGCTCCCAGACTTATTGACACTAGTCCCAGGCGTTTGGTGTAGTCTAAGTTTAGGTGTTAATTGTGTCCCAAGTTTGATTTGCTCATTCAGTCTGTCTGTAAAGTTTCTAAATGGAGACTCATTTGATGTGGCTGAGTCACAGGAAGATGAAGACTTAATCTCTGATGGTTGTTTATCTGTTCGGTCCTGTGGTGTCATCATGACTTGCTGTTTTTGTTCTCTGATATCCATGGGCTCCTCAAGGTCAGCTTTTGGGAGCAAGTGTTTTGCTTTCTGATGTTGATAAGAAAAAATGTTTGCTGCCAACAGCCTTACTCCGGACCTGTTCAAATAGCGCATTCCTGCTTTAAACAGATGATTAGCACTTCCAAATACTTTGAAATTATTAATAAATGTGAACGACTTATCAGCTGATTGTTTCTTCAACCATTTATGGAGCATGCGGAGTCTGGTAAATCTTTCATCATTCCCTTCAGGGACTGGTCCGCTGATGAGGATGTTTACGTTAAGTCCATCAAGTCTCTGTAGGAGATCAGAAAAGTCTCTCTTCAGAATCTCTGATTGTCTCATCGCGATATCTGCTGATCCAGCGTGAATGACGAGCTTTTCCAAAGCAGGATGTTGGTCCAAGATTTTAGGGATTTTTTCTGATATTTCTCTCACTGTATTTTTGTAGCAGCTATAAACTTTGGTATTCTTGCTACAAAAAGCCTCAATTCCATTAATTGATCCGTCTTGTATGATAACAGTCTTTGCTGGGGGCGCTCTTACTTTATGTGTCCGTTTGATGCGGCTGGGTTTCTCCTGGTGGCTTTGACTTGTCCCGGGGGATGCGTCATCTTTCGGGGAACTCAAGGCTGCAAATCTGTTTTTCAGCGGGATTCCAGGTGGAGAAATATCTCTTGTTTTTGGCTGAAACCTCTTTTGTTTACTTTTAGCAGAAGCGGCAGTTCTGGGTTCAGAGGTTTCTCTGTGTCGGAGTTTCTTTTGTTTTTTCTTCCTCGGAGAACAGGCTGGGGTTGATTTCATGCGTTTTAAAGCTGGCCAGTTTTCATTGTACTCCGGAGTTCTGCCGCTCAGACGCCTGTAGGGAGTCTCTGTGGCACGGTTAGACCGATGTAACCCAGGGCTGTTTGTATTCAAAGGTAAAGGTAAAGTTGTTTCATTTTGTCCATAATCAGCGTGGAGATCAAAATTAATTTCCAGACGACGTAGCTTCGTTTCAATGCCATCAATTCTGTGGAGCAGTTTTTCAAAATCCTCAGCTGAGCAAAAAGCCATGTTGATAAGTCCATAGAAAAGAAATCCAAGAAGAGATCTGGTCCAATACAGTAACTCCAGGGGCTGGGAAAATAAAGTAACTAAGAAAAGGTTAAGAAAGAAAACAAGAAAAGCAAACAGAAAATAAAATAAAAGAAAATAACTGAACGGATCTGGAGAGAGACAGAGAGCAGCTGCTCCTCCTTCAGCAGACAAAGATAAATGCATACACATAAACACATACATTCTCACTAACTCACCAAGACACCCAAGAAATGACGGTGTACCCTCACTCACACACCCCATACACACTTCATGCTCCCAGGTCCAGGTACCGATGCCCCAGTAGAGCCACCAGCCCCCGAACCTGGGAGATGGACCCCCTACCTTCTAGGACGGAGACAAGCAGACTGCCAAGGGCCCCACAGTGGCGAAGCAGCCCGACAGCCCAGGACCCCGACCAGACCACCTGTTCCTCCTCCGGACCCCAACCCCTGATGGCCCGTAGCGAACAGGGGTGTGAGAAGACCCCTGGCCTCTGTCCTCCCGCTCGAATATGGTGTTGATGCGTGTTGTTATAATGTGCATTTAAAACAGAGGAGTGGGATGTAGGAAAGGCAGCCACACATCCCCCAACCTCCACCCCGATCCCTCAGTGTCTATATGTGGTTTAACAGTGGGCACCGGCACCAGAGGTGAAGCTGATTGAACCCCTCCCCCTCTGGATGCCGAAAAGTGTGCCCACCCCAAAGTCCCTACATGTGTGTCGCATGAAAATGTTATAAGTGGGAGTGTCTAAGTTGTATATTAAAATTGGGACCCAGGACGCCACGGGATAGTGAGGAGGTAAACCCCTCCTTGCACCCCAGTGATGTGCCCATGCCCCAAGACCCTATATGAGTGGTAAAGTGATGGAGCGGGTGGACAGAGGTGTTCAGGGATGGGGAGGGAAGGACTGGGAGACAAAATGTCTTCCCAGGGAGCCAGCTCCCCCACTTACCCCAATAGGCACCGCTGTTCACTGGGATCCACCAGGGGAGGGAGGCCATGGCACGTTCAACCCGGGGCCCACGGCCACAGCACCACCAAGCCCCACGGACCCCAAGGCAGTCCCTCCAGCCCCATCCCAGAAGGAGAACTAAACCCACCCTGACATTCGCTCTACTATCAGAACACAAAAGACACTAGACACCCAGGTTGAGTTCGTCCCCCCCTTCCCCCCGTCCAAGTTCCCTCATAGGGGGAGAGCACCTGTCGCTAGTTAGCAATAGCCTCCCCGCCAACAAAGCAAGCCCCCAGCGCCAACTGCGCATCGGAGGTCCCCGCAGCCCAAACCCCGGCGACGTACCTGTCCAGACCAGGAGCAAACCGATGAACCGGGCGGCCGACCCACCAGGCCGACATCCACCAGCCCCATTCCCTTGTGGAGCGACCACTGCTGCTCAATGGTCCGGCAGGCAACCAAACCCAGCGCCCCACCCACCTGCCCTGCACGCCCACTACCCGGCCAGTCCACCCGCAGGTCCGACCGAACCCGGGCAAACGGCCGACCCCAGCGCCCTGCAACGCATAAAGACCAAGACCCAGGAGCTAAATCAAGTGCGAAAAAGGACTGATCAGGCCCAGAAATGCCACCCAGCTGCCGCGACCACCAGCCAGGCACCCCAACCAGCAAACAAGGTGAGACGCCATACAGGGACCGGCGACGACAATCGGCCCAGAGAAAAAGAGAGAGGCGGCCGCACATGCCGGCCGGCCCCGCCACCCACAGGCAACAGAGACCCCATGCCGGCCGACCTCCGGCCAGGACCACAGCTAGGGAGTGCGGCGCCCCAGAGCCAGGAACCCAGAACCCCACCCCAGACCCTACCCAGGCGCAGCACGGCCACCAGGCCAGTAACCAATGTCCATCAGTGCAACGCCCCTAAGGCACCGCATGCAGCCACCAGGAGTTACCACCCAAAGCCCAACCCCAGTTTGGGGCCACAATGTCCAGCGCCCCGTCCGCCGAGTGATCCCACCCCCAGGGATCCCCCCCAGACGCCTCCAACCCCAAAAACCCACACATCAACCACAGTATCCCAAACGACAAAACCAAGTGCCCCCCACCCCTACTAGGTGATGGAGCCGATCAAAGGAGCCCAGAGAGATTGTTGAGATATGGAGCCAGAGGCCGTCTCAAGACCAATATGGTCCAACAAGAGATTTCTATACTTATTAATATTAAGAGCCTTTTTAAGAGCCTTTTTCCAGTTCAGGAGGATAGTTTTCTTAGCGATGCATAAGGCATTGTGAACCATTAGAACTGACTTTGTGTCCATGGTGACATCATTTAAATCTCCTAACAGGCAAACTGATGGAGATGGTGGAATGTTACATTTCAGACACTTTGATAAGTCCTCACATATCTGGCACCAAAATTTCTTAACAGGTGGACAGAACCAAAGTGCATGAATATAAGTATCTGGTATATTGCTTGTGCATTGTAAGCAGGTATTAGACGACGTAAAACCCATCCTAAACATCCGTTGACCTGTATAGTGTACTCTATGAAGGATTTTGTATTGTATTAATTACAAATTAGGATTTTTTGTTATTTTGAAGGTTCTTAAACATATCTGAGACCAGACGTTTTGGTCAAAGTTGGCTGATAAATCCACCTCCCATTTTGAAATAGGGATGGCTATTGATTCATCTAATTTAGATAAAGTTTTGAATATTTTAGACAGCAATTTGGGGGGGTTGAGATTAAGAAAATCTAAAACTCTTGCTGGAATTTGTAATTCAACTGTATTGAGCCTAAATTTACCTTTAATAATAGATTTAATTTGTTGATATTCTAAGAATTTGTTTTTATCAATTCCATATTGTGTAATTAATGTATTAAATGGGATAAAGTCTGTTCCTTCAAATATATGTTCCAGGTATTCAATTCCATTGCACCTCCAGTCTGGAAAACTTATCATAAATTTTTTTTGCAAGATGTCGGGGTTATTCCAGATGGGTGTACGTCTGCATGGGATTATTGTGGACTCTGTCATTTTTAGAAATTCCCACCATGCTGTCAGAGAGGAGCTGATATTTATGCTTTTAAAGCATTCATGTCGTTTTATATTTGAGCTAATAAATGGTAGGTCTGAAAGTTTTATCTTATTGCATAGTGTCTGTTGTAGGTCTATCCAGGACTCATCTAGGTAGCTATGCTTTAACCATCTTGAGATGTATTGGAGCCTGTTGGCTAAGAAAAAAATGATGGAAGTTTGGTAGATCTAGACCTCCTTTTTCTTTGGTCTTCTGCAGTGTTTTTAAGCTGATACGTGGGGGTTTATCTTTCCAAAGAAATTTAGAGACAGAGGAGTCCAGAGATCTAAACCAGTCTAGTGATGGTTTACTTGGGATCATTGAGAATAAGTAGTTGATTGTGGCCAAAACCATCATTTTTATTGAAGCAACCCTTCCCATAAGTGATACGGATAGGGATTTCCATCTAGCAAGATCATCTTCCACTTTTTTTAAAAGTGGGATGTAGTTTAGCTTTATTAAATCTGCCAGTCTTGGTGAGACATTGATACCTAAATAAGTAATATTCCCTGACTGCAGTTGTGTATTAGTTGGATTCTGGACAGAACAATTGATTGGAAGAACTGTAGATTTTAACCAATTTATAGAATAATCTGAAACGTTTGAGTAAGAGTTTATCAACCCAATTACCTGAGAGAAAGAGGTTTGTGAATGCTGGAGAAAAAGTAATACATCATCTGCATAAAGACTGATTTTATGTTCTATGTTATTACATTTTATGCCTTTAATATTGTGAGTTTGCCTGATTGCTGCAGCTAGTGGTTCAATAAAAATAGCAAACAGGGAGGGAGAGAGAGGACATCCCTGCCTGGTACCTCTCTGAAGATAAAACCTAGATGATGTTTGGTTATTAGTCCTGATACATGCTGTTAGTGAACTGTATAATATTGTCAACCAGTTTATAAAAGAATTTCCAAAGCCAAATTTATGTAAGGTTGCAAATAAGAATTTCCAGTTAACTGTATCAAATGCTTTATCTGCATCTAGAGATAATATATTAGTTTTAATGTTTTTACAGTAAGACAAATCTATTAAATCTATTAGTCTACGTGAATTTGTGGATGAATGTCTCCCTTTAATAAAACCAGTTTGATCAGGATGTATTATAAGAGGGGTTACTTTCTCTATCCTTTTTGCGAGGGCTTTGCCGATTATTTTAAGATCAACATTAATTAGGGATATGGGACAATAGCTGGTAGGAAATGTTTAGTTCTGAGTTTTGGGATGTTTAGTAGGCTAGAGTTAGAGGACCTGAGTGGTCTTGGTAGTTGGTACCGTGACAACAGGTCTTCAACATATTTTGGTGCTAAGCCATGTAATGATTTATAAACTAGTAGGATTATTTTGAAGTCTATTCTCTGAAAAACATGGAGCCAGTGTAAGGACTTTAGAACTGGCGTGATGTGCTCTACTTTCCTGGTTCTAGTGAGGACGCGAGCATCAGCGTTCTGGATCAGCTGCCGCTGTCTGATTGACTTTTTAGGCAGACCTGTGAAGATGCTGTTGCAGTAATCAATCCGACTAAAGATAAACGCATGGATGAGTTTTTCTAGGTCGTGTTGCAACATCAGTCGCTTAATCCTAGAAATGTTCTTCAGGTGATAGAAGGCTGACCTTGTTATTGCCTTTATGTGACCCTGGAGGTTCAGGTCTCAGTCCATTACTGCACCTAGGTTTCGAGCCTGATCATTAGTTTCTAGCTTTATTAACTGAAGCTGTGTGCTGACTCTTGATCGTTCCTTTTTGGGTCCGAAAATGATTACTTCAGTTTTGTTCTATTCAGCTGGAGAAGGTTATGGCAGATCCATCCATTTATTTAGTCAATGCACTGATTTAGGGTTTGTATGGGTTCAGTCACCTGGTGACATTGTAATGTAAAGGTGAGTGTCATCTGTGTAGTTATGGTAGCTAATGTTATTGGTTGCTATAATCTTGCCTAGTGGGAGCATGTAGATATTAAATAGGAGGGGCTCCAGGATGGAGCCCTGGGGCACCCCACATGTGATTTCTGTTCGTTCTGATGAAAAGTTTCCTATTGAAACATAGAAGTCCCTGTTCTTTAGGTAAGACTCAAACCAGCCAAGTAGTGTACCAGAGAGTCTGACCCAGCTCTCCAGTTGTTCCAATAAAATATCATGATCAACAGTGTCAAATGTTGCACTGAGGTCCAGCAGAACCAGCACTGTGGTTCTACCACAGTCTGTGTTTATGCGGATGTCATTGAATACTTTGACGAGGGCAGTCTCGGTGCTGTGGTGAGCATGGAAACCAGACTGAAAAACCTCAAAACGGTTTGTCATTGTTATGAAGCTATTTAACTGCTGAAACACCTCTTTTTCAATAATCTTACTGATGAATGGAAGATTAGAGATTGGGCTGTAGTTCTGCATTAACGTGTTGTCCAGATTCTTATTCTTTAGTAGTGGTTTAATAACTGCTGTTTTTAAAGCCTGGGGGAAGACACCTGACAGGAGGGATGAGTTCACTATTTGAACAAGATCAGACCCAATAACAGGAAGAACTTTCTTTAGAAAAGCTGTGGGTAGGATATCAAGACAGCAAGAGGAGAAGCTTAATTGGATAAGTATTTTTTAAAGGCTGTTCTGGTTTAATTCGTGGAATTCAGACATTTTCTCTACATTGTTGTTGATTGGGGATGGCACTAGTTGTGGGTTCGATATTGAGGAACAGATTAACCGTCTAATTGTTAGAATCTTTTCAGTGAAAAAGCTGGCAAATTCACTGCAGGCCCTGGTAGAGTTTAGTTCTGGGGCTACTGTCACTAAAGGATTAGTTAGTCTTTCCACTGTTGCAAATAGAGTCCGTGCGTTATTAATGTTTCTGTTGATGATTTCAGAAAAGAACGATTCCCTAGCATCTTTTATAGTTAGCTGATATCTATTCAGTCTCTCTTTGTAGAGTTTGGAGTTGGAGTCGAGTTTTCCGCAATTTTCTCTCGGCTCGTCGACACTCTCTTTTTTTACTACGGTTTCACTTTTTTCACTACAAGTAATCCACTACTAGTGGTTTGTAGTGATTCCAATGGAATCCATGATGTCTGAGATTTTTGCAAAGAAATAATCTAACCAGCTTATTGACTGAGTTTGAGTTAGGAGATGGGGGGATGTGGTGGAAAGGTAAATACGTTTAAAGGTTTCTACTGAACTGTCCCCTAGAAAATGCTTTTTTATAGTGGTCTTACTGTGGCTGGATAATTTAGCAAAGATGGTACTTTCAAAGAAAATAAGGATGTTGGAAATATTTAAACCTTTGCTGATTATTAAGTCTAGAGTGTGTCCTTTATTGTGTGTTGGTTGTTTGACATGCTGGGTCAGGCCGAAGTTGTGGAAAGTATCATCTAATGTTTTTGCTTGTCTATCTTGGGGGTTGTCGGTATGGATGTTAAAGTCCCCCACAATGATTAGCTGGTCATAGTCGATACATATTACAGAAAGAAGGTCATTGAACTCATTAAAGAAGTTAGAGTTAGGTTTTGGTGGTTTATATAAACTTAGAAATAAAGCTTTGTTAGGCTCATTTATCTGGGTGGCTAGGTATTCAAAAGAATCAAACGTGCCCACGGTTACCTTTTTAAAGTTCATTGAGTAGTGAAAAATGGTGGCTACACCTCCACCTCGTCTGTGTTTCCTGCTCTCGCTTAAGAAATTGTAATTTGGAGAAGTAGATTCTATCAATGCAGTTGTTTCGTTATTTTCATCTAGCCAAGTTTCTGATAAAAAAGGGGGTGTAAATTATACTCAGTGATGAAGTCATTGATAAGAAAAGACTTCCTGGACAGAGATCTAATGTTTAATAGAGATAACTTAAGTATTGTGATGACGGACAGCTAAATCTTCTGACAGGTTATCAATTGGAGATTTTGTTTAATATGAGAGTGTGTGGTTAACGTTTTATGTTTATTGCTGCTGATAATCACTGGAATGCTAAACTCAGGGGTGCCGGGCAACTTCTGGGAGACGGTAGGGGTAGATTTACTGCCCGGTTCCCTCAAATATCAAATATCTGTAATAATCAGTGGGGGGAAGCTCCCAGACTTATTGACACTAGTCCTCGGTGTTTTGGTGTAGTCTAAGTTTAGGTGTTAATTGTGTCCCAAATTTGATTTGCTCGTTCAGTCTGTCTGTAAAGTTTCTAAATGGAGACTCATTTGATGTGGCTGAGTCACAGGAAGATGAATACTTAATCTCTGATGGTTGTTTATCTGTTCGGTCCTGTGGTGTCAAATTGACTTGCTGTTTTTGTTCTCTGATATCCATGGGTGCCTCAAGGTCAGCTTTTGGGAGCAAGTCTTTTGCTTTCTGATTTTGATAAGAGAAAATGTTTGCTGCTAACAGCCTTCCTCTGGCCTTGTTAAGATAACGTTGGCTTGCTTTGAACAGATGGTTAGCACTTCCAAATACTTTGAAATTATTAATAAATGTGAACGACTTCTCAGCTGATTGTTTCTTCAACCATTTATGGAGCATGCGGAGTCTGCTAAATCTTTCATGATTCCCTTCAGGGACTGGTCCACTGATGAGGATGTTTACGTTAAGTCCATCAAGTCTCTGTAGGAGATCAGAAAAGTCTCTCTTCAGAATCTCTGATTGTCTCATCGCGATATCTGCTGATCCAGCATGAATAACGAGCTTTTCCAAAGCAGAATGTTGGTCAAAGATTTTCTGGATTTTTTTCTGATATTTCTCTCACTGTATTTTTGTAGCAGCTATAAACTCTGGTGTTCTTATACAAAAAGTCTCAATTCCATTAATTGATCCGCCTTGTATGATATCAATCTTTGCTGGGGGGTCTCTTACTTTGTTATGTGTCCGTTTGATGCGGCTGCGTTTCTCCTGGTGGCTTTGACTGCTCCCGGTTGCTGTGTCATCTTTTGGGAACTCAGGGCTGTGAATCTGTTTTTCATCGGGAATCCAAGTGGAGTTATTTTTTTTTGTTTTTGGCTGAAACCTCTTTTGTTTACTTTTAGCAGAAGCGGCAGGTCTGGGTTTAGAGCTTTCTCTGTGCTGGAGTTTCTTTAGTTTTTTTCTTCCTCGGAGAACAGGCTGGGGTTGATGATTCCATACGTTCTAAAGCTGGCCAGTCTTTATTACAGTGTGGAGTTCTACCCGTCAGGCGTCTGTTTGCTGAGGAAGTAGCGTCCTGTGTTTTCTCTGTGACACGTTTAGACCGATGTAACACCGGGCTGCTAGGCTGTTCCTCCCTTTGTGTAGTCAACGGTAACGTTGTGTCGTTTCCAGAATCAGCGTTGAGATCAAAATTAATTTACAGATGATGTAGCTTCGTTTCAATGCCCTCAATTCTGTGGAGCAGTTTTTCAAAATCCTCAGCTGAGCAAAAAGCCATGTTGATAAGTCCATAAAAAAGTAATCCAAGAAGAGATCCAGTCCAATACAGTAACTCCAGGGCCTGGGTAGATAAAGTAACTAAGAAAAGGTTAAGAAAAGAAAACAAGAAAAGCAAACAGAAAATAAAATAAAGTAAGGGGATCGGGAGAGAGAGACAAAGAGAGGCTCTAAAAGTAGAATGGGAGGCAGATCTTTTAGTTATCAGGCTCCTCTCCTGTGGAACCAGCTCCCAGTTTTAGTCCGTGAGCTATCTCCGTAGTTATGCTAAACTCAGCAATAAAAGAAACGTCCCTTTTTCAGGACTGTGTATTTCAACAATAATGTTGTAAAAATCCAAATAACTTTACAGATCTTCATTGTAAAGGGTTTAAACAATGTTTTCCATGCATGTTCAATTAACCATAATCAATTAATTAACATGCACCTGCGGAATGGTCGTTAAGACCTTAACAGCTCACAGAAAGTAGGCATTTAAGGTCACAATTCTAAAAACGCAGGACACTAAAGAGACTTGTCTACCGACTGTGAAAAACACCTAAAGAAAGATGCCCAGGGTCCCTGCTCATATGCGTGGACGTGCATTAGGCATGCTGCAATGAGGCATGAGGACTGCTGATGTGGCTAGGGGAATAAATTGGCATGTCCGCACTGTGAAACGCCTAAGACAGCGCTACAGGGAGACAGGAAGGACAGCTGATCATCCTCGCAGTGGAAGACCACGTGTAACAACATCTGCACAGGGTCGGTACATCCGGATATTACACCTGCGTGACAGGTACAGGATCGCCACAACTGCCCGAGTCACACCAGGAACACACAATCCCTCTATCAGTGCTCAGACTATCCGCAACAGGCTGAGAGAGGCTGTGTGGTGGAAATTCTGAGGAGTCCTGATGAGATGAAAACGATCAGCTGGTTTCAACAAAGTTTATTACTTGCAGCAAGGAGAAATCAAAAGAGACTCTACATTTATTACAAGACATGAGTATATATCTGTAAGTCATACACCTGAACAACCCCCTCCCATTCTCACGAACCGATTAACCCTGGATCCTCAGTTAGTGTCTTATGAGAAAACAACTCCTTATTAGGGTTTTCCGTGCACCTGCAGGAGCTGAACATCTCCAAGGTCAGAAGATAACTCTCAATTGATAAAAACAGTTCCGGATGCAGGAGCTGAGAAGTCAGCACACAAGTAACTCTGAAATACATATCTTTAACTGAATAAACACAATTTATGAAATGAAACAAATCAGTGAAACAATAAGAATAAACAAAGAAATTTCTTTTACAGCTGGACTGAGGGCTTGTAGGCCTGTTGTAAGGCAGGTCCTTACCAGACATCACCAGCAATAACGCCGTCTATGGGCACAAACCCACCTTCGCTGGACCAGACAGGAGTGGCAAAACGTGCTCTTCACTGATGAGTCACGGTTTTGTCTCACCAGGGGTGATGGACGGATTCGTGTTTATCGTAGAAGGAATGAGCGTTACACCGAGGCCTGTACCCTGGAGCGGGATCGAGTTGGAGGTGGGGGGTCCGTCATGGTCTGGGTCGGTATATCACATCACCATCCGACTGAGCTTGTTGTCATTGCAGGCAATCTCAATGCCTTGCGGTACAGGGAAGACATCCTCCTCCCTCATGTGGTACCCTTTATGCATGCTCATCCGGACAAGATCCTCCAGCAGGACAATGCCACCAGCCATACTGCTCGTTCTGTGCGTGATTTTCTGCATGACAGCAATGTCAGTGTTCTGCCATGGCCAGCGAAGAGCCCGGATCTCAATCCCATTGAGCTTGTCTGGGACCTGTTGGATCGCAGGGTGAGGGCTAGGGCCATTCCCCCCAGAAATGTCCAGGAACTTGCAAGTGCCTTGGTGGAAGAGTGGGGTAACATCTCACAGCAAGAACTGACAAATCTGGTCCAGTCCATGAGGAGGAGATTCACTGCAGTACTTCAAGCAGCTGGTGGCCACACCAGATACTGACTGGTTCTTTTTATTTTGAGCCTCCCTTCATTCAAGGACAAATTATTCTATTTCTGTTAGTCACATGTCTGTGAAACATTTTTAGTTTATGTCTTATGGTATTGACTCTTTTAGTGTTCATACAAATATTTACACACATTAAGTATACTGAAAGTAAAAACAGTTGAAAGTCAGAGGACGTTTCGTTTTTTGCTGAGTTTATATGCTTAGACAGCTGGAGGATGTTTTTCTAGCTAAAACTTTCAACTGATTGGATTGTATGTATTGAAATCCTGAGCTATCTCTGTAGTTATGCTGCTTTAGGCTTAGACTGCTGGAGGATAGACTTACTAATTTTCTTCACTCTGCTACTTCCTTTTCTCCTATGACTCTCCAGTGGTATTACAGTACATTCTGTTATTTCGACTGTTAACTTTGTTTTCTCTCAGTGTTTTTCTCTTTCCATAGAAGATATACCTGGTCTGGTATCCTGCTTGGCTGCAATGCCCTGTTGGACGGGGGGCATCGACTGGGATGATGCTCCCAGTAACTGAACATCCACTGTGTTCTGTTATCAACTTTTTACTTTCTGTAACATAGAAAGTTCTCTTATATCAGATCTTCTGTTCCTTCTGTGTTTCTGCTCTGTCTTCTCAAACCCCCAGACGGTCGTGGCAGATGGCCGCTCCTTTTGAGCCTGGTTCTGTTGGAGGTTTCTTCCTGTTAAAGGCGAGTTTTTCCTATCCACCGTCGCTATATGCTTGCTCAGTATGAGGGATTGCTGAAGGATTGCTGTGGTTGGAAAGTCTGCATCAACGGGGCCCAACCTCACACCAATGACTGACGCAATCTGCTGGGATTCCTTAAATAGGAAACTTTTTAACTGATTGGAATGTTTGTATAAATGTATTGAAATGACTTCTTGTTAAGTGCCTTGAGATGACATCTGTGGTGAATTGGCGCTATATAAATAAACTGAATTGAATTGAATTGAAATTACTTTTCTTGTAAAGTGCCTTGAGATGACATCTGTTGTGAATCGTCGCTATATAAATAAACTGAATTGAAATTGAACTTGAGCATCCTAGAGTCAGTCTGAAAAGTGAGTGGAAGTCAAAATTGGTAACTCACTGGTTCTAGTATTTCATCTTTGTAAGCACTGAAGTTACCCCTAGCCTCATGCAAACAATCCAAATGGCACTGCTTTGACTTACTGCAGGACATTCCTTGTCCAGAGACCTCACGTTTAATGAAAAGTTCAGAGTGAGATTGCTGGGGTTGAAGGAACAACAGATTATCTATGTTTTGGCCGCCATGGCCCCTCATCCTCGCTCTGTTCTCTCAACTGTTTCTGTTTAAGAACAATATCTAATTTTACATCCTCCTTGCTACAAATAACCAACAGAAATGATGATAGCAGGTTAATCTAATAAAAAACTGATTCTGAACAGCAGTTGAGTGCATTTCAGTTCAGTCTGTGAATTTCAGTTTGTTTAGGGTTGTCTGCTGTGTTTGTAGAATCACCTAAATGCCTTGATGATATATGGCTCCAATTTGAAGCACTATGGCTCAATGTCCACCATTTCTACTGTCATGATTGAGGACAATGTTCCATCCAGAGCGGAGGTGTTATTTGTTTTAGTCTCGTTTAGTCCAACTAAGAAGAAAGCTCTTATTGCGACTGCATTTGAGTGTGGAAGAACTAAAACTAGCTTCTCAACCTCAGTCTTCCAAACCTCAGCATAGCCATGACCTTTGGAAACAATGAACGAAGAACGGGTAATCACTCTTCTCAATATGCTATAGTTTTCAAGTTGATGGTGTCAGTGTGTGTGTAGGAAATGTATCTTATTCTGTTCTTTACTGATAAAATGTTTCCCCAGAAAGCTTCCTGGTCAAAAGTCGTTGGGTCCTGAAGCAAGGGAATGTCCATGAGTTGGTCCTCCAGGAACTCCTTACTAAGATGGTTGTTTTCGTTGGATCCTTGAAATGGAAGAAGTTCAGAAAATCTAAAGAAGTACACAAAATATATTTATAAATACGGACAATGTAGAAAAAACTCTCACTCCTTTATGAATATGTTATAGTCTTACCTTTACACAAATTAAAACACATCTCAACACTCAACAAACTTGGCTTGCCTGAGTAGGGTCTCCAGACTAATAATAATATTAATAGGGAGAATTTTATAAAGACTGGACAATTGCTCTTGAAAACTAGTCTCATAATCACACTGCATTGGATTCTGTGAAAATGGCAGCTAAGAAGGTACTGGAATAATTGTTAGAATCACCAGTCGACTTTGCAAAATACATAAATTAAACATATGCATTTGACACAAAACACTGAAGCTTTGTAAATGAATGTGGCTTAATTGTGACAAAAAGACTTACTTTATAGAAATGTGCTTATGTTTATTTCACTGACATCTGAGTTTCCCTTGAAATGTAACGGATCACTAATTCTGATCGCTGGTACATTAATGTGTGACCTAGTGGAACTTAGTCGAGAGTGTTACCAAAAGAAATCTAGTGTGTTAATGTGGAAAAATAAGGAATTCTACTGTAGAAAGAAAGGAAAGGCATCTATGAGATTTTTGAGTTTGAAATGAGGTTTAAACCCTTTTCTATTTAGTGTCAGAACGGTCACATTTTGATAAGATCTATCACAAAATGTGACCCTCTGCATTTTAGGGGATATTCATAAGTCAGTGTTCAAATTAAAGTTTTTATACTCTTAATGTCGGAAAACTAGTTCTAATTAAAGGAGTCATAAACTAGTATTACCTTGGATACCCATGCTCTATTGTAGTCATTCAGGCCCTTCTAAAAAAGAAAAGTTGAAAAAAATAAACACAGAGCTCGTCTGAGCCTTATTTCTGAAGGCATTATTGTCTCGTGAGATCTGATGCGATATTTTGGCTGTCGTGGGCGGTCATTATAATAATGCAAATGAGGGGCGCATTGATTGGTGGCAGGAAGGAGGGGGGTTGACACCGCAGGTAACACTTGAGCATATCTAACCCATATCTACTACTCCCGCTAGCATCATATATACAGTTAATGGGTAGCATACAATAGCCACATTAGCAGTTAGCTGCTTTTTGTTACACACAGCAGAGCAATAAAAACACAGCCTTACCGATTCAATTGCAGGCAAGTCTCTGATTGTTGAAATTGCCCCTTTTTCCAAATGGAGCTTCAAGGCCAACTTTGCCTGATATTGTCCCAAATTCATAAAGGATTGCGGCGTAAAAAAGAATAATAGAAAAGATATTTCCATGTTGATTCTGGCAGTCAACCACAGAGCAACTCACATGTGCACTACGTTTCTGCATCTTTTCGTACTTCGTACTTCGAATCGGGGATGTGTTGGTCGTGAACGACCTGGCTCTAAGAGCTAACTCTTTGAAGTGAACGATGGGAGCCGGCTCGTCATTGGGAGCCGTTTTTTTATTTTTTCATTCCCCCTGCTTGTTTTGGTACATTTGGTACACATAGTTTTGCATTAATATTGGTAATAAATACACTTTAAGCAACAGAAAATCTGAGGAGCCGAAAGAGCCAGCTCTTTATGGTGAGTCAAGCCAAAAGAACTGGCTCTCCAAAAAGAGCTGGAATTCCCATCACTAGAATTCAGTACTGGCGGCACACGACTGAATATGAGGGGGAGAGGGGAGAAGGGGAGAGGTGAGAGGGGAGGGTGGGCTTCCTGCAGCATAGGTATGCAATGTCTATATATGGTATATCCTGCGCCGACTTTACGTCAAGTCGGCCAGAAATTTAAATCACGTATTTGAGTGCGCGTGCACGTGGGCTGGTTGACGAACCCAGGGGTAAACAAACGCTTCACTTTTAAATATCGGCTTCCCGGCCAGTGTATAATCGTTATGCAATCATAACATACATTTTTCCTCGTGGAAAAGTGAAAATTACAGGTCATGACTCCTTTAATATAATTTAATATCCAGTTTTCTGAAAGCAGTCATCAGAATATGACTGAATAGTTCAGGAATGACAACATCGAATTATTAAAGAATTGATTCAACACTCTTTGGCTGCTTTAAGCGCAGCGCAAGAGGAGGAGGAATGCTTCAGGGGGATCGAATTCCGCGTCCCCTGTCGTCATAGATTCCGATGGTCACAGATTTTGTTGTAACACCGGCATCGGCCCCAGTTGTAGCAAGAGGTAATCCTTTTAGCTCAAACTGACAAGAGTTCATACTTATACATTCTAGCCTGCTCATGCTATTTCCTGCTGTACATAATGATAAATACCAGAGGAATGGGGGCGGGACACCATCAATATCAGTACTTGATTCTGCTACACACTGCTACCTGTGGCTACCGATCGAGGACTTTCAGCAGAATGCAAACTGGTGTGATGCCACATAGTTTTTCCTTATCAATGACCGAACAGTATACTATAATGGAAAATGTAGTTATTACCTGATCATTTATTTTAGTTTCAGCTTCCAACCCTCCGATGTCCTTCCTCTTTGCGGTCTTCCCAGTGTTCTTTGCGGTGAATTGCGCATTCCTGGAGGGGAAAGGTGAGCCGGCCTGAGGGGATCCTGTAATCCCATTATGCTCTTTGCCTACCATGGTGTCAATAAAGGCTAAAGCAGCTCCACAAAAGGTGAGACTTAGTCTGATCTTAGACTCTGCAGTGAATAAATCAGTCATAGCCCATTCAGTATGGGTTTTGGCATTATCAACATGAGGACTGTCGTGTGTGCGTGTGATGTCAGGGAAATGTTTCATGCTCATTGCATGAGGCTTGAGAGCTCTGCTCCATTAAACATGATGAATCCAATTAGTCAGTAAGGCTACAGCCTGGAAGACTTTCAGTTTTCTGCTTTTAAAGGACAGGACAGGGGTTATCTCTTCAGACCTGAGCATATACAGGTCAACCTACTTAGTTAGTCACTTACTCTGAATTATTATGTGATATAATTGACCAGTGGATGTCCTTTCCTAATCCTAATTCCTAATAAACAACATTCTGGGATATCCTTGTTTCGCCTGCTCACTATTGCCAAAGTAGAAATGTCTGGTCCCAGAGAGATACAGTGAATCTATCCCAGCAGCTGGCACAAAGCTTGTCTCTTTAACTGCCTTTCTGCCATAGACCTAGGGTGTTACAGAGTATATCTACACAGCAGACCCCCGCCTATTCATGGTTCAGTATTCTCGGATTCACCTATTCTCTAATTTTCCTGTGTAACATAGCTTCAAATTGTTTGTGTATTTTTCCTTGGAGCAGGGGTGCCGGTCCTCAAGGGCTGGTCTTCTGCATTTTTTAGTTGTTTCCCTGGTTCAGCACACGTGAATCAAATGATGGCTCATTAGCAGGCCACTGCAGAACTCTGACATGCTGAGGAGGTAGTTGGAGCATTTGAATCAGCTGTGTTGGAGCAGAGACAAATCTAAAACTGGGCCCAGAATTGGACATCCTTGCCTTACAGCATATATAAAATGATTGAAAGAAAATGCAGCTTTGGAAGATGAAATAACTGGGCGCAATGCTACTTGACTTGCTATTGGCTGGCATTTGCAATGCAATCAGTCCAAGAGCGCTATTTATTTTTCTTAGCAATGATTGGCTGTACCCCCAAGAGCAAAGATAATGACAACAATAGATGAATAAATAGTTTCTACTGTGTGTAGCAATGCATATTCAAATTCAATTCAAAAATACTTTATTGATCCCAGAGGGAAACTAAGTGTTGTTGTAGCTCATACTATCTAATCTATACTAATTTTTCAAAGAGTTGTAGATCTTGATGACTGTGGCCAGGAAGGATCTCCTGTAGCGGTCTGTGTTGAACCAAAACTGAAAAAGCCTCCAACTGAAGACACTCATGGAGAGGATATTTAGGGCTGTTCATAATTTTCTGGATTTTCTGAATTAATCCTTCTTTTCTTCATCATCTCCAGATATTCCACAGTCATCCACACTACAGAACAGAACCAGCCTTCTACATAAGGTTGTTTAGCCTTCTTAAAGGTCTCATTAACTTGTTTTTTCAATAGATTTACTTTTTTCGCCAGTATAAATGAATGCCTTTTTAGCCAATTTACATAGAATAAATGCTGTGACACTCCTGTTTCAGGAAGTTGCAGTTTATCAGAGGAGTGGATGGGGGTAAATAACAAGATCACGAGTCTAACTAATTATTATTCATAATATGCAAACGTATAGTCTCTGATTGGCTAACAGCAATCTGACTCTTATGCTGCCTTCAAACAAATAATTAACGTACTTTATTGTCGTTGTTCCAAGACAAATTCTAACAGTTTCTTCCTCAGCTCCTCGTTCTTTGGTAATAAGGCAACAACACTGATATGCTATGTCCACAAATAAATCAAGACCAACCCTGTTCTCCCATGCTGAGGAGTTGCTAAAAGTTAGCTTCATTGCTAAGAGTTAGCTTCGGCTTCTAGGTTCTATTAGCAGGGACGTACTCAGCTCTCTCCAGGTTGCAAAATCAACCTTCCCGGGGGCAGTTGCAAGCCAAGGTAGGCAAGACCATGAATTCTAATTTTCCCTGTGACATAAAAGGTCCTATGTCTATTGACCTCAACCAGAGGTCGTGTTAGATATTTTTGTTGCCCTGTTTTTGACCGATGGAGTCATTGGTGCGCATGCGTCAGCGTCTGTCAGCCCACCAAGACCGGGTCCCTATCAAGCACGGTTTTTAACTGGTTTTAAACCTTTTTAAAGACAGATTTTACGGATTTTTAAACACCACTGACTTATTAATAACCAGGACGTTTTTTACCGGATCGTTTTAATCGGTGGGAAGCGCGGATTACTTCTCCCCCACCATGCCTCCACTCACCTGCAGTCCTGGGTGTGATGGCTGCGCAAAACTTAGCCAGAGGGTTCTGGAGCTGGAGCAAAGGATCTCAACACTCCACCAAATCCAGGACCATGAGCGCGACGTGGACATCATCTTCGGCCGGACTTTTGCGGCCGCCAGCAGTGCACAGCTGGTGGACACCATTCCCTGCCAGCCCGGCGAAGCTGTGGGGAGAGGATCCATCGCTGGGCCTCCAGGCGGACTCGGGGTGCCAAACGCCCGTGTAACATCTGCAGCAGAGGAGGACCGCTGGTTCCAGCAGGGGGCTAAACCAAAAGCCCTCATCAGCCCCACTCCGGTGCTCCAGGGTGCCCGGTTAACGGTTGGGCCAGGCCGTGGTGGAGGCGCTTGGAGCAGCCGCCACCGCTCTCCTCCAACCTGCCTGCCTCTATCAAACTGTTTCAGCGCCCTGGATGCGGATTTCCGTCCTCTGACAGCCCCTGGTCGCCGTAGCTCCGTAGGAGCGCCGCCTAATCCCTCCCAGCAGCAGGAGCAACAGCCGGACTCCCGCAGCCCCCCACGTCGCGCCAAACCCCGGGCTGCAGCCAGAACTTGCCGAGGAGTGCTCCACTTCACCCCGAACCCACGGAACGAGCCCTCGGTGCCGATTAAACATCGCTGCAGTCCTGGGGAAGCTTCCCCATACAGCAAGTCCTGGCATACAGCAAGTCCTGAATGGTGAACAATCCTCTGCCCAGCGCAAACATCCGCCTGCAGACCCGCCGCCCACCACACTCATCATCTGGGACTCTCTGGGACTATCAGAAACGTGAGGATGAGAGGAGCCCTTAGACTGTGTTTCCCTGGAGCCACTGTCACAGACATTACCAAACAGATCCTGCAGCTCATTGATCATCACAATCTGTGAGTAAAGTTGTGATTCATGCTGGCACCAATGACATTTATAAACAGCAGACTGAGCTCGTGAACCGTGATTTTATTCACCTTTTTAATCTTCTAGAAAACACACGTCTCTGTTTTTATTTCCGGCCCCACTCCCACTATAGGCAGAGGAATTGGCCGTTTTAGCAGACTTTTATCCCTTAATACTTGGCTCTCCTCCATCACCGCCGTTCACAATATTGGTTTTATAGACAATTAAAAAACTTTTTGGGGCAGGAAGCACCTGTTTGGACCAGATGGGCTCCATCTAAATAGACAAGGCACTCGTACACTGACATTGACCCTGGCATGTCCACGCCCCCCCCTGTCAACTACACTGGCTACAGCTGCCCCTGCCCTCTCTGATTCCTCCGCCACATCCTAATGTGCAAATGGTCCCTGCTCCTATGAACTCACCCCTGATTTTAACAGTAACTCACATACTGGACTTGGACCTTGCTCTACCTCATTCATACCTGTTATCAGCGGAGAGCGGACTAAAAATCATAAACCAAACAAATGCAATCGAAATAATCTCAAGAAGTTGCCAAAAGCCCCACTTTCAGTAAATCATACAGTCCCTCCATCTCCAATCACTATTAATATGGCACTTTTTAATGTTCGCTCTCTGCTGAACAAAACTTGATCTGATTTTAGACCATAATCTTCATTGTTTATTTTTAACAGAAACTTGGCTGAGTGCAGATGCCCCTGTTGTTCTTACAGAGGCCTCCCCACCTAATTTTAACTTCACTTATTCTACGAGCAGTAGCAAAAGGGGAGGCGGAACTGCTTTTATAAGTTCAACACTTTCCGCCAAACCTGTTTTATTTGATAACTATTTTACTTTTGAATATAATGCAAATGTTTTTAGCACTCCTCAGATTTTATGTGTCACAATTTATAGGCCTCCTAAAAAGAGTGCACTTTGTATTCAAGAGTTTTCAGAGTTTTTATCAATTTTGCACAACTCCTTTGAAAGGATCATTTTAGCTGGTGATTTTGATCTACATATAGATAAACTTTTAGATCCTTTATCAACAGATGTTTTAAACATCCTGACTTATATGGATTTTAGCCAACATGTCATGCAGCCGACTCACAACAAAGGACACACCCTGGACTTGGTCATCACGCATGGCCTGTCCACCCGTGTGTCCTCTGTTGTTGACTTGGCTGTCTCTGACCATTACTGTGTGTTTTTTAACATCACCAGTTTTATTCAGCAGGAGACCTCTGTGAGAACTGTCAGGAAGCGCCATCTAACCCCTGAAGTGGCTGCAGGTTTTCTGGAAATTTTTAAAAAGAATCCTCCTGTTGTTTTACTTGCCCCCTGTGATTTTATTGTCAAGGATTTTAACAGAAGGCTTCAGTCTACTCTTGACCGGCTTGCTCCACTACAAGTTAAAAGTTTAAAATCTAAAGCTGCAACGCCATGGAAAAATGAAAACCTTCGAAAAATGAAGAGAAATTGTAGGGCGGCAGAGAGAAAATGGAGGAAAAGTAAAACCACAATAAACCATCAAATATACACAGATCCTCTCAAATTATACAACAATGCAGTAAGAAATTCAAGAAATTCATACCTCTCCAAAATCATCTCGGAACATAAAAATAATTCCAAAATCCTTTTTTCCACCATTGATAAACTTTTTAACAGAGCTACTACTGCATTTTCTAAAAAGCCCTCAAACACTCTATGTGAGGAGTTCGCAGACCACTTCAGAGGGAAGGTAGACACCATCAGATGTAAGATTTTATCTTCTCAGAGTAACATGGTTTTAGACAAATCTGAGTGTGTGTCTTTACCAGAGGAAACGCTGGACAGTTTTGTCCTGGTAGAAGCTGGGACTCTTGATAAAGTTTTCTCCTCAGTGAGGCCCACCACATGTGTTTTGGACCTGATTCCCACTTCCTTTTTTAAGCAATTGTATGGATCTTTTAGAGATGAGATTTTAACCATGATGAATTGCTCCCTTCAGGCGGGGGTCTTTCCTGCCGCCTTTAAAGGGGCGGTAGTGAAGCCCCTGCTGAAGAAGAGCAATTTAGATTTTAATGATTTTAACTATTTTAGACCGGTATCTAACTTACATTTTTTAAGCACACTTTTAGAAAAAATTGTTTTATTTCAACTTAATGATTTTATTAATGAGCACAATGTCCTGGAGAAATTTCAGTCTGGTTTTAGGGTGAACCACAGCACAGAGACGACCCTTCTAAAGATTTTTAATGATTTTAGATTAAACTATGATGCACAGAAGGTGACAGTGTTGGTTCTACTGGATCTAAGCGCTGCCTTCAATACAGTAGACCACACTATTCTTTTAACCTGTTTTAAACAGATTGGCCTCTCTGGTGCTGTTCACAAAGGGTTCACATCCTATCTCACAGACAGGACTTTTATGGTAAGTTTAGATACCTGCTCCTCTAGGGTCCATAGGATTACATGTGGTGTGCCCCAGGGTTCGATTTTAGGCCCAGTGCTTTTTAACCTGTATATGCTCCCTCTTGGCAGCGTCATCAGAAGACATGGAGTCAACTTTAACAGTTATGCTGATGATACACAGCTGTACATCTCCATGTCTCCTGATGACACACGGCCAATGGATGCACTTTTTAACTGCATTTTAGACATTAAATCCTGGATGGCAGAAAACTTTCTCCAGCTCAACCAGGACAAAACTGAAGTTTTAGCCATCGGTCCTGAGGCTCAGAGAGAGAAACTTTTACCAAAACTACAATCACTGTCTTTTAATCCCTCTTTACAAGTGAAGAACCTGGGCGTGATTTTTGACTCTGAGCTGACTTTTATTCCTCACATAAAAAATATTACTAAAATAGGGTTTTATCAACTAAAGAACATTGCCAGAGTCCGCCCCATTCTCTCTCGGCCCAACACGGAGACACTGAGACTTTTATCTCTAGTAGAATTGATTACTGTAATGCCCTGCTTTCTGGTCTTCCCAAAAAGAGTATATCAGGTTTACAACTACTACAAAATTCAGCAGAACGTGTCCTGACGAAGACCAGGAGGCGGGAGCACATTACACCGGTCTTAAAATCATTGCATTGGCTCCACGTACATTTTAGGATCAATTTTATGGTTCTTTTAATGGTTTTTAAGTGTCTTAATGGTCTTGGGCCTTCTTATCTCTCTGAACTGCTTTTACCATATAAACCTTCGCGGTCTCTGCGCTCCTCTGGCAGCTGTCTCCTTGTCACCCCAAAAGTCAGGACACACACGCATGGCGAGGCGTCTTTCCAGTTTTATGGCCCTCACCTCTGGAACAGGCTGCCAGAGGACCTAAGGGCCGCAGAGAACGTTCATGTTTTTAAGAGCAGGCTCAAGACTCACCTTTTTAGCCTAGCTTTTAACTGATTATTATTTATTACTGTCTGTTTAATTGCTCTGCATGTTTTATATGATTGTATTTTTATCAGATTTACTATTTAATCTTAGCACATTAATTTACTGTTTATTTTTATACTTTAATTTATCTTAATCCCCGTTCCAGTGTTTCCTCTGTGGTAGCCCTCTGCCCCGGGAGCGGTGGTTGGCTGTGGCTCCCTGGGTGCTCTCCAGGTGGAGCTTGGGTGGAGGTGGGGGTCTTGGCCTTGCCTCCACTGGGTGCCCTGTGTCGGTGCCTCGGCTGCTGCTGTTAATCTACCGCTGCCGGGGCAGATGGCTCCTCTGACGGCGTTTCCTTGCATGGTTCGTCTACACTCGGCCCAATGTCCTTTTTTACTTTTTCTTTTAACTGTGTGTGCATGGGAGTTGGGTTGGGGGGTGGGGGGTATAACTGTGACCATGCTTTTAAATCTGTGGGGGAGGGAAGGGAAGGTGGTTTTATGTGGGGTCATTTTAATCTGTAAAGCACTTTGTGATGCAACTTCTTGTATGAAAAGCGCTTCATAAATAAAGTTTGATTTGATTTGATATTCATTCTGAACTGTGACATCATTATCAATTTATTGTTTGTTTCTATTTTTGTGCATTTTTATCACTTTTACTGTTTTAATTCCGAGTGAGAGTTTTATCATCGTTATTCTTTTCTTAGTAGTTTAGTAGTGTTTTACTAGTTTGGTGAGTTTTTTGAAAGTATGTTAACTGAAAGTGAATTATTGTTGTAATAAACTCTTGTATTTTGGAAAACTGTTGTTGTTATTTCACCTACATGTGTAGTAACTTGCTGTTCAGGTACGCCAAGAACTTATTCCTTCATATATTGTTTTAATTATCTCAGCCTTATCAGGCAGGTAATCATAAACATAAACTGAGACTGAACAATTTGGCTGTTGATATTCCTGGAATCCAGGTGGTGCCCTAAACGAGGTAATTTTGACATAAAATTATTAATCTGATTAATAATTGCCCTAAGCAATTATTCATAATTATTCATAGCCAAAACCTACCTATCTGTGGCACAACAACAGTCTCAGGGGTCAGTGGAAAGAATGAACCAGAATCTTAAAACCAAAATAGCTAAAATAATGGCACAAACGGGACTGACGTGGATTGATGCCCTTCCGATAGCACTTTTGGCTGTCAGGTCATCAGTCTGTAGGACTAAAGGACTTACACCTTGTGAGTTACTGACTTGCAGGGTATTTAACGGACCGTTTGCACAACTTCGGACTGTGACTGACCCGACCCCTCAGAACCCATCCTCTGACTATCACATCTTAAAAGCTTTGGTAAAATCTTTCACAACAGCTCCTTCTGCAGTACAGGGCCCAGCTCCACTGCCCAGTGAAGCTGCCTGGGTGTGGTTGAAAGTCATTAAAAGGAACTGGCATGAACCCAGGTGGACGGGTCCCTACCAAGTTACTGCCAGAACCACTCATGCTGTTCAACTGAAGGGGAAGGGCAGCACCTGGTATCATTGGAATCACTGTTCTCCTGCATCTGAACCACAACGGTCCCTCGCAGAAGTAAGGGAGGCCCTGAAGAGGACGACAGAGGGAGAGTAAAAGTTCTTAGGTGCTATTGAGCCCGGCTTTTATTCTCTGAAGAAAATCTGTCGAGGAGGAGTGATCAGGGGTTAGATCACTCCTAAAGAGGGTAAGGGGTACTTAATTCTTAAGCCTGAAAAACATAAAAAAAAAACATCTTATAAAGGCTGGTTAAGTATTCCCTGAAGATCAAAAGAAAAGAGAAGAAAATAGTTTCTGCCGCACCCTCGAGCCAGTGGAGGACAGCAAACAGAAACTGAAGAGCATCTTCACATTTTATATTTTATCTTATTTACATCTTATCATTTATATTATATTTTAGCTTAGCTTGATTTTATCTACGTACCTTTTAAAGATTTTGTTATTTGCATTTTTTAAATAACTGCAGCTGCATCACTATTTTAGAAAAAATAAAAAAAATTAAAAACGGCAGCATCATGATGTGGGAATAAGCAGGCTGAGAAAAAGTCACATTTTCCTAGGGGCAGAACAGAGTATTACCAGTTTTGCTAAAATAATAAGATGGACCGCTGCCTTTAAGTGTATTTAATTTTAATGCTCATATTTTTTATCATTTACATTCTATTTAAAAAAAAAATTTAAAGCTTAAGTTTTTGTGCAAATTATACAGATTGAAAATGTTTAGCTACAGGAGGTTGGGAAGAAATCCCCTAACTGATCCTATTTGGGGTAATTGGACGGTTTTAAGCTGCGCGGTTTTTGTACTGTTATTAATATTGAATGTTATATTGTTTCTGAATTGCGACTGGCCCTACAGACATGCAGCTTACTGCCAAAACACAGACAACCGCCTGCGTCCTAACAGCTCGATAAATTCCAAAAACCACTCAGATATCCGGATAATACAACGTGGCAAAAGATGGGTATCAGACCCTCATTTAGGCATTAAAGATGAAGACCCTCTGCATGGATACCATCTTAATCAGTGGTATAACTATGTGGAGGTTCTTGCAAGATTGAAGAATTATTCTAAATGCATTGGGGTGCTGTGTCTGTAGCTTAGCAACAATGGAACTGATGACATCACATGCATTGTCGGCAACGGCTGAAGGCGGAATGTAAACAACTGCCAAAATTACACTGGTGAACTCTCTTGGTAAATAATATGGACGAAAACTCACTGCCAAGAGTTCGACATCTGGGCTGCAGAGACGACACTTCACAGTAACATGTCCTGGATGACACCATCTGTTGTTGACAAGCACTGCTACTCCACCACCTTTCCTTTTTCTGCTCGTCTTCAGATCTCTGTCTGCTCGTACAGTCAGGAAGCCTGGCAGACAGACGTTGGAGTCGGGGATATGATCCAGCAGCCACGTCTCCGTAAAACACATAACACTGCATTCACGGTACTCTGGCTGAGTCCTTGTAAGGGCTTGGAGTTCATCCATCTTGTTAGCCAGTGATCTTACGTTGCCCATTATGATCGATGGAAGAGATGGCTTGAACTTCCTCTTTCTCTGTCTCCTGTTCGCTCCTGCTCTGCATCCACGTCTCCTCCTTATCAACTCTTCAGGGATTTGTGGTTTCAGTTGAGGTATTATTTCAGCTTTTGCGATGTTAATCAGCTGCTCCCGGCTGTAAACCACATTGTTGCCATGGTTACGCATCATAACAAATTGTCAAAAAGGGAAAAATTTACAGCAAAAATCCTTCCAGCTTCACAGCACCAAAAACTAGAAAGTATACAGGTCAAAAAAATGCAATCTTCTTTAAGAAAAAAGAGGAACCAATGTACAAAAAAACAAAACTTAATATGTAGCCAACAGAGCCACTCCAACATGCAGCCACCCAGAGCAGCGCAATTCTAGAATTTTGTAATAATGACAAGCAGAAAAAGGAAAGGTGGTGGAGTAGCAGTGCTTGTCAACCACAGATGGTGTCATCCAGGCGTGTTACTGCATGGGAGGGAGTGGGCTATTCCCTGCACATCTGCTAATTTAAGAGGTTTGTATAATCTTTCACCTTAACGAGTACTAATTAATGGTGCCATTGTAGCCCCCTTTAAGTCTCCTCGAGGAGGCGGTTCTAAGTTATCTGGATCATCTGCATCGTCTCCCCCACCCTTCTCCTTAGGAGTTCCCTCATCGTGGTGTTGTACTATTTTTCTCCATACATCTAATTCTTGGTGAGTAGCGCAGATCCCCTCCTTTAACGTGAAGGGCTAGTTTTAATGTCCCAGTTAAGCTCTTCCTCTCCTTTTCTCCCTCATCATCTTTCTTTGGTGCTCTGTCACATGACGGTGCTGTTTCTCCTGAAATTGATCGCTGTCCCTCTCTTTCTCTCTGCTCTCGATTCCCAAAGGGAACCTCATGGTCCTTTGCTGGCTGAGGCTTGGGTGTGGTGTTCTTACCAGAGCGCGTTTGAACCATGTTTGAGGGTGTTTTGTGAAATTTTTACCCAGGATCTTAGTGGATCGGCACACACAATATAAAAGGAAGAAAGAAAGGACACCAGACTGCTTATCGTGCTAGAATATGTGTCATCTTTATTATTCCGCCACACAGATGCAGTTCAGCAAAAGCAGAGCAATACTTTTTCAAACAAATACACTGATTTATGCTAGAATACGGCGTCCCTCTCTATTCCCCACATAAACAGCAGCAAAGCAATGCTTAATCAAACAGGCATTAAGTTTTCATCACAGCATCTCACCTTTGACACTTGAGAGTGGAGAGCCAGTCATCTCCTCTCGGTCAGATCTGTTAACTTAACGCGGCCGGGCAATCGTGCACAAATCCCACGGCAGACTCTCATCAGCTGGACAGCTCCATCTTAATTTATGCAGCATACAGAGGAGGCGCGTGGGAAGCAAAGCGGGCCCATGCTTCGCTCCCAGGCTGCCCGCCTTATCAGTCCGTCCGGCCCCAAAACAAGTTTTAGAGACTGAACAAACTGCAGCTGTTTCATGGGAGCTGTCCAGCTGAAGATCCAAACTCCTTTCCGTGTGAATGTTTATCATTATACAGCAAGCAGAGGATAATATTAAGAACATTGCAGAACATTATAGACAGGTGACTCGAGGACACCAAAAAGATTTTACCCATCATTCCACTCTTGGCCTCGAGGCAACGTGTTAGACATGAACATTATGACATTATACACAGGTGACTCGAGGACACCAAAAAGATTTTACCCATCATTCCACTCTTGGCCTCGAGTCACCGTGTTAGACATCATACCAAAATCTATCTGAATCTAACCCAGGAGCATTGACCCATATCAGATTATCTCCATTAAACACCCATATTGCAGTGATCAGGCGGTGGATTCTGTATGAGTGTACCAGCCCTGTAAATATGATTCCCAAATGTTACCACAGTCAGCTGTTGATATTCTACAACGGTTATCAGTGGCCTAAGGCATGTAGATAATGTCCACTCTAGTACAAACCTCCTCATAGTATGGTAGCATTAATTTTGTTAGCCAAGGACCTCCTAATCCGATGTACATAAAAGCAAGTGCATATATTCATAAGTGTGATACAGATTAATATACAAATTAATAGCAGAAGGGGTGGTGTCATGACTTTCCTCGTGAGTGGAGAATATCCTGAAAAGATATCCCACCAATGGGTGGCAGCTGAGGATTCTATCAGTTTTGCCGCACTCAGTACCTTTCCCTTGGTTACAAGGGTGGAAACCACTAATTTAGTGACGGTGTTATTATGCTCTTGGATTATATGTTTTAGCTCTTTCGACCGGCTCAGTGCACCTCTGAACCGTTCCAAAGAGACTCCAAAAGGAGAATGAAGCACATCCCATTGAACTTTAGTAAGCGCGTGAGCATGTGTGAAATTCATTAACTTAAACGTATGGTTCCCCCATTGCCAAATGTTAACATTCTTCAGGCACCCGGAAAATGGCACTGTCTGCAACTGTGGATGAGAGCTAATCATTGCTATACATAAGGTATGTGGCCCTACCTGATACAGCATGTCTCTTGGTATTTCATACTCCCACTCACACAATGCATTAGACTCTTTCAGGCATGGATTGGTATATCCCTGTCTAAGCATGCACACACTTCCCTCATCTGTTTGGTCACATCCAGTAAGATCATAAGTTTGATTAGTATGTGGATCGAACCACTCTCCTCTCATTTTCACGATCCAATAAGCAGTATGAACAATGACTGGCAGAACATGGAAACGACACATGGTAAGATTATGATTCACAATATACTGTGTCCATGTCCCATAACATACAGCATCATTACACACTGTTTTTTGTGCATGTAATTGTAACCACACATGGTTAGTGATATTCCATTGAGTCCTCCATGCTTGATAATTAGCAGTGGTTAGTATTCTTTGCATGTTATTCCTTTGTATGGCGGCATGTAAGGATTGTAGGGTACATGCAGTCCAGTTCATCCATCGCAACATATCATAGAACACGTCATCAATTGCATTGAAAAATTTAACATTCCATGCGTCATAATGTTCCCATAGTGCAACGCTTTGTACCTGTCCGGATATGGTGGTTGGCATCCAGAACGCAACATTTGCCAACGCGTCATGGGAATGTTGTCCAGTAGACACTAGTTTTCCAGCAGTGATCTGTCCATCAACCATGTTGGACACGCCCAACAAAGTTCCCGTTCCACCTAGGAGGGTATCATACCATGCTCGTTTAAACCTGGTACACTTAGGGATGATAGGGAAGCTCACTCTCCAGTGAACCTCAGTTTGTTGTGTGCCCATTGCAACAGTATGACATGTGGTAGATATAGGCACTACATGGGCAATGTGTATCTTTTCCTTACTTTCCACAGCCATGATGTTGTATAGGACCGACCTCCTTCCAGAAATGACAGAACCATTTGAAATCCACAACTGACGTTGGAACATCGGGATAGTCCAGTTAGTTCCATTCTGGGCTCCTGCTTCACACTTAAAACTTGAAATGTTAAACACCCACATGGACGCCACTGATGTGACGGTGACATTCTGACCCTGCTCCACAACAGGAATATCAGCGTTTTTATGGCTTTTAGGACAGCCCAGTGGACAATCGGGAGAATACCACATTTTGGAAGATGTAGTGATGGTTGCAACGCCGCAGGCTTGGTTAGCCTGACAGGTGAAGTCTTCCTGTGTTCTACGCACGGTTCCATTCCTCCATTTTAATCCCATCCAGTCCACTGGTTGAAGCTCGTATCCCAGATGTCCCTCGCCCTCGTGGATCCATGATGACATCAGGAGGCAGCAGAGGAACGTCCTCACCATCTGGACAGCACAGACGGCAGGGCCTCCGGTGCCCCATAAGACGGCACCACGCCGCCTTGGGCCAGCAGATGTCCTCTCGTTGGCCACCACCGATCACACCCAGGAGTTGGCTCACATTCATCTATTGACCTGCACACAACAAACATATTCAACACATAGCTATGTTAGTGTTCCCTAAGGTAACACTTGGTTACCGGTACATGCACCCATCTCTCTTCTCCCGGGTACATGACTGTGACAATGCTGTCATCACCCTGGGCTACAATTTCCCCAGCCCTGGGTGGTCCATTTTGTTGTTTGACCCAGACTTTGGCTCCAATTCTGTCCGGTCCAACTAGTGGTTGACCTTCCACCCGCTTGGGTGTGTCAATTTCCACGATAGTTCCATCATTATAAGGGGAAATGATTAACTGGGCGATTTTATCCCCACCCTGTTACACTAGTGGCACGGCACCCATGTTTTCACACAGCACTTTAATGGTGCCCTGATAATCATTATCGATGACGCCACTGTGGAGATTTAACCCCTTCAAAGCCAGTCCGGCTTTAGCATGGACATGACCATACATTTTAGGTGGACATTGTATACCTATTCCCAGATCCACTGGAGTTCTCTGTCCAGGTATTAATGTGACTGCCTCTGGAACCCTTAGCTCAAACCCAACAGAGCCAGGTGTAGTTCTGCTTGGCAGTTCTCCATTAGGGTGTATTTTCCACATTTTGATTGGTTTTGTTATTTCAGTGGCGTTGTTGACGTTCACCATTCTATTTATTGGTGTCACGCCATGTCCAATCGGTCTGTTGTTAATTTTCAACACCACTGTGTCCAATCTTTCTCTCCATTTATTAAGGGAATTATCAGGACTTTCTTTCTTCAATGTGGCCTTTAATATACCATTCATACGTTCTATCAAGCCTGCAGCTTGCGGATGATATGGCACATGATAAATCCATTCCACATTATGGCCTTGTGACCATTCTCTGATTAGATTCCCCGTGAAATGGGTACCATTGTCTGTTTGTATTTGTAATGGTAGACCATAATACATCACAACATTTTTTCTAAAATCAGTATACAAATGAGCACTGTTTACACCCTCCTGCATTAGCACCATGTGAACCGCTTACAGCTCCCCCTATTGACTGCTTTTGCCATTCCCACTTTGTTCCAACACTTGTTCTAACTTAGGATTGTAAGCACCCGCCTTCCACTTCTTCTGACCCGCTTTCCACTTAGCTGAGCCATCTGTGAACCAAGCATGTTTTTGTTGCTCCTCTGTCAACTCATCCCAACGGCACTGGGGATTCAGCCATCTGTTCAATGTCAACAACAATTTCCTTTAATATACCTTCTCAGGAATATCAGCTACCTGTTCATGCAGCACTGACACTCCTTTTGCTACTGCCTTCCCCCTTTCAGAAATGTACCACTTCCACTGAATCACACTGGCTTCCTGTGCTGTACCAATCCTATGCGTGGTTGGATCACTTAAAACCCAGCTTAAAATGGGAATTGCAGGTCTCATGATGATGTCATGACCATGTGTGTGCTTCTGTTTCCAACAGAGCTCAGTAACACGCCAGTAGCTGTTTCTCAAATGGGGTATAACGCTGACCAGCATCAGGGAGCTTCCGGGACCAGAACCCAAGAGGCCTCCTCTGCCTTCCCTGCCTCTGCCATAAGTTCCAGTTAGCATAGTCATATTTAGCCGACACCTGCAATTCTACAGGGCCAGATTGCACCTTAGCTAATGACAATGCCTGCTGTATGGCTTCTTTAGCCAGCTCAAATGATCTTTGCTGCTCTGTACCCCAATAAAAATCTTCCTTTTTTCATGTCACTTTGTACAGTGGTTGCAAAATCTGTCCCAAATGTGGTATATGCTGTCTCCAATACCCAAACAAACCTATGAACCTCTGTACTTCCTGTTTAGCATGTGGTGTAGAGAAGGCCATGATTTTCTCTCTGGCCTTAGGTAAGATTTCTCTCTCTCCTTTGTTCCACTGGATCCCCAGGAACTTTACTGTTTGTGCAGGTCCCTGCACTTTAGCTGGATTGATCTCCCACCCCACTGATTTCATATGTTCAGTGACCTTCTGTAATGCTGACTGCACCACAGCTTCTGTTTCACCCTGCCCCATGATGTCATCAATGTAATGTGAGACCATTACACCAGGGGGCAGCTTCACCTGATCCAAATGTTCAGCCACTATACGATGACAGATAGTGGGACTATGTAGATAGCCTTGTGGAAGACGAGTAAAGGTATACTGTCTTCCATCCCAGGTAAAAGCAAACTGTTCCTGCCTGTCTTCAGGAATAGGGATGGTGAAAAATGCATTAGCCAGATCTATCACACCGTACCAGGTCCCTGGATGGTGCTGTACACGCTCTAAGATAGAAATGGAATCAGGGACAGCAGAGGTCAAAGGTGGGGTGTGTTTATTCAACTGCCGGTAATCAACTGTCATTCTCCATGACCCATCAGATTTGCGTACGGGCCATATAGGATTATTCCACTGTGTAGTACATGTTCTCAACACACCGCTGTCAACATAATCTGCTATGGTGGAGGTGATCTCATCATGTCCCCCAGGAATGCGGTACTGTTTCATGTTTATGACTTTAGATGCCAAAGGAATAGGAAAGGGATCCATTTTCACTTTCCCCACCAAAACAGGCCTAGCCTCTATTTCCTTTCTGTCTCCAAATTGGAAACAATTCAATTCAATTCAATTCAAAAATACTTTATTGATCCCAGAGGGAAATTAAGTGTTGGTATTGCTCATATAATTAATTCTTTAAGGAGTTGTTGTAGATGATAATGGCTGTGGGCAGAAAGGATTTCCTGTAGCGGTCTGTATTGCAGCGAAACTGAAGAAGCCTCCGACTGAAGACGCTCTGTTGTTGTATGACTGTCTCATGAAGAGGATGCTCAGGGTTGTCCATAATTTTTTTGATTTTATGAAGAATCCTTCTTTGCATTATCATCTCCAGTTTTTCCACAGTTGTCCCAAGAACAGAACCAGCCTTCTTTATCAGGTTGTTTAGTCTTTTTAAATAATAATCCACTCCTTGACTGGAGTAATTAACACATCATATTCTTTGAGTGGCAACTGTCCAATTTTTAAGGCTACTCTAGCCTGCTTAGCCAATACTGCGTTGCCTCCCAGCCCGGATATATGCACATAAGTTCCTTTAAATTTATGTGGGTTACCAAAAATTTATGTGGCCTCTGCCCCAGTGTCCACCAGGGCGCTGACTCGTTGCACATTTTTAGTTTTCCAATGAATGTCTAGTGGGACATGGGGACGTATGTCATTCAATGACCGTTTAGCTCTAATTGCATTTCGGACCTTCGGGGCTTGGCCAGCATCCTATGCTAGGAATTGAGACCCTTTTCCCCCCGTTTTCTCCTTTGTCTGACTGCAACCTCTCTCACCTCTGTGTCTGACTCAGAGGAGCTCTGAGTGTGCTCCTGTCTCTCCGCGGGAGAGGGCAGAGGGACGTGCTGCAGAGTGTGTGTGAGCACAGCAAGAATGTTCACCCCCGAGCGGGGCGCTGAACATTTGACAACTTTCCTTATGCTGTTTTTTATTAACATGAGAGACGTGAGCAACAGCTTTAGAGGCCACATCAGCTAATCGCTCCATCTTATCCGTCAATATCTGTACATGAGCTTTTAACACAGCAACGTCTCCCTTCACCTGCGTAACTTCTATTTCCTGTTCTAAACATCGCTTCCCTAGTTGGTCTGAATGCTCAACTTTACGTCTCCATGCCTCAGCCAACATCCAACATCTCCTCTGCACAGCATCAAATGGTTTCTTCGCTGTGACAACCGGTATTCTGCGCAGCGCGGCAGCGACCGACTCCGGGTCAGCGTCTTTAATGACCGCTTTCCAGGACTCGGGGCGCCCTCCTCCCTTCCGGAGTTCCTGCGCAACCACATCACTGTCTCAGCCAGGGACAGTCTCAGACTCCTCAACAGGTTTCCCCTTCCCTTTAAACATTGTATGTGTAGTCCACAATACCCTCTCGACAACGCCAAAATGTTTATCATTATACAGCAAGCAGAGGATAATATTAAGAACATTGCAGAACATTATACACAGGTGACTCGAGGACACCAAAAAGATTTTACCCATCAGAGGGTGTAAATTCCCACTCTACCTCTAGTGCCTCTCCATCAATTTCAATTCAATTCAGTTTATTTATATAGCGCCAATTCACAAAGATGTCATCTCAAGGCACTTAACAAGAAGTCATTTCAATACATTTATACAAACATTCCAATCAGTTAAAAAGTTCCCTATTTAAGGAATCCCAGCAGATTGCGTCAGTCATTGGCATGAGGTTGGGCCCCGTTGATGCAGACTTTCCAACCACATCAATCCTTCAGCAATCCCTCATACTGAGCAAGCATGTAGCGACAGTGGAGAGGAAATCACTGTGTTCTTGTTTTATTACTGGATAAATACCTTGATATGATGGTGGAGGAGCTGTTGAAGACAGCATGTCCTCTTTGCAAAGATGATCGATGCCTTGTCCACAAACCCCACAGAAATACCACTTAGCTGCTTTTGTAGTTAACTTACCCTTTCTTCCCATCAATCTACTTGCTTTTTCTGCCTCTTCTTTAAAATTATTTTCCTCTTGAAAACACATCTGACTTAAACAATATCTATCACTTTCTACTTACCCATACTTTTGCCACATCTTTTTAAATGATTCTGCTGCTTTTTTCTTAGCTTTTTCTCCCTCACTCTTAGATCCTGCCATGTTAATTATAACCTGGAGGTATTTCTGTAATTGTTCATCTAAGGTCAACCACCTTTTGACCTGGACTTACTTTTTTCTTCTGACATTATAACATATATCACGTTCACCTTTTATAAAAAACAGGTTGTTTCTAGGGAAAATGCCTAGTGGCGTTCATCCAGCCCCTAAGATCCAAGCTTCTACTTGAATACTATTCATTCAAGCGGGATCCTACTGGGTGTTCTAATCACAGGTTTGGATGGATATTAGATTCCCCGTCTTCAACCTCTACTATGGAGACCTTTAATATTGCAGTGAGTGCTGGTCCAAACCTAATGTTTGAAACGGCTGCAATGTCTCCCATTCGCTGTTCTCACATTTATTTCTCAAAACATTCACACACTGCAGTCCTGTATTTTCCCCCTTATTTAATCATATAATGTTAACATTTACTAAATTCTACACTTTCCCTAACCCTTTTGCTTCACTAACCTAGAGTCCCAGACTCCGGTGCGACGTTTTCTGTCACAAGATCAGGTTTGAGAGTCCTCAATTCTCGGGTCTGATCTGTGTCCCGATCTGCGGTCCAACCGTTGCACGTTAAGTCCCATCGGACTTAACGTTGGAGCGATCACCTCCAGAGGAAAGCAAAGGTTAGTCTTAAATTCTCTATTTTCCTATTAATACTTTCCAATTTTGGCACTTCAGGCTAGATATGAGACAGGAATGTTTTGGAAATGTTCAATATAGCAGTTTTATATAAAGGGTACTGCTTACCGTGTTTATTTAGCTGGCCAGCTACTCAGTGTCCCACTGCCAACCGTCAGATGTCTTTTAAATACTTACTTTCTGCCACCGAAACCGGGCGGAAACATCAAATTGATTAAAGGAGATTTTTAAGTGAAAGCCTGCGCCTCGCACTGCTATGCTACCAGTCCCTGACCGGCCTGCTGTCTGCTAACTCCTCTCTCCCAGTTCGTTTATCCTGTGGCAGTGTATAAAAAAGAATTACACATTCACACAATATATATTTCTTGGGCATGCATGGGAAGAGATCCTCACCAAAATCATCTTCAAAGAACTCTTCCTCATAAATGCCTTTTATTTCTATACAAAGTTATTACAAAACATTCTGAGAGACAGCCTCTCTTACAGGATCCAATCAGCTTAATAATACATATTCATATAAATGCAAAGTGTGCCTGTAGTCCGTCCCTAATAGGTTAAGCCCCTTTTAATATATTCCTTTTGGTTGCTAAGCAGAAAACCTTCCTTCTCTCAACAGCCTATTTTGCACGACCAAACCAACAGATGTTTCCAGTTTTTTTCAGAGAATCATGACCCATTGTCTAACTCATATCCTGTTCATAACAGTTTTGTCCATTTAACCGTGTCCGTTCCTTTCTGACCCGTGGGTCACATCCTGTGCCAACACTTTTCTGCATTTAGTTAATTATTTTAGCACATAACCCCTTCACCTTTTGGCCTGTGTATTCATTCAATGCTTGTTTAAAAGTTTTTATTTACAATAAAACCAAAAAATGAGTATAGTGCACACATTTTTATAACTACAGGTCAAAGGTGGTCAAAAGTGTGCCATATGCGCCATCTCCTGGGTAAATGTCGTAGTCCTCACTGAATTAAAAATATCATCAGAATCATAACTGGATCTTACCATAGAAAGCTCCACGGCTTCCTTCAATGTTGTATTTTGATTTATAAAGGGTGTTTGGACACGGTGCTGAAACAGTATGTTACCAGTACGCACTGTGCGCAATCTCTTCATGAATAGGAAATTTTACGCACTTCATATTCTATGGCAGTGACTAAGTCCACCCGGTCAAGGTATATATCTGTGTTTACATCGTTACTTTGGCTATTCGATGCGAGAATCATCAGAGTTCTGGACCGCGATTGGTTCGAGTTACTTACCATAACGTGAATTTCCATCCATGCGCCATCGGTTGGAGATCGTAAGGAATAAACCGGATAACTTTTTTTTTTTTACTTCTGGGCATGGTCAGTGACCTTTGTAGGTGGAAGTGGAAGCGAAGGAATCGGAAACAAAGCCGTAAAGACTACAAAAATGGCCATTTTAACTGTTTATTTTACTTTTTTTTTTATCGGTTTTACTGTTGTCCTGGACTAATAACTTTATTGGAGGACTTTACTCGGACCCTTATTGATGTAAAAAGACCATTTTTGTTCGAAATGGATCGGTTTTGTTACGTTTATTGGACTACAAAGTGGTGAGTTCCATATTTTTATCCCTCCATCAGGAGAGCATTTTTGTTGGCAAAAGCGCTCACTGTGTCTACAGCTATGATTGTATCCTTGATCGCCAGCCATAATTGGAATCACAAGACTCTTAGCTTTCCAATGACATAAAATATGTATAGGTTCAAAGAAGTTAGAAGTCCGAAAATCGATGGATTTAAACTAGAAAATGGGCTGGGCCCGCCCTCTGAACTTTAACGGGTTTGAATTCTTAGCTGCTAGGGTGGCAGCAGGGGTGGCAAGGCTTTCTTTTAGGGTGGCAACTGCCACCCTATGCCACCCCAGTAGATCTGCCCGTGCCCTCAAACACTCTCTGTGAGGAGTTCGCAGACCACTTCCGAGTGAAGTTAGACACCATCAGATGTAATATTTTATCTTCTCAGAGTAACATGGTTTTACACAAATCTAAGTCTGTCTTTTCCAGAGGAAACAGTGGACAATGTTGTCCTGGTAGAAGCTGAGACTGTTGATACAGTTTTCTACTCAGTGAGGCCAACCACATGTGTTTTGTACTCGATTCCCCCTTCCTTTTTCTAAGCCATTTTATGGATCTTTCAGAGATGATATTTTAACCACGATGAATTGCTCCCTTCAGACAGGGGTTTTTCCTGCCACCTTTAAAGGGGCTCTAGTGAAGCTCCGGCTGAAAAAGAGCAATTTAGATTTTAATGATTTCCAATCGGTATCTAACTTACCCTTCTTAAGCAAAGTGTTAGAAAAGTTTGTTTTAATTCAAGTTAATGATTTTATTAATGCTCATAATTTCCTATAGAAATTTCAGTCTTGTTTTAGGGTGAACCACAGCACAGAGACAGCCCTTATGAAGATTTTAAATGATTTTAGATTAAACTACGATGCCAGGAAGGTGACAGTGTCGGTTCTACTCAATCTAAGCGCTGCCTTTGATACAGTGCAGGACCAGTAGACACAAGAACTCCTCTGTCCATCAGGCAATCAGCCTCTTCAACTCCTCACTTGGGGGGAGGAGGAAATAGGGAGGACAGAGGGAAAGGAGTAGTAACCACAGTGCAATATTTTATTTATATATATATATATATATATATATATTTAATTTAATCAAACCTTCTGTGTATGTTTATTTATTTATCTTACTCCAACCTTTTGTTTGCTGCTGGAAATGTTTATTTTCCTGAGGGAGTCATCCCAAAGGGATGAATATGTCACGAGGGGTGTGGAGAATGGACCCATATGCACTCGCTGAAGGAAGGTGCAGGATGTTTATTACACTGAGGAGGTGGTGATGATGGTGGTGAAGATGGTAGGAACGGAGACACTGGACATCGGGCAGGGAAGGAAGACACCAAGAAGAACACACCATGGAGATAGACAACACTACTACTGACTATCCAGTAACTACTAATGATCCGGCCGGGAGTGAAAGGAAGTGAGGGGTCTTAAAGGCAGGAGGTGAGTGGGATCAGGTGTGGTTGATGAGACAGACAGGTGAAGACAATGAGGCAGGAATAGGGCAGCGTGACAGAATAAAGTTGAGTCTAAGTCTAAGTACACTATTCTTTTAACCCGTTTAAAACAGATTGGCCCCTCTGGTGCTGTTCACAAATGGTTCACATCCTATCTCACAGACAGGACATTTATGGTAAGTTTAGATACCTGCTCCTCTAAGGTACACAGGATCACATGTGGTGTGCCCCAGGGTTCAGGCCCAGTTCTTTTTAACCTTTATATGCTCCCTCTTGGCAATGTCATCAGAAGACATGGAGTTAACTTTCACAGTTATGCTGATGATACACAGTTGTACATCTCCATGTCTCCCGATGACACACGGCCAATGGATGCACTTTTTAACTGCATTTTAGACATTAAATCCTGGATGGCAGAAAACTTTCTCCAGCTCAACCAGGAGAAAACTGAAGTTTTAGGTCCTGAGGCTCAGAGAGAGAAATGTTTACCAAAACTTCAACCACTGTCTTTTAATCCTTCTTTACAAGTGAAGAACCTGGGTTTGATTTTTGACTCTGAGCTGACTTTTATCCCTCACATTGAAAACATTACTGAAATAGGTTTTTATCATCTAAAGAACATTGCCAGAGTCCGTCCCATTCTCTCTCGGGCCAAGACGGAGACACTGATGCTTTCATCAACAGTAGAATTGATTACTGTAATGCCCTGCTTTCTGGTCTTCCCAAAAAGAATATATCAGGTTTACAACTACTACAAAATTCAGCAGCACGTGTCCTGACGAAGACCAGAAGGAGGGAGCACATTAGACCTGTCTTAAAATCACTGCATTTGCTCCCCGCATGTTTTAGGATCGATTTTAAAGTATTTTAAATGGTTTTTAAGTGTCTTAATGGCCTTGGGCTTATCTTTCAGAACTGCTTTTACCATAACCTTCGTGGTCTTTGCGCTCCTCTGGGAGCCGTCTCCTTGTCATGCCTCACTCATAGTGAGGCGTCTTCCGAGTTTTATGGTCCATTTTATCTGTGTTTTACTATTTATTCTCATATTTATCTACTATTTATTTGAATATTTTAACCTGTTTTTTATGTTTCTTCCAGTGTTTCCTCTATAGGAGACCACTGACTCTGGAGAGCACCCAGGCAGCCGCAGTCGAACCACCGCTCCGGTGGTTGTTGTGGGGGGGTTGTGTCTCTCAGTGTTTTTCTCCCCATCGAAGATACACCTGGTCTGGTATCCTGCTTGGCTGCAATGCCCTGTTGGACGGGGCTCATCGACTGGAATGATGCTCCCAGTAACTGAACATCCACTGTGTCCTGTTATCAACTTTTTCCTTTCTGTAACATAGAAAGTTCTCTTATATCGGATCTTCTGTTCCTTCTGTGTTCTGCTCTGTCTTCTCAAACCCCCAGACGGTCGTGGCAGATGGCCGCTCCTACTGAGCCTGGTTCTGTTGGAGGTTTCTTCCTGTTAAAGGGGAGTTTTTCCTCTCCACTGTCGCTACATGCTTGCTCAGTATGAGGGATTGCTGAAGGATTGCTGTGGTTGGAAATCTGCCCAACCTCACGCCAACGACTGACGCAATCTGCTGGGATTCCTTAAATAGGAAACTTTTTAACTGATTGGAATGTTTGTATAATTGTATTGAAATGACTTCTTGTTAAGTGCCTTGAGATGACATCTGTTGTGAATTGGCGCTATATAAATAAACTGAATTGAATTGAATTGAATTGTGTGGGGTCATTTTAATCTGTAAAGCACTTTGAGATGCTATTTTGTGTGAAAAGTGCTTTATAAATAAAGTTTGATTTGAGTTTGATATGGTGAGTTCAGGCTGTAGCGCTTCATCTGCTACAACCTTTGGCCAACCTGCCCAAACATACTCTTTAACTTTAGTTAGCACTGGATCTCTCTGTGCTTCCTGTGCTAATGTTTTTTTACGTATTAGGCAAACTGTCCAAGTATGAGACCCTGATTACCGGGTTTGACCTCGAAAAACTGACCTCGAAAAACTGCAGAGAGTTTCAAATCATTCGTGTGGGCTGCATTTAGCATTCTGTCCCACAGTTCGACACTTTTAACTCCACACACAAATCTGTCTCTTAATGCGTCATCTAGAAATATTCCAAACTTGCAGCTGGATGCTAGCTTCCTTAAACTAGCCATCTTCTCACTTATAGACTCATCTCACTGATTCCTGGAATTAAACTTGTATTTTTTGGCGATAAAGTTTGTCTTTGGCACAAAATGTGCTCGGACCAAAACGATAAGCTCTGAAAGCTTTTTCTCTGACGGCTTCAGTGGTGCACATAAGTCCATTAACAATTTATGAATTTTCTTTCCCACTATGGTCAAAAATACTGCTTTGGACTTCTTATCTCCATATTTCAGCTCATTCGCTACAAAAAAACTACTCCAAACGTCCAAATACACTTCAAAACTTTCTTCAGTTTCTTCAATGTGGAAATCTTCATTCTTACTGAAAACAGCCGCCGCCATATTTTCTGTAGAACTTTCTCTTCGTATAGATCAAGTTCTTTACTCTAAGAAACTTTATTCAGCCTGAAGAAATCCCATCGCCAGTAATGTGTTGTGTTTCAACAGACAAAGAATATGTCCATTCCCCAGGCGAATGGTGATGAAGGAAAGGTGGCCAGACGGTCAATTTTTAGCCTTCTTTATTAAGGACCACACCCTGAACAAACAGAACAAACTTACTATGCACACACGGTCCTTTTTACAGATGGAGCCGTGCTGTCATCTAGTGGTAAACAAAAATAGCGTTAAACACGTCTCTGTTTTCTTTTCTTTTTCTTTTAAACACCACAGGAACCACTGGTATAATCATTAAACATCAGTAAGGATGTTAATAATGTTGTGTTTACTGACATATTGCTTTTTACGCGTTGTAGGCAGCTACCCTAAGGGATCCTCCGCCGACACCCCCACAGCTCTGCCCATGCGGAAGCATGACTTCTTCACAAAGGAGCACATACTCCTTCTGGTGGACCTGCTGAGGCTACATCTGGAGAAGGAGAAAGAGGGTCTCCCAAAGTCAGAAGGACCTCAACAGCCGACACCAGTTTGGCCGGAAGAACAAGAAGGAGCTGTGGGCAGATATGGCTTCAAAGCTAACCGAACAATACCAAGAAACATAGTTTGTTAAGTTAAGTTGTATATATAATACATTTTGATTGTTTATTCTATGCTGCACAGTGGCGCAGTTGGTAGCACTGTTGCCTGCAGCAAAAAGGTCCTGGGTTCAAATCCCAGCCTGGGGTCTTTCTGCATGGAGTTTGCATGTTCTCCCTGTGCATGCATGGGTTCTCTCTACCTCCCACAGTCCAAAAACATAACTGTTAGGTGAACTGGTTTCTTTAAATTGCCCTTAGGTATGAGTGTGTGTGTGTCCCTGTGTTGCCCTGCGATGGACTGGTGACCTGTCCAGGGTGTACCCTGCCTCTCGACCAATGACAGCTGGAGATAGGCACCACCCCCCCTGAAACCCTGCATAGGAATGACGAGTACAGAAAATGGATGGATGTTTATGGATGTTTATTCTATGTCTCACATCTGGTATTTTGTATTGAAAATAAATATTTACTTGCATCTTACCCAAGCCTTCTTTAATTCAAAACAAAAACTCAAAACCATACTGTGGGCTACAAAAGGGGGAAGCATTCAATTAAGTGAAACCACTTTTATTTGTACATGCAGAAAATAAAAAGTAAGCATCCATCCCAATAGATAGAGCAAATGCATAGTAAGAGTACATGTATTTAGAAGCTTTCAACCCTGAAAATGAGTCTACTCATTGTGATCTTCCTGCCTTGGGCAGCCATGTCAAGGTTCTGCACATACATCTGAAGCAGCAATACACATGTGTAAGAAACAAGCAGTTTCTGGTCAACTCTGTTCCCGTCTTGAGGATGATTTGTTGTCTGGAGAACAACACAACTGAGATCAGTGCCTTGAGGAAAGAGAAATCTAAAATGAATAAATGTCTAAAATCTAATGCTTCGTTATATTGTTTTGTTTCTTAACGCAGTAAAAATGGGTTGATTGCTTATGCTAGCAATAGATCTTAAGTACTTTACAGAATAGGCATTCTATATCTATATAACATATAGCTAGAATCTAATTAATGTGGGACATTCCGTAAATCATTCAATCAGGCACGTCTATCAAAGAAAGCAGACAGGGGCTCTCCTAGTACAGCCTTCTACTTAGAAAACCTTTGTTCAGAATAACTTTCCACTAATATCTTTCAACATCTTAGGTACATCTAAATATGTATGTTACACATAAAAAGCCTGTTAAAGCTGCAGTCCGGAGTATTTGAGGGAGAGAGATTTTTTTAATCCGACGTACCAAGGCCCATCCCAAAACACATTCCACCCTCCCCTTCAGCCCTACCACAGCAGTTGTGCACGTGCATCACCTGTGGCGACACAGCGAGTCAAAGAACTAAGCAGCACCAACCAATTGTATTTTTGCTATGGACATTTTGGAGGTGATCAATTTCTGCATGACTGATGCTCTCTCACTATATGGCGACTGTAAAAGGGAAGACAAGAAGCGGTCTGTGTGCGCAGCCCCATGTTTACATTTCTGCGCAATCCGCATGCAAGTTGATTGACAGCCGATAATGAGGAAACTCGAATTGTATTGGCTAAAAGAATTCGGTGCTCAGTGTGAAATGCATAGGGGTCTACGGGAGGAAGGCGGGATTAAGAAAAATAACAAGTGTTGTGGAGCACTAGCCTTTTATCATAGTATTGTACCCCACTATCATTTTAAAGATTTATAAAACTTTGATACATAAATATATTCTCCGAACTGCAGCTTTAGGCAAGCTGTTATAGACTAAGGTGAAACAAGAACTTACATCCTCCTCTATCCATCATCTTCCATATTTTAATGATGAAACACACGTTTTGATTGTAGCTCTCTGTACTCTTTCAGAGCTAGCGCAAGAGCAACTTTCCTGGAGGCGTCCATCTTTTCTCCGACTTGTCGTGTTGTGTAAAAAAGAGAACGCAAAGTAACTGAATCTTAATGACTATGATTGGACTGAACTGGAATGAATTGAATCAATATAATATTGATATCAATTGGACCTGTTTGTAACTTGCGTTGAGATGACATTTGGTGTAATATAAATCCTTTATATGTACAACTTAAGGGAATGAAAGTAGGTGCTTAACCGTTTTGGCTAATGAGTTTAAACAGGAGAAAACATAAATTTGGATCCTCTGGATACTACCCATTAAGTTATGTAATTGCAAATCTCTTGTGGGGTTAAGGAAAACTGTTGGTAGGATATCAAGTAATTAGGTATTGGTGACTGCTCTGGTGGCTGATGATGTTCGTCTGTCTGATCATTCCACTATCTTGTTTCCTGTTAATATAGCTCAACCTCCTCCTCGGGCCCGTTCTATGAGGTGCTGGTCCCAGCTGATTACTCCTTCTGTAGTTGAACAATTTTCGTCGATTTATGTTAACTTGTATGCCTTTGATATGAATATTTTTGATCTTGATGATTTTCTGTCTTCCTTTTATTCCCGTTGTCTGTCTGCCTTAGACCAAGTTACTCCGCTTAGACTTAAATGTTGTCACTTCTGCACTGATCCCTGGCTCAATCCCTTTACCCGGCTGGTCAGGCTACTCTGCAGAAAGTTCAAACGGAGGTGGAAGAACGATAGGCTCCAGATCTCCCTTTTTATGCTTAAGGAATCTTGGGCATTTTATTAGAAAGTAGCGAGGAAGGCCAGCCATGACTTTTATTCTGACATTGTGAATAGGCATGCAGGTGACGATATAGGACATATAGCAGGTCCTATATTGTACCCTTAATGTTCTTTCTGAAAAGGTTTGGTCTCCTACTCGTGATGTGGACCTCTGTTCCCGATTTGCTGATTTTTTTATGGCTAAGGTTGTAAATATTAGATCTAATATTTCACCGTCTTCTAATGGGCCTCTCACTGTGCTAATCTGTCTTCATATTTTTGACCATTTTCAGCCCGTCTCTATGTCCTTTCTCGCGGCCTTAGTTGCTGTGATGAAGCCTGTGGGGTCCCTGAGCGATCCCATCCCCCCGCGGCTGCTAAAAGAGTTTTTTCAGTCTGTTGGTCAACCTGTTTGCGCAATTATTAATAGCAGCCTCAATACGGGGTGGTCCCACAACTGTTTACATGGAATGGTACAGCCTGTCTTGAAAAAACAGAAACTTGATCCAAATGTTCTGGAAATTATCGCCCCATCTCAAAGCTTCCTTTTCTTTCGAAGCTTTTGGAAAATATCGTTTTTTCCCAGATATCAGAGTTTCTATGTGTTTTAAACATTTTGGACCTTTTCCAATGTGGTTTTTGTTCCTTCCACTGCACTAAATCTGCACATTTGCTGGTTTTTAATGATATTCTTCTGGCCACTGATTCAGGGTCGTACGTTCTTCTGCTGTTGTTGGACCTTTCAGCGGCCTTCGACACGGTTGATCATATGATCCTGATTGATCGGTAAAACGGAGTTGTAGGTATTCGGGGTTCTGCGCTTGCCTGGTTTGAATCTTACCTGTTGGACAGATGTTTTAGAGTTTATTTAGATAATTGTGCCTCGCAACCAACCAGATCGTTCTGTGCTGTCCCTCAGGGTTCGATTTTGAGTCCTCTTCTTTTTAACTTATATATCTTACTGTTGGCAGCTATTTTTAGAAAGCCATCATCCGTTTCCTGATGATTGTCAACTTTATTTTTCCTTGAAATATGGGGACTCGGGGCAGCCTATTCTTGACTGCCTTGGTGACATCAAGTCGTGGTTGGTTGCGAAGTTTCTCAATCTGAATGAGTCAAAGACGGAGCTGGCTCTGTTTGATCCTAATAGTTCCGCTGCTCAATAGCCGACTTTATCTTCTGATCTGTCTGCCTTGTTGAAGCCATCAATTGTCAATCTTGGGTTGACAATGGATCCTAAATTGTGTATGGATAAACATATAAACAAGGTCATGAAATCTTGTTTTTATCAACTTCGTCGTTTGGGTCAATTAAAGTCTGTTTTGAGTAAGCGAGACCTCGAAACGGTGGTTCATGCTTTTGTCACCTCACGATTGGATTATGCTAATTCTGTACTTTATGGTGTTGCTTCATCTTCTTTAGCCCGCTTTCAGGTGACTCAAAATGCTGCCGCCCATTTCATAACTGGAACGGGACGTCAAGAGCATATACCCCCAGTTTTGGCTCGTTTACACTGGCTTCCAGTTCGGTATCGGATCAAGTTTAAAATCCCACTGTTCACGTTTAAGGCACTTCATTCCCTTGCTCCACCTTTGCTTTCCCAGTTACTCCGTTGGTATGTTCCGGCTCGTTCTCTCCGCTCGTCATACCAACGTCTTTTGTGTATCCCTAGGGGTCGTGTCAGAGCGCAGGAGGATCAGCCATTTTCTGTTTGTGCACCCAAGTTGTGGAACCAACTCCCCCTGGATGTCATGCTCGCCCCTTCTGTTGCAGTTTTTAAATTCCGGCTAAAGACACACTTCTACTCGCTAGCTTTTCACAAATCTTAACCTTTTAAATTTCATCTTTGATTGGTTTTATTGTTTGATTATGTTTTGATGTTGCTGTATCTTTTACTTAATGTTCAGCACTTTGGATGGTTTATTCCTTGTAAAATGTGCTCTACAAATAAATATGGTATGGTATGGTATGGTATGGTAAGACAGCAAGAGGAAGAGCTTAATTGGTTAATGATTTCTTTAAGTGTTTTTTGGTTTAATAATGGAATTCTGACATTTTCTCTTCATTGGTGTTGATGGGGGATGACATTGGTAGTCGGTTTGGTACTGCAGTACAGACCGACCGTCTAATGTTTAGAATCTTTTTAGCGACAAAGCTGGCAAATTCATTGCAGGCCCTGGTAGAATTTAGTTCAGGGGGAACTGTCACAGGAGGATTAGTTAGTCTTTTCACTGTTGCAAACAGAGTCTGTGCATTATTAATTTTTCTCTTAATGATTTCAGAGAAGAACTACAGACCTGGGTATGAAAAATTTCTGCTTTTTGCCAACTCACAGTCAGCTTTCAGCCGAAGATAATTCAGTTGCCAGCTAACTATCAGCCGATTGTATCACAGGGTAACACACCCACTTTCCCAAGGGGCGGGCTTAATTTTTTCAAAGTGTGTAATTGCAGGCTTTCACCAAAAGATGTCGCCACAAGATCCCCACGTGCCTGAGACACTCAGCCTTTTCCAAAGTGGAGACCAAATGATGGCCCACAGATAACAAAGCGGCAGCGAACTGCTTGTCACCATATGCTGCGCCCTCCGAAATACGTGCACAACCATTGTGTGACTTTTGGCATGAGAAGAAACACACATTTTCACATGTTCTTTATGCATGTTTTCTGTGAATAAACACCTAAAACTCAATAAGGTTCATGTTTATTAATTAGTCAGTTTTTTGACAGGCAAAAGACTACCACCGATTTGGTAGGCTACACTTCTTCACATAAGTGACAAAGCAAGAGTGTAGGGAATTTGACAGACAAAAACAAGAATAAACAATGAAGTGCGCAAAGAGTGTCCAAAGTGTTTAATGGTGTTTAATAATTCCCATAATGATCCCATAATACTCCATCCAAAATACTCCAGTTCCATATTGCCTAGTAACCGCAGATATTCCTTAACTAATCTTCTCCAGTTAAACGAAATAATTAGCCTAAACTACGTTTTTTTTAAATTAATCCTTTTTTAAATCTAGCCTACTAACTTCCTTAAAAATATCTGTTTACGTGTGACCCGAGTTTGTGTAATATATTTAATTAAATTAATCATCAAAAAAATTTTTTTTATAATTTCATTTTTTAAATGATGCCATAAATTTAATTTTTATTAGTCCTATTTTAACAGAGAAGGCTCGGCTGAGCGAAAAAAAGATTTAACTGTAGGCTATCACTATTTTTTTTAAATAGATATGGGTACATTAACTGGGTTCTGGAGGCAGTTTATAACTTTCAGACAGCTGCTCTCATGTCCGCTCTGTTTACGTATCTCTGTTAGCTCGGTAATTTGCACAATAAGGCTTGTGTAATTGTGTCGAATTGTATGCACTTGTAGGAGTTATTTGGTACGTTTAAGTTAGCTACTGTAGGGTACTCTGTCTTTTGCACATGGCAAGATGTAGGCTAAAGGCTAAAACTCCCCACATGGATTTGGGCAACAAAATGGAAAGGGGGTGTGGCTGTGAGCCATCTCTTGGTAAACCAGGCACAAAAAAACTATCTATCTATCTATCTATCTATCTATCTATCTATCTATCTATCTATCTGTCTATCTAGTCTGTCTGTCTGTCTGTCTGTCTGTCTGTCTGTCTAGTCATGTGATTTTGCTGGTTTTTTTTTCACATTTTATTGAAACTTTGTAATAACAATACAATTATACATGAGACAAGAAAGGAATTCAGTTATAGTAACATATGTAGCTACTGTACACATACAAAAAAAGAAGAAAAATGCAACCAAAAGAAATACAGAAAAAATGAAAAATAAAAACACAGACACACTAAGGCTTTGGTCACACCTGGGTGAACCGGTTAAGCACAACCAGGTTCAAAAAGACGGCCTGAGGTCACACCAGCCATGTCGATAACGTGCCACTCTGCCGCAACGACTAAAGACCCCATTTGCATGACAATTACTGCAATCCGCGCTCTGAGGATCCGCGCTTCGGCCTGGAAAGGGGGGGGTAGGTGGAGATCGGGAAATTGCTGTTCAATTCATCATCATTTTTTGGGGTTGTTTTTTTTTTTACCAAGTGAAGAGATGTAAGGAGAGAGTAAATTTCCATTTTAAAGGAGTCATGACCTGTAATTTTCACTTTTCCATGAGAAAAAATTTATGTTATGGTTGCCTAACGATTATAAACTGCCCGGGATGCCGATATTTAAAAGTGAAGTGTTTGTTTACCCCTGGGTTTGTCAACCAGCCCACATGAACGTGCACTCAAATACGTGGTTTTAATTTCTGGCTGACTTGACGTCAAGTCGGCGCAGGATATACCATATATAGACATCCCAGACCTACCTATGCTGCTCTTTCGGCTCCTCAGATTTTCTGTTGCTTAAAGTGTATTTATTACCAAAATTAATGCAAAATGATGTGTACCAAATGTACCAAACAAGTGGGGGGGGAATGAAAAAAAAAAGGCTCCCAATGACGAGCCGGCTCCCATCGTTCACTTCAAAGAGTTAGGTCTTAGAGCCGGTTCGTTCGCGACCGACACATCACCGATTTCAAGTACGAACTCCACGGTGAAAGATGCAGAAAGTTTCTTCACGCAATGATGCATAAAGAAGACATATTCGTGTCAGCCTTTTATTTTAATCAGCTAAATCAGCTAAAATCCATTTCTGCCAGAAACGTAGTGCACACGTGATTTGCTCTGTTGTTGACTGCCAGAATCAACATGGAAATATTTTTTACGTCGGGTTCCTTTACGAATTTGGGACAATATCAGGCGAAGTTGGCATCGAAGCTCCGTTTGGAAAAAGGGGCAATTCCAACAATCAGAGACTCACCTGCAATTTAAACGGTAAGGTTGTGTTTTTATTGCTCTACTGTGTGTAACAAACAGCAGCTAACTGCTAATGTGGCTATTGTATGCTAGCGGGAGTAGTAGATATGGGTTAGATATGCAGAAGCATTACCTGCGGTGTCAACCCCCCTCCTTCCTGCCACCAATCAACGCGCCCCTCATTTGCATTATTACAATGACCGTCCACGACAGCCAAAGTATTGCATCAGATCTCGCGAGACAATAATGCCTTCAGAAATAAGGGTCAGAGGAGCTCTGTGTTTATTTTTTTCAACTTTTCTTTATTAGAAGGGCCTGAAAGACTATAATAGAGCGTGGGTATCCAAGATAATACTAGGTTATGACTCCTTTAAAGGCAGAGAAAGATGGAGTTGCTTTTTGCCATTTTTGCTTGTGGAGAAAAATTTTAGCATGTAAAGCCTAAAAACATTTACAAGTTCCAGGGAGTTGTTGGTGGGATTTTCATAGTAAAACAGAAAATCTTTTAGGCTACAGTAAGACGATAGCGAGAATCAAACAAGACAGAAATGTTGTTGCTACAACTTTAAATAAAGATTTTAAAAATGTCAATTTGCCAATGCAAACAAGTGACTATTCAAATGATTGATAAATGTTTGGGTCTTCTCACAGTAAAAAAACTGACTACTGGCATGCATCCACCCCAGCCCCTTCTCCGATTGTGTCATGTTTTGCAGTTTAACTGGACCCAAAAGCAGCAGAGTAAATACAAAAAAATGATTTAATGAAAAACCACACGGAACTTACAGAAACTCGGGAGGGTACAGGCAGCAACAGGGAAACACAGGAACCAGACGGGCAACAAGGAAGGCAAGAATCAGGCGGGGAAGAAAGACGGACGAACCAGCGAGTTGTGACTGAATGAGAACCGAATATATACTGAGGAGGAGAGTGAAGTGTGAACACGGAAGGAGCAGGAGACCAATTAGTGAAAGCGGTTGCAGCTGAGGGGGAGTGAGCAGGTGGAAGTGATTAGCTGGGACAGGAGGTGAAATGGCTGGGAGACAGAAAACTGGGAAACTAGAAGGATCTTAAGAAACTAAGACAAGACTACGGGGAAACCAGAAAGTACAGAAATCTCAAGAAATACTAAGAATAACTAAACATGAAAATAGAACTAAATAAGCAAATTCCCTAACAAAAGACAAACACCCGGAGATCACAACAGATTGCTTGTTAAAAACATTCCCTGAGGGCAGATACGTCACCCTGGCTTATTCACTCATATTATCATATGATATACTTATATTGTTGTTATATTGTTATACTATCCACAACAACAATGAAGCATTTATTGAGAATGAGATGTCGTCACGGCCCAGTGCCCCGCCCCCGTCGGCCATGCTGTCAGGATCCCCGCCAGAAGCAGAAGGCGACAAGGCGTTCATTTGTTGTTGGTATCAGAGCAGCTTAACAAATATGTGCCAGTGTTGTCTGAGTGCCTCTTTGCTGTTGCGTATTGAAATAAATTCTCGAAACAACTTTATGTGGCTTACCAGTATTTATTGAGAACTATAATATATAAGCAAATACAAATTGCGAAATAAAATTACAAAAAGTTGAACCAGTAAACTGTGCAATTCACGTCCATACACCATGAGAAAGTTGTGAGACTGCAGGTAAAATGTTCATATTTAGTACATGTTTTCATCTGATCCATCTGTGATGGCATGATGGAGATTCTTTGTTCAGATTGTTCGGGCTGAATATTAACTAAAATGAATGAAGAATGAAATAATATTAAATATGTTTCAGATTTTTTCAAAGTTTAAAAAACTGTCAAAGACAGAAAATAACGGGATCCCTGATTTAATGTAAATTATAGTAGAATCAATTATTTGTCTTTTATTGCTTTGGAATATTCCACCAGCGGGTAGCCGCCCCATTGCAGGACTCTGAACTCTTATTTGAAGTTTCCCCGCACAGAATGGCAAAGGTTGTAAAGGGAACACGTTTTCTTATTGCGCATTCATGACTTATGGCTTTTGAATTCTTGCATGGTATAATAGCTGATGCCACAAACCAAGTAATCAATGATCTCCATGTAGGTGCACGGAGGTAAAGACTCTGTCCCATTCTGCTGCAGGCAGCTCGTATGGGTCTACGTTTCTGCTTGGCGCCGTTAGTGACTTTCTCCACATAAGGACCCTTTTCTTTAGCCTTCTTCTCCATTTCTTCTTAATGTTATCCGTAATTTCTCTGTTTAAATGCGTAATTCCAGTCGTCATTCCTGCTCCGTCTCTGTGCCGCTCTGACAGTGTTGCCCATGGCAACCGATAGTGTAGCCTGACAACATGGCCGACGGGCTCAAATGTTTAAATAACATGTGGTTGTGTGTTGTAAAAAAATTGTCTCACCGTTACCTATAGGCTGAATAACTAAACTGACCAATTTCTCTCGTGGGATTAAACTTTCTTTTTGTTTTGGACTGTGTGAATCCATTTTGGACTCGTTCATATAGTAAAACATTTCGGGCCCTGCTTTGAAGTTACATAAATATTTGTTCACTTGTGAGATCATTTGTACAACCCAAATCAGTTTGAACTGCCATACACAACACTCGTTTCTGGAACCACAATCCTATGAAAATAGGGTTAACATGCCGTACCTGATGTAAAACTTTACCACGCCAAAATGAACCTTAGATTCTTGTTAATTGTGTTTTAAGATCAGGTAGTGGTGAGCCATAGTGAAATAGAACAGAAATTCAACTATGAAAAGCATTATGTGTGACCAGTCTTTTTTAAAAAAAAACAATGTGATAAAATACAATGTGCACTTTGTATTTTATTCCAGTCATCAATACTAGAATGGAACACATTTAGTGACTAAACAAAGAGATATTATAGAGAGATGGGAATAACTTGTTAGAAAAATAGCCTGACGTAACAGTAATTTTGCATGGCAATCACATGGCTCAACATAACATATTTTTAGAGGAGAAATGTTGAAAAATGGCCCAATCTAAAACATAATGTAGTTTCAATTATAATAAGAATTAAAAGTCCATTTGAATCGCCATGTTTTTCACTTTTCTTTAAATCAGATTATCGACCACAGGGTTGATGTTATGGTAACATCAAGGTCTACATAACACTGATGATTTATTTCCCAAGTCAGTACAGTAAGTAGTAGCCGGTACTATTATTTTGTAGCTTACTTTATTAGTATTATTGTATCAGTGAAGGACATTCATCATTGCTATTCTGTACTTGCATTATTGACAAAGATTTTCCATGTCAACATTTTGCAAATATTTTACAAATTTAAAGTCTTGAATACGTTCAACAATAACAGTGAAGGGCAAGCCAAATCACCTTCACCTCATTAGGAAATGAGTAAGTTTAATTATTTATTTCAAGTCCCAACTGAAAACCCATTTGTTTAGACAGGCGTCTTAGCCTCACCCCACATAGCCCTTTGTGTATTATTTTAATGATGCTTTCTTTGTACTTGTTTCTGGAACTGACTTGTATGTGTACTGTTTTCTGTGTATGTTTTTAATTGTGAAGCGCTTTGTGACCCTGGTCTGTGAAGGGCGCTATATAAATCAACTTTACTTACTTACTTACTTACTTACTTTAAAATTCTATTTGATTGATTGACTTCAATTTGATGTTATTTTAAGGAAAGAAGACATGGCAATGTAATATTCTTAAATTACATATTAATTTGTTGTTATCGTAATTTTATGACTGATTACTTAAGAACAACAAAAGGTATCGATTCCATGGAATAACCCAGGTCTCAAATGAAGAAAGAATATTCAAGTCAGTGTGATTCTTGAACCTCAGCTGTGAATCTGTGGAGAGAAAGAATGGAAATTGGCATCAAGGCACAATGATGAGCACTTTAAATCTGAGAACTAAACTTCGTTTCTAACTCTTATGTCGTACGCTTATTACATTCTTCTCAGAATTAAGAGGAAAGATTCAGATATAACCAGTGTTGGGGAGAATACTTTGTAAATGTATTGAGGTACAGATTACTGAATACCTGCTTTAAAATGTATTTTGCAACGTATTCCGGTAATTTGCTTAATCCTGGTACTGTATTCCAAATACTTGGAATACTCCCCCTTAAAAACAGCATTTAAGTCTATTAAATGTCACAATATGCATTGGTAGCTACTCCCGCAGGAAATCAGAGGGCATATTAATGCTAAAAATTATGTACTGATTGGAAAAAAAAGAAATAAAACAATTTATTTATTTTTGTTTATTTATCAAAGTGTCAACAGAACATTTCTGTAATAAAGTGACAAAGTGCTTGAACATAGCACAGCATTACTGTCTGTGATATACATATGCATTTTGCTTACCCTTTGTATTTCACAATTTGACAAGAAAAAAAGGCTATTGCGACTTTCTGTTTGTATAAACATGACGTTCATTTCACTCCAAATGGAGAGCTTTTATCGTTATCGCAGGAGACATCATCAAGCTAACGTAATTTCAGATAAAACGAACAGCGACACTATAACTGTGAGAAATGACCCAACTTACACGATACAGGTACTGTCAAATAATGCATACAATCTATAAAAACAATTTAGGATACTTTAAGTTGTTTCTTCAGATTAGACGTTGAGTCTTTGGACGCAGCTAATAGGTTGTTCGCTGGCAAATAAAGATTGCACTGCACTGTTAAGAGTACTCCCCCCTCTCCTTTTTTAGCGTGAAAAATTGCTCGAATTTCCAGGAAATTAATGCATTTTCCTTCACTGCTCGTAGGTTGATTCGGCTGCGGTTGTGGCTCCAACCACTCCAGCTCCTGGTCTGAACCAGTGACTGTACATAGATCTGAATCTGAATCCATACCTGGCCACGATCACGTTAACGCTGATGCTTGATAGTGAGAATGGGGCGCAGGTTTGTCGTCAGAGAGAAGCGACAGTGTTATTGTTTGCAGAGTTGCGGTGGTGTGAAAGAAAATAAACTGAGTGTTTTGCTCAGCTCCAAAGAGTATTATATTCGTGAGTCCTGACCCCGAAAGTGTAAAACACACAAGTATTCCAATGGTATTATGAAAGTAACTGTATTCTAAATACCATGTTTAAAAATAGTAACTGTAACGAACTCGTAATTAGTATTCTATATACATAACGGCGGTACATGTATTCCGTTACTCCCCAACACTGGATATAACTTTGTCACAGGATGATGCTGGATTTTGCCCCTTGAGCCCCCTGCAGCACATAAATGTTATAAAAAACTACATGCTACTCCATGAGCTAACATTCACAAACTGTGGCAATTATCAAATCCTTCTCATCAGCTAGTGTGTCCAAGACAAGAACAAATAATGGAGAAAATAATAGTAGGCCTATAATGTTTATGCTATCATTTTTCTTGGATCGTTTAATTTGTTCCTGTAAATGTGTTCTTTAGCAGTTAAATTAACAGTTGACTGATGTTAAAAATACTAAAATTAACTCTCCAACGATATATCTAATAAATCAGTCACTTATTAGCCTCACTACTACTAGCCTATACAATTATCAGTTCAGAAATACAACCAAAAATAGCATCCTCGGTAGTAGTGAGCAGTAATAAATCTGCTAGGCCTAATTACTTACGCCAGTTAACAAGACCTAACATTACACAAAATAAACCTCGCCAAAGTTATACTTTAAATAAATAGCATAGCTAGCGTATTCGAGCAACGTTAATACTCACCTTCAAACGTAAGGTCCTTATTTCGCTCATGATATTTAGGTTTCCCGACGTGTCTGCATTGTTTACATCAGCTGATGTTCTGAGATGAACAGCTTTTAAAAAAAATCTTTATTTAAAATTGTAGCAACAACATTTCAGTCTTTCCAGCTCACATTCGTTATAACAATAACGTATCCCATGAGAAATATAGTTATAGTGACATAATATCCGTTAAACATTTCTGAATAGATTACTGATATATATTTCTTGTTTGTAATTAAATTAAGAGACTTAAAATAATAATCCACCTCTATCAAAAATAACTGGTAATGATGGTGAAGAATTCTGAAATTTACATTTATGGATATGAAACTTCCCTAACAAAATATAGGTTTACTATAGTACATAATTTATTTTCTTTGAAGTCAAAACAATTGATAATGTTCTTTCCCTCAATGATGATTTTGTGTTTTGTTTTGTCTTTAATCTATGATTATTAAAAATATTGCAAGAATTACGAGTGCCAATTGTTGAGAAGGTCTTTTCACTCTAATTTAAAGCCTATTTTAAAGGAACAGACACACATTTAATTTATGACCCTGGGCTCTCTCTGAGCTCTCATTTCACCTTCCCGCGTGCTCGTTCATTTCTGTAAAAAGGAGCAATAAGAACAACAAACAACAATTATATATTTTAACAGTGAGACGTCGTTCACTGGACTCAGTTCTAGTAACTGAGTCCAGCTTTATCTCAGCATAAGGTTTTTATTTGAAACAAGTTAAAAAGAAACTCCTCCCACATAGATCTTCCTTCACAGAATGGTCACAGCTTCTTCACCAAAAGGCACACAGGATGTGCCACATTCCTCTTGATTATTTACAGTTTCTAAGTGTTTCCACATGCACTACAAAATTAGACCCTCATACAACATTAACAGAATTTATATCTCTTCATGTCCCTCTCTTGATCTCTTATTTTTTTAAGAGATCACCATACGTAAGGAAAAATGTCAGGCAAAGAATCATATCAATTTTGAGTCCATCTTCTCTGGAACTTTTCGGATCAGTAGTCAAGTCATCTTGTTCTGGCCGGGAATTGTGGTCGTCCGGCTCGCTCTTCTATGACCTAAGGTGAGAGGTTGCCAGCACATCACCTATATGCAGCTAAAATGTATCTTTTCAGTAGCCCTGAGTTTGAAAACTCTAAGGACTGCACGCAGACCAGAGGATCGTTCAGCCCCTTTTGGCAGGGGTCTCAGCTTCGTTTCCTTCAAACCCTGCTGCCCCAGCTGGGCAGCTCTGTGCTCCAAGCCGCCCTGCCACCTGATGGTGCAGGTGTGCTGAAGTTGGAAACCTCTCAGCAGAGGGTTCAAGTAGGTTGTGTGGTCTGCTCCTTGCTGTTCTTCTCCCGCTCTGGCTTGCTGCTCCTGGATGTCCTCTCAGGTGCTTCCTGACTCCTCAGTGGGAGTGCATTAGCTCCAGCCTTTTTCTGTAGTATGATTACCTGAGAGATTGTGGTCTGGTTGGCTGCTGGTCTCTCACCTGGTGAACAAAGCCTAAAAGAAGAGCTTGCAACTAATTTGCTTTTTCCTGTTTGCTTTATCCATAATTGTATCTGTTTTGAGATTCATTTGTTATGGATTTCTAATCCCTCACTCACCTCATAGTTTTAAGTAGTGCCGCACTGATCGGCCGCACTAACACAAAATCAAATTATTATCCAGACTGCTTACAAACTAGGTCTATCTGTAGAAAGAGCTAATGCTTTTGCTGTATGTAAATCACAAAAATCATAATTGACCCAAAGTGCACTCTAAAAATCTAAAAATGAATGGGTTGTGTGCTAAAACAACCAACCGCACAAAGGTGCCAAAACAGGATGGAAAACAGGAAACGTCTGGTCTTTTTGGATTGTGGAAATGGCATCATGAGCATGACAGACCGCTCAAAAGAAAAATGTGCTGCTTTAAAGCTACCCGCAGAAAACGATCAGTTTAATTTTATTCATTTACACTGCTAACAGCCTAAGTTCATTAAACCTATAGTCTTATAAGATTTCACCACATCACCGACTGTTGTTATTCATCTTTCTGAGCTTATGAAGCCCATTACTTATAAAAGAAAATTATAATTTCAACCGATTTAACCAAAAAAAACTGTTAAACCCTAAACAAAGGCTGTTTTTTATTCTGTTTTTTCATTTATCTGAAATGCTTTTAATGAGACCAATTGAAAGGCTTTGTTTTGTAAAAAAAATAAATGAAATTTAAGTTCAAATTGTGCCTAAGGATCTCCTCCCTTTTCCTGAAACAGAACTGTTTCAGAAACATCCAATTGTTTAAGTCTCCTGTTAATCAGGTGTGACTAGATCTGCAGCTTGTTACGGAAAGATGTTATAGTTCAATAAACACCTGTATTGTAGATCAATCTCCATGTATACAGTATTTAAGCTCAATTCCTAGATCTCAGCTGCTATACCTTTCTGCCAGGGAAGAATTAACAAAACCACTGAATCTATAATTTAATGTGTCCAATCATAACATGACCTTACCCACCTCGGTCCATGGGAAAAAAGATAACAGAACCTTATTTCAATCACTCCATAATTTGTTTTCAGGGGGCATATCGGAGCCCAGATGGGACCATGAGGGGCTGAAATATCACGCCTCCTCCTTCTGCTGTGTCGGATCTCCTCTGCAAATACAAGAAAAGAATGCTCTTTAAGTCTCATCAGAAGCACATCCACCATTCTCATTTTGACGGTAATTGTGTCAGAGCCAAAATCCGTTGAGAATCAGCAGGTCGTCCATAGAAAAGTTCCCATCACATTCACAGTATGGAGCACATACTATATACTTTTTTTCCCATGTACCCAGAGTGGTATGAAAGTGTGTTCAGATTTTTATCATTTTCAAAACAAATAAATCTTTGGTCAGGTTTTAAGTGTACTGGTCCAGCTTTAACTATTTAGATTAATCCCATGTTGTCCCAGTCTCCAATTTACCCTTACTTTTGTCATGGAAGTATACACATTTTTACCCATATAACTTCCTGTTCGTTCATGTACTGCACGCTCAGAATTTGTCCAAATCCTGGAGAGGAGTGTAACATCTGGAAACAGATCATTAAGATTAGTGAAAGCTTCTACATATCTGGGTAAATGTCTTACAGAATATGGCATCTGAGAACAAACAAAACAGTTAATGTTTTATTTATTCGCTATATATCTTGCATATTGTCACCATACACTAGTTTCAAATGGGTTTCTGTGTGTCCTTCTCTGAGTGAACCAAGAAAATAAATCAGCATCCTCATGTGCTCTATGTCATTCTTCTGTGAGTCCTGACGTTCCCATTGAAATAACACCACCATAAAACTGTAAAAATAAAAGTACTAGATAGCAGAAAAAACAGAAAAACCTTCATCGTCACTATCTCTCCCTTCAAACAGTCTCTATAGAAAAGTGGCTCTCCTGGTTCTCTTCACTGAGGTTGAGACAAGTGGACCATATTGTTTTCCACCTCCCTTTGGAATCAGTCTTTAACCCCACTTTTCTTAGACTGCTTTCCCTATATCTAGTAATGGTCTCTGCTTTTTATAATGAATTAAGTGTATCTAACTCAGTCTCTACAGCCATTGGTGTGGTCAAAAATACCTGGAATGGCCCCTTCCACCTGGGTGATGACCAATTTTCCGTTTACAGCTTTTAATCAGGATCCAGTCACCTACTTTCAGCTCACGTCTTCCTGTAGGAATATAGGATCATCTGGCATATGATTAGTTTGCATTTATAACTCATGTACTTATCAGTATTTTGATCATGAAAACCCCCAGATCTTAATCAAATTGTTTTTTTAGAAGATAGTAAACCAATCTAAGGAATTCTTTATCTCATCCATAGATTATTTCAAATAGAATGAGGCCAATATTCAAATTTGGCATTATATGCATTTATAAGACTATAAGACTATCCAATTTTGTCCCGTTTCTTCAATCGCTTTTTTTTTCAATTTGCAAAATTTTTTCATAAAGTCATAAATCAGTTTGTAATTGTTCCTCTTATTTTAATATACCAAACTGTAGGAAGGATAAGGTCTCGTCAAATTCGTTCAATTACTTGGTGTTATATTTATATATAGCTTTATCATAACCAAACAGTATCCCCAATTCTGTTTTGTCTTACCCATGGGCTTTCTTAATCTGCTTTTAGAATCCAATTGTCTCTTAAAAATGATCTCTAATCTTTGTCCTATTTTATCAATTATTTCATTCACAAAATGTGTTCCATTACCACTATAGATCATTTGTGGATATCAAATGTAGGCATTAGACAGATAAATGAGCCTAACAAAGCGTTATTTTGAAGTTTATATAAACCACCAAAACTTAACTCTAACTTCTTTAATGATTTCAATGACCTTCTTTCTGTAATATGTATCGACTATGACCAACTAATCATTGTGGGGGATTTTAACATCCATACCGACAACCCCCAAGATAGACAAGCAAAAACATTAGAAGATACTTTCCACAACTTCGGACTGATCCAGCATGTCAAACAACCAACACACAATAAAGGACACACTCTGGACTTAATTATCAGCAAAGGTTTAAATATTTCTGACATCTCTGTAATTAATATTGCATTATCTGACCATTTCTGTATTTTCTTTGAAAGTACCATCTCTGCTAAATTATCCAGCCACAGTAAGACCACTATAAAAAAGCGTTTTCTAGGGGACAGTTCAGTAGAAACCTTTAAACGTATTTATCCTTCCACCACATCCCCCTCATCTCCCAACTCAAACTCAGTAAATAAGTTGGTAGATAATTTCCTTGCGAAAATCTCAGACATCATGGATTCCATTACTCCAACTAAAGTGAAAGTAGTCTCAGGTAGAAAGGAGTCTCCGTGGACAAGTAATCCACTGGTACGTAGTGAAAAAAGAGTGTCGACGAGCCGAGAGAAAATGGCGGAAAACTCGACTCCAGGTTCACTGTGAGATCTACAAAGAGAGACTGAATAGATATAAGCTAACTATAAAAGATGCTAGGGAATTGTTCTTTTCTGACATCATCAACAGAAACATTAATAATGCACGGACTCTATTTGCAACAGTGGAAAGACTAACTAATCCTTTAGTGACAGTAGCCCCTGAACTAAATTCTACCAGGGCCTGCAATGAATTTGCCAGCTTTTTCACTGAAAAGATTCTAACAATTAGACGGTCAATCTGTACCTCAATATCGAACCCACAACCAGTGCTATCCCCAATCAACAACAATGTAGAGATAATGTCTGAATTCCACGAATTAAACCAGAACAGCCTTGAAAAAATCATTATCCAATTAAGCTCCTCCTCCTGCTGTCTTGATATCCTACCCACAGCTTTTCTAAAGAAGGTTCTTCCTGTTATTGGTTCTGATCTTGTTCAAATAGTGAACTCATCACTGCTGTCAGGTGTCTTCCCTCAGGCTTTAAAAACAGCAGTTATTAAACCACTGCTAAAGAAGAAAAATCCGGACAACACGTTAATGCAGAACTACAGGCCAATCTCTAATCTCCCATTCATCAGTAAGATTATTGAAAAAGCTGTGTTTCAGCAGTTAAATGGCTTCATAACAATGACAAACTGTTTTGATGCTTTTCAGTCTGGTTTCCGCGCTCACCACAGCACCGAGACTGTCCTCGTCAAAGTATTTAATGACATCCGCATAAATACAGACTGTGGAAGAACCCCAGTGCTGGTTCTGTTGGACCTCAGTGCAGCATTTGACACTGTTGATCATGATATTTTATTGGAACGACTGGAGAGCTGGGTCAGACTCTCTGGTACACTACTTGGCTGGTTCGAGTCTTACCTAAAGAACAGGGACTTCTATGTTTCAATAGGAAACTTTTCATCAGAACGAACAGAAATCACATGTGGGGTGCCCCAGGGCTCCATCCTGTGACCCCTCTTATTTAATATCTACATGCTCCCACTAGGCAAGATTATAGCGACCAATAACATTAGCTACCATAACTACGCAGATGACACTCAGCTCTACATTACAATGTCACCAGGTGACTCTGAACCCATTCAAACCCTAAATCAATGCATTGACCAAATAAATGGATGGATGTGCCATAACTTTCTCCAGCTGAATAGAAACAAAACTGAAGTGATTATTTTTGGACACAAGGAGGAACAATCAAGAGTCAGCACACAGCTTCAATTAATACAGCTAGAAACTATTGATCGGGCTCGAAACCTAGGTGTAGTAATGGACTCAGACCTGAACCTCCAGGGTCACATAAAGGCAATAACAAGGTCAGTGTTCTATCACCTGAAGAACATCTCTAGGATTAAAGGACTGATTTTGCAACACAACCTGGAAAAACTCATCCATGCGTTTATCTTTAGTCGGATTGATTACTGCAACAGCATCTTCACAGGTCTGCCTAAAAAGTCAATCAGACAGCTGCAGCTGATCCAGAACGCTGCCGCTCGCGTCCTCACTAGAACCAGGAAAGTAGAGCACATCACCCCAGTTCTAAAGTCCTTACACTGGCTCCCTGTAGCTCAGAGAATAGACTTTAAAATACTTTTACTAGTTTATAAATCATTACATGGCTTAGCACCAAAATATGTTGAAGACCTGTTGTCATGGTACCAACCACCAAGACCATTCAGGTCCTCCAACTCTAGCCTACTAAACATCCCTAGACTCAGAACTAAACATGGAGAAGCAGCTTTCACTTTTTATGCTCCCCTTATCTGGAACAGGCTTCCTGACGAGTGTAGAGCTGCTGAAACTCTGAACTGCTTTAAATCGAGACTAAAAACCCATCTGTTTAGAATTGCCTTTGAGTAAATGCTTGATGTCATATGTATGAAATGTGTTCATGCTCTCTTGCTTTTTTATTTTTCTCTTGCTTTATTGTGTATCATGTGTAATGTGTGTTTCTTTTATGTGTTTTTTTTTTAAATCACCAAATCATGTAAAGCACCTTGAATTGCCCTGCTGTTGAAAGTGTGCTATACAAATAAAATTGCCTTGCCTTATTTCTCTAAACAACATTTCTGCAACAGTTAGTGTATCTAAATGTTTCACCGTTAACATTACAAAACCATTAGGAGAAATGATCTTTTCTTACTAAATAGGGCTTCTTCAATACAGCCTTCGTTTGCTCAAAGCTGTTTCTTAATTTTATATGAGAAACTTTTCTTTTTTTCCATGTCTGACACACTTCTTGTCCATGAAGTAATCAGTTTGACAATTGAATTGTCCGTAAGAAATGCTTTAATTAGTTTGCCACTAGAGGTCGCCATACCCCTGTTCCCCATTGTTGGCCAAATGCCAAAAACATGCAAAGTTCAATTTGAATATTCTGTTAGCAATAATATGATTATTTATCATCATCTGATTACAAACTTCACTTAAAACTTTAATTTTTCTTTTTCCAAGTAAAACAATTCTTTGGTAGCTTTCCCGTTTCAAGAATTTTATGAAAATCTAAAATTTGGATTATTAATTTATCCCCTACAGAGAATATGCCCAACTTCAAGTGAAATAGGAAATCTCTTCCTAACAAATAATCTCGAGATTTTATGATTATCACAACAGGTTTTTCCTGTAGCAAAATCAATTATTTTTTATTTCATTTTTCTAACAACTCAATCTCATTTTTAGTGGAAAACAAAATTCCTAATTTTATTTATTTATTTTTTTCATCTGGCTTCACTAATTTTCTACAATTTTGTCAATGAGATAATCAGCAACTGATATTTCCATATCAAAACATCACATCTCTATTCCTTGCTCTCTACTTATCTGCTCCTTCATAAATATTCTACAAATTAGCTTATTATTATGATTATATGTGAAAGAGTCTGTTGCTAGATGCCCAAAAAACATGGTACCATTCTCAACTCAGAATGGAGCGAGGGCCGGCCACCTCTCCCAATCTCAGGTGTAGGTCCAGACATCTTTCTTGCTTAATCAGACCCTTAATTTTGTCCCATTAGCAACAACTCCATTGAGTGTAAATATTGAAGTGCGCTTAAACTCAGTGTGCTACGGTAACTAAAGTTGAATTTTGGAGTGCGTTACTACATTCCTTACTACGGTAATCCCGTAACGAACATTTCTTCTCTTTTTTGCAGTCTCTAACCCAGCGCATTACAAGATTGTTTCCTTTCAACATGTATCTTATCTTTCATTAAAATGTTAGAAGCAAACATCTGAAGCTGCCGCTTGTTACAAAGAATAAATTCACGTAGTCTACCCCACAGGTCCTGTAGACATCCGCCTGAATTTCAAAATAAAATCACTCTGCTCATATTCCGTCATTTTTAAACCATTTCTTTTATACTATATGAGAGATCTCACAGACATCCCATGAATATAATTAAAAATATTAGCTGAGTTTTTTAAAATTATTATTATAGAATAAAAGTTGCCGCTGCACTCAAGAAATCCCAACCTTTTGTATTGAGCTGCACGCAGCTAAAACATCCCCCTCATTATCAGCTAGCGGGGGAAGGTGTGTTTTCCTCCTCTTCTGCCTTCCGGCAGTTGGTTAACCTTTAACAATTTTCAAACGCATGATCAATCTGGTTTCAAACAAGTCTTTCTCAGGAAGTCCATTTTACCGATTTCTGTCACAACCCATCACAGTTGGTTTGTTTATTAAGAGAAAAACTAACGACCTATTGTTGAGGGACAGAGGGGGGGGGTCTTGTTTATTATCAGAACAGCCCTTCCTTGAGGGGAAGGGGGGAAGGTGGTCGGTTGTTTAAGATAATTCATTTAGATCACAGTAAAGTTGACCTTACTCTTCATAGGATTTTTTAAAAATATGTTAGTGAGTTTTCTTTTTTATTTAATTTTTCTTTCGGCGGAACTTTAGGACAAAACAAAGTTTAAAACGTTTTTTATCCTCCCGGGTGCTAAAAAACACATCTGTTTCACGCATTAACCCCCCTTTTTTCTCTGTTTGTTTCAGACGCCAAATGTCTAATTCTTCAATTTTGATCTTTCTAGTTTTATTTTAGATCGCAACTACCCAGAAGTGCGCGAAATTACTCAGTCAATCGTCGTTTCAAATTCATAATCTTTATTTTAAAGAAATGTATTGTCTTTTCTCTTACATGAATTTTGCATCTTCTTTAAAATCTTCTTTGCTATTTTTTCCCCATATTTCGATAAGTTACATTTTGCTGTTTTTCTTTTTCTTTTTTTTTTTTATATTCATCATTCTCATGTTAATGAAGTAAATTCAGCTTTTATTTCTCTGTTATCTGATCTATTTATCTTATCGCAGTGTTATTTATTTAATTTTCAAACCATGAGACTCCGTTCAGCCTACAGCTGTTTCACCATAGAAATCTCCATTCACACACACACACACAGTCACACAACCGGTTTATCACACATTAATATAATTATGTATTTATTATCATGCTTTTTCATTACTAGTATTATTATTTAGATATTATTTACCATTAGGCCTATTTCTAATTGAGATCCCAGACCTCTGCGTGCTTTTGGAGTCCAACTCCTTTAACATGAATATTCACGCAAAGATCCCCGATCTTTATTTGCAAAACACAAACTTGCATTACATAGGTCCCGGACCTCGTTATTTTTTCTTCATTCACGCATCACATTTTTACTCACTGGCTGTTGTCCCTGTGAAGGAAGACCCCATCCAACTGTTGCTCCGGAAGAAACCCCGGATCTGCCGGCCTCTTTTTTTACCTAACGGTGGGGTGGAGGACTTTGATACTGGTTCCGAACCAGGTTATGCACGGACTCTCAGCAGCCTGCGGTTCCTCCCGGAGATCCAGTCCGATCTGAGATCCTGGTCAAAGGAACAAGAAATGCCAGGGTTAAAATCGCTCTCTGATCTCTGAGTTTTCTTTTTTTTGACATTCCATGGTTTCTCAATCCACGAGCTGCTCCCACTCAGCCTTCTTCGTGTCCAACACGCAAGCTTTCAGTAAGAAGCGTCCTAGCTTACCTTAGGGCCGGCCACACCCTAAGTTCACCGACCCGGTCGGTTTCTATTTAACTCAGCAGAAACAGATAAACATTTACTGGAGAACAACAGACAGAACATTTTAGATTAGTCAATTTTGCGCCTCGTGTGTCAGCGCTTACCAAATAACTTCAGGCCTGGGTCAGTTCTGTCCTCCGATCTCCAGTATCTGTTAATCACAACAATTTCCAAACTCACGTTTTCCTTTGCTTCTTCCAGAAATCACGTCGGGGTCACCAAATTGTTGAGAAGGTGTTTTCACTCTAATTTAAAGCCTATTTTAAAGGAACAGACACACATTTAATTTATGACCCTGGGCTCTCTCTGAGCTCTCATTTCACCTTCCTGATTGCTCGTTCATTTCTGTAAAAAGGAGCAATAAGAACAACAAACAACAATTATATATTTTAACAGTGAGACGTCGTTCACTGGACTCAGTTCTAGTAACTGAGTCCAGCTTTATCTCAGCATAAGGTTTTTATTTGAAACAAGTTAAAAAGAAACTCCTCCCACATAGATCTTCCTTCACAGAATGGTCACAGCTTCTTACCCAAAAGGCACACAGGATGTGCCACATTCCTCTTGATTATTCACGGTTTCTAAGTGTTTCCACATGCACTACAAAATTAGACCCTCATACAACATTAACAGAATTTATATCTCTTCACAACAAACAAAATCTGATAAAGACAAAGCTAAAAAAATTTAAAGATCCAGGGGTTCCCTCAAAGGAAAAATATATTTTCAAAAACTAAAGCAGATACACGGCGTCAGCCCACCGCCTGTGTAATCGAATCTACAGACTACAGAGGCTTGCACTTCTGCGCCTCCTGGTGGATAGATTCACGATTGCAGAAATTGAATTACCGCTTGGAACAGGGGTGTTTCCACTCGCTAAGTCAGGACAAGGGGCGTAATGACGTATGTTGAGGCTGAATTTGTTAAGCTGATAGTAACGCGATCATAAAGCGACAATACTGCACTGATACTGCAGGAGTATCAGCTGAAAAAGGTGGACATTTTTTATACCCACATCTGTAATACCTTGCATCTTGTAAAGTTAACTGATATCTGTTCAGTCTCTCTTTTTAGATCTCACAATGAATAGGGAGTCGAGTTTTCTGCCGAGTTTTCTCGCGGCTTGTGGACACTCCCTTATTCCACTATGTACCAGGATCGCTTGTCCACGGAGACTTCTTTCTACCTGAGACTACTTTCACTTTAGTTAGAGCAACTGAATTAATGATGTCTGAGATTTTCGCGAGAAAATTATCTACCAGCTTGTTTACGGAGTTGGAGTTTGGAGATGCAGGGTATGTGGTGGGAGCGTAAATACATTTAAAGGTTTCAACTGAACTGTCCCCGAGAAAACGCTTTTTTATAGTGGTCTCACTGTGGATAGATAATTTAGCAGAGATGGTAATTTCAAAGAAAGCACAGAAATGGTCAGATAATGCAACATCAATTACTAAGATGTTGTATATATTTAAACCTTTGCTGATAATTAGTGTGTGTCCTCTATTGTGTGTTGGTTGTTTGACATTCTGAGTCAGGCCGAAATTATGAAGAGTGTCACGTAATGTTTTTGCTAGTCTATCATAGGGTTGTCGGTATGGATCTTGAAGTACCCCACAATGAATAATTGGTCATAGTTGTTTTGAACACGCTAAGGTTGGTCAGCTGGCCACCAGAGGTCACCCTATGTATGACAGGCCGTTTGGAGGAGGGGGATACTATTCTTTTTGTTGTGCCCGTTGTTCGGATGCTCCCAGCTGTGTATGTATATCTGCCTGCTCGTGGTTAAAGATAAAGCAGTTTTGTTCTTCAAAGTTTGCGTGGTCTTTTCCATATATGTGTACAAGTTACCACATATTTGTGGCGACGCGGTGAACCGGTTTTTGGTCTTGTCTCTGTGAGAGTCTCCGTTTTGTTTTGTTAAGTGTGCTAGTTAGCATGCTAGGCGGCTATCTACGTGCGGCAAGACCGAGGGTGGACAGCGCCGACAGGGACACAGATCGCGGAGAGTACGGCAGGACGAGATGCACGAGGGGCTCCAGCAGCTGCAGTGGAGCCGTCTGTGCAGCAGCGCGAGGTGAGGCTAGAGGCGGTGGTAGGGGAGCTGCCTAGGCTCGGAGTTCATGTTCGGATGGCTACATATCGGACTTTGGGTGAATTTGTAGAGGGAAACGAGGACTGGACGGAGTATGAGGAGAGGTTGGGACACTTTTTCTCTGCTAATGACAGTACGGATGAGGCTAAAAAGCACTCTATTCTCCTGAGTGCGTGTGGGGCAAAGACTTATAAGCTGATAGGGAACTTGGCCACACCGCGGAAACCAGGGGAAATACCGTATAAGGAATTGGTCGCACTCCTGGGGAACCACATCAATCCCAAACCTTCTGTGATAGTCCAGAGGTTTAAGTTCCATAGCCATTTCAGGAAGCAAGGACAGTCTGTCTCCACCTTTGTTGCTGAGTTACGACAGCTGTCAGAGCATTGTGACTTTGGGGCTGTGTTGGATTATATGCTCCGAGACAGACTGATTTGTGGTATCAATAATAATGCCATTCAGCGCCGCCTGCTGGGGAAAACCCCCCCACTGACGTTCAAGAAGGCTCTAGAGATTTTTCAGGGTATGGAGATGGCTGCTAATAATGCTGAAGATATCCAAAAAGGAAATGGAGGAGCACAGATAGTAGCAGTGCACCAAGTCAAGAAAGACACTGGTAAGCAGGCGAAGCGTGTGGAATGTTTCCGATGTGGGGGGGGGCACATTATGCTATTGACTGTAAATTTAAAGAGGCGGTCTGCCGTGCATGTAACAAAAAGGGACATTTGGCTAAAAAGTGTAGAGGGTCAAAGGGGAGGGGGAAGCTGGGGCTGGGACAAATGAATCAGTCTCAGGCAGCCACAAACCACCTCGATGAAGAGGCTGAATGCTCTTATAATATGTTTGGGGTGGAAACAGATGATGAACCACCTGAGCCCTATTATGCTACTGTCACTGTCAGAGGGAAGGACATTAAGTTTGAAATTGACTCGGGGGCTACTGCATCCGTAATCAGTGAGGAGACCTACAGACGGACATGGGGGTGTAAGCTGCCTCCCCTCAGTCCATCAAAGCTCAAGCATAGGACTTATACAGGCCAGCCCATTCCTCATTTGGGGGTGCTGTACGTGAACATTTCAGCACAGGGTCAGAAGGCAAAAGCCAGGCTGGGTTGCTAAGGGCAGCAGTCTGTTGGGCCGTGACTGGCTTCGCAAAATTAGTCTGAACTGGCATGAGATAAAATACTCATGTACAACAGAGGACATTTTACAGCGGTACGAGGAAGTGTTCAGGGAGGAGCTGGGAACACTTAAGGGGGTTACAGTTAAGCTCCATGTGAACCCTGAGGCTGCCCCTAGATTTTTCAAGCCTAGGTCAGTCCCCTACGCTATGAAAGGCAAAGTGGAAGAAGAACTGGAACGGTTGCAGAAGCTGGGCATAATAGAGCCTGTTCAGTTCTCAAGGTGCGCAGCACCCATTGTTCCACTGTTGAAAGAGGACAAAACAGCACGGATATGCGGGGACTATAAGGTCACTGTCAATCAAGTCTCTAAGCTGGAGGAGTATCCGTTGCCATGCATAGAGGACTTGTTTGCCAACCTATCAGGGGGTAAGCTCTTCACAAAGTTGGACATGAGCCAAGCTTATCAGCAGCTGCAGCTTGACAAGGAGTCAAAAGAGTATGTCACCATCAACACGCACAAGGGACTGTTTAAATACAATCGCCTGGTGTTTGTAGTGCCGTCCAGTCCTGCCATTTTCCAACGAACAATGGACACATTGCTACAGGGGATCCCGCATGTAGCGGTGTACCTGGATGATATTTTGATCACAGGGGCCACAGAGGCAGAGCCTCTGCCTAACCTGGAGCAGGTGCTGAGGAGGCTTTTGAAAGCAGGGCTGCGGTTAAAGCGCAGCAATTGTGTTTTCCTGGCACCAAGTGTGACCTACCTGGGGCACAGGATCACAGCTGAGGGACTCCGCCCTGTAGAGTATAAGGTGAGAGCTATAAAAGAGGCCCCAAGCCCTAAGTGTGTAGCTGAGCTCAGATCATTTTTGGGTTTGGTCAATTACTATGGAAAATTTCTGCCTGACCTGTCAAGAGTATTAGCCCCACTGTACAAGCTTCTGCAAAATGACACTAGATGGCAGTGGGGAGCAGGAGCAGGAGGAGGCTTTTAAAGAAGTAAAAGAGTTCCTCCACCCCACTACACTCCTGGTTCATTATGACCCAGACAAAGAGATAATTATTTCGTGTGATGCTTCACCCTACGGGGTCGGGGCAGTCCTGTCACATGTGATGGAGGATGGATCAGAAAAACCGGTTGGTTTTGCTTCAGGTACGATGACAGCAGCGGAGAAGGGATATTCACAGCTGGACAAAGAAGGTCTGGCCATCATCTTTGCTGACAAACGTTTTCATCAGTATCTCAATGGCCGTGCTTTTAAAATCCACACAGACCATAAACCACTGATGAGTCTGTTCAGTGAGACCAAATGCATCCCGCCGCTAGCTTCAGCCAGGATACAACGCTGGGCGCTCACACTGTCAGCCTACCAGTATTCAATAGTGTACAGAGCAGGTAAAGATCATGCTAATGCTGATGCCCTAAGCAGGCTGCCTTTGCCTGAATCACCTGTTACTACCTATGTGCCTCCAGAGACTGTGTTTTCAATAGAGAGGCTTGCAGAGACACCAATCAAAGCGTCCCAGATCAAGCAATGGACAGAGAAGGACCCTTTCCTGGCACAAGTTAAACTTTTTCTTTTACAAGGCTGGCCCACTGTGGTGGAAGGAGAGGAGCTGAGGCCTTATGTTAAACGCAAAACGGAGCTGAGTCTGCAGGATGGGTGCATCTTTTGGGGGGCAAGGGTCGTTGTGCCCCCACCAGGCCGTACACAGATTGTGGAGGAATTACTTGAGATGCATCCAGGTGTATCTCGGATGAAAAGCCTGGCAAGATCCTATATCTGGTGGCAAAGACTAGATCAGGATCTGGAGAACAAGGTGAAAACATGCACACAGTGTCAGTCCAATCAGAACATGCCTCCACCTGCTCCTTTTCACCCATGGGAGTGGCCTGACCGCCCATGGTCTAGGTTACATTTGGACTTTGCTGGACCGTTTAAGGGGCAAATGTTTCTCATAATGGTGGATGCACACTCTAAATGGATTGAGGCCCACATCATGAGCAATATCACAGCGCGCACAACCATTGACAATCTCAGGCAAGTGTTTGCTGTCCATGGGTTGCCGGACACACTGGTCACTAATAATGGACCGACGTTTACCAGTGAGCTGTTCAGTGAATTCATGCACCAAAATGGCATGAAGCACCTTCGGACGGTTCCTTTTCACCCAGCCTTGAATGGCTTGGCGGAGAGGGCTGTGCAGACCGTGAAGGAGGGCTTGAAGAGGATGGCAGGAGATTCTCTTAGCACTCAGCTTTCATGTTTCCTGTTTCAATATCGCCTCATGCCACAGACCACAACTGGACGAACGCCAGCGGAGCTGCTGATGGGGCGTAGGCCTAAGACAAGACTGGACCTGCTGCATCCAGACATGAAAGTGAAAGTGATGGAGAAGCAGGAAAAACAGAAAGAAAGGCATGATCGACATGCACGTGATAGACAGTTACACCCAAATGACTGTGTTTATGTAAGAAACTTCAGCAGTAGCATCAACCAGCAGTGGCTACCTGGGGTTATTATCAAGCAGAGCGGCCTGGTGTCTTATGTTGTGAAGCTGACACCAAGACCATGTGCATGACACGGGGACTGAGACAGAGAGCTCCACTGAGTATCCTGTGGGATCACAGGCGGTGGGAGTGTGTCCTCCAGGGAGAGAGACCCAAGGAGAGGTTGCAGTGGCACTCAGTGGAACTGGACACTCTAATACTGAGACCCAGACAGTAAGTCACTTCACAACTGAAGCACCTACATCAGTGGTGCCCTCTGGGTCCTCCGAGATGGTGCGGAGGTCGCAGCGTGTGAGAAAACCGCCTGAGAGACTAGATCTGTGATTGAGCATGTTAAGTTTGTATGTTATGGTTGTTGGCTGTTAACTTGGTTGTATTTACAGGTGTTGAGTATAGATTTTTTTTTTAAGTACTTAAAGTCAATGTTGGGATGTTTTCTATGTGATGTGCTTAAAGGAGAAAAAATTGGAACTTAAAGAGGGAGAAGTGTTGTGAACACGCTAAGGTTGGTCAGCTGGCCACCAGGGGTCACCCTATGTATGACAGGACGTTTGGCGGAGGGGGGTACTATTCTTTTTGTTGTCCCATGCACACACACACTTAAAAGCAACAGTAAACAAGGACATTGGGCTGAGCACAGATGAGCCAGGTAAGGAAACGCCATCAGGGGAGCCATCTGCATCAGTAGCAGCAGATCGGCAGCAACAGCCAAGGCACCGGCCCAGGGCGCCCAGGGGAGGGAAGGCTGAGGCCCCCCACTTCCACCCAAGCACTACCTGGAGAGCACCCAGGCAGCCACAGCCGAACCACCGCTCCCGAGGCAGAGGGCACCCACAGAGGAAACACTGGATGAAAGATTAAAAAAACAGGTTAAAATATAAAAATAAAGAGGAGATAAATATGAGGGTAAATAGTAAAACACAGATACAATTTTAACACTGATACAATTTAGAATTATGTAATGTAAAACATTGCTAAAATTTAATTTAGTTAGACATGCAGAGTAATTAAGCAGATATTAATAAATAATCAGTTAATAGCTAGACTAAAAAGGTGAGTCTTGAGCCTGGGCACAACATTTCTGAAACCGAGTCATTGAATACACAGAACTTACAATAGTTAATTCAATATGATAAACAGCCAGAGACAGATTTTGCCTTCTCCGACCAACTTGACAATGATTAAACTTGTTGAACTGGCTAAAAGTGGTGAAAATATGAACAAACATATAGTGAGAAAATGGATGGATGGAGGGAGGGAGGGAGGGAGGGAGAGAGGTTGGGAGGGAGGGAGGGATGGATGGATGGAATGAATTTAGCTAGGGGGGTCCGAAAAAACAATCTTTCTATTTAACTCTTGCCATTTTTACATCTTGTTGGCAGTACGTTACATACTTCTGGGTCAAATCAGCTTTTTTGTAATACCTTTTCAATGTACATATCATACATCGTTGGAAAGCTGAGATTTTAAGATTCCAATTATGTATGCCAATCAAAGATCCGATCATAACTGTAGACACAGTAAAAATGTTTGTCAAACCACTGACAGCAAAATAATGTGCAACTTATCGTTTGAAGCCTCATATCAATTATTTTAAGGCACTCTTGTTTAGGATTATCCACCCGCAAGGTCATCTGAATATAACTAATCCATGCTGCTGCTGCCATCCTGTGGTGGAGTGTCTGACACCACGGGCGATGGCTGCAGTTACTGTGGTGTATGGAAGGAGAGAGGAGGAGCAGAAGTGCTTGTGCTCACAACACCTGATTGCACTTGCCTCTCTAAGACTGGTGATGTATTAGCATCGTCCCTACTTGAGCCAGATTTGCTCTTGTTTTTATAAAGCCAAGCTCTAATGTCCATTTTGGTGAACAACCATATCAAAGTATATTTTTATTGATTCTTAAAATCTCAAAAATACTCTACAGCACCTTCTGATCGTTGTCTTTGGTCAATACATAGCATGGTTGCAGCTTGGCGTTGCAATCTGTCATGTAGAAGTGGTTCATAAACAGGCATAAACATGGCAGACCCAAATCACCTGATTTCACTATCGAAATCTCCAGTGACTGGAGCTGAATACCATGTTTAAAAAAAAAAAACGATGTCCTTATTTAGCTGTGCTATCCTTGTCAGGTTTTGAAGAGGCTATAATCAGATTTCATGAAAAAAGCTAATTTAGTAGTAAAATTAATTGTCTTCTACCGAGTCATTTTATTTCTTTGCGATACTTAATGATCACCTGGATATACATCATCATGGCTACATATACATTCTATGTGCACCCCAAAGTGTTCCAATAATTATTTGCGGAATTATTTAAAAAGTAGGTGGGACCCCTAACACTTGTAGTAACTCTGTGCATTTGGACTGTGGAGGTGAATAAACACCTGAGTGGGTGACGTTCATGCTGAAAAATCAATGGCAGTCTGGCTTATCTGGAACTCACATTATGTATGCTGTTGCAACAGATGTTTAGGAAGGCAATGTTAGTAAGTTACCTAAAGCTGTTTTTTCATATGCCACTTAGATAAATACACAACACTGTGTTAGGAAACTATTTTTTCATTAGATCTTCTCAAAAGCCACGTGTCCCACTCTTTGACAATGTCTAGACCTAGTTAGCTTAGAACCTCTAGGGTTCCAGTAGCAAACTTATATCTCAATGATGCCTATTCCCTGCACAACATCTTACCTACTAGACAAGTAACCCTGAACTAGCTACATCAAGAGGGTTTCATTTAATCTAATATTCCTTTACTGACCTTACGATATTTAACTGGAACCATCTATATCTCTTGCGTCCTTTTATCACACTTGTATAAAAACCCAGCCCTAATAAGTGTGTTGCAGCTTATTTCAGTTGCTGTATCTTTTGAATCATCCCTCTTCAATCTGTCATTTCCCTTGATAATAAAAGAAAATCTAGTTCATTACTTGGTCGTGCTGAATCTTATTAACCATGAAGCACTTTCTGTTATTTTTTGTTGTTGCTTTGAACACAGTGAAAGCAAGACTTCAGCATATAAGGTCTGAGAATTAACATTTGGCTGAACATGTCAAATCTGTTCAGTACACATGGCCAACTGTAAGTGAGTCATGTTGTACTTATCATGACCAGCTGGGAGCTGTACCTCTTCTCTGGACACCAGCTACTGTTTAATTTACAGCGGTCTGGATGATGACAGTGTCCAAGCTGCACCCTCTCACGTGTCTTTTCAGTGCAGTCCATTGGCTCGACAACTGGGGTTTAAAAAAAAGATGGCCACAAGGCCTATTGTGGTTCTTTGTAAATTTTAAAGGAACAAAAACAGAGACACATGTTGTGAGTCACTGCAGTGTGTCAACATGATCCATCAGGGAGGACAGCATCCTGTGTCGATGGTGATGTTGTTCCCACAAGGAACTTGTTTTCTTTCGACCCGCACAGTGTTTTCCTTTGCATCAGTGAACACTTACAAGAACGTACCTTTAATGTTTTAGGTACGTTCATTTGATTAATGTAGCACCAATTCTCAACAATCGACAATGCTTTGTTGAGATGCTTTAGAAAAGAGAAACAAGATCATTTTGTAACCAGGTATATGGAAGGAAATTTCAAATTTGATCACATCCATCCAGTTCATTTCAGTTCTGCTGCAGCCAGCTAGAGGTTTGAATAGACAGAAAAAACACAGAACAAAGAAACATTTTATTGCTCAACAATGGCAAGTCAAAACTAGATACAACAGCATTAAAATAATCAGGAAATAAGAAGAAAACACAAGTAAAACATATAAAACATCAGTCTACACAATGAACGGAACTTTTTACGAGTTTTTTCACCTGTTGGTCCTTGCTTTTGTGTATCTGAATCACCTACCACATGTTTGAGTTATTTCTTTACCATGCTGTGGGTGATCAGGGCAGTGGAGAATGCCTATCCCTATGTGTGAATTCCCTAAAAATGTGTCCAAGTGTCCATGCCTGCTTTCTGGGGGAATGAAGATAAGGAAAAAACAAAGCAATAGTTTTGGCAAAAGCTCCATCCAGAAAAGAGACACAGCTAAACACAGAAGCTCTGGGGCAGAGGTAGATTCATGGAAAGAGAAACAGAAAACATGTGATGGACTGGTGGCCTGTCCAGGGTGTACCCCGACTCTCACCCCTTGACTGCTGGAGTTAGGCACCAGCCCCCCCCCCCCCACCACAACGCGATATTCTCATGGCCTCAGATAATGGACTGGTGTCTGTTCTGGTTTTATTAAATCTCAGTGCTGCTTTTGACACAGTCGATCATAATATTCTCTTCGAAAGGCTTGAACATGTTGCAGGGATCAAAGGAACAGCACTAGGCTGGTTTAAATCATATTTGTCTGACAGATTCCAGTTTGTTCATCTAAATGATCAATCTTCTTCACTCTCAAGGGTTACTTGTGGAGTTCCACAGGGTTCTGTGCTTGGACCAATTCTTTTCACCATATATATGCTCCCAATTGGTAGAATCATTAGACAGCATGGGATAAATTTCCACAGCTATGCCGATGATACACAACTATATTTATCCATAAATCTGATGAACCCAGTCAGTTAGGTAGATTACAACCATGTCTGGAAGACATAAAAACATGGATGAATCTAAACTTTTTGCTTTTATATTCTGACAAGACAGAAGTTGCTGTCTTTGGATCAGAAGTTCTAAAAAAGAAATTGATTAGTCAATCACTTCATCTGGATGGCATTAATTTGGCCCCCAGTAATAACGTAAAGAACCTCGGCGTTATTTTTGACCAAGACTTGACATTTAAATCCCATATTAAACAGGTTTCTGGGATTTCCTTCTTTCACATCCGGAATATTGCTAAAATTAGAAACATCCTGTCCAGGAGTGATGCTGAGAAACTAGTCCATGCATTTGTTACCTCAAGGGTGGACTACTGTAATTCTTTACTATCAGGTAGTCCACAAAATGCCATTAAAACCCTTCAGTTGATCCAAAATGCGGCAGCAAGAGTTCTGATGAATATTAAAAAGAGAGATCCCATTTCTCCTGTTTTAGCTTCCCTTCATTGGCTCCCTGTTAAACCCAGAATAGAATTTAAGATCCTCATTCTTACATATAAAGGCCTTAATAATCAAGCTCCATCATACATCAGAGATCTAATTGTTTCATATGTTCCCAACAGAGCACTTCACTCTCAGACTGCAGGTTTACTTGTAGTTCCTAGGATTTCTAAAAGTAGAATGGGAGGCAGATCTTTTAGTTATCAGGCTCCTCTCCAGTGGAACCAGCTCCCAGCTGTTGTGATTGCATTTCTCATAAGATGAACTGAACAGACTTTTGAATGTCTGGGAGCTATTTCAAAGATGGACTGAGCGGACCACATTTCCCAGCAATCCTAGCAGTGACACCCAACACACTCCTATTGGTCCGTGACCACCCACAGTGACATCAGCGATCACATCACGGCCAAAGGGGGCTATAAGAGTAGTCGCGCCAATTTTGAATTGTTCTCCAGCTGGAAGTTCTTGGATGAACTACTGCTGAACAGAGGACATCTCTCCGGTGAAGATTCTCTTTTGTTCTGACCCGCTGGACCGGGGAAGAACTCGCTTCAAAGTGCTCATACGGTTTGTGTATCTCGTGTGAGCTATATCAGAACTGTTCCCAGACAGTTCGTTAGACGTCGACCTACAGGCCATCCAGCCTGCCTTTGGGCCACACGGTCCTTAAAATCCAGTACAGGTTTTTTTATAACTCTTCCTTTTCTTGCTCAACTACGGACACAATTCACTCTCCTCCTAGTGGACTGGACCTCCTTCAAGGCAGAGTAGGACTGAACCGGTTCATTTATACTAATATTGTGTCTGGGCGGATATAAATGGAGAAAATAGAGTTTAACGAGTTAGATCTCGTTCATTGTTGGTTAAAGTGTTTTTAAGCGCTGTACCTGTTTGCTCATTTTTGCGTCGTCACACGTATAAGTCTGAGCTGTGAAATTGCTGTCTTTGAAACTGTCTGTTTTATCCTGAGCAGATCACACCTTACTTTTTCCTTCCTCTTGTTTTCCCTCTCTCTCCCTCCCTGATAACTCAGTCGGCAGAGTCGGGCTCGGTCCGGCCTACGTTATCTGGTCTTAGCTGAAAAGTTTAACTCCATTGTCTTTAGTCTGTCGCTAAAGCAGAGGCCTACCACATGGACGCTTTCCCCATGTGCTCCTTTAGCTAAAGCTAGTTTTATGACTCTTTCTTAGACTCCATGTGCTCCCCTCCATCTTGGCACAGAGCTGAGATTTATGACTTTGTCTCCTAGGCTATCTGTGACTTGGGCTCTATGGAGTGAGGCCCCCCTCCTTTTCTGACCCGAACCTCAGCTGTCTCACTGATTTGATTTCATGTTAATTGTGTTTAATGTTCACCTATTATTATTGTCTAAGATCTGTAGTAATTTTTGCATGCTTTAGAATAGATGGGAGTTTCTATTTCCTAAATAAAATCCCCTTATCTTAAAGAGAAGTTGTCTGGGATTACTTGGAGTGATGCATACAATTAATGTCCACAGCGTTAGAACTTATTCCTTCATCTATTATTTAATTATCTGAGACTGAACAATTTGGCTATATATATATAAATGTTCCTGGAATCCAACAGGATGGTGCCCCTAAACTTGGTAATTTTTACATAAAATTATTAATCTTATTAATAATTGCCCTAAGCAATTATTCATAATTATTCATAGCCAAATCCTACCTATCTGCGGCACAACACAGCTTTAGTCCGTGAGGCAGACACTGTTTACTTTTAAGGCCAGGCTTAAAACTTTCCTTTTTGATAAAGCCTATAGTTAGAGTGGCTTAGGTCATCCTGAGCTATCTCTGTAGTTATGAAGCTATAGGCTTAGACTGATGGAGGACAGACTTACCAATTTTCTTCACTCTGCTACTTCCTTTTCTACTACTACTCTCCAGTTGTATTACAGTACATTCTGCTATTTCGACTGTAAACTTTGTGTTCTCTCAGTGTTTTTCTCTCCATAGAAGGTTCTGTTGGAGGTTTCTTCCTGTTAAAGGGCAGATGGCGCTCCTACTGAGCCTGGTCCTGTTAAAGGGGAGTTTTTCCTCTCCACCGTCGCTACATGCTTGCTCAGTATGAGGGATTGCTGAAGGATTGCTGTGGTTGGAAAGTCTGCCCAACCTCACGCCAATGACTGACGCAATCTGCTGGGATTCCTTAAATAGGAAACTTTTTAACTGATTGGAATGTTTGTATAAATGTATTGAAATGACTTCTTGTTAAGTGCCTTGAGGTGACATCTGTTGTGAATTGGCGCTATATAAATAAAACTGAATTGAATTGAATTGAACACTGCATAGGATGGACGGTACAGATAATGGATGGATGGATGGATGGATGGAGAAACAGAAAACAGTGTTAACATTCCATATTAATGCATACCACATTTTTAAGATAAAAAAAGTTTTGAAAACAATCATCATCATTTTCCTTCCACTTTAACATTATGAACTACTAGTATTGTTCTATCGCATACAATCCCAATTAAATACATGGAAGCTTGTGGCTGTAAGGAGACCGAATGTGGAAAAGTGCAAGTGTGTGAATACTTTTGCAAGGCCCTGTATTACTCAGTAGCTGAAAATAATCTTAAATGCTCTTCAGGGGGGTTTGGATGAGGTTGAGTTATTAGAGGCGCTAAATGAGAAAAGTGGATGATTCTCTTTCTAAACCCCAAACCGAGCCAACAAGTCAGGATGCCAATATTCTTCTGACAGCGGACGGATTCTAAACAGGTTAGGAAATAGAGGAGGAAACAAGGGAAATCCCATTCCTATTTTAGAGAGATTCAGGTATTCAGGTGAATGAAGTATTCCTGCTAAAGTATGTGAGTCTCCTGCTCCTCCTGGAATCTGTCCTGTAGAAGTGTGACTCACCGTCATTGTTACACAACTCTCTCAAGTCATTCCAGGTCTGTGGCAGAGCAGAAGTGCGAGCTACTGGCTAGAGTCCAACATAAGGACCTGCCTGGTACTGCAGCCTCAGCGCTGTCCCCAGAGCCGGCTGGTCGCTTTCATCTGCCTCCAGTGAATCTGTATCAAAGGGCACACAGGTGATAAAGCGGTGCACAGCTCTGCCCGCCTAGTCTTCTCATCTTCCCCTTATCGGTGTGGCCTACATCACACAACATTCAGGTCATGTATTTAGTAGACATGTCCCCCATCCATGGTGTTTAAACCCTGCCCACTATAGAGAGGAGCTGACTGAATAAAGACAGGGTGTGGTTTCAAACTCTTCTTTTCAAGGAATATCTTTGCATGAAATGTCCAGCAAATGCAGAGCCTGGAAGTGAAGTATAAAACTCAATACATCAAAAAGAAAAGAGTCAATTTTCACAAGCTAATAAAAGCTGAGAACCATTCTTTGTAATGAATTATTAAACCCTTTACAGCTATTGGAGAATATCACGTCATAAGCATGCTTCTGTGACGTGAGTACGGGCTGTTTTCGTTTGCTGTATGGCACCATGTCGCTGATAAGGATCCAGACATCAAATGTTTTCAACCCATGTGCCAAGAACAGTAGGCTGACGATGTGAACACTGAACACTAAACACTGACATCAAAGAGGACTTTCACAAGCCATCTGACATCACTATGTGATCCATCGGTCACACGCAGATGGTATTGACCTAAGCTACATAACTTCAGAGTGCTGGGATTCCGACAAACAGAGCAACCTGTGCGGGCTGGTTCCATGGCAGGAGCATTACATAGGAGTCCAAGGAGTGGAGTGTCCTAGTTCTTCATGATGTAGGAGAAGGGGCTAAGAGAGTTCTAACCTTTAAACTGAGACACTTTTCAGAGACACGTGAAATCACAGGGATAGGGGCTATGCGTCCAAAGACAGAAATAAATGATAATTTTTTAAAATAAAAATATACAGTATAACATAGATGTTCAATAACATAGCTGGCTTGGTAACCATTGTAATTTTTATTCTTATTTTTCCATTATACAGAAGGTCCACAATAAATGAATAAATAATAAACATAGTTGAAAAATGTATTTATTTCACTAATTCAGATAAAATTTGTAAAGTCATGTTATACATTAATTTCACACAGAGTGCTACATTTCAATTATTTTTTCTGGTAATTTTGATAATTAAGGTATACTGCTAATGAAAACCCCAAATTCAGAAGATTTGAATAGATAAGACCAATTGAAAACATTTATGAATAGTTAAGTGGAAGGAAAAAGTGAAAACAGGGATCACCACAGCCTTGAGAGGACTGTGAAGTAAAGCATACGTAAGAGTTCCTACTGTCACATTATGTTTACCCCCTCCTGAACAGGGGTGTAACGGTAACAAAGAGTGCTTTATTACCGTTGAGAAATGCATAAAAAGACCCAAAGTTCTGTTTCAGTACATCTTTCTTTATCCACTGTTGCTGCATGAGAAACCATTAATGTTCCCAGAGTTTAATAATACCTGGGAGTCTTCTCTGTTTTGTTTTGGTGTCACTTCTAGAGTTGTGCTACAGAACGTTGCAGAGAAAAAGGACTATTATTTTGAAATCAAGGTCCCAAAATGTGGAGCAAGATTTAATTTCCTTCCACTCAACTGTGCATTACTATGGTTGGATACAGCAGTGTGGAACAATAACCTTTCTTTAGTAATGAACAGGTGCTGCTTACCCTCCTCTTGGGACTGTCTGCTGGACTACTGTCAGCTCAGCCACAGTCAGCAACTAATGACCAAAAATCTAAATATTTTTTACGTATAGAAATAGAAGGGGCTGGAGCACACTGAACAGTTAATTTATTGAGCAAGCTTGACTAACGTATCAACATTGAGTGTGTCTTCATCAGAGTCACAAGTGAACACAAGAGCAAGGCAAGCAATTAAAGACAGGGCCAAAATGTTTTAGAATTAGAGGGCTTTTTAATTTCAGAGTGGACCAGTCTGTCTCTCAAGTTGTGGGAACGATTAAATGTGATCAAGGGGAACAGTGCTGATTGACTTAAATGACATAATACCTTTAAGAATGTTTCAAGATTATATCTTTGAGCTTTCCTGCCAACGGTGAATATACAGTTGAGATAAAATGGGAGTATGTATGTAAAGCCCTTTGATAGACTGAGGACATAACAGCAGATGAATAACCTCTCTGTTGAAACCTGATCGACATTTCAGCAGCTTTAGACAAAACAGTTTGGTGGTACTTCAGTTTATACGCAATCTGAAGAACTGACCAGCAGTTGCTTTCAACTCTCAATAGTGTATTTCTACTCATAAGCTTACGGTAGATTGTAGTTTCAATGTTATTATCGTACATTTAACATATATTATATTCAATTATTAAAGTAGCTTTATTTAGGAAAAAGCCGGGGTACACCCTGGACAGAAGACCAGTCCATCACAGGGCAACACAGAGACACATGGGGAAATTACCATGCATACGCATGGGCAATTTTAGTGGGAGTACCCGGAGAGATTCCACTAATGCATCAAGAGAGCGTGCAAAGTCAGTGCAGAAGGAATCCAAACTTGGATGTGAACCCAGAACCTTCTTGCTATAGGCATCGGCGCTATTGACTCCACTGTGAAGCCCAATGTACATTTTACTAGGGACATTTGGCATGTTTTATTATATTTCCCAAACGAGCATCAGAAATAATGCACACTGAGGAGGTGTGTGGTGTAGAGCTGTAGAGTGAGTGCACCATACACAGAGGGGGGCAAATCCTGACCTTTGAACATTTGTTGCATATTAGAATAACCGAGAACTGACAATAGATCAACTTCTTGAAAGAGTGTCCCATTCTCAGTGGGATATTTTAACCACTACGTGAATTAAGAACCAAAGTGTAGTAGGAGTGGTAACCATGGGAAACAAGATTTAGCCAAACATTTACTTGTCTCTACAATGCATAAAACAGAGGTCATTTCCTGGATAAATTATGAATGACTGATAAACCTCATGAAAAAATGGTCTGCAATATTTCAAAATAGAATGACAAAATTTTAACTTGTGATTTTTTGCGTCTATAAACCCACATCCTTTCACGGCAGGACCTTGAAAACACAAATGTCTTGAAAGGCCTTTTCAGAGGCACAAGGTGTCTCTGCTGAGGTTTTGTGCTGTGGACAAAAGCAGTGCTGGGAAAGGGAAAGCTTCAGCTTCCTCTGCTAACAGAAGTCATATTTCTAAATTAAAGGGCCTTTTGCAACAAGGCTGCAATCATGTTTCTCTGAAAAGACTATCTACCCTTTGGCCTCACATATCTGCTACAGGCTAGCAAAGGAAGGAAACAGAGAAGGAGGGAGGGGGCTCCTTTCATGTCCTTTTTCTGCACCTCACCTTCACTTCCTAACATGGAACCTCTAAATCTTTTTTTTCCTTCTCCTTTTAATGTCGTGTCACCATCTATCAGTTTATCCATCCATCTTCTATCCATCCATCTCAGGTATTTGAGTAGGACTTAGCAGCTAATGCCAGAGCAATGTTTCCCACGCCGAAAACTAAGGGGTTAACAGAGCAGTGTAGGAGTAGTTTCGATCCATCAGGTAGGTCAGGTTTCTCCTAACTTGACTGCATACCTGTGTGAAACTGCATCTGTGTGTGTGCATGCATTTGCATGCTTGTGATGAGACAAATTATAGGGGTTGGAATCAAATAATTCTTGATGTCCTGAGAAAGCCAATCTGTTTGCTGTATTTGCATTTTATATCAGTTTTCTGCATGTTTATCCAGAAGGGGAGGACTGGGAGCTAAACAAACAAACAGAGAACCCCTCAAGATTATTTGAATTGTTGATATTTCTTATAGGAAACCAATTGAGTTTTTCAATTCAATTCATATTATTTACATTGCAACGATTCACAACAGATGTCATCTCAAGGCACTTTATAAAAAAAGTCATCTAAATACAATCATACAGACATTTCAATCAGTTAAAAAGTTTTCTATTTAAGAAATTGCAGCAGATTGCATCGAGCCATTGAGTTGAGGTTGTGCCCCGTTCATGCAGACTCCAACCAGAGCAATCCCTCATACTGAGCAATGCAGAGGAAAAACTCCCCTTTAATAGGAAGAAACCTCCAGCAGAACCAGAACCTGGTTCAGTACGAGCGGCTGTCTGCCACAACCGTCTCATAAGTAACATACCAGTATAGCATTAATACACCAACAGTGCTCTCTCTCAGCACTGTTTCAATTGCTTCAGGTCAGAATCTCTTTGTGGTAAAGGAAAACCACGAGTGATCAGCTTGTACACAGAGCTTACGTCTCTCCAGAAAGCTGTCAATGAGAGCGTCACAGATTATGTCATTCGCGCAGAGACCGCTATTACAGCGTTGAGAAATGCGGAAGAGACTTTAAGTGATGACTTGTTGATTGCAATGGTTCTGACGGGCCTGTCAAACTCTTTTAAGCCATTTTCCATCCACATAACCCAAAGTGATGAAAAGATAACTTTCACAGAGTTTAAAACAAAGCTGAGGAGCTATGAGAGCACAGAAAAGTGTAATGCTGTTTGCTCAGAGGATGAGAGCGTGATGAAGGTGAAAGGAAGAGACGGGTGGAACATGAAACTGTCCTGTTTTAACTGCGGACAAAAGGGACATAAAGCTGTGGGGTGCACTTCTGCTACGGACGAGCATAGAGAACGGAGACAGTGGTGTCATCTTTGCCACGCACAAGGATGTGAACTGCAGGCGGAGAAAGCAGCACAAAGTGAAGCGGGCGGTGGATGAGGAAGACCACACCTTTGCTTTTAAAGTGGGCCAAATGGAGGACGTCCTGGTCAGAGAAGTGAAGTAAAAAGGCCTCATGGTCTATACAGGAGCCATGTCGCATATCTTCCGGGACATCACACAGTTCAAGGATTTTGACAAATGTTTTGGGCCACACAAGCATATCTTGGAGCTGGCTAATGGAGAGAGGACCAGTGGTATTGCCTTGAAAAAGGAAAGGAAAGGCAAGGCAAGGCAAGACAAGGCAAGGCAAGGCAAGGCAATTTTATTTGTATAGCACACTTTCAACAGCAGGGTAATTCAAGGTGCTTTACATGATTTGGGGATTTTAAAAAAACACAAAAGAAACACACATTACACATGATACACAATAAAGCAAGAGAAAGATCAAAAAAGCAAGTGAGCATGAACACATTTCATACATATGACATCAAGCATTTACTCAAAGGCAATTCTAAACAGATGGTTTTTAGTCTCAATTTAAAGCAGTTCAGAGTTTCAGCAGCTCTACACTCGTCAGGAAGTCTGTTCCAGATAAGGGGAGCATAGAAACTGAAAGCTGCTTCTCCATGTTTAGTTCTGAGTCTAGGGATGTTTAGTAGGCTAGAGTTGGAGGACCTGAGTGGTCTTGGTGGTTGGTACTGTGACAACAGGTCTTCAACATATTTTGGTGCTAAGCCATGTGATGATTTATAAACTAGTAGGAGTATTTTGAAGTCTATTCTCTGAGCTACAAGGAGCCAGTGTAAGGACTTTAGAACTGGGGTGATGTGCTCTACTTTCCTGGTTCTAGTGAGGACGCGAGTGGCAGCGTTCTGGATCAGCTGCAGCTGTCTGATTGACTTTTTAGGCAGACCTGTGAGAACGCTGTTGCAGTAATCAATCCAGTTAAAGATAAACGCATGGATGAGTTTTTCTAGGTCCTGTTGCAACATCAGTCCTTTAATCCTAGAAATGTTCTTCAGGTGATAGAAGGCTGACTTTGTTATTGCCTTTATGTGACCCTTGAGGTTCAGGTCTGAGTCCATTACTACACCTACATTTCGGGCCTGATCAGTAGTTTTTTAGCTGTATTGACTCAAGCTGTGTGCTGACTCTCGATTGTCCCTCTTTAGGTCCAAAAGTAATTACTTCTGTTTTTTTTCTGTGCAGCTGGAGAAAGTTGTTGCACATCCATTCATTAATTTGTTCGATGCATTTACTTAGAGTTTGGATGGGTTCAAAGTCACCTGGTGACATCGTAATGTATAGCTGGGTATCATCTGCATAGTTATGGTAGCTAATCTTATTGGTTGTTATAATCTGGGCTTGTGGGAGCATGTAGATATTAAATAAGAGGGGCCCCAGGATGGAGCCCTGGAGCACCCCACATGTGATTTCTGTTTGTTCTGATGAAAAGTTTCCTATTGAAACAAAGAAGTCCCTGTTCTTTAGGTAAGACTCGAACCAGTCAAGTACTGTAACAGAGACTCCGACCCAGCTCTCCAGCCGTTCCAATAATACATCATGATCAACAGTGTCAAATGCTGCACTGAGGTCCAACAGAACCAGCACTGTGGTTCTACCACAGTCTGTATTTATGCAGTTGAAAGAAGGACACAAACCCATGGGGGGTGACTCCGATAATCGCTTTCAAGATTGTTCTGTTTTTGTAGACTTCTTTGTAGGCTGTAGGCTGTTTTTGTAGACTTTTGTAGACTTTAAGACTGTAAGGGGAGTGAGGAGGGTGCAGACACAGAGATCTCTGTACAATCCGGAATCACACAGACATTGGGACAGTGCTTTCTTAAATATTCTGGCATGAATTATCTTATTTTTTCTCTACAAATCCAAAGTGGACTGATGTCCCCCCCCCCCCCCATACTCCTAGCTTTGCTCCAGTACTTCAGTCGAGAAGCCAATAGCGCAATGTGTTCCCAGGAAATAGTAAACACAGACACTGGTGGAGATTTTGTGTAAAACATCATTTGAGTATCAGTAATACCTCATAATGTCGGGGGATGGCAAGATCACACACTCCAGTTTGGCTTCCAAGTCTTGAATGATATATGCTGCCTCTTGTAGACCACCTGTGGTAGAAAAGAGTAGAGAAGGCAGAATTAATTCAGTCCTTTAAAAAAACTGAAATTCACCCAAATTAAAAAAGAAAAAAATCATAGACCTATCTTTAAAAATGTGTATACAACAGAGAAATATTTAACTTTTATACAATTAAAACAACAATAATAGAATGCAAGCCTATATGTAAATAAATAAATGAATGCAGGCCTATTAAATGCATTTTGTTTTTCCATCACATTTACAAACCTGCATTCTGATAACCTCAGGCATGCTTAATATTTATGCCATAAGTTTTTATTCTGATGTTATTGCTGATCAATCAATAGATAGATAGATGCCATCATCTCCTTCAATCTCTTGTGAATTATTGTTCTTTTACCTGTGATAGAAAGAGGCCATACTGGAGTAAGCTTGTGAAAAGTGTATCCTCTAAGCCAGGGGTGTCAAACTCAAAGGTATTTTGGGCCACATCAAGATCATGAATATCCTTAAAGGGCCGGTTGTGGCAGAAAGTATTGATAAAACTATTTTTAACAAACTGTTAAAATATTAATAAATATCTGTCTCTGCATTTGACGAGTACTTCTTAAAATGAAGTAATACTGAACATCTTTTGTCAATGATGTGATTTAGGACTATTCAAATAAACACTGATTTGATTTGACGGATAAAATAGTATTTAGGTGCACATAAATAGAACTGAAATGTTCTATTTATATGGTCCTCTAGAGTTTAGAGGGCCACATAAATAGCTATGACGGGCCAGATTTGGCCCCCGGGCCTTGACTTTGACACATGTGCTCTAAGCACTGGAAGGTTAACAGCTAGTGAGGTGGAGCAACCATATTAGCTGATTTAATCAATCTGAGTAAGCATAAACTAAAAAAATCTATATTTGTGTTAATCTTAAATGTCAAACCTAATTCTGTGGACTTTAAATACTTTTTGTTGCTTAAATAGCTACATTCAGGTGGAGTGGAAGATCTGCCTGACAAGTTTGTTTAATCCAGTTTAATAATTTACTTAATAAAATGAACAATATTAGAGACAACCGTGAACCTTCTCTTCATGAGGCTGTTATACAACAACATAGTGTCTTCAGTCAGAGGCTCTTCAGATCGAATGTAATATAGACCATTACAGGAGATCCTTACCGCCCACAGCCATCACCATGTACAACAACTCTTTGAAGAAACATGGATAATAGGAGTTACTGCAACATTTAATTTTTCTCTGGGATCAATAAATCATTGTTGAATTAAATCAAAATTAAATGGAAAGTAACAAAATAATAGCAGTTGGATTAGAGTAACCTTTCACACAGCGTATTGAGAAATGTGTGATGCTGTTTTTTTATTTTCACAGCTTTACTGCTTTGAAATATTAGATTGTTTCTATATATTTTTTATTTTTTTTTATTTAATGATAAGTCTACAGAGCCAAAACGAATCATGATCTTCATCCTGAATCACTGTAAATTGTCTCGCTCAAGAAATACTGGACCTGATCTCTGCTGCCAAGTTCCTAACGAACTAATAGAATGAAGCAGAAAGTCTTGCAGAAGAAGCTGAATGTCTTTAAAATTAAAATATGTTGGCTGTGTACTGAGAAACTTGATTAACTGACTGGGAAATAATCAGAAGCAATGTGTGTCATAAGGAGGAGCGAGAGGAAAACACGGTTTAGTGATATTTCAAATTCTAATGCACACTTATATGGCAAGCGTTCATCTGCAACTGAGTCATGTTTGGTTTATGTTTTCAAGTCCTGTGAGGAAATGTAACAGACAGAATGCTCTAAATGGCAGCATACATGGTAAAGCATCCTTACCCTGCCGCCATGCTTTTGTGCAACACGGAGTGTCTCACACAATCACACAAACAAACCTAAGAACAGGCAAACCTGAAGATTGAAGCTCACATGGCAGTAAGAAACATTTTCTTAAAGAGGAAAGTTACCTTCTTGTTTTCTCTGTTTTGTTCTCCTGAAATGAATACACATACAGTTTCCTGCAAGAGTACTTTTATCCTTTAAAAGTTTTCACCTGGTGTCACATTGCAGACACATATTTCAAGGAATTTTATGTGAGATGGCGAAGATTCATAAAAGGGTAGGGAAAGGATCAAAAGGGTTCTGGCAGTTTTTTTTAACACTTTATTTTTATTGTTTTCTTTGTTGACATGAGGAAAGAAAAGCACAAATAAAAAGCATGAACAAAATGTCGGATTGCCAAGATTCTGTTATCCATTCACATTTTATCATTGATTAAGATGTTCTAGACTTGTCTTTGTACAAACAGTCCATTTCTCCCACTTCTCATAGCATTGGTCCTCTTGTGTTCTGATCCTATGTGTCAGCAATTCCATCACAAATATGTCCTTCACCACCTCCAATCATTCCTGATATGTTGGGGGCTCTGTTTTGTACCATCTTCTTGTAATTGTTTTCTTGCCAGCTGCCAACATAATTTTGAACAGGTATCTTCCAAAGATGCATCTGCCAAGACGCTACACTAAAGCACCGGAGATATAAGTCAAAGTATAACACAACAAGAAATCACTTTTCAGAATGACAGTAGTAAAATGTGCCTTAGCTTTGCTGTTTTGCCATCTAAAGATGATTTTTTTGGAAAATAAACGCTATTTTCTGATACTTCCATCTCTTATGCACCATTCAAAACTTTCCAGGCATTTCTATTACAATTTTTGGATCCTAGAGAGTGTTTATAGTCTACTCGCCGAGAAGCCTGGTATTTCCCTGAGGCTCTGTTCTCGGCTCCCTGGTTGGCTGACTGTATTGTCAATCTTGTTTGGCAAGTTTTGGCGTTATTCTATTGGCTTCTAAAAATCCAACGAGGTATCGCTCATGCAAATTGACCAATCCGCTGCGAGGGTAGATCTTTGCATAATATAAAACTACCAGCTGGCAAGACAGGCGCATTATGCAAGAGCGCGCAAGACGCACAATACAAATATATACATATAAACATTATTGCATCATGATCAGGTTTTTTTGATGCCCAAAAGTGTTTATTTTAGGTCTACTGAACACTATGACATTAAAATAAAAAATATAGCTTTCACCTGACAAAAACAGAAATGGCACTATTTGTGCCAAACGGTGCCAAACTGGACACCTCGCCTGACTTGCCTGTACTAGCCGACTCACCACCAGGTAGTGGTCAGTGGACAGCTCAGCCCCTCTCTTCACCTGAGTGTCCGAAACATGCGGCCGCAGATTAGATGAGATGACAACCAAGTCGATCATCGAGCTGCGGCCTAGGGTGTCCTGGTGCCAAGTGCACATATTGTTCTACATCAGTTCTTTCTGTTCTTTCTGTGTCTCTGCTCTGTCTTATTGAATCCCGAGTCGGTCGTGGCAGATAACCGCTCGTACTGAGCCAGGTTCGGGTTCTGCTGGAGGTTTCTTCCTGTTAAAAGGGAGTTTTTTCTCTCCACTGTCACTACATCCTTGCTCAGTATGAGGGATTGCTTAAATAGGAAATGTTCCACTGATTAGAATGTTTGTATGATTGCATTGAAATAAACTTTGTTTTAAAGTGCCTTGAGATGACATCTGTTGTGAGTCTGCGCTATATAAATAAACTGAATTGAATAGATAGAAAGATTGATTGATTGATCGATCGATTTTGCAAGTCTTGTTTGAATCAAGCTGAATCCAATACAACCTAGGACTAAACTAAATTTAAATTGTTTAAACACAGACATTTTAGCAGTGTTTAAACATATTTGCACAAAGACACGCTCACAAACACACTTGCACCTTGTTTAATCCCTTTCATGGCGGGTGGCTGTGCAGGCGGATGCTGTTTAAACAGAGCGGGTCCTTGATGTGGGGCCTCCAGGGACCAGCATTTGTCTGTGTGTGTGTGTGTGTGTGTGTGTGTGTATCTTTCGCCCTGGATGTGTATGTGTGCCTCTCTGGGTTTTCTGGCGATGGGAACAATGGTCCTTTAGAATGTGAGGTTACTGGTGCGCTGACCCCTGGCAAAAAGGAGCCATGTTCTGGCATTCCAGGCCTGATTGGCACTTTGAGCCTGCAGGGAGCTCAAAGGAGACACAGGAAATGTGACCAGTGTAATTGGTTATATATTAGCGGCACATTCCCCCCCCCCCCTTCATCCACCCCATGTTTAAATGATGGAACATTCTTTAGTGACACTTAGGTGGATGGAGCTGAGATTCCACCAGTTCCAGAGGCCAAGGGGGAGGGACACACGTTAGACGGAAGCAAAGAAAGCTAAGATGAGACGGAGGGTGAGAGAAGGAATAAAGTGCAGGAGGATTTGCTCCTGTCTTCTTCAGAGAAGTGCAGACATTCAAGTATGAAAGTTGTGCATCACAAAAAAGCCCTTAGCTTGGGGGGTTAGGGTTAGGGTAGGGTATTCCTTGTGTATTTACCCCCGGTGGTGGCGGTGAGTGGGGCTGCCGGGTCATTATACGCTCAGCACTCTCCCTCTGAAGCGTGGCAGCGGGGGCAAATCAGTAGCTTGACCTTTGGCTCGGGGAGCTCAGCCGCAGTTCATGAAGGCTTCATCTCACACTGCTGCTTGTGGGCTTCTGCATATTTGCGTCCTGAGCCCCATTGTGACGACCCCGAACATCCAGTTCAGCACAAGCATGATAGATATCTGTCAAAATAAGAGCCCACGTATTGGTCTGAGCATAGAGTCGAGTCAGAACAATGAGAGGGTGAAGCTGTAGGTACAGCTGATCCACAGCAGAATGGCCCTGCACAGCGGTTGCTTTCAGGGAATAAAGAGATGATTGATCATTTATTCACTATCCGCCTACTCAAAATAAAATATGTCTCGCTAAATACCATTAGCCCGATAGACACAGACCCTATAGCTTGCAGGGATTCTAGATGAGCAAACAAACATACAAACACACGTACGCGCGCGCACACACACACACACACACACACACACACACACACCCACACACACACACACACACACACACACACACACACACACACAAGCAAAACACACATATCTTCTTGTAAAATGACAAGAGGTTGTCAGTTTCTGTCTGTCAGACCTTAAAATCCTATGGGAACCATGAGAAACTTGTCAAAACGGACCACCCTCTCCCATCAGTACACAGAACACCCATTCCCTGGACAGAACGTATTCACACTGCAGCCTTAAACAGCAGCTTGCAAAAGTATTCATACAACTTAGATTTCTTTTCCCATTTTGTCACCATACAGCTACAAACTTCAATGTATTTTATTGGGATTTTATGTGACGGACCAACATAAAGTAGTGCAGAACTGTGAAGTGGAAGACAAATAAAATTGGGTCGCAACAGTTATTTTAAACAAAAATATGAACGGTGTTTTGTATTTGTTTTCAGCCTTCTTTTTTCTGATCCCCCAAAACGAAAACTAGTGCAACCAATTGACTTTGTTATTTTATGCATATATCCAGCTGTTCTGTTTCTGTTCTCAAATGTTCTTTAGAGAACATTTGAGAACAGCCAGAACCACAATGACGAAGTAGCACAGCAGACAGGTTAGGGAGGAGGTTGTGGTGATTTTTAATGCCTAGTTGTGTTATTATCCAATCCAATCCACCTTTATTTATAAAGCACTTTAAAAACAACACAATTGACCAAAGTACTGTACAAAAACAGCCAAAAATAACACAAGAATCAACAAACAATTAAATTAACAATACTGTTAAATGAATAAATAGATAAGTTAAAATTATAAACAGTTTTAAATGTCTCACAGAGCTTTGTTCAATCCATCATCTGAAACAGAAAGAGCATAGCCCAGCGGCTAACCTACAAAGACATATCTGTTTATCTGAATGGGGCAAAGAGAGCATTAATTGGAGAAGCAACCAAGAGGGAACTCGGGTAACTGAAAGGAGCTGCTGATATCCACAGGTCACACGCCATGCACTCAATTAATCCAGTCGTTTTGAAAGTGTGAAAAAAAGCAGTCCTACTTAAAGCGGAACTCACCCCCAAATCAACCCTTTTTTGCTGTGAAACTGTATAAACAAATGTCTAATAGGGCTGACTACATGTCTGGGGTCTCATTTATAAAGCTTGCTTACGCACAAAACGGGGTCTGAAAACTACGTAAGCAACTTTCTACGCAAAGTTTGGGATTTATAGAAAAAAACGTGACGGAGAAATGTGCGCAACTTTAAGCACACTAAGGATCTTGCTTACGCACTTTGTGGACACAGAGGACACTGAGAGCAGGAGAGATGGCAAAAATGAAAATGAAAGCCACAATTTCAAACTTGTAGAGCTTTGCGCACACAGACACACAACCAGCAGTCACCCCCCCATCCCATCTCTGAAGTGAGAATAAAAATGAGAATCTGAATGAAAATATGTTGCACATAGGAATTATATCACAGTATGTTCATATGTATTTATCTATTCAGATTATATAGAAATTGCACTTATTGGTGAATTAATTGTGTGAAGTACGAATACAGCAGCGTCCCCTGCATAATGATGCACAATGGATGATGGCGCTCATTGTAGATCACGCCACTGGAAGCATCTGGATGGGGGACCGATGTAGATTCCTTAAAGCAGAACTGGACCCGGTGTTAGATCTACTGGAACCGTGCACCCCATCCCCCACTCTTCTTATTTATATCAGGAACGCTGCTGCATCAACGCTGCGTCACTTGCAGCTCTTCCTTTTGTTTGTGACCCCAAATCAATACTTTGCAAGGATGATACTTTTTAAAAGTAGACTTAAAATGCACCTTTTCTGTAAGTCTTTAAATATCTAGTTTTATTTGGTTTAATAAATTCCAATCTCAGTGTTGCTACAAGAAGTAATCATATAGGCTTAATTGAAACTTTATTGTTCTTTTCTTTTTATTGCTTGTACTGCTTTTATTATTGAATTTTTAAATATTTTTTACTCTCTTCTTGTCACACATTTTCTTTTTGCAACTGTATTTTTGTCTTTTAATGTGAAGCACTTTGGCTGCCTTTGGCTGAGTAAAGCGCTGATTGAGTGATTGATTGAAATAAAACAGTTTACTGTGCCTCTACAAGCCTGCAGCTGTCTCTGTGGAATTACTTTCTCCGCCTCTCGTTTGCCATGGTTACCCGTGAACCGCCCCATATTAGCTGGCTTAAGTCGATGCAAAATATTCACTTTGCATGGACCGTTTATGGGAGAAAGTGGGTGTGTAGGAGGCGGGATATGATCAAAAAACACCTGCACACATTTCTAGGGAGAGTGGGATTTATAAAACGGAAAGTGTGTGCAGCTGTGCGTACTCCAAGTTTGATAAATCGGTAACTTACCTGGCGTAAGTAAAAAAAAGTTGCTGAGCTTAAGTACGGTTTTAGTAATGATTCTACGCAAAGTTTTATAAATGAGACCCCTGATCATTATTTTGGCATTTTAGTGCATCTTGGTAAAAATATAAATTTTCTGCCTGAAACTGTCAATGTGGCATCCTCTTCAGGTTGAAACTCTATACTTCACTTCAATTTGAACCGAGCATTGCTATTTGCTCTGTGGTGAGGGCTGACTGGCTGACATAAGCCACCCTGTCACTGTGGAGTATAAAAGAAGCAGAGTCTCCACCCCCACCTCCTCCACAGAATCTCCTCCCCTTTCCTATCTTTCTGAAGGTAGTGGAGAGAAATCCCCCTCCTCAAAAGATCGCTCTGAGGCAAAGGATCTCACTTTGCTCTCCATCTTTCTCACTGTCTGTGTCTGTGCCACTGCAGCAGCGCTGCTGTCAACATGTCAGTCACAGCTCAGACCACACCAAGCCCTCTCCCCCCACGCGTTCGCTGGTCTGCCAGGCAACACCTCTTTTTGGCACATTTTTCAAACAGGAAATGTGGGCAGAATACGACTCTGGTAGGGGAGTTGCTCACTGAGAAAATCTGATTGTGCTAGTTGTTCAACTCAAAAAAATGAGAAGACAGTAATTTTCATCATTGTTACACTTAAACTGTAAGAGGGAGAATGTAAAAAAATCAAAGAAATCAAATGGTATGATTGTTTAAAAGAATTTATTTGTATAACGGTGCAGAAAATAAGAATTTAACTTCTACAAACAAGCAAAAAATTCTGGCCCTCACAGACCTGTTACTGCTTCTTTAAGAAACCTTTCTATCCTCCACTAGTTACCTGTATTAATGGCGCCTGCTTGAACTCATTATCTGTATAAAAGACGCCTGTCTACACCTTCAAACTGTCAGACTCCAACCTCCACCATGGCTGAGAACAGAGAGCTGTCCAAAGACACCAGGGACAAGATTGTACACCTGCACAAGACTGGGATGAGCCAATCTACAATAGGCAAGCAGCTTGGTGAGAAGAGATCAACTGTTGGAGCAATTATTAGAAAATGGAACAAAAACAAGATCACTGACAATCTCCCTTGACCTGGGGCTCCATGCAAGATCTCACCTGGTGGGGAACACTTGATCTTGAGATGATCCAGAGGAGGATTGGGAGAATGTCATGTGGTCAGATGTGACCAAACTAGAACTCTCTGGTATAAATGACACTCGCCGTGTTTGGAGGGGGATGAATGCTGAGTTGCATCCCAAGAACACCATTCCCACTGTGAAGAATGGGGGGTGAAAACATTATGCTTTGTGGCTGCTTTTCTGCAAAGGGGACAGGACGACTGATCCACAATAAGGAAAGGATGAATAGGGCCATGTATCGTGAGATTTTGTACAAAAAACTCCTTCCATCAGTGAGAGCATTGAAGATGAAACGTGGCTGGATCTTCCAGCATGACAATGACCCCAAACACATCGCCCGGGCAACCAATGAGTGGCTATGTAAAAAGCATTTAAAGGTTCTGGAGTTGCCTAGCCAGTCTCCAGACCTCAATCCAATAGAGAATCGGAGGAGGGAGTTAAAACTCAGTGTTGCCAAGCGACAGCTCCAAAACATTTCAGCAATGCAGAGAATATCTGCATGGAAGAATGGGCCAAAATAGCAGCTACAGTGTGTGAAAATCTGGTGACGACCTACAGGAAATAATTGTCCTCTGTCATTGCCAACCAAAGTTACATCATAAAGTATTGAGGTAACTTTTGTTTTTTGACCAAATACTTATTTTCCGCACCATTATACAAATTCTTTAAAAATCATACAATGTAATTTCCTGGATTTTTTTTTACATTCTACATTGCAGTTGAAGTGTACCTATGATGAAAATTATAGACCTCTACATCTTTTAAGAGGGACAACTTGCACAATCTGTGGCTGCCAAATACTTTTTTGCCCCACTGTATATACTTGAATGGCCTAGTCAGGAGGAATGTCTGTCTGTACAGCAAGAGAGGAAACATGCAGAGGAAGCAAAACAGTGACCTCCAGCTGCTCCAAGCGCAACATGCCGTGAAATAAGCTCCTACACAATCCAACAGGCTCACGGAAGCAATGGGAGCCACCAGTATCCACCATCCACACCTTCACTTCCGATATCAACCACAGCATCTCGGATTCAAACCCCCATAATGATGCTTTAGCAAAATGTGCACGGCATGCATGCACATCTGTTTGCACTGCCTACACAAACAAGCTTATTTTAACTGATCCACTGCACAACTCTCACCTGACAATTTCTAAATCCTTGCAAACTCACACCCTTCACATCCTCTTAATTTTAAATGTAAAGAGGGGAGGCGAGTCCGTTCCCATCCTGGATTGTTCTCCATATGAGCTACATTCCTCAGCATTCCACAGCGAGGTGAACACCAGGGTTGAGAAGAAGCATGTCTGTGGATGTCTCGCTGTCAGGCCGCTGTGGATCATCTGTCTTTAATCAAAGAGACCGCCACTGTTAGTGCTCCACGCTCCTCACACTGCAGCGGGATTCACATCATTTTTCTCTTTCCAAAAACCCTTCGTGGGGGTGGGTGTAGTGGTGGGGGGGTTGAAGAAAAACACTGGCTGGTGCTTAGATTTGACAGTATTGATCTGGCTGAAGAAAGCTGCCCACAGGCTGGAGGAAAGGCTTGTTGGTAAGTGAGTTAAAGGTTTATGCCTTACACCAGTACACTTACATCTTACTTACATCTTACGCTGATCTGATGGGCCAAGACAAGACGTCTCCTGAGTGACCGACAACGTGAACAGACATGGTCCCTGTAAAAAAATGAAAGACAAAAAAAGAAAAGGGGGATTGAAAACGTACCCACAGACACAGGGATTACACAGGCATTTAACAAGCTCTTTGTGCAGGTCAAAGTTGACAGAAGGCACCCGAGGAAAACAAGCAGGGTGAGGTGCTGGTGAGGCAATGAAGGAGAGAGCTGGGGAATGCAGGGGTTCAGGGGGGAGCGGAGACAAATACTGTAAATCTTAACCAGACGTGATGGAAACGTTTCACATATACTTCCCTAAAAGCACAGCATCAAAACTTCCGTCATGGGTTTTACTATAAACTCCTGGTTGTATACAAAGTTTTCATTTCAGAGGTGAGGGAGATTTTTTTCTGAAGAGGGATCAGGTAAAATGCCTCGCAAAGTAATATGTTTAATCCCACAGAAGTAGCTTTAAACCGGCCGCAGCTAAGACAATGACAAGAATCCAGTTTAATGTTCCTGAACTGTGTCATAGACTGTCAAGAGGGCAGGAGATCCCTGTCCAAGGACTGGGACCACCCAGGATCCACAGAGATAACTCATGTTTAATGTTGCACAGCAGATTTATGTAGCAGACAGTGGAAAATGACCAATTTAGAGATGTTTACTAATTTTTCAGCTGTTTTAACTCTGTGCAATGAGGACTTTGTAATTCTCTTGGTTTTATTACTTTTCAAATCAAAGGATTTGTTGAAAAGCCCTTTAACAGATATTTCAGTCCCTTTAATTGGTTTTCAATATAACTAAAAGGCTCAAAACCTGTTCTGTTAATCAAGTAATTAAATGATCTGCTCAATCAAGTCAATTCCGTGTATTTATATAGCACCAATTCATAATATATGTCATCTCAAGACACTTTGCAAGAAAAGTCATTTCAATTCAATTGTACAGACATGGGATAAATTTCCACAGCTATGCTGATGATACACAACTATATTTATCCATAAATCCTGATGAACCCAGTCAGTTAGGTAGATTACAGGCATGTCTGGAAGACATAAAAACATGGATGAATCTAAACTTTTTGCTCCTAAATTCTGACAAGACAGAAGTTGCTGTCTTTGGACCAGAAGTTCTAAAACAGAAACTGATTAGTCAATCACTTCATCTGGATGGCATTAAATTGGCCCCCAGTAATCACGTAAAGATCCTTGGCATTATTTTTGACCAAGACTTGACATTTAAATCCCATATTAAACAGGTTTCTGGGATTTATTTCTTTCACCTCGGGAATATTGCTAAAATTAGAAACATCCTGTCCAGGAGTGATGCTGAGAAACTAGTCCATGCATTTGTTACCTCAAGGCTGGACTACTGTAATTCTTTACTATCAGGAAGTCCACAAAATGCAATTAAAAGCCTTCAGTTGATCCAAAATGTGGCAGCAAGAGTTCTGATGAATATTAAAAAGAGAAATCACATTTCTCCTGTTTTTGCTTCCCTTCATTGGCTCCCTGTTAAATCCAGAATAGAATTTAAGATCCTTCTTCTTACATACAAAGCCCTTAATAATCAAGCTCCATCATACATCAGATATCTAATTGTTCGATATGTTCCTAACAGAGCACTTTGCTCTCAGACTGCAGGTTTACTTGTAGTTCCTAGGATTTCTAAAAGTAGAATGGGAGGCAGATCTTTTAGTTATCAGGCTCCTCTCCTGTGGAACCAGCTCCCAGCTTTAGTCCGTGAGGCAGACACTCTGTTTACTTTTAAGGCCAGGCTTAAAACTTTCCTTTTTGATAAAGCTTATAGTTAGAGTGGCTAAGGTCATCCTGAGCTATCTCTGTAGTTATGCTGCTATAGGCTTAGACTGCTGGAGGACAGACTTACCAATTTTCTTCACTCTGCTACTTCCTTTTCTCCTACTACTCTCCAGTTGTATTACAGTACATTCTGTTATTTCGAGTGTTAACTTTGTTTTCTCTCAGTGTTTTTCTCTCCATAGAAGATATACCTGGTCTGGTATCCTGCTTGGCTGCAATGTCCTGTTGGACGGGAGGCATCGACTGGGATGATCCTCCCAGTAACTGAACATCCACCGTGTCCTGTTATCAACTTTTTACTTTCTGTAACATAGAAAGTTCTTCTCAAACCCCCAGACGGTCATGGCAGATGGCCGCTCCTACTGAGCCTGGTTCTGTTGGAGGTTTCTTCCTGTTAAAGGGGCGTTTTTCCTCTCCACCATCGCTACATACTTGGTCAGTATGAGGGATTGCTGAAGGACTACTGTGGTTGGAAAGTCTGCATCAACGGGGCCCAACCTCACGCCAATGACTGACGCAATCTGCTGGGATCGCTGAATAGGAAACTCTTTAACTGATTGGAATGTTTGTATAAATGTATTGAAATGACTTCTTGTTAAGTGCCTTGAGATGACATCTGTTATGAATTGGCGCTATATAAATAAAACTAAATTGAATTCAATTGAATTCCAATCAGTTTAAAAGTTTTCTATTTAAGGACTCCCAGCAGATTGCATTGAGTCATTGACTTGCAGCATTCACTCCACCTGGACCAACATATAGCAACAGTAGAGTCACCTGCGTTGTGTCATTGACACATAGCAATCCCTCATACTGAGCAAGTATGTATTGACAGTAGAGAGGAAAAACTCCCCTTTAACAGGAAGAAACCTCCAGCAGAACATGGCTCAGTACAAGTGGCCGTCTGCCACGACAGTCTGAGGGTTCAAGAAGACAGAGTAGAAACATAAAAAAACAACAAAAAAAAACGGATGCTAGAGTACTTTCTATGTTAAAGAAAGCAAAAAGTGTCTTAAAGTTGTCTGGGAGTCTGCAGATGCCTTCTTCATTGAGGAACCCTGGCCCTCAATGATTAGAGCTGCCCACCCTTGTTTGTCTTACAACAAACAAATACTGATCATTTAAAGGAAAAAACTCTGCATGCATGAATGAAGGCATAGTTTAAACCTTCTTGTTAAAGCTGACTCTAAAATAATTCCCAATAGATGTATTTCCCATAATAACAGCTCAAGAATAATGAAATTCTTCCTGCCTTGTGTTACCTGCTGGGTCAGTCCAAGTGAAGCAGAAATTACTGGACCAACAGCTCCCTCTTGTGTTCATGTCTGCTCATTGTAATGTGGGGAACACATTTGTCGAATCACCAAGAGGCAGCAGGCTGCTCCCAGAACAGAGGAGGTGAACACTAAACGGTTCCTTCTCTGCAGGAACACACAGTGCCAAGAAAGTTAAGGATCAAAGCGGAACATCTATGGTGTGATTAGTAAAACTGGCCCACGATGGCAGTGTTTCACATGTTACTGTGGGGACTGCCTGTGCACATTAAAACAGATGAGTTCCAGTATCTTAGAAATGAAGAGCGGATAACAAACTATCATGTTTATGATATGTTACAGGAAGAGAATTGGCTGCAGAGATGTATAATATAATAATTCATTTGAAATATTTACTCAGCACTCATATTGGAAACTTGTTGGTTCCTATGGGCGTTTTGGTAGTTTTGTTTTGCATGGATTATGACCTTTGTGTGGTGCATTCCTGTGGAGATTGTGTCTGAGAAAAAAATAACTGTGTTAAAAAAGCTGCTGCTCTCTGTCTTTGTCAGAGCTGCAACTCTGACATTTTTGTAGAAGTTCAGGTGTGTGTCGGTGTAATGCTGGTCTTACTATTCCGAGACAAGAAACGGCTGGCCAGATATTCTGCTTGGCAATCATGAAAGGCGTCCTTTGTACATTCTCTCACATATAAAAATCCCAGAAAACATGCATAACCATAGATGTTTCCATGCACTTATAGGAGGGAATGGCCTGAATTTAGATATTTAATTGATTCAGATGAACTGTTCTTTTCCAGGGTGCAATGATAAGGTGACCTCCAACACTGCTGAAGGATTTGGGCACCTGCCCCTTTCCTCCATGATTTTCCAAGTGCCCTTTTTTTATTTTTATATTATTTTTTTTAAGTGTACTTGCATGTGGGTGCTTCCTGTGCCTCTCAACAATAACATTTACCTATTAATGACAATTTAGATAAGTGAAATAATCTGGCTGCCATCAGTCACATGATGGCCATTAACCAATGCTCATCCTTGACATTCCTTTGCATCTGATTTGCTTTGTGAATGAGTTTGTGGTAAGACCGGTGTACACTGTACTACACAGGAATACTAGATTACTATATACACCTGTTAAGTTGTCCTGTGGCAACTGGCAAAGTGAAATGAGCATGATGTGTGTGCACCGTGCAACTGCACCACATTACCTTACCTGTCCTCTTACTAACAAGCATTGCTGACATTTGTTCCGAGCCCTTGGTAGAGGGGAGACACAGAACTGGGCCGCAGGTCAGTTTTCCAACACGATAATGAACCCAAACACACCTCCACTGCCTCACTAAAGAATCTGAAGGTAAAGGTGCCAAACTGGCCAAGAGTGTGTCCAGACAAAACCATATTGCACATCTCTGGGGCATTTAGGAACTGAAGGTGGGGGGGCACAAGGTCGCTAACATCCACCAGCTCCGCGATGTCATCATGGAGGAGTGGAAGAGGATTCCAGTGGCAACCTGTGAAGCTCTAGTGGACTCCATGCCAAGGATAGTTAATTCAATTTTCAATTCAAATTCAAAAATACTTTATTTATCCCAAAGGGAAAATAAGTGTTGTAGCTCATACAATTCTTTAAAGAGTCGTTGTAGATGATGTTGGCTGTGGGCAAGAAGTGTTTCCTGTACTGGTCTGTGTTGCAGCGAATCTGAAGAAGCCTCTGACTGAAGAAACTTCCTTGTTGTAGGATAGTCTCATGAAGAGGATGCTCTGGGTTGTCCTTATTTTTTTGATTTTATGAAGAATCATTTGGATCATCATCTTCTGAGGTTACACAGTAGTGCCAAGAACAAAACCAGCCTTCTTTATCAGGTTGTTTAGCCTTTTTAAGTCCCTGGCTCTGATACCCCAACAGATGATGACTAAAGAGATTACACTCTCCACAACAGACTTGTAGAAAATATGTTGCATCTTGCTGCATACCTTGAAGGACCTAAATTTCCCCAAGAAGTACATTCTGCTGTATCCCTTCATGAAGACAGCTTTGCTGTTCAGTTTACAGTCCAGTCTGTTGTCCAGGTGAACTCAGAGATATTTATACTCCTCAACCACCTCCACTTCTTATCGCATGATGGAGACAGTGTTTGACTTATCCCTGTTTCTTCTGAAATCTACAATCATCTCCTTTGTTGTGTTCACATTCAAAGTAAGACGATTGTTTCCACACCATGTCACAAAGCGTTCCACCAGCTCTCTGTATTCAGGTTTTTGTCCATCTCTGATACACCCGACAATTGCAGAGTCATCTGAGTATTTCTGCAGATGACAGGTCTCGGATTTGTACTGGAAGTCTGAGGTGTACAGAGCGAAAAGGAATGGTGAGAGTACAGTACCCTGTGGTGCTCCTGTGCTGCTGACCACCTGGTTTGACACACAATGCTTCAGTATCACAAACTGTGGTCTGTTGGTCAGGTAGTCACTGATCCAGGCGATTGTTGAGGGGTCCACATGTGTCTTCAGGAGTTTCTGATTAGGCTGAATTGTGTTAAATGTTTGGGAGAAATCAAAGAACATGATCCTCACAGTGCTGGCTGCTTTGTTATTAGGGAAGCATCTCATTGTTCTGGTGGGGATGATGTTGTCCACACAGAAGTTTATATAGTCAGTCACACACTCAGTCATGGCATTAATGTCCTCTCCATGTGCTTGGCAAAGAGTCATCCAGTCTATGGTTGCAAAACAACGCTGCAGGGCTTCTTCAGCTTCCTGTGACCATTTTGCCAGTTTTTCTTTGTAACAGGTTGCCTATGAACAAATGGTTAATATTCTGAACAGATAAAAAGAAGACTGTGATGTGATTGTCCCAGAGGAGGTCTTGGTTTGGACATGTATGCATCCTTTACATTTGCATAAAACAAATCCAAGGTCCTGTTTTCTCTTGTAGAGCAGTTGACAAACTGTTGAAATGTTGAAAGTGTAGTAGAGAGCGAGGCATGATTAAGATCACCAGATATTTCAACAAATGCATTCAGGTGCTTTGTCTGTAGCTTAGCAACAACAGAACTGATGCCATCACATGTATTGTTGGCAACAGCTGAAGGTGGTATGTAAACAACTGCCAAAATTTCACTGGTGAACTGTGTTGGTAAATAATTAGTAGCGGTTTGAGTCTGGAGGGAATTTAGAATTCCCCAAAAGAATTAATTAGTAGTGGTTTGAGTCAGGGTGGCTTCAGTTGAGGTATTATTTCAGCTTTTGCAATGTCAATCAGCTGCTCCTGTCAGAGCCACTAAGGCTCTGCCCCTGATTGTTTATGTCCTGCACCTGTGTGTCCCTGATTGCCCTCACCTGATCATCATTCTCCTCCTTGTCCTCTGTTATTTAAGATCCGGCGAGAGCTACCTGCCTCATCGGATCATTAATGCCGATGTCTCTCTGGTGTTTTGGCCTGCTGTCATCCAGTCCTGCTCGTCCGATGTCCTGTCTCTCCGTTTCTGCTGTCACTATCATCGTCATCATCACTTCAACCAGCAGCACTTTAATAAACAGCCTTGCACTCACCAGCAAGGCCAGGCAAGGCAAGGCAATTTTATTTGTATAGCACACTTTCAACAGCAGGGCAATTCAAGGTGCTTTACATGATTTGGTGATTTAAAAAACAAAAATAACAATGGAAAAGAAACACACATTACACATGTACGGAAGAGGATTAGGGCCACTGAAGAAAAAAAAATAGAATTCTGAGAAAAATGTCAGAATTCTGACTTTAATCTCAGAATTCTGACTTTTTTCAGAAACCTAAAACAAACAAAACATTTTACAAAGGATTTTTTTTAATTTCCCAAAAAAAGTCAGAATTCTGACTTTATTCTCAGAATTCTGACTTTAATCTCAGAATTCTGACTTTATTCTCAGAATTCTGACTTTATTCTCAGAATTCTGACTTTAACCCTCTGATGCATGAATTATGAAAGCCTTGGTCAAGATTTTTTTCTGAAGTGTTTTTATTCTTCTCAGGACATGAAAAAAAAGTTAAACTTTGTTTTTCCAAAAATATTATTTTTTCACAAAGATACAGACATGTCCAATCCAGTGGACTACATGCGCCTGAGCACTCAACATGAAATATTGTGAACTTACTGTAAAAATTTATTAACTTGTGTTCCATTGCAAATATGCAAACACTTGTTTGTTTTTATGCTTTGAAAAACATTTCAACATTTTTTTGGAAATTTCAACACAGTATATGCGCAATGATTAGGCCTAAGTAAGAAAACCAGTGACACTCATACAGTAGCTGTGAATCTTAAACCTGAATGTGTCAAACCATCTCCAACAGGAGAAACATTACTGAGTCTACACAGTTCTATAATGATAAGGGACAGTATTACCTAGCCCATATATTGTCATGTTGGAAGAAAACACGAACTGACATTTCAATCTCTGCTTCTCCAAACAGTTCTACGGTATGTTCATCACACCTAAGCTGTATGAAAGTTTACAAAGCATCCAGGGCACAGTGGCACACAGCAGTGCATGCAGATGTATTTTGTCTTCCGTGTGCATGCAGCATCATGGTATCTGTTTGCATTTTTCACCTTGGTGAGTTGAGGCCAGTGATATCCTGTGCCAAACCTCACCTCACGGGCTACTCTGGCGACTGCTCTCTGCTTCACGGGTTGTGAGGTCTCACTGGATCTTCCTCTTTTGCTTTGCTGGAGGGTGCCACTATTTATCAGTGAACGGGCCACAGAAGCTTTGAAGAGGAGGAGTCTCATATTTTCCAAACCAGACATCAGGTAGAGGCGCCAGGCGTTTACAATGGTCACATCCAAAAAATGAAAAAACACTTGGATGTACCACCTCTTGTTTCGACGTCTGTGGGGGTACATTGCGAGACATTGGTCAACAAGATCAACCCCACCCATGTGTTGATTGTAAAGGGCCACAGAGAAGGGTTTTTGGACCATCATCATCGTTTTTTTCTTCTTCACCCATCTGTTGGCAACATCTTGAGGGGACTGGCCAGCGCAGGGCGAGACCATGTGGATGGCTGAACTGTCGAGCCAACGTGTGACAGTGATGTTTGCATCATTGCTGACAACAGAGCAAGCTCCTCTGCCCATTTCTTTCAGTTCTTTTTCACTCTTCAGTTTCTGATTTGCTCCCTTCAGCCTGTTTGCTCTGCATGTACCTGTGCCATAGATGCCTTGGTCTTTCAAGGCCTCTATGAGTGGAATGCTGCAGAAGAAGTTATCAAAAAACACCTTGGGATTTTTGTGTTTTATGTCATCACAAAGACAGATCACCACATCTCCAGCCATTCCCAATGCACTGATGCAACCACTACTTGCAGAGCCTTGGTACACTTCAAATCTATTCGTATAGCCTTAGGTTCCTGCCCTCACCCACACTTTCACTCCCCAGGGTTTTTTTTTTTTTTTTGGTATGTATTGTTTGATGGACAGTAGAACTTTGAAAGGAATGATCTGCTCATCAACTGACTGAAATTCCTCTGGGTCTGCTGCTGCCTTGAATGTCTCCTGAAGTGCAGTTAGGAATGGTCTTATTTTGAAGAGCCTATCCATGTTTGCTGGCTGGTAAGTCAAGTTATCGACAAAGTGTAGGTATCTCAGGATTTGCTCATATCTGTTTACAGACATGGCATTTGCAATTATTCCAAGACGTAGGCCATCCTCACTAGACCAGTACATTCGTGCCCTAGGATACCGAATGTACCCCATGATCAGGTTGATCCCTAAAAATATCTGCATTTCTTCTCCTGTCACTGCCAGATTTTCTTTCCCTTTCTGGAGAGCATACAAGTTGGTGTTGTATGCTATATCATCAATGAGATCTGCTGGAAACAGATGTCTGAAGAAATCTATGGGATCTTTTCCCTCCACATTCAATTTCCACTCTCCTAGAAAAGGAGGCAAGTCTCCATCAAAGTCATTGTCTTGGACTTTCCAGATATTTTTGCGGGCATGAGAATGGTCAGGTGCCATGTGCCCATCTTCCACAGCTCCCTGATCATGCTGACCTTCCTCTGCATCCTGACCCTCATCATCCTCACTTTCTGCATCCTGACTGTCTGCATCTCCATCATCCTCAGCTTCCATGTCTCTGTTCTTCTCTGGCAGCCACTCTTCATCTCCGTTGTCACTACACTCATCATCACTGGAGCTGGATGGAATTTCCTGGACTTTTCTGTAGGCTGCCTTATTCTTTACTGCATTTGAAGTCTACAAAATATGATAAAATAATTAATATAGTAACTCAAACTACAGCTAATCTGCATAGAAATGTATATTTAAATGAAAAGATTGTAGATATAATAATTATACAGTGACTTATAATCAAAACAGTCACAAGAAACAGTAAAGCAATGTATGTCTTGTGTTAAAAAAAATATACTTGGTAATGCATGATGTCCACTTGATTGGACACATGGTTAATCGTACTTTTCAACATATTGGACATACAAATTTCATATTCCAAACAGATAGTATCCTTCCCTAGATGTGACTGTAAATCATCATATTTTTTTTTACCAGTGGGGCTCTTCCAGAATAGAAGGATTGACAGGATATGCCAGCAGTGGTCGGCAGGGGTAGCCGTTCGTCGGCCATCTTGGATTCAAATGAAATTTACTTGCAGTTACACCAACTGAACACTGAATTGACCTCAATAGAGTATGGCAGCAGAGAGCATTCTAGAGACTGATATGCAGTTAAACCATAGAAACCAATGCATTAAAGAGAAAGGGACGTTTTAGTAGCTGTCCACTGCAGTGACCACTATGCATCAGAGAACATGTAAGAATGCAACACAGTAGTTTTATTAGTTACCACAAACAAGTCAGAACACTCACATTTAAAGACTTTCTATCAGTAACTGGGGAATGATATTTTAACTGTTTCCATAGAATTCTGCAACAGGATATGATGTAAAATTCTGTAACGATGAAGAATGCAAAAACAATTTGCATGAATAAAAAAAAAAAAAACCACTTAAAACCAATAAACAAGTGTTGATCAAAAGCAAACATTAAATTCCCATTATGTCAACTATCAGTTTTACTATGACCTTTTTTGTGATAGTTATTCAGGAAGAATTGAGACAACTGTTCAGGGCTCTTATTTATCTGCCAATATATTCAAGTTACTACGTGGATGCCGGATTTGCTACATTTTTAGACAATTCGGTGGTAATTTGGAACAACTTTTCAAATGGATGCTGCACAATTTTGGAAATTAGAATCATATTCATTAACATTTATTTTGTGTAGCTAGATAAGTAAATTCTATAGAATGTATTCCTCAACATCCTCTACAACTGTTCAATATGACTTCATAAGCAACATAATATTTGTAGAAGGTTGTTATGGTTGTGGTAATCTAGACAATGTCCATTACCCAGACATTGCTTTCAAGAACAGCGTTGAATTCTGAACGGAAATCTGGGAAGTTTTCGTAACTTTCAGCAATGTGCAGAATCTTCCCACATGTGTGCCCTATTGGTCTTCTAGTGAACTCTGTCATTTGTTTAAATTCCACATTGATACTGTCTGTCACAATGAGATCAGATCCTATGCAGAACCTCAAAAACTTCTGAAGTTTGATTTCATCCAGCTCTCTGACGAATCTTTTCAGATGATTCCCCACTTCCTTTTGTTTTGGAGTTATATCCTCACCAAACTTAAGCAGTTGGCAGACCTTCTTTGTGGATGGTTGCAAGTCAGACAGCAACTTTGTGAGATGATCTGGAGTGATGGAGAGATGATGCATGGTGATTTCCCTCCAGGAGTTAATAACAAACATCGGTTTTTGGACAACCTCTTTGTGTGCGATTTCATCCAGGATCGTTGTAAGAGTCTCAGCTGTGATTCTCTTTCTACAGCCGTAGCCATCAAGAATTTCCTGAAGATCATCATGATCAACTTGTGAGAAATCACTCATTGCTTGTTTCAAAACCTCACGTTCCTGGTTGCTCACAAACTGCAGGAAATGTGCTTTAACATCACTGTAAATGCAATTAAAAAGCACCTGCTCAAGGAAGGGTAGAGTCGGTTTGTTTGGCAAGTACTGAAAGTCGAGGTAACCTCTCACAAGGACTCTGCCAACTGCCTTCCACTTTTCTGCGGAAAAATCGTGGCGAATGAAAGGCACTTTGACTGTTGCACCAAGTGTGCATCTCTCATACAATTCCTGCCAGAAGCAGCTGAGAACATCTCTTAGTACCCCAGATCCACTGCCTGCTTCCTCCGTGTTGTCTGGAAGTATGCGTTTCACATTCAGTGCTTTGTACAAAATCTCTGCATCAGAGAAGGCAGTTATCATGTCTTGGAAAGTGTTCCCATGATGAATGGTTATTGTTATCACATCATCTGGGTGAGCTGGACTGGCGGGAATAACAAAACCCTCAAAGAGCAGCGTGTCCTCTGTGTCTTCTTCCAAGCTGTAAACCGCACCAAAGGTAATAATTCCAGAATCAATGGATGTTTCTGGAGAAAGTTGGGGCTGATCTGTGTCATTCATGACATCTCCTGTTTGTCGTTCTGCTACACCGGCTTCACTGGCACTGGTTGCTGAAACAAGGATCACATCAGATGCATCACTGGCATTTTCATCCATTTCTTTTTGCTTGGTTGCAATGTAAAATCACAACATTGTCATCTTCGCAGCCTCATACATGCTACCTATAGTCAGACAAGTATCATCTGTAAGGCAGTTCTGTTTAAAGTCCCACACCTCAAAATCAAAATCTAATACTGATACTTTTGTAGACGTTCCATCAGTGAAAAAAAGCTTCTTCCCTTCTTGAAGTATATCTTCTATTCCAGCATCAGTTGACAGTTTTATTTTTCTGGTGCCACCACCCTGCTTGGCCCTTACCTGTTTGGTCACCTTTCCATCATTGTGAATCCATCCTATTTCCATATTTCTTACTGACTTTAGCTTTTTTGAATGGGTTGTACTTGTGTCTCTGTTTGAGGTATCTTCTGTGGAACTGTCCTTTCTGAGTTTCATTTTCTCACGGAGTATATCTAAAAGCCCTTGCTTTCGTTTTGACACAGGTTTTTTACTCTTGCAGAAGTTGAAGAGGGCGATTCGGTCACCATAGGAGGGGATATAGTTTGCCAGGGTTGCATCATCCATCAGCAGTATGACACTGCTGTCGATCTGCAAAAAGACAAAACAAAGAAATTGATATTCAGTAAAGCACATATTTGTTCTTGAGACTCAAATTAAATTGTCTGGAATAAACTGTTCACTAAAAAGAGATGTATATACACAAATATATCAGTGTTACTACCAGAAAATGTCATATTTGAGGTGGTTTTTGGCATGCTGGTGGATAAGGAAAACATCCACTTCTCTGTGTCAGCAATATGAATAAATTGGAAATCTTTAATCTATCACAAAATTGGCTACATCTAAATTAATAGAGATGAATCCTCTACAATTAATCCAACAAAAATAAAATTGCACATGGCCGAGACATCTTTGAAAAAGCACAATACATGTAATCTATTCTGAATATTTTTGCCTAAATGTCGCATAAGTCTCACAGACGTGTGTTTTCTGCTTCGTTGTGTGCCTGCTGTGCTGTGCAGCAAGTGTTCTGTGTGCTACTGAGAAGACTGGCTGCATTGTTTACAGTTTGCCTTGTGTTCATCTATACAGATCTTTTCCAGCCGAGGATGGCCAGTATCTTGTGTGTGTCTACCTGATCAATCCTGAGCGCGCATCACTCGCGAGCCGCAAACAAACAATTTGCGGTCCCGTTTGATCCCGCCGTTGGAACAGTTTTGCTGAATGTAGGGTGATTTTTATGTTTATATATGCTACGTAGTTAGAATAAAGCAGTACGAAGTCTATGACGGACACACATGATAGACATTTATGAAAATACGGAACAAATAGCGTCCCTTATTAGTTCAAAACGGGGCGGCACATTTAATAGTCAAATACGGGACGAATACGTATTTTAAGGGACGGTTGGCAACCCTACTTACAATAAGGCTATGAATAATCAGTACTCGCGCACTCGATCATAAGGTCTTGGAAGTTCATTCATTCTCTTTATTTATTCAGGGAGGATGTGCAATAAAATACAACTCAATACACAATAACCTCACACTGGCAATTTTCAACGGAATTTCTCTCAGGCACTTTAAGCACAGACCGCTACGGTACCCTTATATCATGCACTGAAGGTTGGCTGATGTGCGTTATGTATGTGAATTGTATAAAGATAAACAGTGAAGACATAACAATGTGGTTGTAATATTGCAATCAGCCGATAAAAAGGGTCGGCGATCCGCTCATTGAGTTAACATTACATTCACTTATGTTTAGCTTATGATAGCATGCAAGCTAGCCTAATTCGAGACATGGCTTCACATTGTTTACTGTAATGTACAAAATCGAACCAGAAAAAAATCTGTTTTACCCACCTTTTGCTCCTCCAATGACAATATTTGGTCTTCTGAGACTCCTCTGTGTCGAAGAAAATCCTCAATATCTGACATGTTCCTCCCTTGCTCTCCCGCAGTTACACCAAATCAGTTCCTTGTTTGTAAAAGAACCTTTTTTTTCTTAGGTTTCTGAAAAAAAGTCAGAATTCTGAGATTAAAGTCAGAATTCTGAGAATAAAGTCAGAATTCTGAGATTAAAATCAGAATTCTGAGATTAAAGTCAGAAGTCTGAGAATAAAGTCAGAATTCTGAGAATAAAGTCAGAATTCTGAGAATAAAGTCAGAATTCTGAGATTAAAGTCAGAATTCTGAGAATAAAGTCGGAATTCTGAGAATAAAGTCGGAATTCTGAGATTAAAGTCGGAATTCTGAGAATAAAGTCGGAATTCTGAGAATAAAGTCGGAATTCTGAGAATAAAGTCGGAATTCTGAGATTAAAGTCGGAATTCTGAGAATAAAGTCAGAATTCTGAGAATAAAGTCCGAATTCTGAGAATAAAGTCCGAATTCTGAGAATAAAGTCAGAATTCTGAGATTAAAGTCAGAATTCTGACTTTTTTCTCAGAATTCTATTTTTTTTTCTTGAGTGGCCCTAATCCTCTTCCGTACTCATGATACACAATAATTCAATTCAAATCAGTTTATTTATATAGCGCCAATTCACAACAGATGTCATCTCAAGGCACTTAACAACATTTCAATACAATTATACAAACATTCCAATCAGTTAAAAAGTTTCCTATTTAAGGAATCCCAGCAGATTGCGTCAGTCATTGGCATGAGGTTTGGCAGACTTTCCAACCTCAGCAATCCTTCAGCAATCCCTCATACTGAGCAAGCATGTAGCGACGGTGGAGAGGAAAAACTCCCCTTTAACAGGACCAGGCTCAGTAGGAGCGCCATCTGCCACGACCGTCTGGAGGTTTGAGAAGACAGAGCAGAACACAGAAGGAACAGAAGATCCGATATAAGAGAACTTTCTATGTTACAGAAAGTAAAAAGTTGATAACAGGACACAGTGGATGTTCAGTTACTGAGAGGATCATCCCAGTCGATGCCCCCCGTCCAACAGGGCATTGCAGCCAAGCAGGATACCAGACCAGGTATATCTTCGATGGGGAGAAAAACACTGAGAGAAAACAAAGTTAACAGTCGAAATAACAGAATGTACTGTAATACAACTGGAGAGTTGTAGGAGAAAAGGAAGTAGCAGAGTGAAGAAAATTGGTAAGTCTGTCCTCCAGCAGTCTAAGCCTATAGCAGCATAACTACAGAGATAGCTCAGGATGACCTAAGCCACTCTAACTATAAGCTTTATCAAAAAGGAAAGTTTTAAGCCTGGCCGTAAAAGTAAACAGAGTGCTCTTTTAGGAACATATGGAACAATTAGATCTCTGATGTATGATGGAGCTTGATTATTAAGGGCTTTGTATGTAAGAAGAAGGATCTTAAATTCTATTCTGGATTTAACAGGGAGCCAATGAAGGGAAGCTAAAACAGGAGAAATGTGATCTCTCTTTTTAATATTCATCAGAACTCTTGCTGCCGCATTTTGGATCAACTGAAGGCTTTTAATGGCATTTTGTGGACTTCCTGATAGGAAAGAATTACAGTAGTCCAGCCTTGAGGTAACAAATGCATGGACTAGTTTCTCAGCATCACTCCTGGACAGGATGTTTCTAATTTTAGCAATGTTCCGGAGGTGAAAGAAAGAAATCCTAGAAACCTGTTTAATATGGGATTTGAATGTCAAGTCTTGGTCAAAAATAACGCCGAGGTTCTTTACGTTATTACTGGGGGCCAATTTAATGCCATCCAGATGAAGTGATTGACTAATCAGTTTCTGTTTAAGAACTTCTGGTCCAAAGACAGCAACTTCTGTCTTGTCAGAATTTAAAAGCAAAAAGTTTAGGGTCATCCATGCTTTTATGTCTTCCAGACATGCCTGTAATCTTACCTAACTGACTGGGTTCATCAGGATTTATGGATAAATATAGTTATGTATCATCGGCATAGCTGTGGAAATTTATCCCATGCTGTCTAATGATTCTACCAATTGGAAGCATATATATGGTGAAAAGAATTGGTCCAAGGACAGAACCCTGTGGAACTCCACAAGTAACCCTTGAGAGTGAAGATGATTTATCATTTAGATGAACAAACTGGAATCTATCAGACAAATATGATTTAAACCAGCCTAGTGCTGTTCCAATAACGCAAGAGAAAGATAAAAAAAAAAGCAAGAGAGCATGAACACATTTCATACATATGACATCAATCATTTACTCGAAGGCAATTCTAAACAGATGGTTTTTAGTCTTGATTTAAAGCAGTTCAGAGTTTCAGCAGCTCTACACTCGTCAGGAAGTCTGTTCCAGATAAGGGGAGCATAGAAACTGAAAGCTGCTTCTTCATGTTTAGTTCTGAGTCTAGGGATGTTTAGTAGGCTAGAGTTGGAGGACCTGAGTGGTCTTGGTGGTTGGTACCATGACAACAGGTCTTCAACATATTTTGGTGCTAAGCCATGTAATGATTTATAAACTAGTAAAAGTATTTTAAAGTCTATTCTCTGAGCTACAGGGAGCCAGTGTAAGGACTTTAGAACTGGGGTGATGTGCTCTACTTTCCTGGTTCTAGTTAGGACTCGAGCGGCAGCGTTCTGGATCAGCTGCAGCTGTCTGATTGACTTTTAAGGCAGACCTGTGAAGATGCTGTTGCAGTAATCAATCCGACTAAAGATAAACGCATGGAGGAGTTTTTCTAAGTCATGTTGCAACATCAGTCGTTTAATCCTAGAGATGTTCTTCAGGAGATAGAACGCTGACCTTGTTATTGCCTTTATGTGACCCTGGAGGTTCAGGTCTGAGTCTATTACTACACCTAGGTTTCGAGCCTGATCAGTAGTTTCTAGCTGTATTAATTGAAGCTGTGTGCTGACTCTTGATCGTTCCTCCTTGGGTCCAAAAATAATCACTCCAGTTTTGTTTCTAGTTAGCTGGAGAAAGTTATGGCACATCCATCCATTCATTTGGTCAATGCATTGATTTAGGGTTTGAATGGGTTCAGAGTCACCTGGTGACATTGTAATGTAGAGTGTCATCTGCGTAGTTATGGTAGCTAATGTTATTGGTTGCTATTATCTTGCCTAGTGGGAGCATGTAGATATTAAATAAGAGGGGCCCCAGGATGAAGCCCTGGGGCACCCCACATGTGATTTCTGTTCGTTCTGATGAAAAGTTTCCTATTGAAACATAGAAGTCCCTGTTCTTTAGGTAAGATTCGAACCAGCCAAGTAGTGTACCAGAGAGTCCGACCCAGCTCTCCAGTCGTTACAATAAAATATCATGATCAACAGTGTCAAATGCTGCACTGAGGTCCAACAGAACCAGCACTGTGGTTCTTCCACAGTCTGTATTTATGCGGATGTCATTGAATACTTTGACGAGGGCAGTCTCGGTGCTGTGGTGAGCACGGAAAACAGACTGAAAAACATCAAAACAGTTTGTCATTGTTATGAAGCTATTCAACTGCTGAAACAGCTTTTTCAATAATCTTACTGATGAATGGAAGATTAGAGATCGGCCTGTAGTTCTGCATCAACGTGTTATCCAGATTTTTCTTCTTTAGCAGTGGTTTAATAACTGCTGTTTTTAAAGCCTGAGGGAAGACACCTGATAGCAAGGAGGAGTTCACTATTTGAACAAGATCAGACCCAATAACAGGAAGAACTTTCTTTAGAAAAGCTGTGGGTAGGATATCAAGGTTGCAGGAGGAGGAGCTTAATTGGATAATGATTTTTTTCAAGGCTGTTCTGGTTTAATTCGTGGAATTTAGACATTTTCTCTACATTGTTGTTGATTGGGGATGGCACAGGTTGTGGGTTCGATATTGAGGTACAGATTGACCGTCTAATTGTTAGAATCTTTTCAGTGAAAAAGCTGGCAAATTCATTGCAGGCCCTGGTAGAGTTTAGTTCAGGGGCTACTGTCACTAAAGGATTAGTTAGTCTTTCCACTGTTGCAAATAGAGTCCGTGCATTATTAATGTTTCTGTTGATGATTTCAGAAAAGAACAATTCCCTAGCATATTTTATAGTTAGCTGATATCTATTCAGTCTCTCTTTGTAGATCTCACAGTGAACCTTGAGTCGAGTTTTCCGCCATTTTCTCTCGGCGCGTCAACACACTCTTTTTTCACTACGTACCAGTGGATTACTTGCCCACGGAGACTTCTTTCTACCTGAGACTACTTTCACTTTAGTTGGAGCAATGGAATCCATGATGTCTGTCTGAGATTTTCACGAGGAAATTATCTACCAACTTATTTACCGAGTTTGAGTTGGGAGATGAGGGGGATGTGGTGGAAGGATAAATACGTTTAAAGGTTTCTACTGAACTGTCCCCTAGAAAATGCTTTTTTATAGTGGTCTTACTGTGGCTGGATAATATAACAGAGATGGTACTTTCAAAGAAAATACAGAAATGGTCAGATAACGCAATATTAATTACAGAGATGTTGGAAATATTTAAACCTTTGCTGATAATTAAGTCCAGAGTGTGTCCTTTATTGTGTGTTGGTTGTTTGACATGCTGGATCAGTCCGAAGTTGTGGAGTATCATCTAATGTTTTTGCTTGTCTATCTTGGGGGTTGTCGGCATGGATGTTAAAATCCCCCACAATGATTAGTTGGTCATAGTCGATACATATTACAGAAAGAAGGTCATTGAAATCATTAAAGAAGTTAGAGTTAAGTTTTGGTGGTTTATATAAACTTAGAAATAAAGCTTTGTTAGGCTCATTTATCTGGGTGGCTAGGTATTCAAAAGAATCAAACGTGCCCAGAGTTACCTTTTTAAAGTTCATTGAGTTGTGAAAGATGGTGGCTACACCTCCACCTCGTCTGTGTTTTCTGCTCTCGCTTAAGAAATTATAATTTGGAGGAGTAGATTCTATTAATGCAGTTGTTTCGTTATTTTCATCTAGCCAAGTTTCTGATAAAAAAAAGGGCATTTAAATTATGCTCAGTGATGAAGTCATTGATAAGAAAAGACTTCCCAGTTAGAGATCTAATGTTTAATAAAGCTAACTTAAGTATTGTGATGATGGGCAGCTGAACTTTCTGACAGGTTATCAATTTGAGATTTTGTTTAATATGAGAGCGTGTGGTTAATGATTTATGTTTCCTGCTGCTGATAATCACTAAAATCTTAGACTCAGGGGGTGGGGGGGGGGGGGGGGGTGCCGGGCGAGTTCTGGGAGACGGTAAGGGTGGATTTATTGCCCGGTTCCCTCAAATATCTGTAATAATCAGTGGGGGGAAGCTCCCAGACTTATTGACACTAGTCCCAGGCCTTTAGTGTAGTCTAAGTTTAGGTGTTAATTGTGTCCCAAATTTGATTTGCTCGTTCAGTCTGTCTGTAAAGTTTCTAAATGGAGACTCATTTGATGTGGCTGAGTCACAGGAAGATGAAGACTTTATCTCTGATGGTTGTTTATCTGTTCGGTCCAGTGGTGTCATCATAACTTGCTGTTTTTGTTCTCTGATATCCATGGGCGCCTCAAGGTCAGCTTTTGGGAGCAAGTGTTTTGCTTTCTGATGTTGATAAGAAAAAATGTTTGCTGCTAACAGCCTTACTCCGGCCTTGTTAAGATAACGTTGGCCTGCTTTGAACAGATGATTAGCACTTCCAAATACTTTGAAATTATTAATAAATGTGAACGACTTCTCAGCTGATTGTTTCTTCAACCATTTATGGAGCATGCGGAGTCTGCTAAATCTTTCATCATTCCCTTCAGGGACTGGTCCGCTGATGAGGATGTTTATGTTAAGTCCATCAAGTCTCTGTAGGAGATCAGAAAAGTCTCTCTTCAGAATCTCTGATTGTCTCATCGCAATATCTGCTGATCCAGCGTGAATGATGAGCTTTTCCAAAGCAGGATGTTGGTCCAAGATTTTTGGGATTTTTTCTGATATTTCTCTCACTGTATTTTTGTAGCAGCTATAAACTCTGGTGTTCTTGCTACAAAAAGCCTAAATTCCATTAATTGATCCATCTTGTATGATAACAATCTTTGCTGGGGGGGCTCTTACTTTGTTATGTGTCCATTTGATGTGGCTGGGTTTCTCCTGGTGGCTTTGATTGGTCCCAGGGGCTGCGTCATCTTTCGGGGAACTCAAGGCTGCGAACCTGTTTTTCAGCGGGATTCCAGGTGGAGAAATATCTCTTGTTTTTGGCTGAAACCTCTTTTGTTTACTTTTAGCAGAAGCGGGAGGTCTGGGTTCAGAGCTTTCTCTGTGCCGGAGTTTCTTTTGGGTTTTTTTCTCGGAGAACAGGCTGGGGTTGATGATTCCATGCGTTTTAAAGCTGGCCAGTCTTTATTAGAGTGCGGAGGTTAGCAGCTCAGGCGCCTGTAGGAAGTCACTGACACGGTTAGACCGATGTAACACCGGGCTGTTTGTATTCAAAGGTAAAGTTGTGTCGTTTCCATAATCAGCATGGAGATCAAAATTAATTTCCAGACAACGTAGCTTCATTTCAATGCCCTCAAAAGTAATCCAAGAAGAGATCCGGTCCAATACAGTAACTCCAGGGGCTGGGTAGATAAAGTAACTAAGAAAAGGTAAAGAAAGAAAACAAGAAAAGCAAACAGAAAAGAAAATAAAGTGAACGGATCTGCAGAGAGACAGAGAGCAGCTGCTCCTCCTTCAGCAGACTGGCTGTCACACAGCGTCTGCGTTTGGGTCCATGCATCACATCGCATATCCTGACAGAATGAACCGACCTTAAAAATGGACCTAGCAGACAAGATTGCTTACCTCCTGGCCAAGCTTGTTAGGGATCGGCTTGAAGAGCTCCCCATCCTCCCATCTCCTCTGGTTCGCCTGGAGGAGATCGAGACGCTCCGCCAGCTACTTCCCTTGCTGAGACCGATTCTCGATCCCTGGGATTATGAGGATCTCCGGAACGAAATGGAAGGAGCTGATCGGGCCGCCAGGTAGCAGCCGACCTGCCTACTCAACTCCGAGGTCAGCCTCTGCCTTCTCGGCCATCCGGGCCGTCCGCTCGACCTCCAGGGGCGTACCCACAAGGACTCATTCCTGCTCGTCCGATGTCCTGCCTCTCCGTTCCTGCTGTCACCATCATCGTCATCATCACTTCAACCAGCATCTGCGTTTGGATCCATGCATCACACCGCATATCCTGACAGCTCCTGGCTGTAAACCACCTTGTTGCCATGGTTACTCATCATAAGTTATCAGGTTATCAAAAAGTGAAAAATTAACAGCAAAAATCCTTCCAGCTTCACTGCACCAAAAGCTAGGCAAGGCAAGGCAAGGCAAGGCATTTTTTTGTATAGTATACTTTCAACAACAAGGTGATTCAAGGGGATTCAAAATGCAATCTTTTCTCAAGAAAACAGGAAACAATGTCCGTAAAAACAAAACTCAATATGTAGCCAACAGAGGCACTCCAACATGCAGCCACCCAGAGCAGCGCAAGTCTAGAAAGTTAAGGCAGTGATGGAAAATAATGATGGCCACACAAAATATTCACATTTTGGGCACAACTTGGACACTTTTACTTTGAGTTGTACTCACTTTTGTTGCCAGTGGTTCAAACATTAATGGCTGTGTGTTGAGTTATTTTGAGGGAACAGCTAATTTACACTGTTATACAAGCTGGACACTGACTGCTTTACATTTTATCAAAGTGACATCAGTCTTCAGTGTGATTCTGTGAAAAGATATGATAACATATTTACAAAAATGTCACGAGTGTGCTCACTTTTGTCAGATGCCATACAATGTTAAAGGAGTGTATCACTAATAGAATAGAAGTAACCTTTATTGTCCCACAGTGGTAAAATTCAGGTGTACCAGCAGCAGTTAAAGGTAAACAGAGGCTTGCAGATTCAAACTGAGATAAGAAATATAACACAGAAAGAACAGAACATCTGATGTAAGAGTACTTTCTACGTTAAAGAAAGTAAAAAGTTGATAACAGGACACACAGAACATTTCCAGTCGATTCCCCCCGTCCAACTAGGCATCACAGCTAAGGTGGATACCAGACCAGGTGACACTTCTATGAAGATAAAAAATACTGAAAGAAAACATAAAGTTGATTATTGAAATACCAGCAGGTAATGCAATTGGAGAGTAGTAGAAGAGAAAAGTAGCAGAGTGAAGAAAAGTGGTCAGTCTGTTCCCCAACAGTCGAAGCCTATAGCAGTATAACTACAGAGATAGCTCAGGATGACCCAGCCCGTTAGGAGACATGAGAGAGGCGGGGAGAAACATCTGTCTGGACTGCTTTCCCCCCACACTGGTTTGAACTTTAAACACCAGAATTTCTTTCTTTGTATCTGATTATCTGTTCTTTTCTTGATAACTACACATGTAAAGAATTTAAAGGCAGCGGTTGGCATTACCTGAAAGAGAGTATAGCTTGCACCAGAGAGAGAAAATATACCTTTTTGTAGTTTCACACACCAAAGTGAAACATTCAGTGAAAATTATTACAAACTGTATTTTTAAATGTTGGAAATTGCAAATGTGTGTTGATATATACTGGATTTTTTAAAGTTTAATTCTAGGAGACAATAGTCTCGCTCTCTGTGAAAAATAGGAAACTACTAACACTTAAACATCACTATCCAACCAACATAATGACGATAATATATATATATATATATATATATATATATATATATATATATATATATATATATATATCACTGCAACTTTGGGAAAATGTCTTGACAATGTACATTAGTAGTTTAATAAACTATTGGCAAACACATGCATGCCATAATAAAAGCCAAATGTAGTTCAGCAAAAATATTTTCAGTGTTTGACTTTTTTCTTTGTATTTCTTCAGCTGTTTTGGCAGCAGAGGCCGATTTAGTCATATTGCAGCCAGAGGTGAAAGAAGGCAATACAGCCCTGCATCTCCTTTCTTTATTTTTGTTTTTTACTTTTTATTTAACTGAAGACTACATGTAGCACAGTGAATCAACATCAGTACCAAAACAAAATATTTTTTCAAGCCATTTCTTTGAAAAGCTTCACTTTAACAGTCGAGGTACAGTAAGCACACCAATACTGTTTGTATTCATCCTAGACCAAAAAACATTCTTACAAGCCAGAATTGAAATAAAAGGTTCTAAAAGAACATTTGTAGTTGTTAAATACACGTTAAGACCGTAAGAGTTTAGACAGTAGTAGGACAAACTTAGGTGAAGATATTAAAAAGGAAATGTGTTTTTAAACTTAATAGCTAGACTGGATGGATTGCAAATATCAGAAAAGTAAAGTAAAAAAAGCACATTTCAGATATCCAATAGCATGTTCTTCCAAACCAAAATCCACATTTCTCACAAGCATCAGCTGCAATGCCTTGTTGGATGGGTGGCATCGACTGGGATGATGCTCCCATTAGCTGAGCATCCCCCATGTCCTGTTATCACCTTTTTACTTTCTTTAATACAGAAACATCATACTCCTACATCAGTTTTTTTGTTCATTCTGTCTCTGCTCTGTTTTCTCGAACCCCCAGACGGTCATGGCAGATGGCCGCTCGTACTGAGCCTGGTTCTGGTTCTGCTGGATGTTTCCTCCTGTTAAAGGGGAGTTTTTTCTCTCCACTGTCACTGCATGCTTGCTCAGTATGAAAGATTCCTGAGGGATTGCTGTGGTTGGAGTCTGCATCAACAGAGCACAACTGCCAGTCAGTGACTCAATGCAATCTGCTGGGATTCCTTAAATAGAAAAACTCAAACTGCAAACTGATTGGAATGTTTGTATGATTATAATGAAATTACTTTTCTTGTAAAGTGCCTTGAGATGACATATGTTGCAAATTGGCGCTATATAAATAAACTGAATTGAATCAGTCTTCCAAGGACTTTAGTTTTCATGTGTGTCTGGCTTTTCTCATCAAACAGTCACAAGAACATTTATCCTGTCTGCAACAAACATCCTGACCATCTAAAATAGTTTTCTACAGATAAAACTCAGAGTTCATATAGTTACAGATGCCACAACTCATAATTTTAATTCCAAACATTTTACACTAGAAACACATCCTGGTCCGATTTTTATTGGGATTACCTACAGTTATACATATGATGTGTAACAATAGAACTGTGGATGTTAGCAATTTATTTCCCTTTTTCAAAGCAAAATATTCTAACGCCAGGATTGTGCAAGAAGTTTCTTTTGATGGTACTTGGCTCACCTTTATCGGTACTCAGACAATTATATGGTATTTACTGGGATGTAATTCTAGAAGCACCTAAAAAAAGGTTGTTATTGCAAAACTTAGATTTTCGTTTAAAGCAACCACTCAAAAGAGAATTGGAGATAAGAATATTTCAAGTACCCTAAGTTTAAAATAACAAGTGAAGCAAGAACAAAAGGGCTTCCCCAAAATGTTTAAACTGACAGAATGTTTGTACAATTGAAATGAAATGACTTTTCTTGTAAAGTGCCTTGAGATGACATCTGTTATGAATTGGCACTATATAAACCTGAATTGAATTAAAGGTGTAGTGTTCTTAGGGTATTTAAACTTTAAAGTGGACATGCCATGCTTTTAAATTCTTTCTTTTTACATCTATATCATTTAGTTGTGGTTTATATACAGTGGAACTGCAAATCTTTGGTCTGAATTCCTCATTATTGTAGCTCTACAGGCCCCCCATTTCTTGCCCTGTTTTGAGGAGTCTAAGAGTAACTCATTTGATACCTTTGAATGCAAATGAGGCGCTGCATACCCCGCCCCCCTCCAGGTCACAGAACCTTCCACTCAACCCCATTCAGCCATTTTTGTAGTTTGAAAGAGATACGACAATCTAGCGCTGCGGAAAATTTATATTTGCAAATTCTTCTAAAGATGTCGGTAGAGTTGTCCATCCAGCTGTACATTTTTACTTTTGTTATAATATGACCACTAACAATATATAAGACAACTGTTTAATGGCCAAAAACCTCATTAAAAAATATAGTAATGTGCTATGTTTAGCAATGCTTCTGAAACATCATCACAAATACAATACTGTGTAACTTCAAAGCTATTACAAAGAGGCTTCTCTTACAATATAAAGAAAAAGATTATAATAAATAATGACAATCTTGTTTTAAGCAAGTAGACTACATGAAAAATACCAAAGAAAAACGTTAGCAACTTTTCAGTACCATATCCTGTAGTCCTTTTAATATTTCTGACAACACTAACAAAAACTAATTGTCAGATACCATATAATTATATTCAATTAAATTCTGTTTATTTATAAAGTGCCGATTCACAACAAATGTCATCTCTAGGCACTTTTCAAGAAAAGTCATTTCAATACAATCATACATTCAAATTAGTTTAAAGTTTTAATTAGTTTCCTATTTAAGGAATCCCAGAAGATTGCATGGAGTCATTGACTTGAGCTTGCGTTCCGTTGATGCTGACTTCCAATTACAGCACTCCCTCAGCAATCCCTCATACTGAGCAAGCATGTAGCGACAGTGGGGAGCAAAATCTCCCCTTTAACAGGAAGAAACCTCCAGCAGAACCTGGCTCAGTATGAGTGGCCATCTGCCACGACCGTCTGGGGGTTCGAGAAGACAGAGCAGAGACACATAAAGAACAAAAGAACTGATGTAAGAGTACTTTCTATATTAAAGAAAGTAAAAAGTTGATAACATGACAAGGAGGATGTTCAGCCGCCAAGACCTTTATCCCAGTCGATGCCCCCCGTCCAAACGGCATAATAGCTAAGCAGGATACCAGACCAGGTGTAGCTTCTATGGAGAGAAAAACACTGAGAGAAAACAAAGTTAACAGTCGAAATAACAGCAAATAATCCAACTGGAGAGTAGCAGAAAAGAAAGTAGCAGGGTGAAGAAAAGTGGTCAGTCTGTAGTTATGCTGCTATAGGCTTAGACTGCTGGAGAACAGAGATAGCTCAGGATAACCTAAGCCACTCTAACTATAAGCTTTATCAAAAATATATAAACACTACCATAATAATCAGATGAATAGGTCTTCCAAACAAGACCCCAACTTTGTTACCAAGTGTGCTACTGCTAGCGTCAAGCTAACGTCATTGAATATGTTAGGATCATTAGTTCTACAAGACAAAAAACTGAAAAAAAGCAAATTTGTCTAAGTGATAGTACTATTTAAAAAAACTATGTCATCGGGGAGCTAAAATACCAAGCACATAGCGTTAGCACAAGTAGAAGTACCGATGCTAATGTTATCGACACAGTGGGCAAGTGGCAAGCTTACCACTTTGCTATGTACATAATTTCCATAGTCAGAAGGAACTGACCCCTCAATAAGACAAAGTTTTTCAGCAAATCCTTCTCAATACTGGCGGAGGTTGCTGAAGCTATCGTCCTTGAAGTGCTTCTCACAAACAAAAAGTACTTTCCCCACAGATGTGGGTACATTACCATGAAAAATAAAACTTAACCAGGTGCTTTGCAGAAGTTCTGATGCTGGGGGATGGTCTAAAGAATCCTGTGGGTTAATACATCCAATAACCGAACATTTAGACTTTTCCACTTTCATTCTTGAGCTTGATCTACAAAATTGCATTGAGAAATTAAAAATGGCAGATTCACTCAATGTTTAGCCGGAAGTCCATGACCTTGTTTAGCAGTTCCAATCCAAGAACTGTGATGTAATAGTTAAAAAAAACGTAATAGAAAAACTTAAGGGGTTAAAAAATATGAACAAAACATTAAACAAAAATAGCTCCACAGAACCTGGAGTGACTCATTTATGCTTTTTCTGCACTCCTACAGACTCTAAATCTAACCGTAATCTCCAACATAAATCTTTAAATCCTTTCTTTAACGTTTCTGGCATTTAGCAAATAGAAAAAAATGTGGTAATTCTATCTGACATAAAGCAAGAATAGTTTAGCCTGATTTGATGGCAGACTCTTCGAAAAAAATTGTTGTTTTAGTTTTTATACAGTTTATTAATCATTGGTATCAACTATATTTGAAGCTTGGTTTCATCTATCTGACGTTGTAACTTTAAAGATTAGTGGGTTAAGTGATTTAGTTCATTCATTAGTCTGATGACAAATCCATTTGTCCTAACAAGACACTGTCTTGTACGCCGTTTGATAAAGAGGACCCCAACATGACATCGGCAGACACACGATGGCACGTGGATAAATTATTTAATAAGTGGAAACATACAGAGACAGAAGGAATATTAGCACTGAAAACAGGGCAAGAGCAGCATTAGAAATCAGCAGTGACAGAAAGAAACCAAGGAGCTCAAAAACTGTGGAGATGTGATAGTGGCATTGCAAGCAGGTGAGTCAACAGCATGCAGAGCAGCTGGGAGAAGCAAAGCAGGCAACTGATTGAAGGTGGAATAATGGAGACAGGAGAAACTGAAAGGAAACAGAGGATCTAACTAACCAAAATCTAAGGCCTAAGAGCAACACAAGAGACATAAAACAAAATGCACTCTACAGGTAACAGAACTAAGAAGTTCCGGACATATAAAGGGTGTTCTATGGACAGAGACTAATGAAGGGAAATTAATAAACACAAATGGAGCTATATGCTCAAAGAACCAAACTATATGCTCAAAGCACCGAAGACACAAAGATAAATCATACATAAACTAAGAAACTAAACACAAAGGAATGAATTAATGTGGCAACACATTTCTAACAATAATGAACACATTGAAATGAACTGAAAATGGCAAGACCTGTAAAACAACAATGAACAGCAAGGAAATTATCAAAACACAAATGAAAACCAAAACCCAAACACTCAAGGATCATGACTGACAGCTTGCTAGATACCATCCAAGAGCATCTTCATCAACAAGCAAGTCCTCTTATGCCTCAAAATATAACACCTCCAGTACATATCCTGAAGAAAAAGAATTCTTCTGTACGTCAGAGTCCACTGTATCAGTTAATAGTCATTCCCTAGCTCTGACTGGGCTAGGTGACGTCAGTGGAAACACTGTGAAGGAAGTGGCAGTGAACTGTTTAGCTTGGGTCTCAGCTGGGGGTCGATCTCTGAGGACTGAGGCACAGATTCCACCGGTTCCAGGAAGTTGGCTCAAATATAGGAAGCAGGAGCGCAGGAAACCTGTTAGTCACATTAGCTTTTGGCGTTCACAGGGACATTTCAGGGAAGATAAAGTCTCCATGGAAAGCTTTGCTTTAGAACCTGCTGTAACACAACTTTATTGTGAAGGAGGGTCTACAGAAGCAGAATATCAAAACAAACCAGAACCTGGAACATCCTGTAGGGTGCCAGGGTATCTCAGGGGGAAACAACTTTTCTTAAACACCCCTCCATGTGAGTTTTATGACATGGTTTTGACTTTTTTTTGGGGGGGGGTGATGGACTTCTTTTAAGATATATAAACAGAACGGCTGCATTTAACCCTATGGAGACAAGAACTGAGTTTTGGAAAGGTACCAAGTGCTTTTTGGCCTGAAGAGTATTTTGTTTATGACAGTGGTTCTATATTTCTCATATACAGTTAGCTGTGAATTTGCTTTTAACTCATACAGCGCATGTGTATTCAGGTTTATTTCTGTAGGTTTTATGTATGCATTGGCCAGATTAGGTTAATATAATAAGGTGGATTTAGCTCATGTTCCCTCAAGACCTGTGTTCAGCAGAACCTGAGCTCAAAGAGAAGAGCAAGCGCTTCAAACTGCAGCTTGGGAAGAGTGAAAGTATTTTGTGTAGATAAGTGTCTGGCTCCTCTGAGCTAAATGCGGAAAAATGCTTCATAGCAACAACAATGTAAATAGAGATGAATCACTGTTTAATCAGTCAGTTTCTTATTGTTTTCCTCTGACTGGTCATCAGCAGATCAAATCCTAAAAAATATGAATTTCCCACTGTTCATTAAATGCATCAAAGCTGAATACTCTTGTTTCTCTCAGCTTGTAAACACATTAACAAAGCACTTCTCTAATGCACTTTTTCAGTTTTGTAAAATCCAATCAAGAAAAGGGAGACATATATGAGCGTATTTTATGCTTATACCATGGCCTGGGTGAATACTCGATTCTGATTGGCTGGAGGGTGTAGGTTAAAAAGTGATAATGTACACCTAGGAAAGGCGTCCCGTCAAGCTGCTTGATGACAGTCCTAAATTGTTGCGCTGGCTCAAACGCTAGATGGTAACCATGGCAACAGAGACTCAACGTTATTTAACAGTTGACTCATCATAACAGCAAGAAAGACAAAATATGAGTGATTTGATCTTTTCTTTTAACTTATTTGGTGAGTTTGATAATTTTGAAGACTGGGATGCAGCAGAAGAAAAAGAGAGAAGAGAATATGAAAAGAAAAAGGGGAAGCGACACAAGGAGGTGACACCGGAAGAATTGAACAAATTAGAGGATGACAAGGACGAGATAAACACAAAGAAAACCACGAAATGGGCAGTTAAAACGTTAAAAGACTTCCTGGCTGACAAAAACATGGACATCAACTCTCAACTCTCAACGACGTTTTGCGACGGTTTTATGCGTCTGTCCAGTCGACCAAGGAAGGAGGAGAATACAGTGTTGCCAGTTTGAGGAGTCTGAGAGCCGGTATTAACCGCCATTTAAGTGATGTCAACATCATTAGTGACACTGTGTTCAAGACCAGTAATGCGGTTTTTAAGGCGATACTGAAGCGTTAAAGAAAGAGTGGGAAGGACACCAGCTTCCACCATCCTCGCATCGCTGAGTCAGATCTTCAAAAAATCAGATGTTCATCTTCGCTGTCTCCCAATACGCCCCTCGGCCTCGTCAGAAAGGTGTGGTTTGACATCCAGCTGTGTTTTGCTCGGCGTGGCAGGGAGGGGAGCCGAGAACTGACTATGACATCTTTCATGATCCAAAGAGACGAGCATGGCGTTGAATAAGTCAGTTTAGCTCATAATCCTCAGACAAAAAACCATAAAGAGCCGAACGACCCGCACAAGGAAAACCTACGAGGATTCATGTTCTCCAGGCCCGGGGATCCTCTGTGTCCAGTAAATAGTTTTAAAAGGTACATCTCCAAGTGTCCACCAGATGCAAAATCTTTTTATCTCCACCCGAAGCGCTCCATCACTGTGACATCTGATGTGTGGTACTCCAGGGAGCCGATGGGTGTGCACTACCTGGGGAACATGCTGCAAAAAATCAGTGAGGAGGTCTGTACACTATAGCTACATTCTAATAATAATGTAGCCGTATAACCCCTCTTCTGTCCTCGTTAATATAGCCTGTTTATTATTGTTTCTTTCAGGTGGGTCTGTCGCGGGTTTACACCAACCACAGCCGTCGGTCGTCTCTCTGACGCCGGGCTGGAAACTCGCCAGATCATGTCAGTGACGGGGCATCGTTGTGAGAGCAGCCTGCAGGCTTACTGGGCTCCGTCAGTACAGGACAGACGAGAATGGAGCAACATTTTGTCGTCTCCCAATGTCCCAAGCAGTGGTGGTAGCGAGCCACAAACTTTAAATCTTCGTCCATCAAATTCCACGACGATGGACATGCCAATATCGCTATCAAATTTCACAATTGGAAATGTAGCATTTAATTTTAAATAGTGTGTTAATTAAGTTACGTCTTTCATAGGCCTACTGCCATTGCCTGTCCTTCTGTCTTGTATATAGGCTACTTGCTTGGTTTCCTTTCAACACGCGAGTGAATGGTTGACAATATTTGCTGTAATAAAAACGATTTAGGAAACTATCTGTGAGTTTGACTCTGAAATACAGTTTCGCATCATCCTCTGGACACACACAAGTGGTAAGTAGTGCACTGGCCTTCTGAAATGATACTTTGTATCACATAACGTACAATCTCACTTCCCATCACTGATCAACTGCTCCGGTCGGGTCGCTGTGGCCACGTTGCTTGGCAACGCCTGGATACGGGAGATATTAAATAGTGCGCTCGACTTATAAAAATAAAAACCCTCACGATTTTAACTCTAAAACACATTAAAGTATAATTAATTGATTAAATACTTCTTTCTTTCGTAAGTGACCATGGTATAAGCGGGATAATGCCCTTCGAGGTGTCCATTATCAGAAATTAATGGACTTCCCGTCGGACGGTTCACGCCTCCGCGTCGTCCATCAATTTCTGATAATGGACACCTCGTCGGGCATTATCCCTTACTTATATAGGGATGATATTTCAATCACTTCATTTTCGGTTGTATTCACAACTGCTTTCTCCATCATGCAGTCTTTTTTATAGTTTTTTTTCTGTTACTGAGAAAAAACATTTTTCTCAGTAAATCTTTCTTTAGAACTACAGTTCCTAAAAAAAGTATTCACTCCCTTGAAGTTTTTACTCATTTTAATTGCTTTTAAATTAACTATGATAAACAAAATTGGGGTTATTCACCAGTAAGAGCTTAATAGCAGAGTGGCATTGAGAAAGCCACTGTTGAAGAAAACTCACTGAATCAAAATGAAATATAGAGTTTTTATATCGTGGAGATCGATTATTGAATTCTAGCTGATCGGTGAATTAAATAATGGGGAGAGCTGTGGGAATGTATCAGATTAAAGTGCTGTAAATATTCTGTAAGGACAGAGGAACTTGTTCACTCTCCCAGTTCCACAAAGAACTAAATTACATCATTCTGTTTTTGTAGTCCTGGTTAATGACTTTTTGAATCTTTTTATTAACACATCATCTCTCAGAAAGTGTGGTGTGGTGCATCAACCCAAATGCAGAAGCAGTGGAAAGGTACAAGGATGTTTATTGAAGTGCAGCTGGTGGAGGAGATGATGATGATTATGATGATGATGATGTCGGCAGGAACGGAGAGACAGGACATCGAACGGACAGGATACAGCAAGACAACACAACAAGGAGACATCAACAATGATCCGGCGCTGAGTGAGGGGAAGTGACGGGTTATGAAGGCAGAAGGTGAGCCGGATCAGGTGTGGTTGATTGGAAAGACACAGGTGAGGACAATGATGAGGAGAGGGTGATAAGGGCAGCATGATTAGGCCCCCCACCTTTAAAGGCGGATTCCAGACGCCGTGAAGAGAGGAGAGAAGAAAAGAAAGGAAGCACCCTTCCCAGGGTGCGTGGCGGGCACCCATGGAAGGAGGGCCCGAGTCTCTGTGGGTATGCCCCTGAAAGTCTGGTAGACGGCCAGGTGGGCAGCCCCTGAGGACCTGGAGGATGGCCAGGTGGGCGGCCCCTGAGGACCTGGAGGTCTGGCGGACAGCCCGGGTAGCGTCCCTTTATAGTGCAGGAGCCAGGCGGACGGTCCGGTGGTCCTCCCTTGAGGACCTGGAGATCCGGCGGACAGCCCGGATGGCATCCCCTGACAGGTCGGCGGTCGGGCGGAAAGCCCGGGTGGCGTCCCCTGACAGGAAGGCGGTTGGCAGCCCAGTGGTCCTCCTACGAGGACCTGAAGATCCAGCAGACAGCTGGATGGATGCCCCGTTGCCAGGCCGAGTTCTGGTTTCTGAGAACCAGGCAGATGCTGAGGAGCTTGACTGGTCAGCGGCAACAAAGAGGCGTGTCGAGGTCGGCGGCATCGAAGAGGCTTGGCTGGAGCTGGTGGCCGGCTGAGCTAAATCTGGCAGCCCAGAGGCCAGCTGAGCTGAATCTGGCGGCACAGAGGCCAGCTGAGCTGAATATGGAGGTGCGGAGGCCGGCTGAAAAGAGTCTGGCGCCTCGACCGACAGCAGTCGGCAGTGAAGAGGCTCCAGTGACGGATCATCCATGACCCTCCCTGGGAGCTTTAGCGGCGGAGGCGGGTCCTCCCTGACCCTCTGCGGGGACCAAGGGAGTAGGTTTGATTTTGAGATTAGTGGGGACACAAAAGTGCTTCAAGGTTGTGAATCTATCGGGATTCTCTCTTGAGCACTAACTGCCACTGAAAACTGGCAAGTGCATTCTTCCCTTTGATGAAAAGGCCTTTTTGGACAGGTCACTTTTCTTTATGGTGTATGTTTTAACACAGTGAAAACACAGAACACACTTGATGGAGGTGCTATAGTGCAGCCATGGATACTGCTTGTACCAACTCGATTGGAAATGGAGGGTCCTGTTTGATAGCTGTAGAGCTGGAATGTGTATTTGGGTCAGGTTGGTTGGGCCTGTCCAGAATATCTTCCTGATTACTGCCACTCTCCCTGCTGCTCTCTCCAGGTGGATCAGATTCCTTAGGAATCAACCACAATATACATTTGACAACTGCAACTACAGTAAACACATACACACTAGTAATACATGATGAAGCCTCTTAGATATAAGGCTCTGATTTTAAAGCCACATGGGTGAATCATTGTTATTCAGATCATCATCTTACTAAACTTTTTTAACCACTATGTTATTGTATGTGTGTGAAGGCTTGTTTTATTCTAATGTTTAAACTGTTTTTATCATGTAAAGCACTTTGTATTGCTGTTTGCATGAAAAGCGCTTTATATATACTTTTGATTTGATCTGTCACAGTGCTGAATCTCATGACTAACGCATCCAGCGTTATTTAACCTCACCTGTGAATTTCCAGCCTCTTTTTCAGCTTCTCCTTCTCCTCTACCTCCTCCAGCCTCTATCATTTCATCTACTCCAGGCTCTCTTCCTCTACCTCCTCTGGTCTCTCCTTCTCCATCTCCTCCAGCCTCTCTGCTGTCACCTTACAAAAATATGTTGATGCACGACGAACAGATTAGGGATAGAATGATCAGAGTTTGATGGTAAAGTTATTGCCTGAGCAAAAAAGGCCTTTACTTTCACACTATTATGTGTAATTTATTCCCCCAAAAATATGGATACATAAAATCACATGATCATCTAGAATATGAGGTTGCTCTTTTCTACACGAATACATGAAAATAAGAATAAATGAGAATAAGAATAGAAAATAACTTTTAAAAAGTGTATCTCTTTGGCATATTCTATTTTAATATTTTAATTAAATTCTAATTTTAAGTAGCTTACTCCTGAAGAAGTCTCTTATATCCAGTTTTCTTTTCTTTTACATCCTTCAAATCCTACAGCACACACACACACACACACACACACACACACACACACACACACACACACACACACACACACACACACACACACAAACACATGCATGCACGCACGGACGCAAACAGACACAAACACAAAATGTAAATGACACCAGTAAAATACATCTAGCCGACGTGACACGGTCAGAACAGATGCCAAACGTGTTGACAACTTACACTCGCAGATGCCTCTCATCCGGCCCAACTAGCCGTTGTAGCTTGAGACGTTAACAGTCAGAGATTTTCGACCATTGACTGCATATATGTTTGACAAGCTTTTCCGCTCTGGGATTTGAGCAGATGGAATGACAGCGGGCAAAGCCAATCACATGTTGTTAGGATCCTGGGTTTTGCTGGTTTCTGCTGTGTGTGTGTGTGCTCTCCTACCTTCTCTGCAGGGGCGTGGCTGATTGGTGACAGGTGGAGATCGTTTAGGCTCATTATCTCCAGCTTCAAAAGAGGGACAGAGGCTGCAAGCTGATGCCAGATGGTTCTCGCTTCTAGCGTGGTAACACTGCCAACCATTTTTCCTGAAAGTTTATCCTTTGTTTCTATGGTGCGCTTACTCTTCCTGGTTTCCTCTCAGATCCTGATCCAGACTCCTTTGTCCTCCGAAGTTGGTTTCCTCCTCTGATCTCCGTTCCAACGGTGAAGCCTCCTGGAAACAACTTACCGATCACTCTGGATTCCCTCCCGGTCAGCTTCTGCTCCGTTACCTCCACTGGTCTGCCTATTCTCCATCTCCCTGCCCGTCTGCCCGCTCCACCTGCAAACACACACTGCCTAGCACATTTACCTCCGCTCACCTCCGGCATTGGATCCTACTTATCCCCCTCAAGGATCGGACATCATAACCATCCTGTGAGTAACCATCCACTCTCTGCCTCACAATGCCGTCACATCGTCTCATATCTACTTTCTTTTGGGACAAATTTCCACAGCTATGCCGATGATACACAACTATATTTATCCATAAATCCTGATGAACCCAGTCAGTTAGCTAGATTACAGGCATGTCTGGAAGACATTAAAACATGGATAACTCTAAACTTTTTGCTCTCAAATTCTGACAAAACAGAAGTTGCTGGCTTTGGACCAGAAGTTCTAAAAAAGAAACTGATTAGTCAATCACTTCATCTGGATGGCATTAAATTGGCCCCCAGTAATAACGTAAAGAACCTTGGCGTTATTTTTGACCAAGACTTGACATTTAAATCCCATATTAAACAGGTTTCTAGGATTTCCTCCTTTCACCTCCGGAATATTGCTAAAATTAGAAACATCCTGTCCAGGAGTGATGCTGAGAAACTAGTCAATGCATTTGATACCTCAAGGCTGGACTACTGTAATTCTTTACTATCAGGTAGTCCACAAAATGCCATTAAAAGCCTTCAGTTGATCCAAAATGCGGCAGCAAGAGTTCTGATGAGTAATAAAAAGAGATTACATTTCTCCTGCTTTAGCTTCCCTTCATTGGCTCCCTGTTAAATCCAGAATAGAATTTAAGATCCTTCTTCATACATACAAAGCCCTAAATAATCAAGCTCCATCATACATCAGAGATCTAATTGTTTCATATGTTCCTAACAGAGCACTTTGCTCTCAGACTGCAGGTTTACTTGTAGTTCCCAGGATTTCTAAAATTAGAATGGGAGGCAGATCTTTTAGTTATCAGGCTCCTCTCCTGTGGAACCAGCTCCCAGCTTTAGTCCGTGAGGCAGACACTCTGTTTACTTTTAAGGCCAGGCTTAAAACTTTCCTTTTTGATAAAGATTATAGTTAGAGTGGCTAAGGTCATCCTGAGCTATCTCTGTAGTTATGCTGCTATAGGCTTAGACTGCTGGAGGACAGACTTACCAATTTTCTTCACTCTGCTACTTCCTTTTCTACTACTACTCTCCAGTTGTATTGCAGTACATTCTGTTATTTCGACTGTTAAGTTTGTGTTCTCTCAGTGTTTTTCTCTCCATAGAAGATATACCTGGTCTGGTATCCTGCTTGGCTGGAATGCCCTGTTGGCCGGGGGGCATCCCCTGGGATGATGCTCCCAGTGGATGAACATCCACTGTGTCCTGTTATCAACTTTTTACTTTCTGTAAAATAGAAAGTTCTATTATATCAGATCTTCTGTTCTTTATGTGTCTCTGCTCTGTCTTAAACCCCCAGCCGGTCGTGGCAGATGGCTGCTCTTACTGAGCCTGGTTCTGTTGGAGGTTTCTTCCTGTTAAAGGGTCGTTTTTTCCTCTCCACCGTCGCTACATGCTTGCTCAGTATGAGGGATTGCTGAAGGATTGCTGTGGTTGGAAAGTCTGCATCAACGGGGCCCAACCTCACGCCAATGACTGACGCAATCTGCTGGGATTCCTTAAAAAGGAAACTTTTTAACTGATTGGAATGTTTGTATAAATGTATTGAAATGACTTCTTGTTAAGTGCGTTGAGATGACATCTGTTGTGAATTGGCTCTATATAAATAAATTGCATTGAATTCTGCTGCAGTTCCTCCACCTGCCATCGTGGACCCATTTTCCCGGCGATCAACCTGAGACTTTTCACATCTGTTACAAATAAGCATCTTTTACCATATCCAAAACAACTGTCTGGTGTTCCGAGTCTGTTGCTGCTTTTGAGTCATTAAAACCCTGCAAACATGACACATGTAAGTTAGCGAGAACCCGGCAGCCAATCAGGAAGCGATATTTGGGTTGGAGGCGGGATTTCTAGCAGATGCAAGATTTAACCCTTTGTGTGATATAATCATTGACTAAACACTACGGATAGCGGTTGTATTGATGGTGACGACACAGTAGCGGCTGAATATTGGTAGGGACGTGTCCCTACCCATTTCTACGCCCTAGGCGGGGACTCTCTGGGTGGAGACGGTTCCTCCCTGACCCTCTCTTGGGACTCTCTGGGTGGAGACGGGTCCTCCCTGACCTAATTGTGTTAAGCACATTCATAGACATGCCAGTAGGGAGTAGTTCCCCCAAATCCTTTCCACTCAAAGTAACTTTTTACGTTATAACTTCTACATACAGCAGTAATTAAGCTTGTACAAGCAAGCAAAGAGCACTTGGACAATCAATAATACCACAGCTCTGAGTGCACAAATGCTGTTTCTGAGTGTAAACACTAGTGATGTACGATACCACGGATTTCCTATCCGATCCGATACCAAGTAAAATGAAGGCGAGTATCGGCGATTCCGATCCGATACCGATACTTTGCTCAAGGCAAGGCAAGGCAAGGCAATTTTATTTGTATAGCACACTTTCAACAGCAGGGCAATTCAAGGTGCTTTACATGATTTGGTGATTTCAAAGAAACACATAAAAGGAACACACATTATACATGATACACAATAAAGCAAGAGAAAAATAAAAAAAAGCAAGAGAGCATGAACACATTTCATACATATAACATCAAGCATTTACTCAAAGGCAATTCTAAACAGATGGGTTTTTAGTCTCGATTTAAAGCAGTTCAGAGTTTCAGCAGCTCTACACTCGTCAGGAAGTCTGTTCCAAATAAGGGGAGCATAGAAACTGAAAGCTGCTTCTCCATGTTTAGTTCTGAGTCTAGGGATGTTTAGTAGGCTAGAGTTGGAGGACCTGAGTGGTCTTGGTGGTTGGTACCATGACAACAGGTCTTCAACATATTTTGGTGCTAAGCCATGTAATGATTTATAAACTAGTAAAAGTATTTTAAAGTCTATTCTCTGAGCTACAGGGAGCCAGTGTAAGGACTTTAGAACGGGGGTGATGTGCTCTACTTTCCTGGTTCTAGTGAGGATGCGAGCGGCAGCGTTCTGGATCAGCTGTCTGATTGACTTTTTAGGCAGACCTGTCAAGATGCTGTTGCAGTAATCAATCCGACTAAAGATATACGCATGGATGAGTTTTTCTAGGTCGTGTTGCAAAATCAGTCCTTTAATCCTAGAAATGTTCTTCAGGTGATAGAACGCTGACTTTGTTATTGCCTTTATGTGACCCTGGAGGTTCAGGTCTGAGTCCATTACTACACCTAGGTTACGAACCTGATCAGTAGTTTCTAGCTGTATTAATTGAAGCTGTGTGCTGACTCTTGATCGTTCCTTGATCGTGCTCAAATATTACTGTTTGGGAAATTAAAGTAACAAGTAGTGTACTTAAAGTGTCACTTCATACTGAATGCAAGACATATAACTGGTTCTTCTTGTTTATTGATGAAGAATTATCATACAAGAAAAGAGCCAACTTACATATTTATTGACAGCATCTGAGCATGTGTGTCTTAAAACGCCTACCTGAACATCTCAACATAAAACAATAAACATTTAGTGGGCATTATTCAGATAAACTAGGGTAATTGTGGTTACTTTACTCTGTATTTCTATTTCCAATAAACTACATATTTGCTCCAAATGACTGAAATATCAATATTTTTATAAGAACATCGATTCTAGAACATACAAAGCTGGTATTGGAGGTATCGATATTTTAGTATCAATCCGCACATCACTACTGAAATATCAATATTTTTATAAGAACATCGATTCTAGAACATACAAAGCTGGTATTGGAGGTATCGATATTTTAGTATCAATCCGCACATCACTAGTAAACACAGGTCGCACAAATGATGTTGGAGCATTTTTCTCCCAGACAGTGACGTTGCCAAACCTGAAACTTTGGTTATTTCTGTCCACAATCAAATGCTTAAAACTGAGAAAAAGCAAATCTTCACTTTGGAGTTTTTAGAATCGTTTTTGGTGCCGTAAATCTGTGTTTTCATGTGGGTGACAGACCAAATCTTAGAAAAAAAATTTCGTTTTGTAAGATACCCTGCTAAGTGTGGACAAGGCATTAGTGTGAGCCTGGTTCTGCTGGAGATTTCTTGTCCTCACAAGCTGGCTCAGGATTGCTGCAAAGTTATCCAAAGCCACATTTTATTTCTAATTGCCATTTTATGATCAATTGAGTTTTTAATTTTATTACAATTAGAATTGTATTGGACTGAATTTGACTGGTTTTAATTGTATTTAGACCGTTTCTTTGTCTTGTAACAAGTAAATGTTTCAGATCAAACAAATTTCATTTTTTACCTAGATTAAAAACCATTCAAACCAAACTAGACCTAAGTGACATTACTGCCCCCTTTGTTAAATCATGAATAAATTATAGTTAACCACATTGTGTCAGGTTCTGTGGATTTTGCTTTGTTTTCCTTCCACTTAATTTCCTTCCCCTCTGTACCCTAATCTGCTTTCTTGTTTTTGTTCCCTCCTGTTTGTGTTTTACCTAGTTCTTTTCCTTATCTAGTCTTTTCATGTAAGATTATTTCCTTGTCTTCTTTAGTTTTTTCTCTCTAGTGTTTCCTTAGGTCCCCTTCCTCGACTTATTATCTTTAGTTTAGAGTTTTCTGTCTTCCTACCATTCTACCTCTCTTCCCAACTGATTGTTTCCACCTGCTCTCTCCCTCTCACCTGAATCTCATTTCCCTAATTGGTCATTGGTCTCCTCTCACTTCCTCATTTCCTCCCCAGTATAAATTCTTCTCTCATTCAGTCACTACTGGCTGGTCCGTCGTCATTCTTTCCCTGTCTGTTCCTTATTCCTGCCCAGTTCCTGTTGTTCCTCCCTCATCTCAGTATTTTTGGTTCTCCGAGTTCTGTAAGTTTTTGTTCCTTGTTTTTGTTAATTGTTAAATCATTTTTTAAGTTTCATATTCGCTGCCTTTGGGTCTTTTAAAAATATGCAAACATGACACATTGTGTGTTCAGCTTCACTAGCCACACCCAGGCCTGATTACTGCCGGAATTGTATCACCTAAATAAACCTGTTTGACAAACTAAAGTAGGCTAAAATATCTCAAAAAGCAATTATGCCTCAATCTGAAAAACTTGAAGAGAGCAAATAAGAAATAGTCAGTGGCCATCAGTCTGAAACAAGTTTCAATGCCATTTTGAAGGTTTTAGGGATCCAGTAAACCACGTAGAGTCATTATCTACAAGTGAAAAAAACTTGGAACAGTGGTGTACCTTCAGATAAATAGAACTACCAAAATTACTGCAAGAGTGCCTCAATAGGCATTTTCAAAAGATACACTGTGGTGGACAATTAAGGTAATATTGCTGGCACGTATCTTTTGAATGTATCTTGGCGGCATGGCGAGGTGCAAATATTGCGGCATTCGTGCCGGCAAGCTTGATAGCATTACCGCAATATTCCCGCAATGCTGGACTTATGAATGAAGATCACGCCTTGGCCCAACAGAGGGTGATGTCATAATGATGTGTGTAATGTGCGCTGAGCCCCGGCCGGCAACCGTATTTAAAATGCAAGTAAACATGGGGAGTTCATTTAGCATTTGTAAACTCTATCAGCTGAAATGGAAGCTGGAAGGATGCAAAGGTCCTGGAGCTTCTGGCTTTTAGAACTGAAGACCAGATCTCCAGACATTTTACAGGGACTGCGAAGGACAGACACCTTTTAAAGCAGCTCGCAAAAAGACTTGAGGAGCAGGGCTTCAATCGGGATTGAAAAAACAAGTTCCAGGTCCAAGTTACTTTCTCTGTTTATCACGGACTCTTCCGTTTCACAGTTTATATGCAACCGTGCATGTCGACAGCCCAGACACCACCCCCACACCCCCCTTTATCCCGCCATCACATAATCTTTTGTAAAAAACACCTGATTGCGCCACATTGCCGGCACAGGCTGACCACTTATGAATGACCAAACGGCTCACTGAGCAATGTCTCCCACCTCATGAAACTGTTGCTGAACTGGAGAGCTCCTTCAGTGACAGACTGCTGCACCCTAGGTGCATGAATGAACGTTATCATAGGTCCTTCCTCACAGCAGCTGTTAGACTGTATAACCATTTCGTCAATAATTACCATCTATTCTAAAGCATGCAACTAATTACTACAGATCTTAGAAAACAATATGTGAAAATTAAACAAAATTAACACAAAGTGGATCAGGGACAAACAAACAGCTCCCCCTTTCGCAGGGGAGGGGAGGTGAGGTGTGTTCAAAAAGGGAGGTGACTCTCAGTCCAGGGGGCTCAACTAAGATAGCCTGTGGCACAAAGGGCCATAAACTTAGTTCTGTGCCAAGATGGAGAACAACACATGGGGTGTCTGGAGACAAAGGGCCATAAAACTAGCTTTGGCTAAATGGAGGCCACAGCTTTAACTAACAGACAAATGAGCAATGGAGTTAACCTTTCATCTAACAGACCAGCTATAGCAGGTTGGACCGAGCCCGACTCTGCTGACCAGGTGATCAGAGAGCAAGAATAAGTGAGGAAAAGAGAGAAAGCGAAAAAAGAAAGAGTGGGATCCGGTCAGGATAAAAACCAGTTTCAAACACAGCAAATACAGCTCAAACTTATGCGTCCTTTAACAGTGAATGAGCCAACAGGTTCAGCGCTTAAAAACCCTTTAAACCAACAATGAACGAGATCTAACTCGTTAAAAACTTTATTTTCCCTATTTATCTCCGCCCAGACACAAGATTAGCATAAATGTACCGTTCAGTCCTACTTTGCTTTGAGGGAGGTCCAGTCCACGAAGAGGAGAGCAAAATGTGTCCGTAGTTGAGCAAGAACGGGAAGACTTAGGAAACCTGCGCAGGATTTTTAGGACCGTGGGTCCCAACTGCAGGCCGGACAGCTTGCTGGTCGACGTCGTAATGAACTGTCTTGGAACAGTCCTGATATAGCCCCAACTAAATACGCAAACAGGATGAGCACTTCGAAGCATTGAAATGAGAGTTCTCCCTGGTCCAGCAGGTCAGAACAAAAAATAATCTTTACCGGTGAGATGTCCTCTGTGTAGCAGGAGTTTCTGCTAAGAACCTCTGCTGAGAACAATTCGAAATGGCCGCCACCACCTTCTTATAGCCTTTGGCCGTGATGTCATCGTTGATGTCACCATTGGTGGTCACAGAGCAATAGGCATGTGTTGGGGGTCACCGCTAGGATTGCTGGGAAATATGGTCTGCTCAGTCCATCTAGGGAAAATAGCTTCCAGCCGTCCAACAGTCTGTTCAGTTCTTTTGTGGACAATGGAACCCCAACACACGTATGTCACCACATTGTTTAAACTCAGCCACCGCATTGGTCTAAACCGGTCACGTAGGACAACTTTTACTTTTGAACTCAGAACAAACTTTTTTTTTTTAATGAAGCAAACAGTAGACAGAATCCAGAGGTCGAAACAAGATTCATTTTCTAAACACATTGTTGAGGTTCACCTTACGGCCTGAACATAGCAAACAGAAACGCAGTAGTGTTTTTTCAGCCGCTGTGGGCCCATTAGACGCTGATAAGTGGCGCTACCTACTGCCGAGAGAGTCGTGATATCTGGATGTCTTAGCTAATTTCTTAAAGGACCATTTTTTTATGGAGACACAGTGGCTGGGAGGTGTGAGCCAACAGATTACGCTATCAGATGAAAGATCTGGTAAAATTACCCTGAAGCTCCAATAGTGGAAATGTGCCTAATATGCTGACCATCAGTTCATGATGGCCTTAAACTTAAAGTGTAACTGAACCCCATGAAAAATCATAACCCCGCCCCCAGACAACATTTGAAAATTCTACAAAGTAGACAGTCCCAGGAAGAACGGAGGGGTATGGCCAAGTGTGGAGGATGAGCGGAGGGGGAACGTGGGGGTGTGTTAAGGAGGACAGTGACACCTCGCTTAATCTGACACTGAAACATGGAGAGTGACCAAAGCGACGTTGGCAGTTTTGCAACTGATCGATCTGATTGACGTTCATCTGTTTTGAATGTTAGCCTATGTTAGCATTAACACTCAGAGACTGGACTCCTCCTGTCTCCCTCTGCCTCATCAGCGCCGGCCTCGGGCAGCGCTGACTCAGCGCCCCGAGCCAGCGGATCTCCTACGTCGTCACCGGAGGAAGAGGAGTAGAGGGAGGCTTTATGGAGCCCAAAGGCCACGAGCCGTATCAATTCGAGCCGGTGCCTCAGGGCGCTGAGTCAGCGCTGTACGAGGCCGGCCCTGGTGAGGAAGAGTGAGACAGGAAGAGTCCAGTCTAAGTGGTAATGCTAACATAGGCTAATGTTCAAAACAGTATGTTAGCTTTGCTAAATAAGTGATAATAATGGTAACCTGAAAAACGCAATCCAACTCCAAACTCACCACGGGGCCGGTATGTCTGATAGTTTTATCCCCAAACCCACAGGGCGTGTCTGTGAGACTATAACTGCTGTGACACAGTCAATGCCTGTGACGTAAAGATGTACTGCTCTCCACCAATCACAAAATTCAAATGCAGTAGCCACCGTTCAACCCAAAGAGGGCAGCACTAAGACGTTTTTAGACCAAAAAGTGTAGAATTAAACAAGTTTACACGAAAATGTAAAAAAAATCCCAGAAACTGAAAGATTGTATTGGTAAATACCCATTTATACAGTTTAGAAGCAAAAAAAAATTGTTTTGGGGTTTAGTTACTCTTTAAGCAAAATTGAGACAATTAGTTAAATCAGAGTTTCTTAACCCTGGTCCTCAGGACCCACTGTCCTGCATGTTTTAGGTGTTTCAGTGCTGCCCCACACCTGACCTGAATAACTGAGTGAAATAACAGGCTTCTGTGGCCCTAGACGGCATGCAGAAGCTAATGTTATTAGGCAAGGCAAGGCAAGGCAATTTTATTTGTATAGCACACTTTCAACAGCAGGGTAATTCAAGGTGCTTTACATGATTTGGTGATTTTTAAAAAAACACAAAGAATATAACATTGGAAATTAAAAGTAAAGAGAGCATGAACACATTTCATACATATGACATCAAGCATTTACTCGAAGGCAATTCTAAACAGATGGGTTTTTAGCAGTTCAGAGTTTCAGCAGCTCTACACTCGTCAGGAAGTCTGTTCCAGATAAGGGGAGCATAAAAACTGAAAGCTGCTTCTCCATGTTTGGTTCTGAGTCTAGGGATGTTTAGTAGGCTAGACTTGGAGGACCCGAGTGGTCTTGGTGGTTGGTACTGTGACAACAGTTCTTCAACATATTTTGGTGCTAAGCCATGTAATAATTTATAAATTAGTAAAAGTATTTTGAAGTCTATTCTCTGAGCTACAGGGAGCCAGTGTAAGGACTTTAGAACTGGGGTGATGTGCTCTACTTTCCTGGTTCTAGTGAGGACGTGAGCAGCAGCGTTCTGAATCAGCTGCAGCTGTCTGATTGACTTTTGAGGCAGACCTGTGAAGATGCTGTTGCAGTAATCAATCCGACTAAAGATAAACGCATGGATGAGTTTTTCTAGGTCCTGTTGCGACATCAGTCATTTAATACTAGAAATGTTCTTTAGGTGATAGAAGGCTGACCTTGTGATTGCCTTTATGTGACCCTGGAGGTTCAGGTCTGAGTCCATTACTACACCTAGGTTTCGAGCCCGATCAATAGTTTCTAGCTGTATTAACTGAAGCTGTGTGCTGACTCTTGATCGTTCCTCCTTGGGTCCAAAAATAATTACTTCAGTTTTGTTTCTATTCAGCTGGAGAAAGTTATGGCACATCCATCCATTTACTTGGTCAATGCATTGATTTAGGGTTTGAATGGGTTCAGAGTCACCTGGTGACATTGTAATGTAGAGCTGAGTATCATCCGTGTAGTTATGGTAGCTAATGTTATTGGTTGCTATAATCTTGCCTAGTGGGAGCATGTAGATATTAAATAAGAGGGGCCCCAGGATGGAGCCCTGGGGCACCCCACATGTGATTTCTGTTTGCTCTGATGAAAAGTTTCCTATTGAAACATAGAAGTCCCTGTTCTTTAGGTAAGACTCGAACCAGCCAAGTAGTGTACCAGAGAGTCTGACCCAGCTCTCCAGTCGTTCCAATAAAATATCATGATCAGCAGTGTCAAATGCTGCACTGAGGTCCAACAGAACCAGCACTGTGGTTCTACCCCAGTCTGTATTTATGCGGATGTCATTGAACACTTTGACGAGGGCAGTCTCTGTGCTGTGGTGAGCACGGAGACCAGACTGAAAAACATCAAAACGGTTTGTCATTGTTAAGAAGCTATTTAACTGCTGAAAAACAGCTTTTTCAATAATCTTAATGATGAATGGAAGATTAGAGATCGGCCTGTAGTTCTGCATTAACGTGTTGTCCAGATTTTTCTTCTTTAGCAGTGGTTTAATAACTGCTGTTTTAAATCCTGAGGGAAGACACCTGATAGCAGGGATGAGTTCACTATTTGAACAAGATCAGACTCTACTGTCTTTAAAGGATTAGTTAGTCTTTGGTCATTGGTCATTTTAATCTAGGTAAAAGAACGATTCCCTAGCATCTTTTATAGTTAGCTGATATCTATTCAGTCTCTCTTTGTAGATCTCACAGTGAACCTGGAGTCAAGTTTTCCGCCATTTTCTCTCGGCTCGTCGACACTCTCTTTTTTCACTACGTACCAGTGGATTACTTGTCCACGGAGACTTCTTTCTACCTGAGACTACTTTCACTTTAGTTGGAGCAATGGAATCCATGATGTCTGAGATTTTCACAAGGAAATCATCTACCAACTTATTTACTGAGTTTGAGTTGGGAGATGAGGGGGATGTGGTGGAAGGCTAAATACGTTTAACGGTTTCTACTGAACTGTCCCCTAGAAAACCCTTTCTAATAGTGGTCTTACTGTGGCTGGATAATTTAGCAGAGATGGTACTTTCAAAGAAAATACAGAAATGGTCAGATAATGCAATATTAATTACAGAGATGTTGGAAATATTTAAACCTTTGCTGATAATTAAGTCCAGAGTGTGTCCTTTATTGTGTGTTGGTTGTTTGACATGCTGGATCAGGCCGAAGTTGTGGAGAGTATCATCTAATGTTTTTGCTTGTCTATCTTGGGGGTTGTCGGTATGGATGTTAAAATCCCCCACAATGATTAGTTGGTCATAGTCAATACATATTACAGAAAGAAGGTCATTGAAATCATTAAAGAAGTTAGAGTTAAGTTTTGGTGGTTTATATAAACTTAGAAATAAAGCTTTGTTAGGCTCATTTATCTGGGTGGCTAGGTATTCAAAAGAATCAAATGTGCCCAGTGTTACCTTTTTAAAGTTCATTGAGTTGTGAAAAATGGTGGCTACACCTCCACCTTGTCTGTGCTTTCTGCTCTTGCTTAAGAAATTGTAATTTGGAGGAGTTGATTCTATTAATGCAGTTGTTTCGTTATTTTCATCTAGCCAAGTTTCTGATAAAAAAAGGGCGTGTAAATTATGCTCAGTGATGAAGTCATTGATAAGAAAAGACTTCCCAGATAGAGATCTAATGTTTAATAAAGCTAACATGAGTATTGTGATTATGGGCAGCTGAACTTTCTGACAGGTTATCAATTTGAGATTTTGTTTAATATGAGAGCGTGTGGTTAACGGTGTATGTTTCCTGCTGCTGATAATTGTTGGTATGCTAAGTTCAGGGGGGGGTACCGGGCGAGTTCTGGGGGACAGTAGGGGTAGATCTACTGCCCGGTTCCCTCAAATATCAGATAGCTGTAATAATCAGTGGGGGGAAGCTCCCCGGCTTATTGACACTAGTCCCAGGCGTTTGGTGTAATCTAAGTTTAGGTGCTAATTGTGTCCTAAATTTGATATGCTCGTTCAGTCTGTCTGTAAAGTTTCTAAATGGAGACTCATTTGATGTGGCTGAGTCCCAGGAAGATGAAGACTTTATCTCTGATGGTTGTTTATCTGTTCGGTCCAGTGGTGTCATCATAACTTGCTGTTTTTGTTCTCTGATATCCATGGGCGCCTCAAGGTCAGCTTTTGGGAGCAAGTGTTTTGCTGTTTGATTTTGATAAGAAAAAATGTTTGCTGCCAACAGCCTTACTCCGGCCTTGTTAAGATAACGTTGGCCTGCTTTAAACAGATGATTAGCACTTCCAAATACTTTGAAATTATTAATAAATGTGAACGACTTCTCAGCTGATTGTTTCTTCAACCATTTATGGAGCATGCGGAGTCTGCTAAATCTTTCATCATTCCCTTCAGGGACTGGTCCGCTGATGAGGATGTTTACTTTAAGTCCATCAAGTCTCTGTAGGAGATCAGAAAAGTCTCTCTTCAGAATCTCTGATTGTCTCATCGCGATATCTGCTGATCCAGCGTGAATGACGAGCTTTTCCAAAGCAGGATGTTGGTCCAAGATTTTTGGGATTTTTTCTGATATTTCTCTCACTGTATTTTTGTAGCAGCTATAAACTCTGGTGTTTTTGCTACAAAAAGCCTCAATTCCATTAAATGATCCGTCTTGTATGATAACAATCTTTGCTGGGGGGGCTCTTACTTTGTTATGTGTCCGTTTGATGCGGCTGGGTTTCTCCTGGTTGCTTTGACTGGTCCCGGGGGCTGCGTCATCTTTCAGGGAACTCAGGGCTGTGAATCTGTTTTTAAGCGGGATTCCAGGTGGAGAAATATCTCTTGTTTTTGGCTGAAACCTCTTTTGTTCACTTTTAGCAGAAGCGGCAGGTCTGGGTTCAGAGGTTTCTCTGTGCCGGAGTTTCTTTAGTTTTTTTTTCCTCTGAGAACAGGCTGGGGTTGATGATTCCATGCGTTTTAAAGCTGGCCAGTGTTCATTAGAGTGCGGAGTTCTGCCGCTCAGGCACCTGTAGGGAGTCTCTGTGACACGGTTAGACCAATGTAACACCGGGCTGATAGGCTCTTCCCTATGTGAATTCAACGGTAAAGTTGTGTCGTTTCCATAATCAGCGTGGAGATCTAAATTTATTTCCAGACGACATAGCTTCGTTTCAATGCCCTCAATTCTGTGGAGCAGTTTTTCAAAATCCTCAGCTGAGCAAAAAGCCATGTTGATAAGTCCATAAAAAAGTAATCCAAGAAGAGATCCGGTCCAATACAGTAACTCCAGGGGCTGGGTAGATAAAGTAATTAAGAAAAGGTTAAGAAAAGAAGACAAGAAAGGCAACCAGAAAAGAAAATAAAGTGAACGGATCTGGAGAGAGACAGAGAGCAGCTGCTCCTCCTTCGGCAGTCAGCTGACGGATTACTTGACATTACTTGAATCAGCTGTGCTGGAGCAGTGATGCATCTAAAACATTAAGGACAATGGGGCTTGAGGTCCAGGGTTAAGAAACACTGATCTAAATCATAACTTAGTTTTACAAAGAGAGGGTCCAAATTCCTCCACAGTGATGTAACACCCATAGCATCCAGTTATCCCAGCTCCAGTCCTCTGGAGTTGTGCTGGTTTAAAATGTGAACACAGCTCATATACTGTAAAATGGCTGAATTCTGCAAATCTGCTCTAACTAGGATAGCAGCATAAAAGGGGAGTGGTTACTTGAAGCAGACACCAGATGGTTAAAGTCCACCGAGGGGTAATCAGGCCCCTACTTGTGCTCGTCCAAAAAGAACTTAACCTCACCTGTTAACGTCTCCATTATTCAACACATTAGAGTTCTTGGTTTGAAAAGCAACAACTTATTTATCTTTTCTGTGGTTTTGCACATGTTGTGAAAATGATTAAAGCATTGTTCCTGCTTGGATTTGCCTATCTGAAAGAAGCCTTACTAAAACTGCTTCTCATGGTCATTTGCAGAGCTCTCAAGCTTCGCGCAATGATGAGACACACGCATTATCCTGTCTTCACATGCACACACCCCACACATGACATTTCTCATGCTGTAAATAACCAAATCTACACTGAATGAGCTATGAGTGATCCGTTCACTGCACCTTCTATTCTAAAGTGTAAGCTCAGTCTAAGCCCCGCCCACTGCGCATCTGCTTCAGCCTTTGACAGCCTGGTGGGAAAAGAGCATGATGGGATTACACTGCGAGAAACACTGGGAAGACCGCAAAGACAAATGAGATCGGAAGGTTGGCAGTTGGATCTAAAATAAATGATCAGGTAATAACTTCCATTATAGTATACTGATCGTTTATTGATATGGAACAACTTTGTGGCATCACACCAATTTCCATTTTGCTGAAAGTTCTTGATCGGTAGCGACAGGTAGCTGTGTGTAGCAGAATGAAGCGCTGATATTTACTGTGTTTCTTCCCCTTAGTCCTCTGAAATGTATCATTAAGTACAGCAGGAAATAGCGCTAGCAGGCTAGAATTTATAAGCACGAACACTTCTCAGGTGAAGCTAAAATTATTAATTGTTGCCAACTTGAGCCGATGCTGGTGTTACAAAAAATTGGTGACATCAGACAGAATCTATTATCGCAGGGGGGTGAAATTTGTCCACCTGAAATATTCCTCGTCCCCGCTCTGCGTGATTTACAGCAGCCAAAGAATGAAATCCAGTTCTGTGATCATTAGATGCTGTCATTCCAGAGATCGCTGTTGACTCTGTCCAAGTGAAATATTCATATTCATATAGTCATATTCTGATGGCTGGCAGAAAATTTAATCATACTCAATATTAAATATTATTATTCAGAACTAACTTTTTGACACTTAAGAGTATAAAAACTATAGCTACAATTTGAACACTGACATAGTAATGTTCCCTGAAACGCAGACGATTATGGGGTGCTGCTTGAAAAGTTGCACAGTCAAAAATTAACAGTAATATGAGATATTATATATTATTATTTAAATAAATATTTAGTTTGTAAACTAAATATTTTGCTTGCTAAATAAATATTTAGTTAGTTGTAAATTGGACATTTATAAATGAATAAATTGACTTGACTTGAATAAATAAATATGACTTAAAAAATTAACCCCTTTTTTTCTTTAATGACAGGCTAAATAACTCAAATTATTGCTGTTAATTTTTGACCATGTAACTTTACAAATGGCGTCCCATAGAGGGTTAAATTTTGTTATAGCTACTATATAAATGTGACCATCCTGACACTGAACAAAAAATGGTTTTGTGTCAAATGCAGAAGTTTATTGTATGTATTTTACAAAATCGACTGCTGATTCCACCCATTATTCCAGTGCCTTCTACTTTCCCAGAAAGCAATGCAGTGTGATGTCTGAGACTAGCATTCATTAACAAATATCCAGCCTTTATAAAATTTTAATTATTAGTCAAAATCTTGTATTATTACAGAGATCTTACTCAGACATGCCAAGTCTGTCCAGGAGAGGACTGAGTGTGGAGTAGATGTGCTTTAATTCGAGGAAAGGTAAGACTTTAACATAAAAGCTTTCTGGGGAAACCTTTCATCCATGAAGAACAGAGTAAGATACATTTCTTTCTTTCTTTCTCTCTCTCTCTCTCTCTCTCTCTCTCTCTCTCTCTCTCTCTCTCTCTCTCTCTCTCTCTCTCTCTCTCTCTCTCTCTCTCTCTCTCTCTCTCTCTCTCTCTCTCTCTCTCTCTCTCTCTCTCTCTCTCTCTCTCTCTCTCTCTCTCTCTCTCTCTCTCTCTCTCTCTCTCTCTCTCTCTCTCTCTCTCTCTCTCTCTCTCTCTCTCTCTCTCTCTCTCTCTCTCTCTCTCTCTCTCTCTCTCTCTCTCTCTCATATTTAGGAGAGGAATTACGCATTCTTGGTTCATTGCTTTCAAAGGTGATGGATATGCTGAGGTTTTGAACTAGTTTTAGTGATTCCAAACTCAAATGCAGACAGACACATTGGTCCTGCTATCATTTCCATTGGTTATTTGTAACATGGAGGATGTAAAATTAGACATTTTTCTTAATACCAAAAACAGTTGGGAAAATGTCATATCTAACAGACATATTTGATTCATCTTATAATCACTCCCAAATATGTTGCTATGATAGCTAAAATGTGCTGCATGGTGAAATGAGACTCTACAGTGCAAAATGAAAGGCAGTATTCTGCAGACTGCAACTGGCAGTGATTATTCCATCAAACACTGTCCGCTCCTTATATTCTCCCACACAAACGCGAGGATTTGATATTAAACGTATTATTAAAGCTTTGTAATCAAGCACTGCAGTCAGGAAGAGGAGCCAAATCCCGTTTAAAATGAGAAATGGCCAACATTGAAATGTTAGAGCATATGTTTCTGATTATGATTACATTTTCCTCACATCCACTCTTAATAAAATGTACTTGAACTCTGCTGCTCTTTTTTTACTCATGATTATATTAATCAACAAAGGGTTCAGCGTCTACTTGGTTGTCGTCTCATCTGATCTGCGGCCGCATGTTTTGGACGCTCGGGTGAAGAGAGGGGCTGAGCTGTCCACTGACCACCACCTGGTGATGAGTTGGCTCCGATGGTGGGGGAGGACGCCGGACAGACCTGGAAGGCCCAAACGTGTTGTGAGGGTCTGCTGGGAACGTCTGGCAGAGTCTCCTGTCAGAAGGAGCTTCAACTCACACCTCCGGCAGAACTTCGAACACGTCACGGGGGAGGTGGGGGACATTGAGTCCGAGTGGACCATGTTCCGCGCCTCCATTGTCGAGGCGTCTGACCGGAGCTGTGGCCGCAAGGTGGTCGGTGCCTGTCGTGGCGGCAACCTCTGAACCTGCTGGTGGACACCGGCGGTAAGGGGTGCTGTCAGGCTGAAGAAGGAGTCCTATCAGGTTTTTTTGGCTTGTGGGACCCCTGAAACAGCTGATAGGTACTGGCAGGCCAAGCGGCGTGCGGCTCGGATGGTCGCGGAGGCAAAAACTCGGGCGTGGGAGGAGTTTGGAGAGGCCATGGAGAACGACTTTCGTATGGCTTCGAAGCGATTCTGGTCCACCATCCGGCGTCTCGGGGGGGAGCGGTCTGCCACCAACACTGTTTACAGTGGGGATGGTGTGCTGCTGACCTCGACGCAGGACGTTTTGGGTCGGTGGATGGAATACTTTGAAGACCTCCTCAATCCCACCGGCACGCCTTCCAATCTGGAAGCAGGGTTTGGGGACTTTGGGTCGGGCTCTCCAATCTCTGGTGCTGAGGTCACCAAGGTCGTTAAAAAGCTCCTCGGTGGCAAGGTTCCGGGCGTCGATGAGATTCGGCCAGAGTTCCTCAAGGCTCTGGATGTTGTGGGGCTGTGTTGGTTAACGCGGCTCTGCAATATTGCGTGGACATCGGGGGCAGTTCCCTTGGATTGGCAGACCGGGGTGGTGGTCCCCCTGTTTAAAATAGGGTGACCACAGAGTGTGTTCCAACTACAGGGGGATCACACTTCTGAGCCTCCCTGGTAAGGTCTATCCGCGGGTTCTGGAGAGGAGGGTCCAATGGATAGTCGAACCTCGGATCCACGAGGAACAATGCGGTTTTCGTCCTGGCCGTGGAACACTGGACCAGCTCTACACCCTCAGCAGGGTCCTGGAGGGTGCGTGGGAGTTCGCCCAACCGGTCTACATGTGTTTTGTGGACTTGGAGAAGGCATTCGACCATGTCCCTCGGGGGGCCCTGTTGGGGGTGCTCCGGGAGTATGGGGTACCGGGCCCCTTGATACGGGCTGTTACGTCCCTGTACGACCGGTGCCAGAGTTTGGTTTGCATTCCCGGCAGTAAGTCGGGCTTGTTTCCGGTGAGAGTTGGACTCCGCCAAGGTTGCCCTTGTCACCGATCCTGTTCATAACTTTTATGGACAGGATTTCTAGGCGCAGCCAAGGTGTTGAGGGGATCCATTTCGGTGGCCTCAGGATCGGGTCTCTGCTTTTTGCAGATGACGTGGTCCTGTTGGCTTCATCGGAATGTGATCTATAGCTTTCGCTGGAGCGATTTGCAGCCGAGTGTGAAGCGGCTGGGATGAGAATCAGCACCTCCAAATCCGAGGCCATGGTCTTGAGCCGGAAAAGGGTGGGGTGACTTCTCCGGGTGGGGGATGAGGTCCTTCCCCAAGTGGAGGAGTTTAAGTATCTGGGGGTCTTGTTCACGAATGAGGGAAAAATGGAGCGGGAGATCGATAGACGGATTGGTAGGGCATCTGCAGTTATGGGGGCGCTGTACCGGTCTGTCGTGGTGAAGAAAGAGCTGAGCTGAAAGGCAAAGCTCTCAATTCATCAGTCGATCTACGTTCCTACCCTCATCTATGGTCACGAAATCTGGGTGGTGCCAAAAGAACGAGATCACGGATACAAGCGGCTGAAATGTGTTTCCTCCATAGAGTGTGGGTTCTCCCTTAGAGATAGGATGAGAAGCTCAGTCATCCAGAGGGGGCTCAGAGTAGAGCCGCTGCTCCTCCACATCGAGAGGAGTCAGTTGAGGTGGCTCAGGCATCTGGTCAGGATGCCTCCTGGACTCCACCCTGGTGAGTTGTTTTGGGCACGTCCCACCGGGAGGAGACCCAGGGGAAGGCCCAGGACACGCTGGAGGGACTATGTTTCTCAGCTGGCCTGGGAGCGCCTTGGGATTCCTCCCGAGGAGCTGGAACAAGTGGCTGGGGAGAGGAAAGTCTGGGTGTCCTTGGTTAAGCTGCTGCCCCCGCGACCCGACCCCGGATAAGTGGGTGGTGGATGGATGGATGGATGGATGGGTGGGTGGGTTCAGTGTCTTGCCGGAGGATACTTCAGCACAAGACATCAAACCAACATTCCTCTGGTTGAAAAACCACCACCTGGCTTTGCGTTTATGCATTTAATTTTACAAAGAAAAATGCATTCTTCCATTTATCAACTTTAGTGTAGAATTGTGACATTAACCTTTCTTAACCATGCATTTAAAAAAATCATGCTCTAAACGATCTGAATTTCTTCAGGTATGACTTAAACATTTGCAAGGACATGCCTCTAAGCAAAGCTTAAACTCAACATAGAAACATATCCCACTGGTTATAAAGAGGTTGCTCTAAGAAGCTTAAGAAGACTATCAGTTCACAGTACCAGAGGATACATGACATTTCACTCATGAGGAGCAATGCTTTATAAAGGCTTTTGAATGCTTTTACATGTGGTACTATTTCGTTCGGCTTTATTGTAGATTTTGACAGAGATGGTCACATGCAGTCCAAAATCAATTAAAAAAAATGTCAAATAGCTTTTAGATTAGCACCAATAGCAACCTATCTGCGTTCACACTGCAGGGCTTAATGCTCGATTCCGATTTTTTGAAAAAATGCAATTTTTTTGCAAGGCCGTTCAGATTTCCAATTAAATGCGACATTTTGTGATCTCCTGTGTGAACGTGAACTTCGTGAAATTACCCAGAATCGAAAAGATCGGATCTGTGTCGTTCAGACTGTCATGAAAAGATCAGATACAGGTCGCACAGGGGCAAAAAAATCGGAATTGGGTCGTCTCAGCCTGCAGTGTGAACGTAGCCTATGAAGCGGGTACTAACTTAGGATCTTTGGAGGCTAATGATTAGCCACTAGTGGTGCTCTTGATGCTAACAAGTCATTCATACAGTGCCAAGAAAAAGTATTTTCCCCCTTCAAGGTTTCTCCTTTATCTTTTTTTGTCACACTTATTTCAGATCACCAAACCAGTTCTGATATCAAATAGAGACTTGAGTGAATAAAAACTGCTGTTTTATTATGATGATTTCATGTATTGATAAAAGTGAGGTTGAAAGAGAACTAAAATATTCTACTCAAGTTTAAGTACTATGTGATGCCCTTTTACTCAAGTACAGGTAAAATAACCTGCCTAAAAATTACTAAAGTAAAATTAATAAGTAGCTTATTTAAAATGTACTCAGAGTAAAAGTTACTTAGTTCCTTTTTTTGATAGCTGTAAGACAGTCTCTCCTGAATTGTGCAAGTAAGACAATGAGACATAAATCTCAAAGGAGTTGCTTTTTCATTAAATAACTTTTTAAAACAGAGCAACTGCAGATTACCTGCAAATCTATAAATCAAAATGGGTAAAACCAACAGACAAGTGCTGTGAATTTCCCTAAATGACCCAAAGAAGATCAAATTGTCAGGTACCACCACAATGTTTGTAAGACAAAACTATGCCATGTGTTGATGAGACTGTTATACCTTTCAGATATGAGAACATGATAAATAAACTTAAAGCTTGTCAATAAACACAACAGCTGCTAAAAAAAGGTTTTCATTTTTCAAAATTCCCCTGCCCTTATGTACTTCTAGATTACAGTTCCTTTATTTGTGTCCATCCTTAGAGTGTTACTCTCTAAACCTCTCGTTAAATTTTAGCAGGAGTTGATTTTTAAAGTTTTAAACCAAAACCAGACAATTTAATTTATTTGCAAATCCCCACCCCGGACACAACTCAAGCCCCGGACAGAACGGGAAAAGTGGAAGGAGGACGTTTACTTGCATCCTTCACTGATGTCCTTGATTAACTTGAGCACAGCCTTTTATTAAACTATGACTTGACCGTGACAGTAGTTTAGTTTAACTTTCCTCCACATGCTTGCACAGGATTGATGTGGAGTTTTTAAAAACTGCTATCTCAGTTTCTCTGGGCAAACATTATAATTTTGTTTCCTTTCTTGAACTGAAGCAGAAGTGGTCACTTAAATATGGCCAGGGGTTAACATCGTTTCCTTTGAGTATAACTTCATTCGACGGGGTCTCTTTGTTCACTGGATCCTTACCGATGTTTGGTGCTTCCGTCTTTATCCTTATTAGCGCCAGTACTCCTATCTGTCATACAGTTTTGGCCAAAAGTTTTGAGAATGACACAAATATGTTTTCACAAAGTTAGCTGCAAAACTACTTTTAGATCTTTGTTTCAGTTGTTTCTGTGATGTACTGAAATATAATTACAAGCACTTTATACGTTTCAAAGGCTTTTATTGACAATTACATGACATTTATGCAAATAGTCAGTATTTGCAGTGTTGGCCCTTCTTTTTCAGGACCTCTGCAGTTCGACTGGGCATGCTCTCAATCAACTTCTGGGCCAAATCCTGACTGATAGCAACCCATTCTTTCATAATCACTTCTTGGAGTATGTCAGAATTAGTGGGTTTTTGTTTGTCCACCCACCTCTTGACGACTGAGCACAAGTTCTCAATTGGATTAAGATCTAGGGAGTTTCCAGGCCATGGACCCAAAATTTAAACGTTTTGGTCCCCGAGCCACTCAGTTATCACTTTTGCCTTATGGCACGGTGCTCCATCGTGCTGGAAAATGCATTGTTCTTCACAAAACTGTTGTTGGATTGTTGCAAGAAGTTGCTGTTGGAGGGTGTTTTGGTACCATTCTTTATTCATGGCTGTGATTTTGGGCAAAATTGTAAGTGAGCCCACTCCCTTGGATGAGAAGCAACCCCACACATGAATGGTCTCAGGATGCTTTACTGTTGGCATGACACAGGACTGATGGTAGCGCTCACCTTTTCTTCTCCGGACAAGCCTTTTTCCAGATGCCCCAAACAATCGGAAAGAGGCTTTATCGGAGAATATAACTTTGCCCCAGTCCTCAGCAGTCCATTCACCATACTTTCTGCAGAAAATCAATCTGTCCCTGATGGTTTTTTTATGGAGAGAAGTGGCTTCTGTGCTGCCCTTCTTGACACCAGGCCATCTTCCAAAAGTCTTCGGCTCACTGTGCTTGCAGATGCGCTCACACCTGCCTGCTGCCATTCCTGAGAAAGCTCTGCACTGGTGGCACTCCGATCCCGCAGCTGAATCCTCTTTAGTAGACGATCCTGGCGCTTGCTGGACTTTCTTGGACGCCCTGAAGCCTTCTTAACAAGAATTTAACCTCTTTCCTTGAAGTTCTTGATAATCCAATAAATTGTTGATTTAGGTGCAATTTTAGTAGCCACAATATCCTTGCCTGTGAAGGCATTTTTTTGCAATGCAATGATGGCTGCACGCATTTCTTTGCAGGTCAACATGGTTAACAATGGAAGAACAATGATTTCAAGCATCACCCTCCTTTTAACATGTAAAGTCTGCCATTCTAACCCAATAAGCCTGACATAATGATCTCCAGCCTTGTGCTCGTCAACATTCTCACCTGAGTTTACAAGACTATTACTGAAATGATCTCAGCAGGTCCTTCAATGACAGCAATGAAAAGCAGTGGAATTTTCATGGCAAAGAAGGACTATGCAATTAATCTGATCACTGTTCATAACATTCTGGAGTATATGCAAATTGCTATTATAAAAACTTAAGCAGCAACTTTTCCAATTTCCAATATTTATGTAATTCTCAAAACATTTGGCCACGACTGTACAATACTTAAATAAAGATACTTAAGTAAAAGTAAAATTACAGACTTTAAAAACAACTTTTAAAAAGTGCAATTACACAAAAAAACTACTCAATTACAGTAACAAGTAAATGTAATTTGTTACTTTCCACCTCCACTAATCAAATCCAGGCCTGATTACTACCAGACTTTGAAACTGAAGAAATATTTTAATAGAACTTGTAGATCCATGAAATAGGCTAAAATATCATTAAAAGCAAGACATCATGCCCTGATCAATATAAAAACTAAGAAAACATGAAAAGCAAAGTCACTGGTTTATCATTCTAGAAAGTTCTAAAGACCAATTTCTAATGCTTTGAGATTCCAGTGAACCACAATGAGAGCCATTATTCACAAATGAAGGAAACAGGGAACCTTCTTTGGAGTGGCCGGCCTGCCAAAATTACTCCAAGAGTATATTGACATCTCATCTGTGAGCTCCAAAAAGAACCGAGAACAACATCCAAAGAACTACAGGCCTCATTGACCTCAGTTAATTCAAATTCAAATTCAAATTTCAAAAATACTTTATTGATCCCAGAGGGAAATTAAGTGTTGGTATAGCTCATATAATTAATTCTTTAAGGAGTTGTTGTAGATGATGATGGCTGTGGGCAAGAAGGATTTTCTGTAGCGGTCTGTATTGCAGCGAAACTGAAGAAGCCTCCGACTGAAGACGCTCTGTTGTTGTATGACTGTCTCATGCAGAGGATGCTCAGGGTTGTCCATAATTTTTTTGATTTTATGAAGAATCCTTCTTTGCATTATCATCTCCAGATGTTCCACAGTTGTCCCAAGAACAGAACCAGCCTTCTTTATCAGGTTGTTTAGCCTTTTTAAATCCCTGGCTCTGATGCTGCTACCCCAACAGAGGACGGCTGAAGAGATTAGACTCTCCACAACAGACTTGTAGAAAATATGCAGCATCTTGCTGCAAACCTTGAAGGACCTAAGCTTTCTCAAGAAGTACAGTCTGCTCTGTCCCTTCTTGTAGACGGCTTCACTGTTCAGTCTCCAGTCCAGTCTGTTGTCAAGGTGAACTCCGAGGTATTTATACTCCTCAACCACCTCCAACTTCTTCTCCCATGATGGAAACAGGGTTTGACTTATCCCTGTTTCTTCTGAAATCTACAATCATCTCCTTTGTTTTGTTCACATTCAAGGTGAGACGATTGTTTCCACACCATGTCACAAAGCGGTCCACCAGCTCTCTGTATTCAGCATCTTGTCCATCTCTGATACACCCGACAATTGCAGAGTCATCTGAGTATTTCTGCAGGTGACAGGTCTCTGATTTGTACTGGAAGTCCGAGGTGTACAGAGGGTAAAGGAATGGTGAGAGTACGGTCCCCTGTGGTGCTCCTGTGCTGCTGACCACCTGGTTTGACACACAATTCTTCAGTCTCACAAATTAAGATAAGATCAGAGTTGAGGATTTAACAAGAAGAAAGAGAGACTGGGCAAAAACAGTCTCCATGGGAGAGTTCCACGGTCAGAACCACTGCTGGCATGAAATAATGAAAAGGCCTGTCTTACATTTGTTAGACGATACCTTCATCAATCAATCAAATTTTATTTATATAGCGCCTTACAACAGCCAAAAGGTGCCCAGGGTGCTTTCCAGAGTTAAAACACAAATAAAACAAGAGCCCCAGTAAATGGCACTAAATAAAAACATTAAAAAAATACAAACAGCAATCGAGACAGTGGCTACGTATCGAAAGCTTGTCGAAATAGATGTGTTTTCAACTGTGATTTAAAAACACACAACTCAGAGTTGCTTCGAAGCTGTACTGGAAGTGCGTTCCTCAACTTTGGGCCTTGGACAGAAAAGGACCGGCCTCCAAACTTTTTGTAATTGTACTTGGGCATGACCAGTGCGATGTGATTAGAGGAACGCAGAGTTCTGGTTGGTTGGTAGATGATTACCAGCTCAGCGAGGTAGGCGGGGGCCAGACCATTGATGGCCTTGAATACCACCATCAGGATCTTATACTCCACTCTGAACCGGACTGGAAGCCAGTGGAGAGAGCGGAGGACTGGGCTGATGTGAGAGCATTTTGAGGTGTTGGAGAGGAGACGTGCTGCAGCGTTCTGTACCAGTTGAAGCCGGTTAAGGAGTGATTGATTAAGTCCAGTTTAGAGGGCATTGCAATAGTCGATCCGCGAGCTGATGAAGGCATGGACAGCCTTTTCGAGGTCAGCCCGGGACAGGAAGGATTTGACCTCACTGAGTAGCCTTAGCTGGTAAAAGCTTGCCTTCACTACTGCACTTATTTGTTTTCCAAACAACATGCCACTGTCAAAGATAACACCCAGGTTGCAGACTGTCGGAGCAAACTGAGGTGTTAGAGGACCAAAACTGGGGGAGCTGTTGGGTGAGTCCGGGGTGAACAGAATGTACTCAGTCTTTCCTTCATTCAGGTGGAGGAAATTCTGGGAAAGCCAATGTTTGATATTGTGAATGCAGTTATAGAGAGGATCCAGTGCAGAAGGGTTACTCAGAACCACAGGGAGATAGATCTGAAGGTCATCTGCATAAAAGTGAAAACAGACATCGTGGTTTGAGATGAGTTGACCAAGTGGCAGCATATAGAGCGAGAACAGAATAGGACCAAGAATGGATCCTTGCTATCAGCTATGGCATGCAGCTATGGCATGCAGCTGAAGATAAGATTGAAGCTGGGAGACAACAAGCTTCTCCATCAGCTTAGACAGGAATGGCAGATGAGAAATTGGGCGGAAGTTGGACAGTATGGAAGGATCGAGGTTGGGTTTTTTGAGCAGCGGTCGGACAATGGCATGCTTGAGAGCAGAAGGAACAGTGCCCAAACTAAGACAACTGTTTATAAAGGAGACAAGGCAGGGGCCCACAGTGTCAATGGCCTCCTTCATAATCCTAGTAGGAACAGCATCTAGAGGGTAGGTGGTAGCTTTCAACTCATGGACGGCTTTTTTGAGGCCCACAGGGTTAACTGGCTCAAAATTCTCCAGCACACATTGCGCTGCTTGTGATGGAATGATAGCAGCAGGGATTTGTGTGATGGCTTGCCGGACAGACAAAACCTTGTCCAAAAAGTACTGTTTAAATGTGCTACAGGTGTGTTCAGAGATATCATTTAAACCAATAGACACCAGATTTATCACAGAGTTAATAGTGCTGAAGAGGATTCCAGGGCGATGGCTATTGCTGTTGATGAGATTGGAAAGGTACCATCCTTTACTTTCCTTCACTGCTCTCTGATAAGTGGAAAGACTGTCTCTAAACAACTCCAGTAACACCTGCAGCCTATCCTTCTTCCATTTACACTCAGCCTGTCTACACCGGCGCCTGATTCCATGTTTTCATGATTCCAAAAATGCTAGGGACTGATAAGAAAAAAAGGGGAACTTTTTGGAAGATGTCTGTGTCATGGCTTTTGGTTATAGACCCAAATTGCTGACCAGGTGGAGTCAGAAGAAAAATAAGAAAAGAAAGTTTAATCAAAATTAAAACAACTTACATAAGTAACGGGAAGCAAACCAACAGGGAGACATCGACATGGAAGGCAGAAATGGAACTGGGCAAACAGGAGAATCCAGCAGAAACTAAAAAAAGGCAAGGAGCTTAATTACTGAGGGAGAAGTGGAACTGAGAAAGAACCCTGAAGACCTAATCACAGGTGAGTGGTGACAGCTGGGAGAGGGAGCAGGCAGAGGGAAATTATAAGATGAGGGAAGCATACTGGCGGGCTGAGGGAAAGAGAGATGATAGGATAGGAGATGAGGGAAGGGGTGAACACTAACAAGTGAAACATAATTCTAACAATAAACAGTGAGAAGGAATAAACTACAATTGAAGAATATGATCAGAAGTAATTAAATAACTAATAAGAAACTGATGCTGTGACACAGTGTGTGAACAATGTTTGGTTTACATAACCATCGATAATTATGATCAATAATTTAATATTAATATAATTATTGATGAGGTTCAAGTTTTTAATCTATTAATTAAAGTTTGGGTCACCAGCTCCTTTCTTTAGGAGCAAATTATACAAGACAAAGGGAGGAGAGCGTCCTCTTCCTGCCGGCAGAGCAGCATGTAGAGACAAATAATGGTGGTCATTGCTGCCCCTTTTATAAACGTATTAATGGCATTGTAGGCCTAGGACCAATGGCAATGCTTATGCAGGGGGTACCTAACTGTACCCACTGTACCTAATCATGGTGGTAGTGTGCTCTTGAAGAATAGAAGTGATTCTATTTTATGGATCGGTCATCGCAGTTATTGATCTAATTTAGTATTTCAACATACTAAGAAGGCGGCTCCAAAAATGACTTATAGAATTAGTTTCCGATGTTTAAATGATCTATTTTAAAGCCAATATGTATTTTGAATACCATAGGTAGCAATCTCCATTGTTTATGAGTCACTGGGTTCTGGGGAAAAAAACAGGCCGCCCTAATCAGATCGAGAGTGCGGAGCTAATTTATGTAGGGCAGCTCAAAACCATTATGTTTAGTTTAACACCAAAGAACAACGGAAAAACTCCGGTGGCACGGAATAACTTATGTTGCAGGATATAAAACGACTCATTCTATTGGTCAGAAACCTTTAAAAACACTGTTTATACACAAACAAATGAAGAACAAAATCCTACAAATGCAGCAAAACAAAGTGAAATCAAGCAATCAAACAAACCTTAATTTGTTAATCTTATGCTAATTTATCTCTGCCCAGACACATTTATCTCTGCCCAGACACGAAGACTGTAATGAGTATTCGTTCCAGATCTCCATTGAAGGGTGGCTCAGTTGCCTGAAAAAACCTACGATAAAGCAGAGAAACCAGGTGTCTCAGATATGTTTAAGAACCTTTAAAATAACAAAAAATCCTAATTTGCAATTAATACAATACAAAATCCTTCATAGAGTACACTATACAGGTCAACAGATTTTTAGGATGGGTTTTACGTCGTCTAATACCTGCTTAGAATGCACAAGCAATATACCAGATACTTATATTCATGCGCTTTGGTTCTGTCCACCTGTTAAGAAATTTTGGTGCCAGATATGTGAGGACTTATCAAAGTGTCTGAAATGTAACATTCCACCATCTCCCTCAGTTTGCCTGTTAGGAGATTTAAATGATGTCACCATGGACACAAAGCCAGTTCTAACGGTTCACATTGCCTTATGCATTGCTAAGAAAACTATCCTCCTGAACTGGAAAAATAAAAAGGCTCTTAATATTAATCAGTATAGAAATCTCTTGTTGGACCATATTGGTTTTGACACGGCCTCTGGCTCCATATCTGAACAATCTCTCTGGGCTCCTTTAATCGGCTCCATCACCTAGTAAGGGTGGGGGGCACTTGGTTTTGTCGTTTGGGATACCGTGGCTGATGTGGGGGTTTTTGGGGTTGGAGGCGTCTGGGGGGGATCCCTGGGGGTGGGATCACTGGGCGGACGGGGCCCTGGATGTCGTGGCCCCAACCTAGGGTTGGGCTTTGGTGGCTTTGGGTGGTAACTCCTGATGGCTGCATGCGGTGCCTTAGGGGGGTTGCACTGACGGACATGGGTTACTGGCCTGGTGGCCGTGCTGCGCCTGGGTAGGGTCTGTGGTGGGCCTGGGGATTTGGGGCTCTGGTGCGCCGCACTCCCTGGCTGTGGTCCTGGCCAGGGGTCGGCCGGCGTGGGGTCTCTGTTTCCTGTGGGGGTCGGGGCCGGCCGGCATGCGCGGCCGCCTCTCTCTTTTTCTCTGGGCCGATTGTCATCGCCGGTCCCTGTATGGCGTCTCGCCTTGTTTGCTGGTTGGGGTGCCTGGCTGGTGGTCGCGGCGGCTGGGTGGCATTTCTGGGCCTGATCAGTCCTTTTTCGCGCTGGACTTAGCTCCTGGGTCTTGGTCTTTATGTGTTGCGGGGCTCTGGGGTCGGGCCTTTTCCCGGGTTCGGTCGGACCTGCGGGTGGACTGGACGGGTAGTGGGCGTGCAGGGCAGGTGGGTGGGTGGGGCGCTGGGTTTGGTTGCCTGCCGGGCCATTGAGCAGCAGTGGTCGCTCCACTAGGGAATGGGGCTGGTGGATGTCGGCCTGGTGGTTCGGCCGCCCGGTTCATCGGTTTGCTCCTGGTCTGGGCGGGTACGTCGCCGGGGTTTGGGCTGCGAGGACCTCCGATGCGCAGGTGGCGTTGGGGGCTTCCTTTCTTGGCGGGGAGGCTATTGCTAACTAGCGACAGGTGCTCTCCCCCTATGAGGGCACTTGGACGTGGGGTGTGCTGGAGGGGGGGCGAACTCAACCTGGGTGTCTAGTGTCCTTTGTGTTCTGATAATAGAGTGAATGTCAGGGTGGGTTTAGTTCTCCGTTTGGGATGGGGCTGAAGGGACTGCCTTGGGGTCCGTGGCGCTTGGTGGTGCTGTGGCCGTGGGCCCCGGGTCGAACGTGCCATGGCCTCCCTCCCCTGGTGGATCCCGGTGAACAGCGGTGCCTATTGGGGTCAGTGGGGGAGCTGGCTCCCTGGGAAGACATTTTGTCTCCCAGTCCTTCCCTCCCCATCCCCGAACACCTCTGTCCACCCGCTCCATCACTTTACCACTCATATAGGGTCTTGGGGCATGGGCACATCACTGGGGTGCGAGGAGGAGTTTCCCTCCTCGTTATCCCGTGGCGTCCTGGGTCCCAATTTTAATATACAACTTAGACACTCCCACTTATAAAATTTTCATGCAACACACATGTAGGGACTTTGGGGTGGGCACACCTTTCGGCATCCAGAGGGGGAGCGGTTTAATCAGCTTCACCTCTGGTGCCGGTGCCCACTGTTAAACCACATGTAGACACTGAGGGCTCGGGGTGGGGGTTGGGAGATGTGTGGCTGCCTTCCCCACATCCCACCCTTCCATAATCAGTCAGAAAACAAAAAAAATTTAAATGGTAAAATTAAAGCATTACTTTAAACCTCAATATGCCAGGAATATGAAACATTTTCCACTCAATCTACAGACCTGGTTGATTCCACTTCAAGAAGAAGAGGCCTGGCTACTTGAGGGTTCTGCACAGAATCTTTACTGTTCACAGCACTGCTCCCCTAAGACGTTGGTCTTGGAAGTTGTTGCAGCCACTCCTCCAGTTTTCTCCTGACTTTGCAGATTTGAGGATGGCCCTTTCTTGTTCCAACTTGAATGTGGTCCACACAAACATGAATGGGTGAGGTTGGTGTGGAATAACTTGATGGGCCAGCACAAAGCCTTGACTTGTCCCGAATAGAATGCCTTTGTGATAAATGGGAGTGGAGACTGCAAGCCATATCTTCTCATTCAACATCAGTGTCTGACCTCACTGTGGTGCTTCTGGAGGGATGGTCTAACATTCCCACAAAGACACTACTAAGTAATGCAAAACACCTTCCCAAACTAGATCAACTCAATGCTTTTGGTAATATAGTGTATCTTAATTTAGTTTAATTGTTTTTTTTTCTGCAGGTGAAGTGAGGAGGACTTTGCAGAGCAATCAAATAATAAATAATAATCAGTAAAAAACTAGACTAAACAGGTGAGTCTTGAGCCTGCTGTTAAAAACAGGAACGTTCTCTGCAGTCCTGAGGTCCTCCGGCAGCCTGTTCCAGAGGTGAGGGCCATAATAATAGAAAAACGCCTCACAACGAGTGTGTGTCTTGACTTTAGGGATGACAAGGAGACGGCTGCCAGAGGAGAACAGAGACCGCCAAGGTTCATATAGTAAGAGCAGTTCTGAAAGATAAGAAGGCCCAAGACCATTAAGACACTTAAAAACCATTAAAGAACCTTAAAGGTGCCCTGCCACATGTATTTCATTACTTTTGTGGTAATTTCTGAAGTTTACCATGGACTCTGTAACATTTTTTGTGGAAAAAATGCCTTGGTTACCTTGTTTCAAGCCATTCCAGCTTCTAGCATTGAAGCCTGCAGGAAGACTCAGCTCGATTTGCGCCAGTTCCATTAATATTCAATGAGCTAAGCTGCTTGACTCCGAATGGCTAATCGTTAGGATATGAGAGCATGGCTATTCCAGGGCAACAAGTAGGCTAGAGGAACTTTGTTTACTATCTTCTGGAATCGCAGCAGAAATGGCTTCTTCAGGTATAGGCGAGGGGGCCCTTTGAACATTTTGTGCCCAGGGGCCTCTGCTAACATAATCCGGCCCTGTTTGTGTCGGTTTCCTCCATAACATGACAGCTTGGCAACAGATGTTATCAAATCAATTTAGCTTTATAGCATGAACTTAGCTTGGTTAGCGAGTGCTAGCATTGTCCAAATTAAAATAAAACCTGCTAGGCTAGCAAGTGCATTAAACCTGTATAACATAGCATTTTCTTGAGTTGACAATAGAGTTTTACTTATGGGCTGTGCACTGGCTGTAGACTGACTCGATGGTATGCGAAGACTTTGTTCTACTCCCCAAAGTTGACGAAGTCTCCCTCTTCAAAATGTGTTGAACAGATAACTAAATTAATATGATCCTGTTGTGGTATTGTTCCAAAAATGAACTGAAGCTATTTCATCCTCAACTCTGGGTTCTTGGGCAACATGTGCATTGTTGAACTTCTATTCTTGCATAGGGCACAAGCCCGTTGACGTTCAGCCATCTTTGTTGTATAGGAAAAATGACTGAGCTTCACGAATTTTGTGGGTGCGTCTCAAGTGGGAGAGCTCATGAATAGTAATTAACTAATCACTTCAACGTCAAACTGACGAGCTTTTCGAATTGGCCTAATTTCTCCGCTTATTTCGTTTTATTGGCTAGAGTTGACAGAGGATGTAGCAGGGGAGCCAATGCAAGGAATTTAAGACGGGTGTAATGTGCTCCTATTTCCTGGTCTTTGTCAGGACACGTGCTGCTGAATTTGGTAGAAGTTGTAAACCTGAAAAAATTCTACTGGTGATAAAAGCATCAGTGTCTCCGTCTTGGCCCGAGAGAGAATGAGGCGGACTCTGTCAATGTTCTCTAGATGATAAAAAGCTGTTTTAATAATGTTTTTAATGTGAGGGATACAAGTCAGCTCAGACTAAAAAATGATGCCCACTATCCCGTGGTGTCCTGGGTCCCAATTTTAATATACAACTTAGACACTCCCACTTATAACATGTTGGCGGCGGGGATTGGCCTAGGGCGGAGGCGTCGCGTGGCGGCCGGCCGCGGCCCCTGCAGTGCCGGGGGCCCCTCGTCGGCCGGTCCCTTGTCGGGTCCCTGCTGGGGGGTGGGGTGCCCCTGGGCCCCGGCTCTCCCGGTCCATTGACCATTGGGTGCCCGTGGGCTCGTCACTGCTGCCCCCCGGGCCCCTGCATAGTGGCCGCTGGACGTTCCCCTGGGGTTCTCCTTTGCTCCACTCTTGGGGGATGGAGTCAGCCCCGCCCGGGTCCGCCTGGGGCTCTGGGGGTCCTTTGGACGTCTTTGCTCCGATCTCCTTCATGTCTGCATCGATTCCTGGGAGACGGATTGATGCCTGCTCACACCAACTATTGAACACTCTTATGGAGAAACCTTATATGCACCAGCATGCTAACACACACACATAGATGTGGGGTCTCTGGTGTTTAAGGATATATTCTTGGGCTGAGGTTATCATTACTAGAGCTTGATTAATCGGTACCATGAGTTTTTCTGTGACATTGTTGTTGTATTTTTATATCTATTTTTGTGTGATGTGGTTGTGTAATTCTTAGTTCACAATGTTTGGTTTGTTTTGTCGATGTTCCTTTTTCGTGTTTTGTTTTATTTTTCCCCCTCTCTATGCCGTCCTGTGGGTATGGAGGCAGACTTCAATGTCTTCCTGTGTTTTCTTTGTTCCCCTTCCTCTCTTGTATTTTCAACTCACCCTCTCTCTTGACTTTTTGTTTCCTACCTCTCTTCTTCATCTTCCTTCTTTCTTCTCCTTAATTTTCCGTCTCCGTGTCCATAACATCAGGAAATAAAAACCCCAACAATTCATAATAAAGATTTTTCACACATATATCAAGTGGAGTACTATAGCAAAAGCTGTACTGCTCCGCTTGTGAAAGTTAATCTGTTGGGCTTCTACTTGGTACTCAGTCACCAATTCTGAGCTCCACACTGCCAAACAGGACACGTAAAAAAAAAAAAGATGCCCAAGTTCTTCACTTGTAAAGAAGGATTAAAAGACAGTGATTGTAGTTTTAGTAAAAGTTTCTCTCTCTGAGCCTCAGGACCGATGACTAAAACTTCTGTTTTGTTCTGGTTGAGCTGGAGAAAGTTTTCTGCCATCCAGGATTTAATGACTAAAATGGAGTTAAAAAGTGCATCCATTGGCCATGTGTCATCAGGAGACATGGAGATGTACAACTGTGTATCATCAGCATAACTGTGAAAGTTAACTACATGTCTTCTGACGACACTATCAAAAAGGGAGCATATAAAGATTAAAAAGCACTGGGCCTAAAATTAAACCCACGTCGGCCGGCACACCACATGTTATCTTGTGTACCTTAGAGGAGCAGGTATCTAAACTTACCATAAAAGTCCTGTCTGTGAGATGGGATGTTAACCATTTGTGAACAGCACCAGAGAGGCTAATCTGTTTTAAACGGGTTAAAAGAATAGTGTGGTCTACTGTATCAAAGGCAGCGCTTAGATTCAAGTAGAACCAACACTGTCACCTTCTGAGTATCATAGTCTAATCTGAAATCATTTCAAATCTTCAATAGGGCCGTCTCTGTCCTGTGGTTCACCCTAAAACCAGATTGAAATTTCTCCAGGACATCATGAACGTTAATAAAATCATTAAGTTGAAAAAAACAATCTTTTCAAAAATTTTATTTAAAAATGGTAAGTTAGATACAGGTCGAAAATTATTATATTTATTAAAATTGCTCTTCTTTAGTGATGGTTACACTAGGAGTTACTGGCACTAGTATCTTTGCATGAAAAGAATGTTATTTTAAGCTCTGACAGTGGAATGCTCTATTCAAACATTACAGACCTGCCAACACACACCATTAAGTTCTTTTCACATGCAGAATAAAAACGTCAGAGAGACTCTTTCCAAGGGTAAAATAATAAACAATACTGTGCAAAAGTTCTGAATCAGCCATCATTTCTCTTTGAAAGGAGCAGACCTTTGAAATGTTTTAAATGCTCCTGAGATTTATGGTTTCTCCAGGCTTTCTAAAGGTCTTTCAAATATCTTAGTTGGATTTTAGCAGTTTTTTAACACTCTATACATTTCACCTGACCATGAAGGGATATTGTGTCTAAAACATGGTAAAAAGTCAAAAAACAGACGAAAAGAAAAAACAAGGGATTTCAGGCAAAAACTGATTCCAGCAATATGAGTACCTAAAAGTCATTTTCTGAGACAGGACCTGATAGATCCATCATCCTTCTGTTGGAAATCTGCTACATGCCAACAGTTCAGCGAACCTTGTAATGCTCCTGGGGGTTTTCCCAGAAGGCAGGTTATGTGAGCATGTTACCCCTAAATTCAGGGAAACTCTGAGTTTTCCATTCTAGAAGGAGAGTCTACCTCAGAGCTTCTGCTGGCCCCGCCCACCTAGACCAGCTGTCTGATATGATTTTTTTCATCCTTAACTTCTCACGTTGCAGAATAGTAGTTTTTTTAAATGTCTCATATTGCAGTGGGATTTTATCACATATATATATATATATATATATATATATATATATATATATATATATATATATATATATATATATATAGTATTTAACTAAAATGTTTGCTGGCTGCACATGATGCTCGCTCTCACCAGAGCCCATTTTGTCCATTACACTTATTTTGTCTCCAAGAAGGCACAGCGGCATCTGCACTTCCTGAGAGTGAACACAATCAGCCAGAAGCTGCTGACAACCTTCTACCAATCCTCCACAGAGAGCATCATGACCTACTGTACCTCGGTGTAGTTCTCCACCTGCACTGAAACAGAGAGAGGAAATTGAGCAGAAGATCATGGGTTGGCCCCTTCCCTCTCTGAAAGACATACGGTAAACACATCTCTCATCTTCAGCAGAGTGCAGCCATTATCAGAAGCAACACTCACCACCTGTTGACCTGCTGCCCTCTGGTAGGCTCTACAGGTCCATTAGACAAACAGGAACTCAGGAACAGTTTTTTTCCCCACAAGCGATCACTACCTTGAACCTTGTATTTGATACATTTTTTTATTTATTTTATGCGTATTCTGTATTAGGACCAACCTCCCTGTCAACATCTCCAAACATACGTTGAACAGTCCTTCTAATGTTGGAAAGCAACCACAACCACTTCCTACTAAATGTGGATCATTCATCCACGGCAGGAACTCTGAACCTGTAATCCATGAGCCTGCCTTTGTCAGGTTCCGTGGATATTTAGCTTTTTTCCTTCCACTTGATTTCCTTCCCCTCTGTACCCCAAGCTGCTCTCTTGTTTTGTCCCTCCTGTTTGTGTTTAAACTTAGTTATTTTCCTTATCTATTTTAATCATGTTAGGTTATTCCTTGTCTTTATTAGTTTATTCTGGCACTTCCTTGTTTCTGTATCTTCTTCTTGCTCTTAGATAGTGATGTTACGATGTGTGCCGAGGCTACGAAACGTGTGTCGAGCAGTGGAGGGGGCATTTCCACAAAGCGCGTATCGAGGCCTGCTTCATTAAGGGGAGGAACCGAAAATGATGACGTCTGAAGCCCTGCTGTCTGGCTGTACCACGTGACTGCTTCAGGAAGTGGTTCAGAGTTTGCTGAGTTATTTGACAGCAATATAAACCCCCTCAGGCTCCATTCAATATGTGGGTTTGTGTAAGAGAGTTGCAGTCAGTTTGGAGTTTGGATAGGAGAGTTTGGTTAGTGTTTATATAGTTTGGAGAGTATAGAGACAGATAGTTTGAGTGAGGAGAGAGAGATAAGATTTAGGTAGGATGACCAACCGTCCTGTTTACCCCGGACATGTCCACTTTTCACGCACCGTCCAGGGGTGGGGGGATTTCATAGATTGATGAAAATCTCAGGATTTTCATCGTTTTTAAGGGGACTAATAACCATACTTAGATTGACTGGTGCGATGCCTGCAATACGACACATTTCCTCTCATCTATCGTTTAGATGCTTTCGTGGATGGTTCTGAACCGTTTCATACATAAGACAGTGGGCTTTGATGCGCTGCACCACTTTGCCCTTCACCGTGCTGTGCGCACAGCGTAGTGACTGTTTACAAGATATTAAAGCGCAAGTGTAGCTTTACAGACAAACTGAGCTGGCATAGCTGGCATGTGTGTTTCTTTGTGTGACAAAAGTGGCAAAGATCTAGTAGGTCCACATGGAAGCAAAATCTAAAAATAATAATTGATCTATAAACTGACTGAGGAGGATGAAGATCAAATCTAAAAAATGGAGCAGGCATTATTGTTTTTTGAGACTGCTGCTTTTTAATTTTATTATTACATTGAAAAGAAAATAATAGCCTACCTGTTTTCCCAGAATGTTATTTCAGATTTTTGTTTAATTTTTGTCCAGTAAAGCAAACTATTTACTGTTTCTGGTACATTTTCAAATTCGGAAGAGTAATTATTTCTATTATTAATTAATTTCTAGAGTCATTTTTGCACTTGTGAAAGCCTATCTGAAGTTTGTTATTAAACTGTTCATTCTAACCACATAGAGAATGCATGCTTTAAATATGTTAAAATCAAAAGTCTGGTCACAGTCATGACAGTGTTTCAGGACTGTGCCAAGTGTCCTCTTTTTTAGAGACAGATGAGATAAGTGAGAGGATGGAGCCAGCTAGGAAGAGGAGGATTTCCCCTGTGTGGGAGCCAAATATTAGCAGACTGGAACCCCCCTGGAATATTGGGAAAAGCAAAAATTACTCTACCCCAATGTATATAGTCTAGCACCTGTGTTTTTGTGTACGTCGGCATCTCCTGTGCCTTGTGAAAGAGTGTTTTCAAAGGCTGGTGAGGTGGTGTCAAAAAAAAGGAATTGCTTAAAACCTAAAACTGTTGAGAAGCGGCTAATTTTTGAATAAAAATGTATTTTCCCTGTTTGGTTATGATTTACACCAGTGTTTCTCAAACTATGGGGCGAGCCCCACTAGTGGGGCGCAGAGGTATTGCAGGTGGGGCGTGACATCAACGGGATTTAAATAGTTTTTCCCCCCTAGATTCTGTCGTTGTAAATGTTTCACTGCACTGTAAATTAAATCAACCAGCTCCCCCCTCTCACAAAATTAAACACACTCAAATAAATTAGCAATTGTGATCATCATTGTAAACAGAACCGGGACCTGGAACATCGGGCTGGGAGTTTGACGTTGGAATATATGGCAGCAGAACAAAACAAGCTGAAGTAGCCGCATTATCAGAGATTCCATCTACAAAATGGACAAATATCTAAAAAGATCAGGGAACGTTTCAGATCCAGAGAAGTCACATGGTCAACCACGGAGGAAATACAGGGATGACTATCTTGCTCTTTATTTATTTTATTATTATTTATTTTTATTTTGTACTTTTGAAAGCTTTGTAAATTGGATAAAACTACAACTTTTATTTTCTCCAACTGTGAGCTGAAGTTCTACATGTAGCAACTACTGACAGCATATATTTCTGAGCCGGTTTCATACCAGTGCTCAACCCCTTTTTCCAACTAATTTATACCCTTAAAAACTTGTAGACTAACTCGGCTATTAAAATAAATAAAACACTTTAAAAATCAGGCGTGGTCACCATTCTGTTGGGGCGATAAAAGCATGGGGGGCTTGTGTATGCTCCTTTGTCCAAAGTGGGGAATGATAAAAAAAGTTTGAGAAACACTGATTTACACAATCATTTTCAGTGCCCTCTTCCTAGTTCCACAAGCATTTTCACTTTCCTCTGCCTGCTTAAGCCCATCCCTTTTGCCTCAAGTGACAGAAAAACATTATTACACAACCTGCCATAACATATGATACTACCGTTTTGGGATAATTTACAGACAGAATACATTCAAGAAATATTTTTATTGTTCACATTTGTAATATTTTATGTAGAGATATTATTTTTTTGGAACTCATAGTCATTCCCAAGAACCATAGCAGACTTACAACTTTAATGCATCACACATTAAGTGGCTAAGAGCTACAGCTGCCTGTGATTATGTACCTGGCCAGTAGGGGGGTTTGTGTTCACATGAAGCCCCGTGAGCAGAACCCTTTCTTGAATCAATTGCCTCAAGTGGCTCAATGCCTCATGGGGCTTCATCTCACCATCACTACTCTTAGATGTTTTCACCTTTGTTTATGTCCTCATTTGTTTCCTTAGTTTATTCCCTCTAGATAGTTTCCTAATTTATTTCTTCCTTCTGCTCTCTAGTGTTTCCTTAGGTTTCCTTCCTAGACTTATTATCTTTAGTTTCTTAAGAGTTTTCTGTCTTCCTAGCCATTCTACCTCTCATCCCAGCTGTTGATTGTTTCCACCTGCTCTCTCACCGGCATCTGATTTCTCTAATTGGTCATTGGTCTCCTCGTTCACTTCCTCATTTCCTCCCCTGTATATATTCTTCTCTCATTCAGTCACTACTCGCTGGTTCGTCATCATTCTTTCGCTGTCTGGTTCCTGATTCCTGCCCAGTTCCTGTTTTTTCCCCATCGCTCTATTTGTTGGTTCTCCTAAGTTATGTAAGTTCATTCTCCTTGTTTTTTTTGTTGCCATTAAATCATTTTAAGTTTTATTTTGCTGCCTTTGGGTCCTAAATTAATACACAAACATGACAGCCTTCCAATATACACTCTACTGTTATCTCCCACCTACTGTAAATCCTCCCTAACTTTAGGCGTCCCTGTTCAAGTGGTGAAAGGGCTTTTTGGAACTGTTTTAAAATGTTTCAACATGACTATTTCTCCATGTTAAGCCAGTTGCCTAAAATATCAGGCACTTCAGCTGACATTGACACAAAAGAAAACCACTTATGAACAACGAATGACAAGTAACAATCTGATGCATTAAATAAGTGGAAAGAATGCCAGTTATTTTCCTTGAGAGAGCCCCTTGTCAATGTGCCAAACTTTTTCTCACTCACTCCCAGGCTTTCAGTGCCCTGAACCCATTAGCATTCCAGTAACAGAACTTCATGTGGGATTGATTTAGGAGACAAAGTCTCTGTGTGCTGCTTCAATAAACAAGATAAATTGAAATTGTTACCCTCAGTATTTTACAGAAGTGATGCCATGCATGAATGTGTGTTTTCCTGCGGAGGTTGAGGCTGCAGCCTGGAATTCAATTCAAAAATACGTTATTGATCCCAGAGGGAAATTAAGTGTTGGTATAGCTCACATACAGTGGCTTGCAAAAGTATTCGGCCCCCTTGGACTTTTCCACATTTTGTCATATTACAGCCACAAACATGAATCAATTTTATTGGAATTCCACGTGAAAGACCAATACAAAGTGGTGTACACGTGAGAAGTGGAACGAAAATCATTCATGATTCCAAACATTTTTTACAAATAAATAACTGAAAAGTGGGGTGTAATTAATTCTTTAAGGAGTTGTTGTAGATGATGATGGCTGTGGGCAGGAAGGATTTCCTGTAGCGGTCTGTATTGCAGCGAAACTGAAGAAGCCTCCGACTGCAGACGCTCTGTTGTTGTATGACTGTCTCATGAAGAGGATGCTCAGGGTTGTCCATAATTTTTTTGATTTTATGAAGAATCCTTCTTTGCATCATCATCTCCAGATGTTCCACAGTCGTCCCCAGAACAGAACCAGCCTTCTTTATCAGGATGTTTAGCCTTTTTAAATCCCTGGCTCTGATGCTGGTACCCCAACAGATGACGGCTAAAGAGATTACACTCTCCACAACAGACTTGTAGAAGATTTGCAGCATCTTGCTGCAAACCTTGAAGGACCTAAGCTTCCTCAAGAAGTCCAGTCTGCTCTGTCCCTTCTTGTAGACAGTTTCACTGTTCAGTCTCCAGTCCAGTCTGTTTTCAAGGTGAACTCTGAGGTATTTATACTCCTCAACCACCTCCACTTCTTCTCCCATGATGGAAACAGTGTTTGACTCATCCCTGTTTCTTCTTAAATCTACAATCATCTCCTTTGTTTTGTTCACATTGAAGGTAAGACGATTGTTTCCACACCATGTCACAAAGCGGTCCACCAGCTCTCTGTATTCAGCTTCTTGTCCATCTCTGATACACCCGACAATTGCAGAGTCATCTGAGTATTTCTGCAGATGACAGGTCTCGGATTTGTACTGGAAATATGAGGTGTACAGAGTGAAAAGGAATGGTGAGAGTACGGTCCCTTGTGGTGCTCCTGTGCTGCTGACCACCTGGTTTAACACACAATTCTGATGACACAGGTGGAGCCCTCAACAATAGCCTAGATCAATGACTCACAAACTATGGTCTGTTTGTCAGGTAGTCATTGATCCAGGCTATTGTTGAGGGCTCCACCTGTGTCTTCAGAAGTTTCTGACCAAGCAAATCCGGCAGTGCTGGCTGCTTTGTCCAGATGACAGTGGGTTGGTTGAAGTATGTGGATGATGGCATCTTCAACTCCAACTCCACAGCAATAAGCAAACTGCAGCGGGTCCTGATACGTTCTTGTTTGCTTATTCAGGGGGGCCAACAGGAGTCTCTCCAGGACCTTCATGATGTGGGATGTCAGAGCAACAGGTCTATAGGCATTGATGACTGATGGGTGAGTTCTCTTTGGTACTGGAACAATGCAGGGTGTCTTCCACAACACTGGAACCTTCTCCTGAGTTAGGCTAAGGTTGAAGAGGTGCTGCAGAATCCCACAGAGCTGCTCTGCACAGACATTGAGGACTCTATGGCTGACACAATCTGGACCTGCAGCCTTGTTCCGGTTCAGTTTTTCCAGCTGCCTATTCACCTGACTTTTGGAGAAAGACAAGTGGGAGTGGGAGGCTAAGGGGGTAGCAGCATTTCCTGACTTGGTTGTATCTTGTGGAATCAGAAGAGTCCATGGCTGAAGTGAAGAATAAATCATCCGAGGTGTAACAGGAAAGCTGTTGGCCAGATGAATGGGATGTCTGTTTGGCTGGGAACAGGAGAAGAAGATGCTGAGCTAGTTCCTGAACGGAACCTGTTGAAGAATGTGTACGATTAATTTGCTCTGTCCAGACTTGCATCTATCCAATCCTTCCTGTCCTTAAAGGCAAGGCAGGGCAAGGCAATTTTATTTGTATAGCACACTTTCAACAGCAGGGTAATTCAAGGGGCTTTACATGATTTGGTAATTTAAAAAACAAAAAGCAATGGAAATTAAAAGTAAAAGAAACACACATTACACATGATACACAATAAAGCAAGAGAAAGATCAATAAAGCAAGAGAGCATGAACACATTTCATACATATGACATCAATCATTAACTCGAAAGCAATTCTAAACAGATGGGTTTTAGTCTCGATTTAAAGCAGTTCAGAGTTTCAGCAGCTCTACACTCGTCAGGAAGTCTGTTCCAGATAAGGGGAGCATAGAAACTGAAAGCTGCTTCTCCATGTTTAGTTCTGTGTAAGGACTTTAGAACTGGGGTGATGTGCTCTAATTCCTGGTTCTAGTGAGGAACACGAGCAGCAGCGTTCTGGATCAGCTGCAGCTGTCTGATTGACTTTTTAGGCAGACCTGTGAAGATGCTGTTGCAGTAATCAATCCAACTAAAGATAAACGCATGGATGAGTTTTTCTAGGTCATGTTGCAACATCAGTCGTTTATTCCTAGAAATGTTCTTCAGGTGATAGAAGGCTGACCTTGTTATTGCCTTTATGTGACCCTGGAGGTTCAGGTCTGAGTCCATTACTACACCTAGGTTTTGAGCCTGATCAGTAGTTTCTAGCTGTACTAACTGAAGCTGTGTGCTGACTCTTGATTGTTCCTCTTTGGGTCCAAAAATAATTACTTCCGTTTTGTTTCTATTCAGCTGGAGAAAGTTATGGCACATCCATCCATTTATGAAAACGCTTTTTTATAGTGGTCTTACTGTGGCTGGATAATTTAGCAGAGATGGGACTTTCAAAGAAAATACAGAAATGGTCAGATAATGCAATATTAATTACCAAGATGTTGGAAATATTTAAACCTTTGCTGATAATTAAGTCCAGAGTGTGTCCTTTATTGTGTGTTGGTTGTTTGACATGCTGGATCAGGCTGAGGTTGTGGAGAATATCATCTAATGTTTTTGCTCATCTTTCTTGGGGGTTGTCGGTATGGATGTTAAAATCCCCCACAATGATTAGTTGGTCATAGTCGATACATATTACAGAAAGAAGGTCATTGAAATCATTAAAGAAGTTAGAGTTAAGTTTTGCTTCTTTATATAAGAAACAGGGATAAATCAAACACTGTTTCCATCATTGGAGAAGAAGTGGAGGTGGTTGAGGAGTATGAATACCTCGGAATTCACCTTGACAACAGACTGGACTGGAGACTGAACAGTGAAGCCGTCTACAAGAAGGGACAGAGCAGACTGTATTTCTTGAGGAAGCTTAGGTCCTTCAAGGTTTGCAGCAAGAGGCTGCAGATCCTATACAAGTCTGTTGTGGAGAGTGTAATCTCTTCAGCCGTTATCTGTTGGGGTAGCAGCATCAGAGCCAGGGATTTAAAAAGGCTAAACAACCTGATAAAGAAGGCCGATTCTGTTCATGGGACAACTGTGGAAAATCTGGAGATGATAATGCAAAGAAGGATTCTTCATAAAATCAAGAAAATTATGGACAACCCTGAGCATCCTCTTCATGAGACAGTCATACAACAACAGAGCGTCTTCAGTCGGAGGCTTCTTCAGTTTCGCTGCAAGCGGTTTCAGACCGCTACAGGAAATCCTTTCTGCTCACAGCCATCATCATCTAAAACTCCTCCTTAAAGAATTAATCATATGAGCTATACCAACACTTAATTTCCCTCTGGGATCAAAAATGTATTTTTGAATTGAATTGAAAGAGCGTCGGGTTTCTTGTTTTCAGAACCGGGACGGTATTAGATGTTTAAGTTAAATCAGGAAAAGAAAAGAGACCAACGGAACTGCCTGGGATTGAGGCGTTTGGCAGACTGGATGTAGGAGAGGTTTTTGTGATTGTCCATACAATGACGGGAAGATCGGTACCCTCCAGCCAGTGTCTCCACCCCTCCAAAGATAGTTTTATAGCAAGGAGTTCACGATCTCCAATGTTGTAGTTTCTTTCAGTGGGTGAGAACCTTTTAGAGAAGTAGCCACACGAGTGAAGCTTCTGGTCTTGAGGTGATCGTTGTGAGAAAACAGCTCCAATTTGTCCGATGTGTCTACTTCCGGAATGAACTGTTTGGTGTGATCCGGGTGGAAAAGAATGGGGGTCTGAGAAAATCTCTCCTTGAGGTCTTAAAAAACCTGGTCAGTCTCCGGAGTCCATTGATGAGGCTTCTTGGTGGAAGTCCGGGGCGTTCAAAGGTGAGGAGATTTTGGTGAAGACTTTGATGAATCTTCGATAGAAATTGGCGAATCCAAGGAACCTTTGTAACTGTTTTCTGGTTTCAGGAACTGGCCACTCCTGAATAGTCTTGGTTTTGACGGGGTCCGCACTCACCTGCCCACCCTGAAGGATGAAGCCCAGAAAGGTAATGGAAGGAACATGGAATTCATACTTCTCTGCCTTGACATAAAAGTGATATTTCCATGAGACGTTAGAGGACCTGTCGAACATGGGAATGGGGATCCTGAAGATTATGGGAAAAGATGAGAATGTCGTCTAGGTACACGAACACGAATTTGTGGAGGAAGTTTCTCAGGACGTCGTTGACGAGATACTGAAAAACAGCAGGAGCATTGCACAATCCGAAGGGCATAACCAAATATTAAAAATTTCCAATGTGGGTCTTAAAGGCGGTCTTCCACTCATCTCCCTCTCTTATGCAAACAAGATGGTAAGCATTGCGAAGGTCCAGTTTAGAGAAGATGGTGGCTTGAGAGACGGATTCGAGGGCTGAGGAGAGAAGTGGAAGTGAATACTTGTTTTTTTTAATGTAATTTTGGTTTAATCCACGATAGTCTGCAGGGTCTTAGTGATCCATCTTTCTTTGCTACGAAGAAGAAGCCTGCTCCTAGGGGTGTTAAAGATGGGCGGATGATTCCAGCTTTAAGAAAGTCCTGAATATACTGCTCCATGGCCTCTCGTTCCTTAACAGAAAGATTGTAGAGACGGTCTGAGGGAAGTGTAGCTCCCGAGAGAAGATCAATAGCACAATTGTATGATCTGTGAGGAGGTAAAGAGAGTGCTAAGTCCTTTCTAAAAACTTGACTGAGGTCATGGTATTCAAGAGGAAGAGAGATCTGGATCTGGTTCATCAGTTCTTTTGATGCTTTTCTTTTCTGGGACGGCGGATTGGAGACACTTCTGGAGACAATGAGAGCTCCAAGTATCTATCCGGTTATTGGTCCAGCTTAGAGGGTTGTGCAACGATAGCCAAGGGTAACCCAAAACCAGAGAGCTCTCTTTGGTAGGAAAAACTAAAAACTGGATGGACTCATGGTGGTTTTCTGAGAGGACCAAAGATACAGGCTGAGTCTGGTAAGTGATAGAGGTCATAGAACTTCTGTCTAGTGCCAGAACTGTGATGGGAGGATCTAAAAGGTGAGTAGTTAACTGACATTGATCATCTAGGTGTGGGTTAATCAAATTTTGCTCGGAACCTGAATCGATTAGGGCAGAACATTGAATGGGGTTTTTGGTAGATGAAAAAATGGTTGCAGGTATCAGTAACCTATTTTTACAATCTTGACCCCATTTTGACAATCAGGACCCCAACTTTCAATGACGGGTTTGATCTTTGGGCGGATGGTACAAGCAGCGATAAAATGTGGAGATCCACAGTAAAGACAACGATTGGAGGACAACTGACAATGCCGTTCCTGGGGGGTTAATCTAGCCCTACCTAACTGCATAGGTTCTGGTGATGATTCTCTGGGGGTGTGAGACCGGCTGGATCGGTTGTGGTTTCTATCGAGGAACTCTGAGGTATACCGAGGTCTATTTCTGGTTCTTTCCCTTATTTGCTGGTCTAACTTAATTGCCAAAGCGATCATCTTATCTAGGGTTGCTGGTTCATCTCTGGAAGCTAATTCATCTTCAACTCTTTCACTGAGAGAATTATAAAAGGCTCCCTTGAGTGCAGGTTCATTCCAATCTGATTCTGCTGCTAGAGTACCAAAGTCAACAGCAAATTCTGCCACGGGTTCTTTCCCTTGTCTCAAGGACCATAAAGTTCTGGAAGCTGAATCACGTTTTTTTTAACAGGAGCAAACATGAGGGTAAAAAGTTCTAAAAAATAAAAATCATCAAAAGGGGTTCTTTGGACAGAATACTTATCAAAAAACGTCTCGGCCCACTTCAGGGCTCGGCCTCTTAACAGACCAATAATGTAGCTAATCTTGTGTGAATCAGATGGAAACGACTCAGGAGATCTTGAAAATACTAAGTCACATTGTAGAACAAAACCTTTACATTTACTGAGATCTCCGGAAAATTGTTCCAGAGATGGTGACGTCGCACCCCGGAAATGGGAAGTTATCACGGGCGGCTGTTTTTGTTGGTATGAATTTAACTCATAGATTTTTTGTGTAAGGCGGCTTGTAATTGAAAAGAGACCTTGAATAAGTCAGTCAGGCTTTCCTAATAATATTCCTTGTTGGGAAACTGCGGTCTGTAAGTGTACTGAGGAGTCAGTTTGGCCAGTCTGTTCTAACAAGTTTGGTTTTGATGACTCAATATCGGTACACCACAGACACAGTATGATTTTAGTAAAGTCAGGTTTATTTAACATCAAGAATTTATCCATATGTATACAGGTCACAGGTCGTCTCGGGAGAACCAGGAAGTAAGGCCAGAAATCAGGAACCAGGACCGAAGGGAAGGTAAATATGATTAGCAAGAGATTTGATAATTGGTATTTGTGGATCTTGATATTCTTACAGGAAGAAGTGGAAGCGGAGCCAGAGGAGAGGGTAGGTAGGACTCTGTGACTGAACGATTCTGCTGGTGGATTATGTTGCTTGATGGATCCGTTGTAGGTATGAAGCTGACTGTGGAGCTGGAGCAGGTGAGTATGGATAGAGGAGGAATATTGATGAGTGGTGAATGTGGACCTACTTGGATCTGATGATGATCTGTCGGATGGGGCGGGCAGGTGAGCTGCGGTGTTCCAGAGATGGAGGAGCGGATTCCAGACGGGAGTGCAGCTGAGACAGACCAGAGGAAGTGCTGAAGACAAAGATCATCCTAAACTTGCGGGGTCCAGAGGTAAGGAGCAGGGAGGTGTCTACAGGAGGAAAACCGCAGGTAAGAATCCAGAGACACGAAGGAGAAGTAATTCTTACTTGTTCTCAGAGAGAATATTGGCCAAGTACCGCAAGTACAGCGAGAACAGACTGGCGTCAGTCTGCAGCCACAGCTCCCCTTTTGAGTGCTGGATTGATTAGCTCCAATGAGCTGCACCTGCAGCTCCCAGCCTGCCATGCCCCTGTAGGAACAGATGAGGGAAAAAACAGAGAGACAGAGCACAACCAGCCACAGAATCCTAACACTTCCATGCTGATGTAAGTAGCTTCTATTAATTTTCCAGAGTTTTAAAATGGGTAGAATATAACACAAATTCTGTTTCATTACAGGAGGATGAAGACACCTTATTAGCCGCCACAGAGAGGAAAGATGCAGAGAAGCCTGTTGAGGTCTTCACCATTGTAAAATTATTTTGGTTTCAGTTAATGATGGTGTTGTTCTGCAATCCAACTTGCAGCTTATTTTTCTCCAACAGAGCAATGCTGGAAATGATAGGGGGTCTATTAATGAGGAAGAGGGTCCATCACCCTCAACAGCACAGCTTATCTTAGTAGAAATATTGTTCTGCATTAACCCACTACTTACTATGACACTAAGTAGATATGGCACTATGAAATTCAACTTGATTTGTGTTCCTATAGCTCCCTGTGAAACAACTGTATAAGGTGTACCTACAAAAACATATTGAAAAGTAAAATCTGGAAATTGATCACATAAAGCTGCAGATGAAAACAACACAAATGGAAATACAACTGCTGGATCATCAGTTAAAGGTGGGTGATGTGCCCACAGGTGGATGATGTTTAATTGTTTAAACAACAAACGATTAACTGTACAACATTTGTAATTGCAGAAAAAAACGAGACCTCATAAAATAAGAGGCATTTGTGTTTCTCTGACTCTGGGGAGGTTTCAGTCAGAAATGATTATAGCAGACCATGTCTCTATTAGCTCTCCCATCTTGTGCATCAGCAGGGGGATTGGGATTAATGTCTGCATCATCAGGGGAAAGGATAGGACATTATTCCCCTCTGATTGTGGCAATGTTGTGTAAGATTACACATGCCACAATGATGTCACAAGCCCTTTCTGGGGTGACCCTGAGCGTACGAAGGCACTGGAATCGGGCCTTGAGCATCCCGATGGTCATCTCCACCCTGGGTCGTGTCCTGCAGTGAGCTACGTTGTACCGTTGCTGTGGGCCGGGCTCAGGGTAAGGGTAAGGGGTCAGCAGATGGCGCTGGCAGGGGTACCCTCTGTCTCCCAGTAGGTAACCATCAAACTCTCCTATGATAATACGAGATACAATTTAATGTTTCAGTTGCAATAGAAGGACATAGAATATTGATCATAGGATATAGCTATACTGTATATAAACTCACCACGGGCAAATCTGTCACTCAGGGTGGACTCACGAAATATTCGAGAGTCATGCACAAACCCAAGCCACTTTGCTTCCATATTCCTGATCATATATTCGGCATCACTTTTCTTCACGGGGGAGAACAATAATTAGCTGCAATTGCTGTATTGTGAGGTATATTTCATTTAAAATGTTAAGATATTATTTAGGCTTACCTGTACATTAATGCTGTGGGCAGATCTTCTATTTACATAATCTCCTTCATTTATTGAAGGAGATATGATGGGAATATGAGTTCCATAGATGCAGCCAATCACACCTGGAAACTCTAAAATATATCAAGTTGATGAGTGCTTCCAGTCTCCAAGCTTTGTGACATATATTAATTATTGCTTGGACTGATACCTGCAATTCTGTGAAATGCTTCCTTGAGATGTCTGGTGATTCTGTGACCTGGGAACACTACAAACATGTACAGTATGGTCACATTTCTGAAAGCCCGACAGACAGTTGCCTTGGAAACATGCTCCGCATCACTGATATTATATGAAAAACTTACATTCGCAAAAAGACGAAGCGCAATACAAAGAATTTGCTCAGAGAGGAAAGCATTTCCACCATAACTCATGTGAGAAATGTGTGGACTGAGAGAATTGTTTAAATAAATTATTGATGGTCGAGAAAAACGGAAACGCTCATACAGGTACTCATCAGGGAGTGATAAAAAATCCACTCGGGGTCTGATCATCTTCTCCTGACTGGGATTTCTGCGGAGTATCTGTGCTTTAACATCAACAGGCTCTTCAAGAAACGGACACGCCATGTCTGCCACTGCTTTCGGACTGCAGGCTTCAACTTAAGAGCAGGAGAAACTCAGAGTTACTGTATGTAAAGCAAACCTGCCAGCGAGCAGGTTAGTTTCATGGATTATGTTGCCCGGGTAACTGACTCAGTGTTATGCTGAACTCGCTTTGTGAAACTGAAAAAACTGTTTCTTTCATCTAAGGGTTAACTAACTAAGGGTTTTCACTAAACCTGCTTTGTGAAGCAGGCCCCAGGTGTAGCTTCTATGGAGAGAAAAACACTGAGAGAAAACACACAGTAGTCAAAATAGCAGCAAATAATGCAACTGGAAAGTAGTAGAAGAGAAAAGTAGCAGAGTGAAGAAGAGGGTTAGTCTGTCCTCCAGCAGTGTGAGCCTATAGCAGCATAACTACCGAGATAGCTCCGGGTCACCTAAGCCACTCTAACTATAAGCTTTATCAAAAAGGAAAGTTTTAAGCCTGGCCCTAAAAGTAGACAGAGTGTCTGGCTCACGGACTAAAACTGGTAGCTGGTTCCACAGGAGAGGAGCCTGATAACTAAAAGATCTGCCTCCCATTCTACTTTTAGAAATCCTAGGAACTACAAGTAAACCTGCAGTCTGAGAGCGAAGTGCTCTGTTAGGAACATCTGGAACAATCAGATCTCTGATGTATGATGGAGCTTGATTATTATGGGCTTTGTATGTTAGAAGGAGGATCTTAAATTCTATTCTGGATTTAACAGGGAGCCAATGAAGGGAAGCTAAAGCAGGAGAAATGTGATCTTTCTTTTTAATAATCATCAGAACTCTTGCTGCCGCATTTTGGATCAACTGAAGGCTTTTAATGGGATTTTGTGGACTACCTGATAGTAAAGAATTACAGTAGTCCAGCCTTGAGGTAACAAATGCATGGACTAGTTTCTCAGCATCACTCCTGGAAGGGATGTTTCTAATTTTAGCAATATTCCGGAGGTGAAAGAAATAAATCCTAGAAACCTGTTTAATATGGGATTTAAATGTCAAGTCTCGGTCAAAATTAACGCCAAGGTTCTTTACGTTACTGGGGGCCAATTTAATGCCATCCAGATGAAGTGATTGACTAATCAGTTTCTGTTTAAGAACTTCTGGTCCAAAGACGGCAACTTCTGTCTTGTCAGAATTTAAGAGCAAAAAGTTTAGAGTCATCCATGTTTTTATGTCTTCCAGATATGCCTGTAATCTACCTAACTGACTGGGTTCATCAGGATTTATGGATAAATATAGTTGTGTATCATCTGCATAGCTGTGGAAATTTATCCCATGCTGTCTAATGATCTACCAATTGGGAGCATATATATGGTGAATAGAATTGGTCCAAGCACAGAACCCTGTGGAACTCCACAAGTAACCCTTGAGAGTGAAGAAGATTTATCATTTAGATGAACAAACTGGAATCTATCAGACAAATATGATTTAAACCAGCCCAGTGCTGTTCCTTTGATCCCTGCAACATGTTCAAGCCTTTCTAGGAGAATATTATGATCGACTGTGTCAAAAGCAGCACTGAGATCTAACAAAACCAGAACAGACACAAGTCCATTTTCTGAGGCCATGAGAATATCATTAGTAACCTTCACCAGTGCTGTTTCAGTGCTATGATGAGCTCTAAAACCTGACTGAAACTCTTCAAACAGTTCGTTACTGTTTAGAAGCTCACAGACTTGATTAGCAACAATTTTCTCAAGGATTTTGGATAAGAAAGGAAGGTTAGATATAGGTCTGTAATTCACTAAGTCATCTTGATCAAGGGAAGGTTTCTTGAGTAAAGGTTTAATTACAGCTATTTTAAATTCCTGTGGTACGTATCCGTTTACTAAGGATAGATTCATCATATCCAAAATGGGGCCAGGAACCAAATGGAACACTTCTTTAAATAATTTGGTCGGAATTGGGTCCAACATACAAGTTGAAGGTTTAGATGAGGCTAATATTTTTGAAAATTCCGAAAGCTCGACTGAATCAAAACAGCCTAAGCACAAATGAGGTTCTACAGTTCTTTCCGATTCTGCATCATTTACTGAGGAGGAAGTAATCATGTTTGGGAGGATGCCAATGATTTTATTTTTAATAGAATTAATTTTATTTATGAAGAATCCCATAAAATCATCACTGCTAAGAGCTGGGGGAATAGTTGGCTCAACAGAGCTATGACTCTGTGTAAGTTTGGCAACTGGACTAAAAAGAAACCTAGGATTGTTTTTATTCGCCTGTATTAATGATGAAAAATATGCTGTTCTATCTTGTCGAAGGGTCTTTTTATACAGCAATAGACTGTTATTCCAGGTTAAATGGGAATCCTCTAGGTGTGTAGATCGTCATTTTCTCTCCAACTTCCTAGTATTCTGCTTTAAAGTACGCAACTCTGCGTTGAACCAAGGAGTCAGCCTCCTATGGCTAGCCACTTTCTTTTTTAAGGGGGCTACACTATCTAATGCCAAACGCAATGAGGACATAACGCTGTGAACCAGATCATCAATTTCTGAAGGGTTAGAGATAGAATTGCTGCCATCCACTGTGTTACCCTGAGACACTAAGGAAAGTAAGAATGGAACAGATTCTTTAAAAATTGCTACAGCATTGCCTGATAAAGCTCTACTATAGTGAAATTTTCTTTCAGATTTAAGATGGTCAGTTAAAGTAAATTCAAAAGTTATCAAGAAGTGGTCAGACAGGACCAGGTTATGTGGGTGGCCTGTTATTTCCTCACACTCAATACCGTATGTCAGTACGAGGTCCTAAGTGTGTTTACCCGAGTGGGTCGATCCCTGTACTTTTTTAGTAAAGCCAATTGAGTCTAAAATAGCATTAAAGGCTGCATTTAGGCTATCACTTTCAGTATCCACATGAATATTAAAGTCCCCCACTATAATAACCCTATCAGTTTTTAATACTAAATCAGATAAAAAATGTGAGATCTGATCCAAGAATTGAGAGTAAGGGCCTGGTGGACGATACAAAACCACAAACAAAAATGGTCTTAATGTTTTGCAACTTGGATGAGGAAAATTAAGGGCTAGATGTTCAAAAGAACTGTAGCCATCAATTGGTCTGGGACTAATTAGTAAATCAGAACGAAAAATGGTTGCAACTCCTCCTCCTCGCCCAGTATTTCTAGGAATGTGAAAATTTAAATGACTGGAAGGAGTTGACTCATTTATACTGACATAATCCTCCTGCTGCAACCAGGTTTCTGTGAGACAAAGCAAATCAATGTGATTATCACAAATCAAGTCATTTACTAACAAAGTCTTTAAGGAGAGAGATCTTATGTATATTAAACCACATTTAATAGATTTATTTTTCTGTTCAGTCAAAGTTGTATTTATTTTTATGAGATTTCCATAATTTGCTTTTGTTGGCTTAACTTTTAATCCATTTAATTTTGGCCTTGGGCAAGGCACTGTTTCTATAGGGTAATGGGTGGGTAACAGTACAGAAGCAGCAGAGAGGTGGGTTAAACTACGACTCTGCTTCCTGGTCTGGACCCTGGGTTGTCAGTGTTTTGGAAGACTAAAAAATTCTGCCATATTCCTAGAAAGAAGAGCTGCTCCATCCAAAGTGGGATGGATGCCGTCTCTCTGGATCAGACCAGGTTTTCCCCAAAATGTTCTCCTGTTATCAATGTAGCTCACATCGTTTTCAGGACACCACCTAGACAACCATTTATGGAATGACAGCATGCAGCTAAACATGTCGTCACTGGTCCGATCAGGCAGGGGACCAGAAAAGATTACAGAGTCTGACATTGTTTTGGCAAACTTACACACCGAAGCAACACTCATTTTAGTGACCTCCAATTGGCGTAACCGGGTGTCATTACCGCCAGCGTGAATAACAATCTTACTGTATTTACGCTTATCTTTAGCCAGCAGTTTCAGGTAGGATTTGATGTCGCCCGTTCTGGCCCCTGGCAAACATTTGACTATGGTCAATGGTGTCTCTAATGCCACGTTTCTGACTATGGAGCTGCCAATTACCAGGGTCGGCTTCTCAGCGGGTGTGTCGCTGAGCGGGGAAAATCTGTTAGAAACGCGGGCCGGTTGGCTGTGGCCCGGGGGCTGGGTCCTAGAACTATGCTTCCTACATACAGTTACCCAACCAGCCTGAGGTCCCGGCTGCGCGGGCTCTACCGGAGGACAGCTAGGGGGTTCTATCCTTGTTGGCCCCGCGCTGGCTAATGGGCTTCGGCTATCAGCTGGTTTTTCAACAGCGTGGAGCCGTGCTTCTAATTCTGATACGCTCGCCTCCAAAGCTACAAAAATATTACATTTATTACAGTTACCATTATCACTAAAGGAGGCAGGGAAGTAACTAAACATCTGACAGAGAGAGCAAGAGAGAAGAGAAGCGTTAGAGACAGGAGAGAGAAGAGTAGCCATAGCCACAATGAAGCTAAGCTAACTGAGCTAGCGAGACCTTACCACCCCAAGAAAAGCTGTGTGAAACACAAGGAGTTCCCAAAACGTAAAGTACACCACCACAAATCATGTGTTTTAGTGTGCTTGTGTGTTAAAATAACTTAGAAAGGCCTCAGCACAGAGAAAATAAGATAAATTGAAGAGAGTCTGAACACCAAACAGTTTACAGGGAGCGCAACAGTGACAACAGGAAATGACGCAATACGGCTTACCCCCGTCAACACTGTTGACAAACCTGCTGGCCTTTTCTATTTTTGCTGGGTTTACACCTGCCCTCTATCAACGCCTTTGGGTGATGGAGGAGAAGATGATGGACATTTGAGGGTGGAGAAGGTAAAGCTGGTGCAGGTCCTCCATCATCATGTTCACTAACTGGACACTGCTGACCACCCCCATGTCATCTCCACCACAGCTGATGATGAGGACATCTAGAGCTGCTCTTCCTCCTTTCCACCTCAGCCCCCCCAGCCAAACCAGGAGATACGGACGTCTGGGAGGCCGAGGTTTCCTCTGATGGTTTCTTCAGCTCTCTCAGAACTATGTCAGGCATAGCTGTCTCCAATGATCCAAATGGCTATGGAGAAAAAAACTAGCATAATGAATGGCAGTTGCACAGGTGTGGCTTATCGGTTGAAAGTATAATACTATTAAAATTCTACATGAAGTGATGGAGACAGGCACTTACATTTTCTGCTTTGTTTGGCTTTTGTGGAGGACAGGCATGCAACCACTGTGACCTGGTAAACAAAATCTATAAAAACAAACACAAGTGTCTTACTAAAAGTGCAATTTATCCCTTCCCAAACCTCAATAAATGATTAGTAAAATTCATACACTGCAGAATTGACTAGGATCGAAATTAGTCATATTAGATGTTGCTAATCTACAATAGCTGTGGGAACAGTTTTTTTAACTGGGAGATCCTACATGGTAGTACAATCACTAACAATTAGGGTAAATACAAATATTAACATTAATATGTGAACTATCCTTACTAACTTAGCTTGATCATGTATCTCATGCATAGACTAAATAGATCTCATACACTTGTAATTAAGGTAAGAATATTATTGAAAACTTGCATTAAGTTAATGATCATTGCATTTGAATAGATTATTTCAATTTAAATGTTAACTTACTGATTTAATATTGTATTTACAGCCTGGATGGAGGAGGGTAGCAGAGTTGCTCTACCCGCGGTTTTCAGGCTAAAGGCACCCGCTAACCTCCGTTAGCTTCGGTTAGCTCCAGGACTAGCTCCTGGCTACATCGGCTCAGAGTGTCAATCATCCGCCCCCGCCCTCACAGCACCACTCTCAGCTCCACCTCTTTGCCCATTTTTGTATTTTCTGGGAGTGACGAAACGCGTGACATAGACAAGATGGCGGCGGTGGGAACAGCCCATTTGGCTTCATTTTTGCTCTTCAGAAACCAATGGGTGATGTCACTGAGGCTTCGTCCAATAATATGCAGTCAATGAGTTTAACCCACCTCTCTGCTGCTTCTGTACTGTTACCAACCCATTACCCTATAGAAACAGTGTCTTGCTCACGGCCAAAATTAAATGGATTAAAAGTTAAGCCAACAAAAGCAAATTATGGAAATCTCATAAAGATAAATACGACTTTGACTGAACAGAAAGATAAATCTATTAAATGTGGTTCATTAAACATAAGATCTCTCTCCTTAAAGACTTTGTTAGTAAATGACTTGATTTGTGATAATCACATTGATTTGCTTTGTCTCACAGAAACCTGGTTGCAGCAGGAGGATTATGTCAGTATAAATGAGTCAACTCCTTCCAGTCATTTAAATTTTCACATTCCTAGAAATACTGGGCGAGGAGGAGGAGTTGCAACCATTTTTCGTTCTGATTTACTAATTAGTCCCAGACCAATTGATGGCTACAGTTCTTTTGAACATCTAGCCCTTAATTTTCCTCATCCAAGTTGCAAAACATTAAGACCATTTTTGTTTGTGGTTTTGTATTGTCCACCAGGCCCTTACTCTCAATTCTTGGATCAGATCTCACATTTTTTATCTGATTTAGTATTAAATACTGATAGGGTTATTATAGTGGGGGACTTCAATATTCATGTGGATACTGAAAGTGATAGCCTAAATGCAGCCTTTAGTGCTATTTTAGACTCCATTGACTTTACTCAAAAAGTACAGGGATCGACCCACTCGGATAAACACACTTTGGACCTTGTACTGACATACGGTATTGAGTGAGGAAATAACAGTCCACCCACATAACCCGGTCCTGTCTGACCACTTCTTGATAACTTTTGAATTTACTTTAACTGACCATCTTAAATCTGAAAGAAAATTTCATTATAGTAGAGCTTTATCAGACAATGCTGTAACAATTTTTAAAGAATCTGTTCCATTCTTACTTTCCTCAGTGTCTCAGAATAACACAGTGGATGGCAGATATTCTATCTCTAACCCTTCAGAAATTGATGGTCTGGTTCACAGCGTTATGTCCTCATTGCGTTTGGCATTAGATAGTGTAGCCCCCTTAAAAAAGAAAGTGGCTAGCCATAGGAGGCTGACTCCTTTGTTTAACGCAGAGTTGCGTACTTTAAAGCAGAATACTAGGAAGTTGGAGAGAAAATGACGCTCTACACATCTAGAGGATTCCTATTTAACCTGGAATAACAGTCTACTGCTGTATAAAAAGACCCTTCGACAAGCTAGAACAGCGTATTTTTCATCATTAATACAGGCGAATAAAAACAATCCTAGGTTTCTTTTTAGTACAGTTGCCAAACTTACACAGAGTCATAGCTCTGTTGAGCCAACTATTCCCCCAGCTCTTAGCAGTGATGATTTTATGGGATTCTTCATAAATAAAATTAATTCTATTAAAAATAAAATCATTGGCATACTCCAAAACATGATTACTTCCTCCTCAGTAAATGAGGCAGCATCAGAAAGAACTGTAGAACCTCATTTGTGCTTAGGCTGTTTTGATTCAGTCAAGCTTTCGGAATTGTCAAAAATATTAGCCTCATCTAAACCTTCAACTTGTATGTTGGACCCAATTCCAACCAAATTATTTAAGGAAGTGTTCCATTTGGTTCCTGGCCCCATTTTGGATATGATGAATCTATCCTCAGTAAACGGATACGTACCACAAGAATTTAAAATAGCTGTAATTAAACCTTTACTCAAGAAACCTTTCCTTGATCAAGATGACTTAGTGAATTACAGACTTATATCTAACCTCCCTTTCTTATCCAAAATCCTTGTGAAAATTGTTGCTAATCAAGTCTGTGAGCATCTAAACAGTAACGAGCTGTTTGAAGAGTTTCAGTCAGGTTTTAGAGCTCATCATAGCACTGAAACAGCACTGCTGAAGGTTACTAATGATATTGGATGAATCTAAACTTTTTGCTTTTAAATTCTGACAAGACAGAAGTTGCTGTCTTTGGACCAGAAGTTCTAAAAAAGAAACTGATTAGTCAATCACTTCATCTGGATGGCATTAAATTGGCCCCCAGTAATAACGTAAAGAACCTCGGCGTTATTTTTGACCAATACTTGACATTCAAATCCCATATTAAACAGGTTTCTAGGATTTCCTTCTTTCACCTCCGGAATATTGCTAAAATTAGAAACATCCTGTCCAGGAGTGATGCTGAGAAACTAGTCCATGCATTTGTTACCTCAAGGCTGGACTACTGTAATTCTTTACTATCAGGTAGTCCACAAAATACCATTAAAAGCCTTCAGTTGATCCAAAATGCGGCAGCAAGAGTTCTGATGATTATTAAAAAGAAAGATCACATTTCTCCTGCTTTAGCTTCCCTTCATTGGCTCCCTGTTAAATCCAGAATAGAATTTAAGATCCTTCTTTTTACATACAAAGCCCATAATAATCAAGCTCCATCATACATCAGAGATCTAATTGTTCCATATGTTCCTAACAGAGCACTTCACTCTAGGACTGCAGGTTTCTTGTAGTTCCTAGGATTTCTAAAAGTAGAATGGGAGGCAGATCTTTGAGTTATCAGGCTCCTCTCCTGTGGAACCAGCTCCCAGCTTTAGTCCGTGAGGCAGACACTCTGTTTACTTTTAAGGCCAGGCTTAAAACTTTCCTTTTTGATAAAGCTTATACTTAGAGTGGCTAAGGTCATCCTGAGCTATCTCTGTAGTTATGCTGCTATAGGCTTAGACTGCTGGAGGACAGACTTACCAATTTTCTTCACTCTGCTACTTCCTTTTCTCCTACTACTCTCCAGTTGTATTACAGTACATTCTGTTATTTCGACTGTTAACTTTGTTTTCTCTCAGTGTTTTTCTCTCCATAGAAGATATACATGGTCTGATATCCTGCTTGGCTGCAATGCCCTGTTGGACGGGGGGCATCGACTGGGATGATCCTCCCAGTAACTGAACATCCACTGTGTCCTGTTATCAACTTTTTACTTTCTGTAACATAGAAAGTTCTCTTATATCAGATCTTCTGTTCCTTCTGTGTCTCTGCTCTGTCTTCTCAAACCCCCAGACGGTCGTGGCAGATGGCGCTCCTACTGAGCCTGGTCCTGTTAAAGGGGAGTTTTTCCTCTCCACCGTCGCTACATGCTTGCTCAGTATGAGGGATTGCTGAAGGATTGCTGAGGTTGGAAAGTCTGCCAAACCTCATGCCAATGACTGACGCAATCTGCTGGGATTCCTTAAATAGGAAACTTTTTAACTGATTGAAATGTTTGTATAAATGTATTGAAATGACTTCTTGTTAAGTGCCTTGAGATGACATCTGTTGTGAATCGGAGCTATATAAATAAACTAAATTGAATTGAATTTGAATCCTCCACCCCCCCACAAACCTACCGCATGTGCTTACTATGTACTGGGGTTTTTTTTTGTGTCAAAAACCTCCCCTCATGAGGAGAGGACTGAGATGTTTATCTCTTTATTTCTCCCCTTTTCCCCCTCGTGCACCCTAACCTGATGTTACCCCTTTTCATCTGCATATATGAAGCACGGCTTATGCTGGCAGCTGTCTCTGTGTTGTTGTTTGTTAGTTTTTCGCGTACGGGTTGTATTGAAAAACCTGGATTTTCAATACAATACAATACAATACAGGGATTAATAAAATATTTCTAATTCTGATTCCAATCAGTTTAAAGTTTTAGTTAGTTCTCCATTTTACGGAATCCCAGCAGATTGCATCGAGTCATTGACTGGCAGTTGCGCCCCATTGATGCAGACTCCAACCACAGCAATCCTTCATACTGAGCAAGCATGTAGCGACAGTGGAGGAAAAACTCCCCTTTAATAGGAAGAAACCTCCAGCAGAACCAGAACCAGAACCTGGTTCAGTACAAGCGGCTATCTGCCACGATCGTCTCATAAGTAACATACCAACATAGCAGTAATACACCAACAGTGCTCTCTCTCAGCGCTGTTTCAATTGGTTCAGGTCAGAATCTCTTCTTTGGCCCAAACTGATCACAATCAATCAAGAAACATTATGAAATTAAATTAAATTATACACATCACTGGATTTCTTAATATTTCATCAAAACTACCAAAAGACACAAACTAACATTTAAACTTTAAGCGTGTCAGTATAAAACATTTACCAAGGTATGAAACGGTGGTAGGAAGGAACAATATGGCAACACAAAGGGAAGGAATAGGGACGTAGATCAGATCCTCGTCTACACCCAGCAATGCTGTGACTCTCTCCATATTCTCTGTCTCTCAACCAGCTCCATAATCTCAGTAAAACAACCTTGGATCTCCTCTGGTATCTTGTTCTACTCTGTTTTTACAAGGTGTACACAAAGAGGTGGATGGGGTCTGTGGCTGGGATTAAGGTCCACACCCACAACACACATTCAGAAACACATCCATACATCTGACACACACACATCTACAGTTGCTGTGAAGTAATGGCCCACTAATTAGCCCCATATGAGAACCATTAGACAATCTGGGTTTCACAAGAACCCTCTTTTTCACTCCTGATCAAGCCCTCTTTTAAGACTCTTCCACTTAAACAATTTATTCGACTGCTTCTGAATTCTGATGCTTTTTTCTGGCCAGAAACATTTCCTCTCTTAGCTTTTAATAGAATGTAAATGTCCTGCTCTCTTTGCTCAGGCTGCATAATTTCCCACTCATAAAGAGCACTTCCAGTGGAATTGGGTTTTATTGAGTCTGTACATAGCTTTGTCCTGTGTATGGGTGGAACCTGTGAAATGTTCCCCTCTCTGACTTGGACTAATAAAAAAGAAAGCCGAGCTCAAAGCCCAACAGATGAGGTGAAAGGTCGTGATGTTTTCGAACTCAGGCCTGGACGTGGACAAACTGTGTCAATGAGACTTTAACAAGGGCCAGGATGTTAGAATAGAATAGAATTACCCTTTATTGTCCCACAAAGGGGACAGTATAACACAAAGGGGATGAGGTATAAGGTATAACAACAACAAAGTGTTAGGTATTAAAAGCATTTAGATTCACACGAGTAGAAAAGTTGAAAAACAGAATTTTCTCCCTGTGCATGCGTGGGTTCTCTCAGGGTACTCCGGAGGTAGAGAGGGTGGTGAGGATGTTTATCTCAGTATCACCTGAAGTGAATGTTTCTAGAAAGAATCATTCCACCTTCAGATGTTGTTGAACTGGGGAAATTCTGAGGTGTGGCCCGTCCACTGAACCCTGGCTGTCTTTGAACTACAAATGTAGCCGGCTGTCAATAATCTCCTCACAGCTCACTGTTTTTATGGCACACATGAGAGTGATCAGGAGCTGTAGAGCTCTAAATCTCAGAGAAACCTCAAGATGCACGTGAAGGTTCAGACAGCTCCCGGGATCAGGACCCGGGAGCTGGTACAACTTGGCGTCCAGATGCTGACTGAGCCCGGCCTGGGGATGCTGTCCGTCCCCTGCGGCTATTGGTGGGGCGCTGGGATGTTGGCGGCGGGGATTGGCCTAGGGCGGAGGCGTCGCGTGGCGGCCGGCCACGGCCCCTGCAGTGCCGGGGGCCCCTCGTCGGCCGGTCCCTTGTCGGGTCCCTGCTGGGGGGTGGGGTGTCCCTGGGCCCCGGCTCCCCCGGTCCGTTGACCGGCCCGCCCCGGCGTGGCCGGTTGCCGGCGGAGCCCGTGGGCTCGTCACTGCTGCCCCCCGGGCCCCTGTATAGTGGCCGCTGGACGTTCCCCTGGGGTTCTCCTTTGCTCCTCTCTTAGGGGATGCGGTCGGCCCCGCCCGGGTCCGCCTGGGGCTCTGGCGGTCCTTTGGACGTCTTTGCTCCGATCTCCTTCATGTCTACATCGATTCCTGGGGGACGGATTGATGTCTTCTCACACCAACTATTGAACACTCTTATGGAGAAACCTTATATGCACCAGCATGCTAACACACACATAGATGTGGGGTCTCTGGTGTTTAAGGATATATTCTTTGGCTGAGGTTATCATTACTAGAGCTTGATTAATCGGTACCATGAGTTTTTCTGTGACATTGTTGTTCAGGAAATAAAAATCCCAACAATTCATAATAAAGATTTTTCACACATAAATCAAGTGGAGGTCTATAGCAAAAGCTGTACTGCTCCGCTTGTGAAAGTAAATCTGTTGGGCTTCTACTTGGTACTCAGACACCAATTCTGAGCTCCACACTGCCAAACAGGACACGAAAAAAAAAAAAAAAAAACTGTAATCAAGCTGCAACTTACAGTATCTCATTGTGCTTTGTGCAAAACACAGGAGCCTGAGCTAACCTGCAGTTAATTTCATAACTACATTTTAATCTTATTATTCACATTGCATTTAAATTGACTATCCAAATTTTTCCAGAACCTGTAATTCTAAATTAAACCTTTATTGTGCTTGTGTAAACACAGCACTCTGTTCTAACTAGCAGTTAACTCCATTGTAACCTGCATTTATTCTTATTGCATTTAAATGAATTATTCATATTTTCAATACCTGTGCTCAAACAATTGAACTGATTTCAGTGTGCTTTGTGTTAACTGCAGATCATGGCCTAGGCTAGGTGGCAGCCAATCCCATATGCTGCTAACACAGTGACTTAGCCTGCAGTTAATTCACCATTTCACTTGACATTTCCTGGAGAGATTTTGCAAATATATGGTGTTTGTCTTCCCTTGTGTGTAACCTTTTAAGCATGTATGTTGCCTGATTTAACTTCCAGAGTTAATTTGATCCTGGCTAATTTACTGCTAATCTGACTAGAGAGAGAGATTTTGATAACTGCATTGCTGAGATTTCCTTAAAGAATAGGAAAGCCATTTTAACACTCAAAGTGGGTGATAAGTCAGAGGCTGATCTAATTTAATATTAATATAATTATTGATCATAATTATTGATGGTTATGTAAACCAGACAAAAACTCGTTCACTCTGTGTCACAACACTACTAATTACATTGACTTTAGAACACCGTTCAGGTGAAATGATCTGGGGCTGATGTTGGGCTGACCAATCACAGATGTGTGCTCTCCGTTGCAGTCGAGGGATAGTTAAAAGAATTGGGCTCTACTCCTTCCGCTATGTGCCTGTTGGAGAACCCTTGCCTCGATGCATGATTGCCCTGTGTGTCTCCACACCTCTGCTGATGGAGGAGCATAAACTAGGCTTCAGAGGAGCTAGGTTACCTCTAAGGAATGCATCATTTTACTCTCAGTCTGGCTAAATATGGCGGCTGTAGCTCAGTGGTAGAGTTGTCAGCCTGCAACCCAGAAATTGTGGGTTCGATTCCAGCTTCCAGCTTCCACCTGCTACATGTCGTTGTGTCCTTGGGCAAGACACTTCACCTACCTTGCCTACTGGTGCTGGCCAGAAGGTCCGATGGCGTGATATGGCTTCTGTCAGTCTGCCCCAGGGCAGCTGTGGCTATAATCATAGCTTGCTTCCACCAGTGTGTGAGTGAATGAATAATGGAGTTGTAAAGCGCTTTGAGAGTCTTGAAAAGCACTATATAAATGCAAGCCATTATTATTATAAAACTCGTTCAGAGCTGCAGATGTTACATAACAATTTTAAAAATGTTCTTATTTATTTTTTGATAAGTATCAACTAACAGGGCCATGTGATGGAGCAGTTGGTAGCACTGTTGCCCTGTAGCAAGAAAGTCCTGGGTTTGACTCCCAGCCTGGGGTCTTCCTGCAGTGAGTTTCCATGTTCTATCCATGTATGCTTGGATTCACTCCAAGTATTCTAGCTTCCTTCCACCGTCCAAAAATATTACCGTTAGGTGCTCAGTCATCATTGAGCGGGAAACATAAATCGATAATAGATGCATAGATGCATTTTCCTCTATTGTATGTTGATATTTGTAGAAATTAAAGGGGTTATATGCAACTTTTTCTTCAAAATAAACGTAACATTAGCCTTTTAATTTGACCATTCATGACTCAAACATCTCCTGATGAGCATACTGACACCTTGTCAGCTCACAGTGGGTGCACCTATAAGCCTGTATCCAATTTTTCCTATTTTCTGTCGGGTCGGATTTTTCCCGTGCTGTCTGGGGATGTGACGTCAAGCGCGTTCATGTTAAACATTTCAGATCACTCTGCCACCACCACTAGTCAGCAGTTACACTCGCAAGTAGTGCAATGGATTGTGCGAATACACAGAAGAGACCAAGGATAACTTTGACACCAACAGTAACTCTACATAAGACTAAAAAAGTTAAACCCCTGACAAGTGCTTGAAAAAGTTTGAAAGATTGAAAGCGACCGGCGTAGGAGCGCGCGCTGCGAGAGCGAGCAGAAAGGAAGAGCAGTTCCGTTTTTTGGCCACAGGTGTCAGTTGCGAGTTTTAATTTCAAAAAATTGCATATAGCCTCTTTAAAGGAAAAGAAACACATAGTTTCCAGCCTAAGGACAAGAAAAATGGGCAAGGCAAGTTTTTTCATATAGCACACTTGCAGCAACAAGGCAATTCAAGGTGCTTTGGGTGAAAGGGGATAGAGTAAAAGCAACAATAAAAACACAAAGCACAACATCAGAAACATAAAGAATATTAAAACATACTACTGTTATGACATTCAAGCTATTTTTAATCACATACTCAAAGGTGGCTCTAAACAGTTTTTAGCCTTGATTTACAAGAACTCAGTCTTTCAGCAGCTGTACAGTGGTCTGGAAGTTTGTTCCAGATCAGAGGAGCATAGAACTGAAAGATGCTTCTCCATGTTTGGTTCTAATTCTAGGGATGTTGAGTAGACTGGAATTAAAGGACCTGAGTGTTCTGGTGGGTTGGTATAGTGACAACAGATCTTCAACATACTTTGTTTCTCCACCATTCGGTGATTAATAAACTAGAAAAGTATTTTGAGGTGTATTATCTGAGCTACAGGGAGCCAGTGTAAGGATAGATCTAAAATAAATATTACTAGTTCAATTCAATTCAATTCAATTCAGTTTATTTACAAAGCGCCAATTCACAACAGATGTCATCTCAAGGCACTTAACAAGAAGTCATTTCAAAACATTTATACAAACATTCCAATCAGTTAAAAAGTTTCCTGTTTAGTTCTTTTGGTGTTATTCTGTTGACAAAATTGTATACAATTATTTTATGAAAAAACTGAAAACTGGCAATAGTTACCTATAGTTAAAAACATTTTTGGTTTCTTATCATTTTTAGCCAAAGTAAAAATGTTGAAGTTAAATGCTGAAGGTTCAAAGAGCTACTTCTGGCTCCAGAGCCAAAGGTTCCAGACCCCTGCTAGAAGGCATTCATTTCTTCATAAAAGAATCATTTATTAAATTCTTGTTTCGTTTCCTTAACTTCATGTTGTCTTTTACTTTCTTAGTTTTGTGAAATGCTTTGTGCTTTCTAGGCAGTTATCTGTGATTATTGATGAAACTTCATGTTAGCTTTATTATTTTCTCAAGTGTTTTCTAAAATATTTTACTGTATTTATTATTTAGATTTTGTATTATGCTTGATGAAATTTGTTTCTGTGTTTATTTTATTTACCTGGCTATCAATAAATGATGTGATTTAATAACTCAATTCAATTCAGCGCCGATTCACAACAGATGTCATCTCAAGGCTCTTAACAAGAAGTCATTTCAATACATTTATACAAACATTCCAATCAGTTAAAAAGTTTCCTATTTAAGGAATCCCAGCAGATTGCGTCAGTCATTGGCGTGAGGTTGGGCCCCGTTGATGCAGACTTTCCAACCACAGCAATCCTTCAGCAATCCCTCATACTGAGCAAGCATGTAGCGACGGTGGAGAGGAAAAACTCCCCTTTAACAGGAAGAAACCTCCAACAGAACCAGGCTCAGTAGGAGCGGCCATCTGCCACAACCGTCTGGGGGTTTGAGAAGACAGAGCAGAAACATAGAAGGAACAGAAGATCTGATATAAGAGAACTTTCTATGTTACAGAAAGTAAAAAGTTAATAACAAGACACAGTGGATGTTCAGTTACTGGGAGGATCATCCCAGTCGGTGCCCCCCGTCCAACAGGGCATTGCAGCCAAGCAGGATACCAGACCAGGTATATCTTCTATGGAGAGAAAAACACTGAGAGAAAACAAAGTTAACAGTCGAAATAACAGAAAGTACTGTAATACAACTGGAGAGTTGTAGGAGAAAAGGAAGTAGCAGAGTGAAGAAAATTGGTAAGTCTGTCCTCCAGCAGTCTAAGCCTATAGCAGCATAACTACAGAGATAGCTCAGGATGACCTTAGCCACTCTAAGTATAAGCTTTATCAAAAAGGAAAGTTTTAAGCCTGGCCTTAAAAGTAAACAGAGTGTCTGCCTCACGGACTAAAGCTGGGAGCTGGTTCCACAGGAGAGGAGCCTGATAACTAAAAGATCTGCCTCCCATTCTAATTTTAGAAATCCTAGGAACTACAAGTAAACCTGCAGTCTGAGAGCAAAGTGCTCTGTTAGGAACATATGGAACAATTAGATCTCTGATGTATGATGGAGCTTGATTATTATGGGCTTTATATGGAAGAAGAAGGATCTTAAATTCTATTCTGGATTTAACAGGGAGCCAATGAAGGGAAGCTAAAGCAGGAGAAATGTGATCTTTCTTTTTAATAATCATCAGAACTCTTGCTGCCGCATTTTGGATCAACTGAAGGCTTTTAATGGCATTTTGTGGACTTCCTGATAGTAAAGAATTACAGTAGTCCAGCCTTGAGGTAACAAATGCATGGACTAGTTTCAGGACAGGATGTTTCTAATTTTAGCAATATTCCGGAGGTGAAAGAAGGAAATCCTAGAAACCTGTTTAATATGGGATTTGAATGTCAAGTCTTGGTCAAAAATAACGCCGAGGTTCTTTACGTGATTACTGGGGGCCAATTTAATGCCATCCAGATGAAGTGATTGACTAATCAGTTTCTTTTTTAGAACTTCTGGTCCAAAGCCAGCAACTTCTGTCTTGTCAGAATTTATAAGCAAAAAGTTTAGACTCATCCATGTTTTTGTGTCTTTCAGACCTGCCTGTAATCTACAGGAGATTGTTGTTGCGGAAGTCGACGGAGGATATTTTGGTGATATGGTTGATGTGTGTTCGGTTTGACAGGGTGGAGTCCATTGTGATGCCAAGGTTGCGTACAGAGGGGGAGGGGGCGACATTGTGACCGTCGATGAGGAGAGTAAAGTTCTGGATAGAGGGGAGGAGAGATTTTAGGCCTGTGATGAGGAGTTCTGTTTTATTGCTGTTGAGTTTGAGAAAGTTATTGTCCATCCAGCTTTTGATGTCTGAGATGCAATTGGTGATGGTGGAGAGGATAACCAAGGTGATGGATTAGGTGGACATGTAGAGTTGGCTATCGTCGGCGTAGCAGTGAAAGTGGAGTCAATGGTGGCGGATGATCTGACCGGGAAACATGTAGATGGTAAAGAGGAGGGGGCCGAGCACGGAACCTCGGGGGACACCATGGGTGACGGGGGAGGTGTGAGAGTTGCAATTGTCAACAGAGACATTGTGGTGAGAGTCTGAGAGGTAGGAGCTGAACCAGAGGAGTGCTGTGCTGGAGATGCCAATTGACTGAAGACGATGAAGGAGGACGGTATGGTCTATTGTGTCAAATGCAGCAGAGAGGTCGAGGAGGAGGAGGATGGATATGGAACCAGAGTCGGCGGCAAGGAGGAGATAATTTGTGACTTTAAGAATTGCTGTTTCTGTGCTGTGGTGTGGACTGAATCCAGATTGAAATGTTTTGAGGAGATGAGAGGAGTGGAGATGTTGGTGGAGTTGGGTGATGACGGAGCGGTCCAGAATTTTTGAAAGTAACGGGAGATTGGAGATGGGTCTGAAGTTGTCCAGATTATCAGGGTTGAGGCCGGGTTTTTTCAGGGGGGGTGTGATGGACACAAGTTTGAGCAGGGATGGAACAGATCCAGACGTAAGGGAAGTGTTGATGATGCTGATAATGAGAGGGATGAGAATTAGTTGACAGGTTTTGAGGTGGGGAGAAGGGATCGGATCAAGCTGGCAGTTGGAGAATTTCATGGTTGAGAGTAGTTTGGAGATGTCAGAGGGAGACAGAGGAGCGAAGGAGGAAAGGCTGTGGTGTGTGAGTGGAATGAGTTGATGCTCAGAGGGAGGAGAAGCAGAGGAAGTGGATGCTAGTGAACAATGTATGGTATTGATTTTGGTATGGTAGGGTGACAGGAAGTTATTGCATTTATCTGTAGTAAATGTGGAGGTTATATTGTCCTTGGGTTTGGTCAGTTTTGCAGATGTGGAGAATGGTAATATTCTCCACATTTGGATTATTAATATTGGATTTCCTCATGTATTTGTTTTTTCAATTATGTATTTATTTCTATTTTTGTGTTTATCTTTTGTTGTTGAGTGTTTGAATTGTTTTGTTTTCTCTAATGCTCTTTAAATGTTTGTTTGTTTTGCTTTATTAATGGTTTTGTCACCTTCTCTCAGCTTGTTGTGCGCTCTGAGAAACCTGCTGATGCCACACACTGTGTGGGATCATTGTTTTCGTGGCATGACGCTGGAAGCTTATTTCGCTCTCACAAGACAAAGTCAATAAATAGCTGCCTTCATCGTTTTCCTGCTTGTGTTTTTGAGGAAAACGGAAGAAAAAACATCTGACGAGAGGAATATAAATAGATTGGCTGAGACATTCATACTGGATGTGGATGGAGAACAAATCAAGTGTTGCACCAAGCATTGGCGATTATCTACAAATATATCTGTATTAGTTAGAAAAAGGTCTTAGAACTCCTCTAAAATCTCAGATATATGTGCTGATGAACTTGGCAGAGAGCCTACTGAAGCAGCAGCTGTATGCTTTCACAGAAACACGACATGCCTTTGCTTTGTGAAATGGTGCAGACTAAGTGGTTGGCTCTTCTTTACATTGGCCTTAATTACAAATTAAACTGGGAGACGTTCATACAGGAAATGGAAAAACATACCCTGAACTAGCCATTAAAACAGCACAGAGATTGATTGTGTTATTTTCATCATTCGTTTTCTTAGAAATTGAGGACAATCAGGGAGCAAAATTGAAATTCAAGTCACTTTTTACAGCTTTCTCAGAACAAAAAGCTGCTGCAACGTTCCAGAAAAACATGCAGTGGCTCACAAAAAATGTTCCCACATTTTCTTTACTCTAAAACCACTAACTGCAACATATTTTATTTGGATTTCATGCGACAGACCAACAAAGTGTATGTAACAAAAACTAGTGCATAGTTGTGAAGAGTAGAGCCGCTGACCTCCACATTGAGAGGAGTCAGTTGAGGTGGCTCGGGCATCTGGTCAGGATGCCTCCTGGACGCCTCCCTGGTGAGGTGTTTCGGGCACGTCTCACCGGGAGGAGGCCCAGGGGAAGGCCCAGGACACGCTGGAGGGACTATATTTCTCGGCTGGCCTGGGAACGCCTTGGGATTCCTCCCGAGGAACTGGAACAAGTGGCTGGGGAGAGGGAAGTCTGGGTCTCTTTGCTTAAGCTGCTGCCCCCGCGACCCGACCCCGGATAAGTGGAAGAAAATAGATGGATGGATAGTTGTGAAGTGAAAGGAAAAGATAAATATTTTATAATTAAAGATCTGAAACGCGTGGTATGCGATAGTTTTTAGCCCCCCTCAATACCTGAACTATCATCCTGTAAAACTCAATTCCTGGAGAAGTCACCTCATTACTAAATAGTCCACTTGTAATTTAAGCTCAGTATAATTTTCCAGATGTTCTATTTCTGGCCTCAGAGGTTTGTTTGAGAACATAAGTGAACAAAGAGCATCATGGAGACCAAGGAACCCAGCAGACATGTTAGGGAGAAGGCTCTGGAGAAGTATAGAGTAGGTTTAGGTTCGAAAACAATCCTTGAACATCTTGGTAAACACTGTTCCATCCATCATCTGAAAATGGCAACTTCTATGGCAACTCTAAACCTATCAAGACATTGCGATTTATCTAAAGAGATAAGCTGGACAAGCAAACAATCATAGAAACAGCCAGTTGTTAGAAAAAAAATGGGTTTTGGTTTGTGTGGTGGTTTTTCTCTCACGTCAGCTTGCAGGTTATCCACTAGATGCGCAATGGATGCACTAGCGTTCAGTTCTGGTGGGCGGAGTCCTGCAGGTGTGTGTCTCCGCACCTGTAGTTTGTCATCATTAACCAGAGGGTAAAGGGAGTTGGCAGCCAGTCCTCCGGTGCCTGAGTGTTAACCATACCGGGTACACCTAGCCCTCCATGTTCCTGAGCAGCAGATCTTAAGTAAATATTAATCCCAAGACTTACCTTTCTCGATCTTCTTTCAGTTTCCAACCCTCTGAAGATCTCCTCACCAACAACGTTTCCGGCTCGTTCAAGAATCAATCTGGTCAGTTATCCACAGCTGGCTGTCAGCTCTCAAGTTTCACCATCATCTTCCAGTTTTCCTCATCCACCAAAAGCCCCAGCCATTTTCTTCATTATCTCTGTGCCTCCTGTCCATCCTTTAACTATAACCTGTAAGACCACTATCAACTTAAAATTATTCCTTACCAAGATTTCATACTCACCTTCCAGCTCGCACCCAGCTCCCGGATCTCTGTCATAACTTCCTGTTCAGCCACCAAACAGATCTTCACCCAGTTTCCATTCATTTTCTCTTCATCATCTTCATCTTCCATCTCCAGTAAGATCTCCTTTCAAAATAATAATTATATGCTTCAAACATACACTCACCTCTACCTCCCATTACAGAGATCCAGCTCTTGGTCCCCATCAACCCCAAGTTCCAGATTCTACCTCTCTCTTTTGTATCATCTAAACCTTCAACTTGTATGTTGGACCCAATTCCAACCAAATTATTTAAGGAAGTGTTCCATTTGGTTCCTGGCACCATTTTGGATATGATGAATCTATCCTTAGTAAACGGATACGTACCACAAGAATTTAAAATAGCTGTAATTAAACCTTTACTCAAGAAACCTTCCCTTGATCAAGATGACTTAGTGAATTACAGACCTATATCTAACCTTCCTTTCTTATCCAAAGTCCTTGAGAAAATTGTTGCTAATCAAGTCTGTGAGCATCTAAACAGTAACGAGCTGTTTGAAGAGTTTCAGTCAGGTTTTAGAGCTCATCATAGCACTGAAACAGCACTGCTGAAGGTTACTAATGATATTGGATGAATCTAAACTTTTTGCTTTTAAATTCTGACAAGACAGAAGTTGCTGTCTTTGGACCAGAAGTTCTAAAAAAGAAACTGATTAGTCAATCACTTCATCTGGATGGCATTAAATTGGCCCCCAGTAATAACATAAAGAACCTCTGCGTTATTTTTGACCAAGACTTGACATTTAAATCCCATATTAAACATGTTTCTAGGATTTCCTTCTTTCACCTCCGGAATATTGCTAAAATTAGAAACATCCTGTCCAGGAGTGATGCTGAGAAGCTAGTCCATGCATTTGTTACCTCAAGGCTGGACTACTGTAATTCTTTACTATCAGGAAGTCCACAAAATGTCATTAAAAGCCTTCAGTTGATCCAAAATGCGGCAGCAAGAGTTCTGATGAATATTAAAAAGAGAGATCACATTTCTCCTGTTTTAGCTTCCCTTCATTGGCTCCCTGTTAAATCCAGAATAGAATCTAAGATCCTCCTTCTTACATACAAAGCCCATAATAATCAGCTCCATCATACATCAGAGATCTAATTGTTTCATATTTTCCTAACAGAGCACTTCGCTCTCAGACTGCAGGTTTACTTGTAGTTCCTAGGATCTCTAAAAGTAGAATGGGAGGCAGATCTTTTAGTTATCAGGCTCCTCTCCTGTGGAACCAGCTCCCAGCTTTAGTCCGTGAGGCAGACACTCTGTTTACTTTTAAGGCCAGGCTTAAAACTTTCCTTTTTGATAAAGCTTATACTTAGAGTGGCTTAGGTCATCCTGAGCTATCTCTGTAGTTATGCTGCTATAGGCTTAGACTGCTGGAGGACAGACTTACCACTTTTCTTCACTCTGCTACTTCCTTTTCTACTACTTTATTTTCTCTCAGTGTTTTTCTCTCCATAGAAGATATACATGGTCTGGTATCCTGCTTGGCTGCAATGCCCTGTTGGACGGGGGGCATCGACTGGGATGATCCTCCCAGTAACTGAACATCCACTGTGTCCTGTTATTAACTTTTTACTTTCTGTAACATAGAAATTACTCTTATATTAGATCTTCTGTTCCTTCTGTGTCTCTGCTCTGTCTTCTCAAACCCCCAGACGGTCGTGGCAGATGGCCGCTCCTACTGAGCCTGGTTCTGTTGGAGGTTTCTTCCTGTTAAAGGGGAGTTTTTCCTCTCCACCGTCGCTACATGCTTGCTCAGTATGAGGGATTGCTGAAGGATTGCTGTGGTTGGAAAGTCTGCATCAACGGGGCCCAACCTCACGCCAATGACTGACGAATCTGCTGGGATTCCTTAAATAGGAAACTTTTTAACTGATTGGAATGTTTGTATAAATGTATTGAAATGACTTCTTGTTAAGAGCCTTGAGATGACATCTGTTGTGAATTGGCACTACATAAATAAACTGAATTGAATTGAATAAAAACAGGATGGTTCTGGAGGAAGCCCTATTAGATGTTTGCCTTTCAGCTGGGTAATCAGCCTAACAATACACCCACTGAACAGATTCCTGTTAAATCACAGTGAGATGCTGCCTATCCAGTCAGTGAAAGCTTGAGATTGTTTGCAAAGAAGAATGGGCAAATATTTCTGGATGTAAAAATAGTAGATACATAAAAATGCCTTTCTGCTTTAAATAAAAGTTCATAAGCAAGGACAATGCTTACAGAGATTTGAATTACAATCTTAAGTGATGGACGCACCCCCCCTCCCAGACGGAACCCGAAAGGGAGGGATGTTAGAGGAGGCTAGGTCTGTGAGTAAACCAGGGTGAGAGAGGGGAGGGTGAAGGGATGTAGGGATGAGGGAGGGGATGGATTTGGGTAAAACCAAAGAGAGGGTCGGGGAAGGGAGGGGTGCGAAACCATCGAGACAGACGTGGATCGCTTAGCAGGCAGAGTTTATATGGATGTCTGTCACAAGGTGTGTGGAGAATGGACCCAAACGCACTCGCTGAAGGAAGGTGCAGGATGTTTATTATAGTGAGGTCGTGATGATGGTGGTGAACGGAGACACTGGACACCGGGCAGGGAAGGAAGACAGCAGGAAGAATGACACACCATGGAGATAGACGATACTACTACTGACTACTAATGATCCGGCCGGGAGTGAAAGGAAGTGAGGGGTCTTAAAGGCAGGAGGTGAGTAGGATCAGGTGTGGATGATGAGACAGACAGGTGAGGACAATGAGGCAGGAATAGGGCAGCGTGACAATGTCATCTCAAGGCACTTAACAAGAAGTTATTTCAATACATTTATACAAACATTCCAATCAGTTAAAAAGTTTCCTATTTCAGGAATCCCAGCAGAACATAAGTTAACACCTTAACTCCATGTGATGTACAAAGCATTGTATCAAATGCACAGCCCATTTTTCAACATTTTAATTGTAAAATATCTTACAATATGTCACTTGATCTACCTCACAGAATTCTAATAAAATAGATTCAAGTTGTGACTAGTGAAAATGGTTCAGTGGTGTGAATACTTTTGCGAGAAGCTGTAGGAATTAGGGGCGTTTTTTTACGTCAAAACTGAATTTCATACAGTTTTGATATAAAGATTGTAGTATTTGTAATCTGTGCTTCAGCATAGTATGTTAAAACGTATAGAGGAAGACCAATCTGTTTTCCATCTGCAGGAGGAAGAAGGGAGTGGCGGCGGAGTGAAGCGGCAGCTGCGCGTCCCGGGGCAGCTCCTCCTGACGTTGCGTCGCCAAGAGTCCGGAGGCTGAGGTTTGTGTGGACAAGGCTCCAACGCTCACATTTGCCAAAGGGGGACCTTGAAAGAGGCAGAGCCGAGTGTTTCCTGTGCAGTCTTTGCGAGCCTTTAGACTGGAATTATTCCTCCCTTCATTCATCAGGAAGTTTCTCTCTCTGGAAACAGACAATGCCGGAGGATTAACGGGAAGTTCGGGATTTAATCGACGTTAAAAGAAACGCTAAAGTTATCTAAAACTTCTCTTTTACAGAGTTTATCAGATTTCTTCTTTGGCTTTGAATTACAGCTCTATAAACTAACAACCCTTGCCCTGTTATCAGTAGGAACCAGTCATTCTGAGAGGAATTTTTGGATTTAATTTTACGCACAGCCCATTCCGTCTGTTCTCGTGTAGCTTGGTTTCCTCCAGCAGCGAAGGGCAAGCCCTGAAAGCGATTCTACTGAACAACCGTGCGTCCTGTCCTCTGTCTGTCTTCATCTGGAGTTAATAGACAACAAATGCAGTGAAGAAAAAACAGGAGAGGACTAAAGCTCCACTGCTGGAATCTTTTGCCAAGGGGGATTGTTTACTTGAAGGATCCACAATGAGGGCGTTTATTTGCGTTAGTTTGGCTCTGATTTATTTGATGACCTGGACAGAAGCCGACAGACAAACTCATCTGAAGAGGGTGCAGCTCCAACGACGCGCCCAGCTGCGCGCAACAGACAAGGGGGGCTTCGTCGGGCGCTCGCGCCCGGGATCTGGATATGCGAGCACTATGCACAGTTCAACGACTGTGGGAAATGTACAGTCTGATGAAGGGGCCTCAGTTCCCGTCAGGACAGGGGCACTGAAGGGCAGGAGAGGGAGAGGTCAGGGTTTGTTGGCACGGAGAGGGGGCGCCGGACAGATTGGCTTGCTGCAGCGGTCGGACATGCTGCAGGATGAGGGCACCCCGGGAACAAGAGCCAGGATCTCCAGGATGCCAAACAGTGCGGGGTCACCTAACCTCCTTGCCAGTTTCGCAGGGAAGAACCGAGTTCTGGTGATCTCAGCGCCCCATGAGTCCGACGGCTACTACAGGCTCATGATGTCTCTCCTGAAACCAGACGTCTATTGTGAGCTGGCCGAGAGACACGTCCACCAGATCGTGATGTTCCATCAAGAGGGGGAGATAGGGGGCAAGGTGAGAAGGATCAGCACTGAGGGGAAGGTGCTGCAGGAGCCTCTGGACACAGCGCTCATCCCCAGGCTCATGAGCTTCCTCAAACTGGAGAAGGGTAGGCGTTAGGGCCACTTTGATGAAAGCATGATAAATCATATTGGCCTATTGATTTCACAGATAAACAAAGCTTTGAAAGCATTCATATTTTCTCACATTTTCGCATTACAACCACAGTATGTATACCACAATGTATTTTATTGGATTTTTACAAACTAGAGCAACACAAAGTAGAGTAATATTGGGAAGCAGAAGAAACTGATATGTGGTATACACTTTTTTTTAAATAAACACACATCTAAAAGGTGTGCCACATTTGTATTCAGCCTCCCTGTATTTACTCTCTTGAACCACCTTTCACTGCATCTTCAGCTGAAAGTTTTTTGGGAGGTGTCTGGGGTGTCCCTAACCGTATATCTGGGAGTGCATAATAAATACTTTTCCTTTCCAAGCTGAGTGGATCTCTGTAGCTCCTCCAAAGTTACTGTGGGCCTCATAACTGCCTTTTTAAGCAATGTTCTCCTTGTCCAGCTTGTCAGTTTAGGTGGATGACCATGTCTTGGCAGGTTTTGCAGGTGCTCCATTATCAGACATTGGGTTGATCAAGGCATGGCAATTTTATTTGTAAAGCACACTTTCAACAAGACGGTAATTCAAGACGCTTTACATGATTAGGGGATAAAGTAAAAACAGCAATAAAGCATAAAACACACAGCATATGACACTTAAAACATTACTCAAAAGCAGAAATGAATTGAAGATATAGTAACAGTAGATCTTCAACATATTTTGGTGCTAAGCCATTCAATGACTTATAAACTAGTAAAAGTATTTAGAAGTCTATTCTCTGAGCTACAGGGAGCCAGTGTAAGGACTTTAGAACTGGGGTGATGTTCTGTACTTTCCTGGTTCTAGTGAGGAACACGAGCAGCAGCGTTCTGAATCAGCTGCAGCTGTCTGATTGACTTTTAAGGCAGACCTGTGAAGACGCTGTTGCAGTAATCAATCCGATTAAAGATCAGAGCTCTCTGAGTTGTTCAAAGCTTGGGATATTGTTCCAATGTTCTCTAACATACCTATGAGGTCTTCACAGAACAGATGGATCTAAATGTGACCAAAACACACAGAGATGGATTCTTTTTACTAATTAGGTTGCTGCTGCAGTCACTGTGTGGTAGTGGATGATATTTAAGGTGATCAGAAAAGAGGCTGAATACAAATGCAATACCATACTTTTTAGATTTTTAAACAGAAAAAAAACGTTTTTCCTTTTTCTTATTCTCCCCTTGTTTGACCTGCAGGCAAGTTTGGAATGGTGCTGCTAAAGAAAACCCTGCAGGTGGAGGAGAAGTACCCCTACCCTGTGAGGCTGGAGGCCATGTATGAGGTCATTGACCAGTCTCCCATGAGGAAGGTGGAGAGGCTACGCCAGAAGGGCTTTGTCCGGAAGTGTAAAGAAGCAGGTGTGGAGGGTCAGGTTGAGGATATCTCACAGACAGGTAAGTCACCCTTTTTAGACTTCTTAATCTCAAGATTAAGCTACCATGGACAAATCCAGAAAACTTTGAATGGGGTGGCCAGATTTGGGGGTTCTTTCCTAAACTTAGACATATTTATAATCAAAGTAATATTAAAAATGTTTAAACAACCTAAGCTTTCTAAGGTAGGAAAATATTTCCATTTAAGGTGAACCCTAAATGGAACTGTGGGATTTGATCAGATAAGACACAAATTAGGCTTTTAGTAAACAAACTTTGATTTGATTCAATTCAATTCAGTTTATTTTTATAGCGCTTATTCACAACAGATGTAATCTCAAGGATTTTTACAATAAGGGTCATTTCAATTCAATCATACATACATCCCAATCAGTTTAAAAGTTTTCTATTTAAGGAATCCCAGCAGATTGCATCAAACCATTGTCTTGCAGTTGTGCCCCGTTGATGTAGACTCCAACCACAGCAATCTCACAGCAATCCCTCATAGTGAGCAAGCATGTAGCGACAGTGGAGAGGAAAAACTCCCTTTTAATGGGAAGAAACCTCCAACAGAACCAGAACCAGAACCAGGCTCAGTACAAGCGGCCATCTGCTACAACCGTCTGGGGGTTTGAGAAGACAGAGCAGAGACACAGAAGAACTGATGTAAGAGTACTTTCAATATTAAAGTAAAAGTTGATAACAGGAGATGGAGGATGTTCAATTACTGGGAGCATCATCCCAGTCGATGCCCCCTGTCCAACAGGGCATTGTAGCCAAGCAGGATACCAGACCAGGTGGAGCTTCTATGGAAAAAAAAACGCTGAGAGAAAACAAAGTTAACAGTCGAGATAACACCAAATAATGCAACTGAAGAGTAGTAGAAGAAAAAAGTAGCAGAGTGAAGAAGAGTGTTCTGTCTGTCCTCCAACAGTCTAAGCCTATAGCAGCATAACTACAGAGATAGCTCAGGATGACCCAGCCCGTTAGAATCCGACATGAGAGAGGCAGAGCCAGGGAGAACCGTCTGTCTGGACTGCATTCCCCCCCAACCGGCTTAGGCAATAACATAACCTAAACTTCTATGTTATGTTAGTGCAGTGGTTCCCAAACTATTTGTGCTGCCCCCCCATGGTTTATAAGAAAATGTTCACGCCCCCCTCCCAGTGTAATTATCATTTTTTTTATTAAATTACTTTATTTTTCAGAAGTTTTATCGTGTAGCTTTATCTAACATTGCTTTCAATACATTTTAATGCCTCTGTGTGCACAACCGGTTTAAAACATAAAGAACTCTGATGCCCTGTCTACACGTAGCCGGGTATCCCATAAAACAAATGTATTTTTCTGCGATTTGGCCTGTCATCCACATGAAGATGCAGATTTATGGCACCGAAACAAATCTTTTAAAAACTCCAGCCAAAGTGAAGATTTGCGTTTTCTCTGTGTGAGGACAGAAATAACGTTAGTTTTTTCGGCTCTGTAACGTCCCTTTCCGCGACAAAAATGCTCTGACATCATTTGTGCGACCTGTTTCCACTCAGAAACAGCATTTATGCAGAGACGTGTTGACATCATCGATTGTCCAAGCGCTTTTTGCGTGCTTGTTTTTCCAAGCTCAATTATTGCTCTATGTAGAAGTTAGAACGTAGAAATTTACTCTGAGAGGATAGGATATGGGGGAACTACTGCCCCCTACAGGCTTGGCATGTCTATGAATGTGCTTAACAACGCACTTATGCGGTTAGGTGTTGACGGAGATTTTTTTTTTTATCGAGGTGGTGAGAATTTTCCTTTTTTTTATCCTGCTACTTGTGTTCATGGTTTAGATGAGGAAAACAAACTATTGTAAAGGTTGTTTTGGAAAACTGAGGTCTGTGATGTCACTTTATCTGCCAGGTGGAAATGTGTATTTCTACCCTGCATCACTGAATTTGGTTCTCTGAACATTTTTCAGAAGAATGCTATTATATGAAAGTCTGTCTGAACCCATTTTCTCACACAGTACCGCAAAATTTGGGGCTTTGATCATTTGTGTTTTGATGTAGTTGACTATGCCAATGATGTCGATCATTACATCATTCAACCCAGGACTCGGCTGTTTAGACGCCAGTGCGTCGCTGTGTATAATGCAGCCCGTGCCCTGCAATATTGGGGGAGATGCGCTTCATGAATGCCTGCAGCACTCTTAGTTTCCTAGCCATAAGGCGCTTTTCCACTTTCGGAACTTCAGAGTAAATGGACCAAACCTTCCCAATAAGCGTGTCTCCATTTCATCGGGGTGGGCCGACAGGACCGTTTTCGGGGCCATTCCAGGAACCATTGGAGTCTGAGAGTCTGGAGGTGTGTACTAGGATGGCCCGGTAGAGAGAACAGAGGATTAAGTTATAGTTTGCTGGCCTCTGTTACGAATCATAGATGGAACCATGTCCATATTGCAGGGAAGTATGTAATCCTCCGCAGTTGTGTGTGGTTTTTCATACAGAGCATTTACAGGTGTTTGGTGGAACAAATCCAAATGCAAGATCTGCTTCTCATATTTTCTACTTTTTTGGCTGGGAAGGAAGTTGGTTTAGAAGCTTATTTTGCTACGTTTTATCTTCTGCTTTGTGTTTATGAGGGAGCGTCGTCAAAAACCTGTCAGTTATGTTAGCTTTTAAAGATTATCCATTCATACAGCGCCCCTCCCCCCTCCCCTGCAATTACTCTGTGCCCCCTCTAGGGGACATGTCCCCCACTTTGGGAACCACTGTGTTAGTTTAAGACAAAAGAGGAATATATGGAAAAGTATCTAGTACCTACTATGCAGTATGGTGTGATACTGTGGGGCTGTGATCCAGGGTTTGTGTTTATGGAAGCATCTCGCTGTTCTGGTGGGGTTGGTGTTGTCCACAAAGTCATGGCCTTGATGTCATTTCAATTGTGGCTGGCAAAGTGCATCCCAGTCTGTGGCCTCAAATTAACCAAGCAGAGCTTATTTTGCTTCCTGTGACGTCTACTCGCAGTTCTTTTTATTACAAGATGTCTTTAAATAAGGGGTTTATAGTATGAGCAAAGAAAAAAACATTTTGAACAGATTTGCCAAGATGATGTCTTGCTTTGTAGATGTATTCATCCCTGAGATTTCCATAAAACAAATCCAATGCTTTGTTTTCTCTGTTAGAGCAGCTGTCAAACTGTTGACAAAGAGTGACGAATGGGTAAGATCTCCAGATACGGCCACAACCATTTGTGCGATTTATTGCTGTAACTTTGTAATAACTGAACTAATGTTCATCACATGCATTCTTAGCAACAGCTGATGGTGGAATGTATATGGTTGCCAAAAAAATAAACTGCTGAACACTCTTGGTAAATAGTATAGACAAAAGGTACAGCTAAAACTAACTATTTAATGTCTGGACTACAGAGATGATACTTCACTATTACATGTTCTTGATTAAACAATCTGATGTGGAGTGCTAATCCAACTCCTTTGTTTTTTCCACTCCTCTTCAAATCTGTGTCTGCTCATAGGGTTAGAAAGCCAAGCAGACATGTAGGGATCAGGGATATGATGTTCATTAAATTTAATGCATTTTAGTGCAATGCAAATACATTAAAGAGCCATATGTGGACTACGGAGCATTAATACACGTTTCATAGAGAGGAAGATATGATGACTAGTTGCCTATAAGTATTGTAATCGTGCATTTGCCTGAGTCTCTACCACCGGCACATTTGAACTCTGCAACATGTCCTGCTTTACTATGAAGTGGATTATGTCATGCGCAGCCAGAGGTCAGCTACAAATCAGCATTTTGAGGTCATCTAGTGTGTCTACACCCACAAAGTAAAAAAAAAGAAAAATTTATTTTTATTTTTAATTAGTTTACCTCATTACTACAGAAATATAATGACTCAAAGTAGATCAGCACCTTGCTACCATAGTTGGTAGCACTGTTGCCCTGCAGCAAGAAGGTCCTGGGTTCGAATCCCAGCCTGGGGTCTTTCTGCATGGAGTTTGCATGTTCTCCCTGTGCATGCGTGGATTCTCTCCAGGTACTCCGGCTTCCTCCCAGAGTCCAAAAATATGACTGCTAGATGAATTGGTCTCTAAATTGCCCTTAGGTATGAGTGTGTGCATGTATGGTTGTTTGTTCTGTATGTCTCTGTGTTGCCCTGTGATGGACTGGCGACCTGTCCAGGATGTACCCCGCCTCTCACCCCTTGACCGCTGGAGATAGGCACCAGCCCCCCCGCAACCCTGCATTAGGATATATATATATATATATATATTATTTATATATATATATATATATATATATATATATATATATATATATATATATATATATATATATATATATATATAAAGAACTGGAACATTTCTCTAATTGAAGGGATCAGAAGTTGGAAAGACTCTCTGAACCCAGCTTCCTATTGCGTCAGCAGCAGAAAATTCCGTAACGTGTTCCTTTTGCACGGGTGGTGGTGAGACACCGGCCTCTTTGAAGCGCGTCTTTAACCAGCCACACCGGTAACAGTGGCATTCCAAAGCCTCCCGGTTAGTGAGATATATTGAGTACAGCGTCCCAGTCTGAGATGATGCTCACATCCCTTCTTGAGAATCTTTTTATTATTAATTTATTGAATCAATTTCCTGTACTCCGTGTGTAAAGTTACAAATGTCTGGGCTTCTGCACCAAATGGTCAAGGGTGTGAATTGTAATAACAAAAATGGCGTTCAGATTTTTCCATCACCGTTTCTAAAAAAACGGACGAATACGGAAGGTTAACACGACTACTGTGTGCAGTGTATGCAATGGATCGCATACAAGCAGGGTGTCAGAATGGTAGTGATGTTACGATGTGTGTCGAGGGTTAGGGTGGATGTGCCATAACTTTCTCCAGCTGAATAGAAACAAAACTGAAGTGATTATTTTTGGACCCAAGGAGGAACGATCAACAGTCAGCACACAGCTTCAATTAATACAGCTAGAAACTACTGATCAGGTTCGTAACCTAGGTGTAGTAATGGACTCAGACCTGAACCTCCAGGGTCACATAAAGGCAATAACAAGGTCAGCCTTCTATCACCTGAAGAACATCTCTAGGATTAAAGGACTGATTTTGCAACACGACCTAGAAAAACTCATCCATGCGTTTATCTTTAGTCGGATTGATTACTGCAACAGCATCTTCACAGGTCTGCCTAAAAAGTCAATCAGACAGCTGCAGCTGATCCAGAACGCTGCCGCTCGCGTCCTCACTAGAACCAGGAAAGTAGAGCACATCACCCCAGTTCTAAAGTCCTTACACTGGCTCCCTGTAGCTCAGAGAATATACTTTAAAATACTTTTACTAGTTTATAAATCATTACATGGCTTAGCACCAAAATATGTTGAAGACCTGTTGTCATGGTACCAACCACCAAGACCACTCAGGTCCTCCAACTCTAGCCTACTAAACATCCCTAGACTCAGAACCAAACATGGAGAAGCAGCTTTCAGTTTCTATGCTCCCCTTATCTGGAACAGACTTCCTGACGAGTGTAGAGCTGCTGAAACTCTGAACTGCTTTAAATCGAGACTAAAAACCATCTGTTTAGAATTGCCTTTGAGTAAATGCTTGATGTTATATGTATGAAATGTGTTCATGCTCTCTTGCTTTTTTTTTCTTTTTCTTTTTCTCTTGCTTTATTGTGTATCATGTGTAATGTGTGTTTCTTTTATGTGTTTCTTTTATGTGTTTCTTTTAAATCACCAAATCATGTAAAGCACCTTGAATTACCCTGCTGTTGAAAGGGTGCTATACAAATAAAATATCCTTGCCTTGCCTTGCCGAGGCTACGAAGCGTGTGTCGAGCAGTGGAGGGGGCATTTCCACAAAGCGCGTATCGAGGCCTGCTTCATTAAGGGGAGGAACCGAAAACGATGACGTCTGAAGCCCCGCTGCCCGGCTGTACCACGTGACTGCTTCAGGAAGTGGTTCAGAGTTTGCTGAGTTATTTGACAGCAATATAAACCCCCTCAGGCTCCATTCAATATGTGGGTTTGTGTAAGAGAGTTGCAGTCAGTTTGGAGTTTGGATAGGAGAGTTTGGTTAGTGTTTATATATTTTGGAGAGTATAGAGACAGATAGTTTGAGTGAGGAGAGAGAGATAAGATTTAGGTAGGATGACCAACCGTCCTGTTTACCCCGGACATGTCCACTTTTCACGTGCCGTCCAGGACGTCCGGGGGGATTTCATAGATTGATGAAAATCTCAGGATTTTCTTCGTTTTTAAGGGGAATAATAACCATACTTAGATTGACTGGTGCGATGCCTGCAATACGACACATTTCCTCTCATCTATCGTTTAGATGCTTTCGTGAATGGTTATGAACCGTTTCATAAACATAAGACTGTGGGCTTTGATGCGCTGCACCACTTTGCCCTTCACCGTGCTGCGACTGTTTACAAGATATTAAAGTGCAAGTGTAGCTTTACAGACAGACTTAGCTGGCATGTGTGTTTCTTTGTGTGACAAAAGTGGCAAAGATCTAGTAGGTCCACATGGAAACGAAATCTATAATAATTCATCTATAAACTGACTGAGGAGGATGAAGATCAAATCTAAAAAATGGAGCAGGCATTATTGTGTTTTTGAGACTGCTGCTTTTTAATGATACCTGTTTTCCCAGAATGTTATTTCAGATTTTTGTTTAATTTTTGTCCAGTAAAGCAAACTATTTACTGTTTCTGGTACATTTTCAAATTCGGAAGAGTAATTATTTCTATTATTAATTAATTTCTAGAGTCATTTTTGCACTTGTGAAAGCCTATCTGAAGTTTGTTATTAAACTGTTCATTCTAACCACATAGAGAATGCATGCTTTAAATATGTTAAAATCAAAAGTCTGGTCACAGTCATGACAGTGTTTCAGGACTGTGCCAAGTGTCCTCTTTTTTAGAGACAGATGAGATAAGTGAGAGGATGGAGCCAGCTAGGAAGAGGAGGATTTCCCCTGTGTGGGAGCCAAATATTAGCAGACTGGAACCCCCCTGGAATATTGGGAAAAGCAAAAATTACTCTACCCCAATGTATATAGTCTAGCACCTGTGTTTTTGTGTACGTCGGCATCTCCTGTGCCTTGTGAAAGAGTGTTTTCAAAGGCTGGTGAGGTGGTGTCAAAAAAAAGGAATTGCTTAAAACCTAAAACTGTTGAGAAGCGGCTAATTTTTGAATAAAAATGTATTTTCCCTGTTTGGTTATGATTTACACCAGTGTTTCTCAAACTATGGGGCGAGCCCCACTAGTGGGGCGCAGAGGTATTGCAGGTGGGGCGTGACATCAATGGGATTTAAATAGTTTTTCCCCCCTAGATTCTGTCGTTGTGAATGTTTCACTGCACTGTAAATTAAATCAACCAGCTCCCCCCTCTCACAAAATTAAACACACTCAAATAAATTAGCAATTGTGATCATCATTGTAAACAGAACCGGGACCTGGAACATCGGGCTGGGAGTTTGACGTTGGAATATATGGCAGCAGAACAAAACAAGCTGAAGTAGCCGCATTATCAGAGATCCCATCTACAAAATGGACAAATATCTAAAAAGATCAGGGAACGTTTCAGAGCCAGAGAAGTCACACGGTCAACCACGGAGGAAATACAGGGATGACTATCTTGCTCTTTATTTATTTTATTATTATTTATTTTGTACTTTTGAAAGCTTTGTAAATTGGATAAAACTACAACTTTTATTTTCTCCAACTGTGAGCTGAAGTTCTACATGTAGCAACTACTGACAGCATATATTTCTGAGCCGGTTTTATACCAGTGCGCAACGCCTTTTTCCAACTAATTTATACCCTTAAAAACTTGTAGACTAACTCGGCTATTAAAATAAATAAAACACTTTAAAAATCAGGCGTGGTCACCATTCTGTTGGGCGATAAAAGCATGGGGGGCTTGTGTATGCTCCTTTGTCCAAAGTGGGGAATGATAAAAAAAGTTTGAGAAACACTGATTTACACAATCATTTTCAGTGCCCTCTTCCTAGTTCCACAAGCATTTTCACTTTCCTCTGCCTGCTTAAGCCCATCCCTTTTGCCTCAAGTGACAGAAAAACATTATTACACAACCTGCCATAACATATGATACTACCGTTTTGGGATAATTTACAGACAGAATACATTCAAGAAATATTTTTACTATTCACATTTGTAATATTTTATGTAGAGATATTATTTTTTTGGAACTCATAGTCATTCCCAAGAACCATAGCAGACTTACAACTTTAATGCATCACACATTAAGTGGCTAAGAGCTACAGCTGCCTGTGATTATGTACCTGGCCAGTAGGGGGGTTTGCCCCGTGAGCAGAACCCTTTCTTGAACCAATTGGCTCAAGTGGTTCAATGCCTCATGGGGCTTCATCTCACCATCACTACAGAATGGTACATGTTTAAAATTATTATCATTACTGCAGTCAAATTCTATCCAGATTTCACAATTTTTTGATAGGTTTTTTTGTGTTTCTTTTTAACACAATGAGAAGACTAAATGAAACAGGAGTAACAAGGCTATTTTTAAAATGTAAGGAGTAATAAAGTACATATAACTGCTTGATAATGTAAGGAGTAGAGGTAAAAAGTGGGTCAATAGATAATTACTCCAGTGAAGTGTAAATACCCCAAATTTCTACTTAAGTAAGGTAATGACGTATTTGTGGATTGAGTTTGAAATAAACTGTGTATACTGAATTTGTGTCATGCTCCAGTATTCACTCCCTCTCCTAATGATCGTCCTCGCCTGTGTCTCCCATCAACCACACCTGAGTCTCCTTACCTTCTGCCTTTAAAACCCATCACTTCTCCTCACTCAGCGCCGGATCATTGTGTAGATGTCTCCATGGTTTGTTGTCCTGCTCGTCCGATGTGTTGTCTCCGTTCCTGCCATCATCATCATCATCATCATCATCATCATCATCATCATCATCATCATCATCATCATCATCATCATCATCATCTACCCCACCACCACCACCACCACTAATAAACATCCTTACACCTTTCCTCGGCTTCTGCGTTTTTGGTCCATGCACCACTTCACCGCAAACTCTCTGACAGAATGATCCAGCCATAAAAGATGGACCCAGCGGAAGCCAAAGACCCGGAGGTCCTGCGGGCGCTCTGGAGTCGGCTGGACAAGATCACCGGCTTCACCCCTCCCTTGGCTTGCCTCACTGGAGCGGAGGATTTCCTCCTGGAGACTCTCCCCCGGTTCATCTCTCTCATCAGCCCCCTCGATGTGTAGGAACTGGAGGAAGCAGTGGAGGATGTCCTCCTATCAGCCGAGGAGCAGACGTCTCGAGCTGGGAGGCGATCCGCTCCCTTAGATCGAAACGGCGGATATTCCACCAACGTCGGCTGCATCTCCGCGCTGCATGCACCACCGGTTCTCTCCCCCGTTGTCTTCGCTCCTCGGGCTCCTCATATCAGCGAAGACGAGCTGTTTGAGTCTTTTTATGGGGACAAGATGGCCTACCTCTGCTCCAGGTGGGATCCAGATGGCGGCGCCGTCGTGGCAGAGCCGCTTCCAGGGTAGAACATCCGAGCTGTCCACTCGCCTCCAGTCCTCCCTGCAGCGATCTGCGCACTGGCTCCGCCCAGTCCCTCGGCTCTCGTCAGCCCATCAAGACCAGCTTCCCCTGTCTCACCACCGGCTCCAGCTCTGACCTGCCCGTCGGCTTCAGCCTGCTCGGTCCCAAAGTCAGCCTCAGCCTGCTCGGCCACGAAGTCGGCCTCAGCCTGCTCGGTCCCAGAGCCAATTCCAGTCCCAGAGCCCGTTCCACTCCCAGAGCCAGTCCCAGTTCCAGTCTCAGAGCCAGTCCCAGCCTCCACCATTCCCGTGGTCTTCCTGGCCATCGCATTGCCTGCTCTCCAGCATCTGGGGTCTCCCCATGGGTCGCCAGAGTCCCCAGAGAAGGTAAAGGTGGACCTGTCTCTGCCGCTAGAGCTTCCAGGGAGGGTCAAGGAGGACCCGTCCCAGTTGCTACAGCTCCCAGGGAGGGTCAAGGAGGACCCATCCCCGTCACTAGAGCTCCCAGGGAGGGTCAAGGAGGACCCTTCCTCGTCACTAGAGCTCCCAGGGAGGGTCAAGGAGGACCCTTCCTCGTCACTAGTGCTCCCAGGGAGCCAGACTCTTCCCAGCCGGCCTCCGCGCCGCCAGACTCTTCCCAGCCGGCCTCCGTGCCGCCAGACTCTTCCCAGCCGGCCTCCGCGCCGCCAGACTCTTCCCAGCCGGCCTCCGTGCCGCCAGACTCTTCCCAGCCGGCCTCCGGATCATTGTGTAGATGTCTCCATGGTGTGTTGTCCTGCTGTTTCCCGTCCTGCTCGTCCGATGTCCTGTCTCCGTTCCTGTCGTCATCATCATCATCATCATCATCATCTCCTCCTCCTCCTCCTCCTCCTCCTCCTCCTCCTCCTCCTCCTCCTCCTCCTCCTCCAGCAGCACTAATAAATATCCTTACACCTTTCCTCGGCTTCTGCGCTTGGGTCCATGCACCACACCACCGCATACTCCCTTTGACTGGTCTAGTCTTTTAAATCAATGATTTAGGGTCTAACAGAATATTATTGAATGTGAACTTTTTTTCTCTGTTTATCTGTTGAATAGCTTCTGATCCACATGAGAGAAAACCAATAAAGAAGTTCCCTGGAAAGCCCACACAGGTCTCAACGACAGCTGCTACAACCACCACGACAACTACACGGCCCACAACAACTACACCAACAACAACCACAACTACAACTACAACCAGACCCACAACTACCACCACAACCAAAGCTACAACAACCACAACTACAACTACAACCACCAAACCCACCACCACTACAACCAAGAAAACCACCACCACTACAAGAAGACCCACCACAACCCAGAGACCTGCAAGAGCACAGACCACAGCCCTATGGCTCCCCGCACCCAGAACAACAGCTGATCCTTACTTTGACAACGACAGAGAGAGGTACCCAGCTAAAACCACCCCGACTGGAGACAACCGCACTGGCAAGGACAACAGAGATTCTCACAGCCAGAAGCTGGTGCCTGTTTCACACAAACCCACTAAGAACAGGTCCACCAAGAAGAAGAATGAGCCAGAGAAGGTAATTCTACAACAGTTAGCTGACTGGTTGCAGTGTTGTCCTTTCATTCCTCCATTTATCCAGGAGCTTAAACAATTGCATAGCAGTTTAATTAGTATTCAAACATCTTTATGAATTGTGGAGATAAATAGTCCTTAAAATACTTGAGAGTCATGTACTTGTGTTTTCTGAAAACTTTGTGATGCAACTTGTTTCCATTTATTTTGGTTGAAATCCTTTTTGGGTCAATTCACGTTTAACCCTGATCAAACCAAAATAAGTCTAAGGGAGCTCTTGCTGGTAGATATTTACTGGAGTCAGATGCCAGGAGTAGAAGAAGAGTAGATGAGTAGAAGATAAAAAATTGCTTATCAAAGGAAGTGTGAAATGTCTCCCTACTGGGTACAAACTGTCTGGCAGCAGCTTCATTGTGCATCTCAAGTCAGGCACAAAATGACCAAAACTATAAAGACACAAAGTAGTGAAAAGGGTCAAATGACCAGAACCTTTACAGTAAAAACAGATTGGAAATGATAGGGAAAAACCTAAACCTGAAAATCAAATGTACCCATGCCTTTTAGTGAGTAGGCAGCCTCCTTGGCTCCTTGTGTAGCAATATGCTCAACACTTTTCTCAGAACATGATTGATTTGTAAAAGTAAATTGTTTTATATATCTTCAAAAACATAATTTTAGTAGTTTGAAAAAGAAAATGTGAGAATATTTTTATATGTTTTTAATGTATTTTTATTTTGGGGGAAGTTTAGTTGGAACACCTTTTTAAAATGGGTTGTATGATTTAATGGTAATAGTTTCAAATATGGGGCTGCACAGTGGAGCAGTTGGTAGCACTGTTGCCTTGCAGCAAGTAGGTCCTGGGTTCAAATCCCAGCCTGGGGTCTTTCTGCATGGAGTTTACATGTTCTCCCTGGTCATGCGTGGGTTGTCTCCAGGTACTCCAGCTTCCTCCCACAGTCCAAACTCATGACTGATAGGTGGATTGGTTTCTCTAAATTGCCCTTAGGAATGTGTGTGTGTGTGTGTGTGTGTGTATGGCTGTTTGTTCTGCATGTGTCTTGGTTGCCCTGCGTTGGACTAGCGACCTGTCCAGGGTGTACCCACCTCTTGCCCAATGATTGCTGGAGATAGGCACCAGACCCCCCCCCAGAAGACTGAATAATGCCTGAATAAATCTCTCTACACACTGTAACTACAGCCCACTTGTAACTGGATTTCAGCTTGGCAGAAACAATTATAACCCTGGGTCTCCTTCTGGTTGAGTAGCAAACACAATATCAGTAGGTCTGATCAAGGTCCTGCAGAATCACAGATATATTCAGCAGGGATGAACTATGGGAGTATTTAGGTTAATGTTGTTTTCCAGGTAGGCCTAATTGACCTGTTTGGGGATAAGGCACATGGCTGTCTAATTTACCAATATCTTGAGGAGTTCAGTAGCCATTGTACTGGCCATGTGGTTGCAGCACTCCCCACTACTTTTATTGCATGTTTACAGTTCAGGTCAGTTTAGCTCTATAGCACTGGTTTTGCACTTCCTGTATAAAAGGATGTCAATAGCTGCTAGTATATTTGATTCAGAGTTGGGCAGAACTCCTCAAAATCAAAAAATGCTGCAGTCTCTTTCTTGTATGATCTATACAAGTCATTCGGTTACTTAAGGGAACAATTTGAGCTAATGGAGCCAAGTACTAACGTGTAATAGTGAGTAGGCACAACTAACCTCCACTAAACCCTTGGAGGTTTGCTGTGGTATCTGGCAGCAATATGTTTGGAACAGATCCTTTAAGATAAGTTGTAAAGCTGGGCCTCCATTGATCTGACTTGCTTGTCCAGCACATCCCACAGATAATTGATTGGACTGAGATCTGCCAACTAATAAACATTTCAAATTCCAAAGCTGCTTCCTATTCGTGGCATTTTCAAGTGGCCAAGGACTTCTATTCAGACCGTTAAGCAAATGTGAGTAAATACATCCCATTTTACCTCTAAATGGTGCCCATGTAATCAGATCTAATTCCTACAGTGGCTTAGTTATTCACTTTGTCCAGAGAACAGCCACTATCCATGGTTTTCTCTACAGAACATGTATGTTTAAGGTCTGAACAGATTTTGATTTTCAACCACAAAATGAGTAATTTATCATCATGGTTATTATAATTTTAAATCTCTAATTGCACCAAATTCTGTATACAGGTATCACCTAAAGAGTATGAGGAAAATTATGAACCTGGCCGGAGGATTTCGAGCAATCCAGAGGAGATGGATTCTGTCCCTGATGTCAGCCCCACCAAAAAAGGGAAAAGTAAGCACGATAAGAAGAAGAAAAAGAATGACAAAAAAATCAAGAAACCTGACAGGAAAGGAGAGAAACCCGGGAAAGAAGTGATGACTGAAAGACAGAAAAAAGTCAAAAAGCCGACAAAGTACTCAGAAAAACAGGACTACCCAAAACCCACAAAGAAGCCAACGCCCCCTCCCAAGGGCTCCCTGGCCTCTTTTCTGGACTACTTTGAGAACAGGAGGCGGCTGCTGGTGAGAGCATGACACATTTACAGTCCAGTTAGAGCATATTACCTCAGGTCTCAACGACAGGGGAACACTGCACGTAGATGGTGTGCTGACAAATTATTATTTTGTACCTATCAACATATTACTATCATTCTTGCATCATTTTTCAACATCTTGGAGGCTGCTCTACTTGATTTATCATATTGTTTATTACAATTAAATCAGCTATCCATTGCTTTTGTCCTGTTTGTCAAAAGAAAACCATATTAGCTTAAATTTACTTCCAAAATTTATTTAATAACCATTTGTACCCCTATAGTTGGGTAGTACTCCTCAGTCAATAAGTGAAGGCTGAAGAAAGCACCTCTGATACATTTTCAAACAGAAGTTTTCATCCACTAACCACAGACATGACTGAGCTTTTAAGATTTATCTGAACTATTATTTTATACTGGGTGGAAAAATGATTCAACTGTTGGTAATGAAAATCATTACTTGTGAAACAACCCAACCATGATTGGTGGATGAAAACCGGAATATAAAGAGCTGAATAGAACCAAACAGCAATCTCTATCCACAACAATTAAAACCAACGCTACACCTTCAAAAACTGCACTTCCTTTACTGGGTTTTTAAGTTCATCTAAATTTTGTATGGGACAACTTTTAACCTCATTAAACTTGTGGCGCAGTTGGTAGCACTGTTGCCCTGCAGCAAGAAGGTCCTGGGTTCAAATCCCAGCCTGGGGTCTTTCTGCATGGAGTTTGCATGTTCTCCCTGTGCATGCATGGGTTCTCTCCGGGTACTCCGGCTTCCTCCCACTGTCCAAAAACATGACTGTTAGGGGAATTGGTTTCTTTGCCCTTTAATTGCCCTTAGGTATGAGTGTGTGTGTGTGGTTGTTTGTCCTGTATGTTTCTGTGTTGCCCTGTGATGGACTGGCAACTTGTCCAGGGTGTGCCCCGTCTCTCACCCCTTGACCGCTGGAGATAGGCACCAGCCCCTCCGCAACCCTGCATAGGAATGACGGGTATAGAAAATGGATGGATGGATAAACAAACTTTAAAATTAGACAAAGAAATGAGAGATATAAGATAGCGAAAAGCAAAACATTCGGCTCAATTTCCACAAAACACTTCAAGGTGGGATTAAGAAACTGTTTCGCCATCTCCTTGAGTTTTGTCAAACGTGGTTAGCGGAGGGTAGGAATCAGCTATCCTCTCCCAGGGATTGAGGGCTGTACGCCAACTCATTGAGGCACGAGTCAGCAGTTCTTCATCTGTTGTTCTGGGTACTTTTATGACCTCCTGGATGAAGATGATGGCATATTTGTGGTAGGACAGCCCCCTACCACTGTTCCATGTTTTCTAAATTAGTGGGTAAATACTCCCTGTGGTTGTATTGAGTCCAAAAGCCTTAGAAATGGCTTTGTATGCTTGAGTTTGTTTGTAATCTGTTCCTGACTTCCTGTAGATCTGGATGTGAAGCGTTGTTAACCTACTTCTTGCTGACAGGTTCTTGTTCTAACTGGTCTGGCAGTTTTCCTGCCTGGGTTTGACTTGCAAAGGTGAGCGAAAAACATGGTTAATCACAGTTCATGATATAATATGGAGAGGAAAGTTATGTAAGTTCTCCTGCAACTTTACATCACAGGCTTTAAGGCAGGTTACCTGCTCCTCACTGAAGCTGGATATTTTTCAGCCAAACAGAGGATACCGTAAAAGAGCTGGACAAACAGTGTTGCAGTGACGGTTGCTAACTGGCTAATGCAGTGAGGAATATATGTTTACTCATAAACTAGACTGCAACTGAAAAGGTCAGCATTAGTCAGCTGTTCCACATAACTTGCGATCAAACAATTGATACAGTGATCTAGAAGTGGAACAGAACCGGACAGAACTAAAGGAAATGCCTGATGAAACCACCTGGCTTCCAGTTTTGACTGGCTGTAGGAGTTTTGGTCAGTGTGTTGGGAACAGATCCTCAGATCCCCCTGCATCACTGAGATGTTAGCTGTAGAGCAGGAGGAGCAGATCTGAAATAAATAGCAGCTCCAACCACAGGAAGCCTGTTTTCCCAAACAGAATGCCAGGAGAACTAGAATGGTCTCACCATCTGCTCAACACATTTATTTACATTACTTTTTACTGACTGAGGGGAGCAGGAAACACCTCTGGGGAGAAGAAATCACTCACTCTTTTGGATTTCTGAAGTTCTTCACAGTTACTCTAAACATGTATGCAGTGCTGCACATAAATCCTCCTGCCACTGCACAGCCGAGTGCTCACAGACTTTATGTCTCTGTTTTGTAGCCAGCACAGATTTCTTATCGCAGCTTCGCTATGAGCAGGGTGGGAAAAAGTATCCCATTCACTTCTAGCAGGTTCATGTAAACATCACCTCTGCAGCACAGTGTGTTCTATGGCACATACATGATACCCCAACCCCTATATGTTCCTTTCTCCTTCCAGCTGATTACATCCCCCAGTGAGGAGAACAGAATGTATGTCCAGCAGAGGGACGAGTACCTGGAGTCGGTGTGTGAGATGGCCATCAGGAAAGTTTCCATCATCACCATCTTTGGCTCCCTGACCAACTCCACCATGAAAATTGACCACTATCAGATAGGTGAGTTCTTCCAAATGAGATCCTCATTGTAATTAATGTTTGCCACATTTGGGGAAAAGATGCGACAAACAGGTATTCACGTTTGCCTAACATATGGGATTCAATTCAGTTTTTTTATATAGCACCAATTCACAAGCTCAGGATGACCATATTAAATTCAGTTTAAGACAGGCAGAGTCATAGTTTAACCCACCTCTCTGCTGCTTCTGTACTGTTACCCACCCATTACCCTATAGAAACAGTGTCTTGCCCACGGCCAAAATCAAATGGATTAAAAGTTAAGCCAACAAAAGCACATCATGGAAATCTCATAAAAATAAATACGACTTTGAATGAACAGAAAATTTAATATACCCAGTAAATGCATGCTTTTCGTACTGGTTACTATGTTCCATTTTCAAACTAGGATAATCCCTGTTGAGCAGAACAGTGGATCAGTGAACCACTGCCTAATTGTGGTTCAGAAATCACAGATCTTCCTGTGGAACCTAACAAGTATTCGCAGAAAATGTGACTATTTGGAGATTTGTTTCATAGACTATATTTAAAATATATATTTTAGGTATATTTGGTGTTTGAACTAATAAAATAGGGAGTTGAGTGTTTTAGAGGGGGGGTTTAATTATTCACGGATATTAACAGTTTGTCCAGGGGTCCACTGTACCATCTTGCCAGTGTAAATGTTTCTTGATTGCTAAAGAAGAAAACACAACTTGGAACCATTATTATTGAGCAACCCCATAGCATGACAGTGCCACTACTATGTAAGGATAACGTTTTTTACTATGCTTTCACTATGGGGATTTGCCTGTCTTTTATGCGGAAAAATGTGTCCAAGCTCTTGTTTTGCCCTTTAAAAAGTATCTTTTAGCCCTGATGGAGTCTGTCCAAATTTAAATAAGAGCATCTAGAGAAAAAGTCCCCAACATTTACACATATTTATGTAACTGAGACATCCTTGTGTCCAACCTTCCTATGAATAGAAAATAGAAAATGATCCTGTAGTCCGACGATCACTATGCAATTTTTCTTTTTTTGTAAAAAGTGGATTCAATATTGCCCAAGCTAATGTCAAACACAGTAGAAACAGCATGACTTTGTTACATTGTAAACCACAAACATCAGTGTTTTTTGTTGAGATTGTATTAGAAAGGAGAACATTTGTTCAGTCTAAAGTCTATTTCAATAGGTTTTCCTTCAGTATTATGCCATATTTAGCTCCATCCATCCTCACATCAACTTTAACCAGCTTCCATGCTGACACACAGCATTGTGCATGTTGGCCAGAAAGCTTAAATGGTTTCATCCACCCAGAGAACATTACCTCAAATGTTTGTTGTGTCCCCCTCTAATGGTTTTGGAAAGCTTTAACAGGATTTTTTTTAGGCTTTCTTTCAAAAATGTATTTTCTTTTATTTAGACCTGAACTTAAAATATGAATCCTACTGTATGTCCTCCTATCTGACCTGCTTTTTCAGTTTTCCAAACCTTGATATGTTTGGTGTAAATAGGCTCATTTAGGCCTGTCACAATAACACATTTTGCGGGAAGATAAATTGCCCCAGAAATTGCGATAAATGAAATGTCGTTTTGAGAACATTTTCAGATAATTTAATAATTCCTGTATACCCACTGAATGATCAACAAACTTTAAGTTCTAAGTAACATTTTCCACTGCAACTGGAATATATTTTTCATATCCAATATAAACTCACTAAACATCTAACACAATAACAAAAATTGTCCTTCAAAAAAATATTAATAATTTGGCTCAGACAAGAAAAGCAGACAAAACTAATAGTTTTGTAAACAACAAAATTATTGTGTCTGAAAACATTATTGAGCTCATTTAAATTTATCATGCGATTAATTGATTTATTGTGAAAGGCCTAGTCTCATCCTGTCTCCATGGTTAGATGATGAATTGAACTGTGATCTTTGAGATGCTCAAAGCTTGGGAAGGTAGAACCTAAAGGCCGGTTTATACTTCTGCGTTGTGTCCCTCGCGTAGGGTACGCCGTAACCACCGTAGCCTCTGAGTACTCTGCGCAGAGGCTTGACGTGCACCTCCTCGGAGCTGACGTGCAGCCCGGGGATGCGACGCAGAGACGCGGAAGTACTCCCTTGTGATTGGTCAGTGAGATCACGTACGCACGTACCATCTTCTACGTCTCCGTCTTCTCATTTGCTTGCGTTGCAAAGTGTTCAAAAGAAGGATAATTAGTTCGTCTGCTTCCACAATATCGTTGAGACACTGCACCAAGTCTGCCGCGATCATTGTTCTAAAACAGGAAATACTTAGCGGGACTAAAGCAAACATAACCAAACCATCAGAAAAACTCCGCCCTGTGGAGTTTGCCAACCGATACCAGCCTACTGCCACCTGAAGGTCTGGAAATGAAACAGCAACACAACGTTTTCAGCCCTACGCAGAAGTATAAACACAGCAGTGGGTACGGCGATTACGGCGTAACCTACGCGACTGACGCGACGCAGAAGTATAAACCAAGCTTAACTCTGCTTTAAACATCTCCACCCCTTCTTCCCTGACCTGTCTTCTGGGTTACTTGGTCTTCATGATGCTGGGAGGAGAAGAAACCTCTGAGGCCAGAAACAGAACATCTGGATGCAAACTGAGATTCAGTTACACACAAGTGACCTCTTTTTTTACTAATTACCTCTGAAGGCAATTAGCTGAACTAGATTATATTGCAGGGTATTTTAGAAGGCTGTGGTTCTGTAAATTTAATGAAGAGGGCAGTAAGTCACACAGCTTTTAAAGCCAAATATGCTGGTGATGTTTTCAATGAAGGTATTATTTCACATCAAGACAGTGTTGAAGTTAGGAGCAGCATTTCCATGAGAAGAAATTAACCATGCCAGGGATCAGAGATCCAATCACATCCAAGCCTCATTGCAAACAGCAGGGTAACTTTGTCCTGTGGAGCATCCAAACAAGCATCCCATCATGTCAGAAATCCTCAGAGCAGTGCTCACTGACAGCAGTCACTCTGCGTTATAAAACTATCACACTTGGTTTGAGAGTAGAAAAACAATCCCGGCTGTTTTTGAGGGACTTGCTGCTGTGTCATTTGTGCTTGGGAAACCCCAGCACTTTTCAGACATTTCCTGGTCGTCTCAAACCCTCGCAGATGATCAGTTTGCGTTTATTTCATGACAAGCAAAGTCACTTTTGGAGTCTGTCTCTCCTCATGTCAGTAAGGTTTCATCCAGATGGAATGCTGGAAAAAGGGCAGAGCTGACGTCACCCACCACCCCCACCACTGATTCAGCTAAGCTCCTTCCACTTCCAGGCTGGACTCTCAGTGTGTTGCTTTGGATTAGTCATGTTCTCAAGACTTACATCTTTGTGCGGCTATATTATAGTGGCACACCTATTTTTGGGAAGAAAAATCCCCTGCTAATGTTGTAGTGTTATTAAACTTTAAGAATAAAAGCTAGGTATAAATCATGGTAATCTCATGTCTCCTAAGGTCCTGAGGGGATAAAGACATGACCTCCGGGAGTGGCAAATAGTGTGGACACACACAGCCTGTTCTTTACGTGTGTTTCTTCTATACTTCAGTCCACAAAGTCTGGATTCCTATTGGGCTTTGCTGATATGATTGCACACTACCCAGCAGAGAGCGGCTAAGCCAGTCACCAAAATACGCTGTCCTGTGGTCTCTGTCCCATGCACACATCTGGGATGGGAGGGCTGATTAAAGGCTTTTACTTCTCCGGCCTGTACCAGCGCCAGCTCCAGGCCTCCTCATCTGATCCAGCTGGATCCCAGAGAATAAAACCTGCTCTTTTTCTCTGATTTACGGCGCAGCCTCCCATCTCGCTGTTCCCATTTTTATTACAACGTTGTTGTAAGTCAGCATTGGTAAACACGACATAGTTTTAGATTTGTCTTAGTCCTGAACCATTTTTTTAATTATTTTTTAATTAGAAATTGCTGTGGGTTTTAATTTTCTGATATTATGGACACGGATACGGAAATAAAGAGGAAGAAATAATGAAGATGAAGAGAGGTTGGAAAAATGTTAAGAGGGAGAGGGTAAGCTGAAGATACTAGAGAGGAAGGGGAACAAAGACAACACAATAAAACATCCCAGTCCGCCTCCACACCCGCTGGACGACAGGGAGAGGGAAAAAACAACTGTGACAAAACAAATCACACAAATCGAACCGAGAACTACACAACCACAACCCACAAACAGATATATAAATACAATGATAGTGTCACTGAAAAGCTCATGGTACCCGTTGTTACTAGATTTAGTAATAATAACCTCAGCTCAAGAATACATCTGTAAACTCCGGAATCCCACAGCTGTGTGTGTGTATGAGCATGCTGGTGCATATTAGGTTACTCCATACGAGTGTTCGATAGCTGGTGTGAGCAGCCATTGTTCCGCCTCCCAGGACTGATGCAGACACCAAGGAGATCGGAGCCATAGAAACCCAAAGGACCCCAGAACACAGGAGCCCCAGGGAGACTAACGCAGGGCTGACCACACCCCCCAAGAGAGGAGCAGTGGAGAGCCCTGTTGGAACCGCTACAATGCAGGGGCCCCGGGGGGCACAGCAACAAACCCACGTGCTCCGCCGGCAACCGACTACGCCAGGGCGGATCCAGCCATGGGCTCGGAGACCCGAGGAGACCCCACACCCCAGTATGGACCCGACCAGGGCCCGGCCAACAGGGATTCACTGGCGCCAGGCTGCAGGTGCCACAGCCAGCCGATGGCTGACATGTGCCTCCGCCACCACGGGTCAATCCTCATAGCCGATCCCCCCCCAGCCAATCCTGCACACCGCAGACCACCAAGACCAAGAATCCAACCAAAGTCAATCAAATCCACCAATGAACCGACCAAGCACCAAACATACAGAACAGGAGATCAAGTGGAGACGCCGGACCCCACTCATGCCAAGCCACCTGACAGCTACCACCAAACAATGCCCAAACCGGCCCCGGTCAACAACGCCAAAAGGAGAACATCGGCCCGGCACACTGGCCGACCAATACCCTGGCCCACCCAGGCCCGGGAAGGCAAGCACCAGGGGTGAAGTGGCACACCCCCCAAGCACCCATTCCTGGACACCGAGAGCCACCAATGCACCGACGGGCAGAGGTATCAGTCACCAGCAGGGAGTGGCAGAGGGGAAATAGGCCCCTCATTTGCTGGGAGATGCGCCAGGCGAGAGGGTAGCCCAACTAATACCTGCCTAGATCAGAGCGTCCTCACAACCTGGGTGACAGGGGAGTAGTGAGAGAGGTCAGCATGTCACCTCTGACTACGCTGAAGGAGCTACAAGCTTCAGCAGCTGAGATGGTAGAGACTCTGCAGTCAACAACTGTTGCCCTGGTTCTTCACCAGTCAGAGCTTTATGGGAGAGTGGCAATGAGAAAGTCACTGTTGAAGAAAACTCAGATCAAGGCTGGACTAGAGTTTGCCTAAAGGCATGTGGGAGACTCCATGGTCAAGAGGAAGAAAGTTCTTTGGTCTGATGAGACCAACATGGAGGTTTTTGACCATCAGACAAGATGCTATGATTGGCAGACATCAAACACTGTACATCACCACAAACACACCATCTCCATTGTGAGGCATGTTGGTGGCAGCATCATGTTGTGGGAAAGATAAATATTATAGCTGTAAGAAAACCTGTTAGTTGCATCAAAATCTGACTGTTTTGCAAAGACTGAGTGAGCACTTCAGTGTTCTGCTTTGCTGCTAGAGACTTATCCCAAAATAACTTCTGAAGATCTGAAATGACTATTAAATATGAATCTCCGAAGTCTTGCAAGGGCCTGAATTCAACACACCTTTCAGACTTGTCTTTTAAAATTAATTTGAATCGCTATTTTGTGTTGCTCTGTCACATCACAGCTAAATAAGATACAGTAAAGTAAGTGACAGTAATGTGACAACATCTGAGAGAATTTAAGAGGAGTACATACTTTTGCAATGTTCTTTAAACATAGTTTCAATGGCTAAACATAAACTCATGAAGTCTGTTGTCTCTTTGTGCAGAGAATGACAAACCTATGAAGGGTCTTCGTCAGGAGGACCTGGTGAACCAAGACCTGATCACAGAGCTGAGGAAGGAGTTTGGGATGACGTACGATGAGTTCTACATGGTCCTCACTGACACCGACATGAGAGTCAAGGTAGGGACTTACTCTATTAAGGCACACTGTTTCAATCTATTAAAAGTCACCAGAAAGTGAAAATAGATAGGTATTTGCTTCTACATTGGACAGGGTTATTTTTGAATGAACGGTAAATGGCCCAAATTTATATAGCACTATTTCAAGTGAGAGGACTCCAAATTGCCTTACACTACATTCTGTCAGTCATCCATTCGCACACACATTCCCACACTGATTGTGGTGAGCTACATTCTGGCCACAGACCTGGGACACACTGACAGAAAGCGCGGTTGCCATACAATCAGCACCACTGGGTCCTCTGACCACGACCAGGATGCAACGCGGCTAAAGTGTTTTGCTCAAGGACTCAATGACAGAGACGGACAGAGCAGGAGTTTGACCCGGCAACCTTCCTGAGCCACCCTCGCCCCATTAAATCACTAACAGACCCTTTCTGGTTATTTGCTTTAGATTGAAGCTAAAGAAACAAATTCATCTGATCAAACTTTGCATACACCTCAAAGTATACAATCTGTCATTAACATTTCCATTTAAAAATCATGTCATGTATCTTAGAGTATTGATAAATGCTAAAGAAAACATGAAGAGATTTAAAGTGCATTTTTGTGCAACTTGTTATGCATATCAAGTTTGTATAATGGTTGCATGTGTATCGCAATGAAGGCTGTAAAGTTTACAGTATGTAACTGTGTAAGGCAAAAGGAAATTACAGTATTGTGCCATTGTGTCGCCTTTTTTCCTTTCTTATATTCAATGATCTTGTGACCATTTTAGACTGAATGTTCAGTACGCAGTGGTCCAAGTTGTCCAGTAATTATTAGCTAAATTAAACAGAGAATGAGGTCTGCTGTCTCAGACACTTCAAGCATTCAGCATATTGAGGCGAATAGAGCACCTGCAACCTGTGTATCAGGTCAATGCTGCAGCTGAAATAACTCCGTAGCAGTGGTGCCTTAAGCCTGCCGCACACGAGAGCTATCTGCTGAGCAAAAAGTCATTCGAGGCCGTTTGCTCAGCAGATAGCTCGCCGTGTGCGGTTAATTTTCGGTTAGTTTTCTGCCTCATGAGGCGTTGAGGTGAAAATCAAACAGGTTTGATATTTTTGGCCTCGAGAGGCAAAAAACTCACCGTGTGTGCTCTACTTGAGCTGAGTGCTGAGGGCAAATATGCAAGCGACCAATCAAAACGCATCCTCCGCTCACATGATTAGTCACAAACTACAAACAACCCCGAACTAGTTGCAAGAAAAGCAGAACCACAACTTTGGATTCCATGTTATAATATGCTGTCTCAATAACAAATAATTAAAATCCTTGAATGATTGCTGTTGCATGGATTTCAAAATAAACAATGAAACTGATTAAGGGCAACAAAGAAAGGTAAGTTAAGAAAGTTAAGTTTCCGGTCGGTCTGGAAAACTTTGAAACATTGAGCGCAGATGTACAGGGCCGGATTTAGGAGGATGTGGGCCCCTGGGCTTGAACATATGTGTACATAGTAATAGTAATGTAGTTGTACATGAAAATAGACACAAAATCATGATATGATATATATATATATATATATATATAAATATAAATATTTATGTATATAAATGTATATTATTTTATTTTTTTCGTGCCCCTTCATGCGTTCTGCTGCATGCTCCCAGTCACTGAAACCTGTTTCAAAGCACAACTGACTTGGCTTGGCTGATTGGTGTTTATCATAGTTTCCTGAGTTTTAAACAGGGACTTTCCTTTTCTGCTCACTGCCAGTGGCTTGTTAGCAGAAGTAAAACCAGCTTTAACCACATGCCAGCTAGTTTACTCAGAATTATACAGAAGTGACCATGGTTTCCCCCAACTACTACATGAACAAGAATTTACTTACAAAGCACAGATGAACTGGAATTAGCTTTCTTCACATTAATAGCTATGGGCTCTTATGCTTTCTAGAAAAGTATGAATTTAATTTTTAAAAATGTTCCAAGTCTGGATAAGAAAGGGAAAACACCTGAAGCATGGAAAATGCGTGTGCTTATTTCCTTTTCCATAACAGATAAAACATTGATTTTTCTAAAAGATAAATGGCTTTAACACTGACTTGTGTTCCGGTTACTTTATGTTTGATTTGTTGCGTTGTCTAATACATTTATTGCTAATTGTTTTTATTGCTAACTGAGAACTCATATTTCCTTGCTTGTGTTGCATCGGGACCTTCTAAGATCTGAACCGGACCTATTTTTCTTAAAGTGGGTCTTGTTTAGATGCCAAACCAAGAACTGGCACTTACTTTTTGGAACTTTTAAAAATGAATCAAAGGTGTCTCAGATCATACACTGTCCTTTAAAGAAACCATGTTTAGCGTTGTTAAACTGCTGTTCAAGCTTGAGACACCAAAATATCAACATTTAGAACAAAGCTGTTCAAAGTTGATTCAGTTCTCCAAACAGCATCGAGTTAAAGAATGTGCCGTGGGCAACAAAAAGCAAACTATGAGAATTGCTTACATCCCATTTGGACACGGAAGACACTGGCAATGCAGCTGGTGAGATAAAAAAATTGTGAATTTAAGCCACATTTTCAGACTTAGATCTTCGCAAACGCACAAGCACAGGCACAGGCACATATGCTCTGAACTGAGAATAAAAATGAGAATCTGAATGAAAACATGTTGCATTTAAGAATTACGTCACAGTATGTTTATATATTTACTTATATAGCAATTGCACTTATTGGTGCATTAATAGTAGAGTAGAAATATAAATCCTGCTGTGACTCTCCTGCATAAGGATGCACAATGGGCGCTTATTAAAGATCAGCCACTGGCAGCATCTGGATGGGGGGAGTTTTTAGAGATTTCCTGGCGCATAATGATGACTGGCTGATCAGTCGATGTAGACTGCCTAAAGCAGTCCTATTAGATCTATGTGCTGAACTGGGCCCAGTGTTAGATCTACCGACCCCAAGACAACCCCCCCCCCCTCTTGCACATTCTGGCTGTGGCATGCCGTCTCCCTCTTTGACTCTTGTTTATGTCAGGCACTCCGCTGCATCAATGCTGTGTCATTCGCAGCTCTTCCATTTGTTTGTGACCCCCAAATAATATTTTGTGCAGATAATACTTTTAAAAAGTAGACTTAAATAACACCTTTTCTGTCTGGCTTTAAATATCTGGGAGTGCAGAAATGTATTTTGTTCTGCTGTAATTTAGGTTTTATTAGTTAGTGTGAATGCTGTAGGCATTCACACTCTTGAGATCCTCTTACCTTCTTCTGGTTGCTTCCGTACGTTTTTTGAACTTTAACTACTTCTGCATACTTTGTGCTATTTTAACCATTCAACTTTTCAATTATCCCGCTTATTCTGCTCTTTCCGGCTATATCTTTTGGAATTCGTAACCTTTATACTTTTTAAAATATTCAACTTTGTATGGTTTTTTTGCTCCCATTGAAATGAATGGAAAACCTCAAAAATTCCACTAAATTTCGCCTGTTTTGCAAAACTAACTACTTCCACATACTTCCACTTAGAAACACCATTCAAATGTTAAAATGTAGTCATACTCTTCAGCTATTACTGTATGTCTCGGCTTCTTCCTAACTTGTACCGTTTTCATACAATCCTTCCTCAAGTTTTTGGTCGCAAAATGATCAGATTTCTGAAAATACATGGATGTCTATGGGGGTTAAACAGTTAAGTTAGACTGGCCCACTCTAGCAGAATTACACTTTTCCACTTTCCCGATTTTCCACAAACAACTTCTGCTCACTCGCTCATATTTCACTCTTTCTGCACATATTATATATCAAAACGTAGGTTATCAATTTTTGATTCAGGAAATGTCACCAAAATTTATGTGACAGTTACAGTTTTTTGGCAAATCGACCCGAAGCAAAGTGGCCGCACCCAGGAGGGACCATAGGAATGCATTGGGACTGAGCAAAAATTCAGAGGAGTACGGCTGGATTCTGACTCATATTCGTAAAGTCTTATCTCATAAACGATGCAACGTAGAAACATGAGCCTTGTGCCAATATAACTTCAGACCTTCCTGACGCTCATGATTCAACAATTTTTTTGATACCTGTTACCGTTTCTCCATAAGTTTTGTTTGTTCGAGTGTAACAAATCTGCTCTTCGCTAAAACGGCTCAGATTCAAAAATGCCAAAATCATGCTCATTTTTACAAAATCACTGCTCCTAGACAGATTCAATTCAATTCAATTCAGTTTATTTATATAGCGCCAATTCACAACAGATGTCATCTCAAGGCACTTAACAAGAAGTCATTTCAATACAATTATACAAACATTCCAATCAGTTAAAAAGTTTCCTATTTAAGGAATCCCAGCAGATTGCGTCAGTCATTGGCGTGAGGTTGGGCAGATTTCCAACCACAGCAATCCTTCAGCAATCCCTCATACTGAGCAAGCATGTAGCGACAGTGGAGAGGAAAAACTCCCCTTTAACAGGAAGAAACCTCCAACAGAACCAGGCTCAGTAGGAGCGGCCATCTGCCACGACCGTCTGGGGGTTTGAGAAGACAGAGCAGAACACAGAAGGAACAGAAGATCCGATATAAGAGAACTTTCTATGTTACAGAAAGGAAAAAGTTGATAACAGGACACAGTGGATCTTCAGTTACTGAGAGGATCATTCCAGTCGATGACCCCCGTCCAACAGGGCATTGCAGCCAAGCAGGATACCAGACCAGGTGTATCTTCGATGGGGAGAAAAACACTGAGAGAAAACAAAGTTAACAGTCGAAATAACAGAATGTACTGTAATACAACTGGAGAGTCGTAGGAGAAAAGGAAGTAGCAGAGTGAAGAAAATTGGTAAGTCTGTCCTCCAGCAGTCTAAGCCTATAGCAGCATAACTACAGAGATAGCTCAGGATGACCTTAGCCACTCTAACTATAAGCTTTATCAAAAAGGAAAGTTTTAAGCCTGGCCTTAAAAGTAAACAGAGTGTCTGCCTCACGGACTAAAGCTGGGAGCTGGTTCCACAGGAGAGGAGCCTGAAAACTAAAAGATCTGCCTCCCATTCTACTTTTAGAGATCCTAGGAACTACAAGTAAACCTGCAGTCTGAGAGCGAAGTGCTCTTTTAGGAACATATGGAACAATTAGATCTCTGATATATGATGGAGCTTGATTATTAAGGGCTTTGTATGTAAGAAGAAGGATCTTAAATTCTATTCTGGATTTAACAGGGAGCCAATGAAGGGAAGCTAAAACAGGAGAAATGTGATCTCTCTTTTTAATATTCATCAGAACTCTTGCTGCCGCATTTTGGATCAACTGAAGGCTTTTAATGGCATTTTGTGGACTTCCTGATAGTAAAGAATTACAGTAGTCCAGCCTTGAGGTAACAAATGCATGGACTAGTTTCTCAGCATCACTCCTGGACAGGATGTTTCTAATTTTAGCAATATTCCTGAGGTGAAAGAAGGAAATCCTAGAAACCTGTTTAATATGGGATTTAAATGTCAAGTCTTGGTCAAAAATAACGCCGAGGTTCTTTACGTTATTACTGGGGGCCAATTTAATGCCATCCAGATGAAGTGATTGACTAATCAGTTTCTGTTTAAGAACTTCTGGTCCAAAGACAGCAACTTCTGTCTTGTCAGAATTTAAAAGCAAAAAGTTTAGGGTCATCCATGCTTTTATGTCTTCCAGACATGCCTGTAATCTACCTAACTGACTGGGTTCATCAGGATTTATGGATAAATATAGTTGTGTATCATCGGCATAGCTGTGGAAATTTATCCCATGCTGTCTAATGATTCTACCAATTGGAAGCATATATATGGTGAAAAGATTGAGGTACACACATGAAACGAACTATGATTCTTCATCAAAGCCTGCTGATACTCACAGTGAAAGAATAATTTCGATAGGCCTTATATTTCAGAGTAAGAGGATGTAGTTCGGGACCAAGGAAGGACAGATTAATGTTTCCATCAAATTTATCAACATATTCGACATCATTTTACAGCTGTAATATTATATTTTCAACAAATTGAGTGATTTGAGAGCGTTCCCCTATCCGTTCCGATAAAAACGGTACATTGGTGACGACGATACGCCTCACGGTTCTTAAGTTATTAAGAGTAGTTCGGAAGCTGCGTTACCTGTTGAAACAGCTGAGAAATTAGGAGACATAAGTGAGGTGCTGCACTTAGACTGTCTCCCCCAGTCACAGCCGGCGTGTGATTGGTCGAAAAATGGCAGGCCTTTTCATGGCTTTAGGTGGAGCTCCCTCTTGTGGTTGAAAAGAGAATTACTATACATTATGGCCTCCACTGTAAAACTGACATTTCAGGGTTATTGTAAGATATCTCAAACAACTTGTAGATTTTATTTTTAGGGTTTTTTGGGCCTGAGTGGCCTTTATTGATAGTGGACAGAGTTTTAAAGGGGGAGAGAGGTGGGAGAAGACATGCGGGGTCGCCCGGGACGGGACTTGAACCGCGGACAGCCGCGTCAAGGACCAAGGCCTCTGCACATGGGGTGCCCGCTCTAACCACTATGCCATGCAACACCCCAACAACTTGTAGATTTGATACAAATCAGTTCACCAGGACTTTTGATTACTCTGTAAAATATGATGATCAATACAGTCTCATAGGTACTAGGCAGGGAACAGCGGCCATTTTACTGTTCGAACGCCTGGAAAACAGTGATTACTTTTTAAGGGCAATTACACAGACTTGTATGTTTAGGGGATTGTAGGCATTATAAATGGAGTAAGATATTGTTAGCTAACTTGCTATTGTTATCCATTATACTAACACTAGCATTTAAGCTAACATTAGCATTTTAGCTAATTTTGAATTAATAGCTAAAGTTAACATACAGAATGGATTGAGATACAGTTAACCAACATGTTAGTGTTTGCCAACATGCTATCTGCGGCATTTAAGCTAACATTAGCATTTTAGCTAATTTTAGCAATCATTTGGTTTTTGAGTTGATTGTAACATACTGAATGGTTTGAATTATTGTTAACCAATATGTCCATGTTTGCCAACATGCTACCAATAGCTTTTTTACTAACCATTGCAATGTAGCTCATTTAAGCTAAAAATAACATTTTAGCTAATTTTGACTTAACTACAAAAATTAACATAATGGATGGATTGAGTTACTGTTAACCAACATGTTGGTGTTTACCAACATGCTATCTGTGGCATTTTAGCTAACATTAGCATTTTAGCTAACATGAGCTATTATCTGGTTTTTGGTTTGATTTGAACAAACTGAATGAGTTAAGTTATTGTTAACCAATGTATTCATGGTTGCCAATATACTACAAATAGCTTTTTTGCTAACCATAGCAATTTAGCTCATTCAAGCTAACAATGGGATTTTAGATAATCATTTAATTATTTAGAATATTTTAACACACTGAAAGGATTAAGTTTATGGTAACGAACATGATACTGTTTGCCAACATGCTACCACTAGCATTTAAGCTAACACTAGTATATCAGTTAGTATCAAAATTTAAGCTAATTCAGCTAATTTTAGCTAACAATTCCCTTTAAGCATATTTTTATTATACTGAATGGATTGAATTATTGTTAACCAACATGTTTGTGTTTGTCAACATGCTACAACTCGCATTTTAGCTAACATTAGCATGTTAGCTAATTTTCAATAATATTGGTGTTATAGCTTGTTGTCCATTTACTGAATATAATAATTCTTCTTTTAACCAACATAGTTGTATTTCCCAACATGCTACTACTAGCGTTTTGGGTAATATTTGGAATTTAGCTGATAAGTCTTGTTTTAATCAACATAGTTGTCTTTCCCAACATGCTACTACTAGCGTTTTGGGTAATAATTGGAATTTAGCTGATTTTAGGTAACACTGGCATTTTAGCTAATTGTGAGTTTTTCTATGTGGTAGGGTTGAAAGACTACTTTTCTTTTTTCTGCTGATTCTGTGCATAACACTTCAGCAAGTCTTCTACAGTTGACTTCAAATACTTCAGGCACTAGGCAGGCAACAGTGGCCATTTTACTGTTCCAACACCTGGAAAACAGTGATTACTTTTAAATGGCAGTTATTGGTTGTTATGGTTGTTATTGTTAACCAATATGTTCATGTATGCAAACATGCTACTATTGGAACAACTGGAGAGTTGGGTCGGACTCTTCAGTTGGTACAGTACTTGGCTGGTTTGAGTCTTACCTAAAGAACAGGGAATTCTTTGTTTTAATATTAAACTTTTAATCAGAACGAAAAGAAATCACATGTGGGGTGCCCCAGGGCTCCATCCTGGGGGCCCTCTTATTTAATATCTACATGCTCCCACTAGCCCAGATCACAACAACCAATAAGATTAACTATTATAACTATGCAGATGATACTCAGCTCTACATTACAAAGTCACCAGGTGACTTTGAACCCATTCAAACCCTAACTAAATGCATCAAGCAAATCAATGGATGGATGTCCCCTAACTTTCCCCAGCTGTACAGAAACAAAACAGAAGTAATTACTTTGGATCTAAAGAGGAACAATCAAGAGTCAGCACACAGCTTCAGTTAATACAGCTAGAAACTACTGATCAGGCCCGGAATCTAGGTGTAGTAATGGACTCAGACCTGAACCTCCAGGATCACATAAAGACAATAACAAGGTCACCTGAAGAACATTTCCAAAATATAAAGACTGATGTCGCAACAAGACCTTGAAAGACTCATGAATGTCTAAGACCTTTTAAAATAACTAAAAATCCCAATTTACAATTAATACAATACAAAGTCCTTCATAGAGTACACTATACAGGTCAACGGATGTTCAAGATGTGTTTTAGGCCATCTAATACTTGCCTACAATGTTCAAGCAATATACCGGACAGTTATATTCATACGTTTTGGTTCTGTCCACCTGTTAAGAGATTTTGGTGCCAGATATGTGAGGACCTATCAAAGTGTCTAAAATATCACACCTTCTTCCTCAGTTTGCCTGCTAGGAAATTTTAATGATGTCACCATAGACACAAAGTCAATGCAATTAGCTCACACTGCCTTATGAATCGCTAAGAAAACTATCCTCCTGAACTGGGAAAATAAAAATTTTCTTAATATTAATCAGTACAGAGATCTCCTGCTGGACCACATTGGTCTTGAGACAACCGCTGCCTCCACATCTGATCAATCTCTCTGGACCCCCTTGATCAGCTCCATCACCTAGTAGGGGTGGGGGGCCCTTGATTTTGTCTTATGGGACATTGTTGCGTATGTGGGGCGTTTTGGGGTTGGGGGTGTCTATGGGGGGTCCTTGGGGGTGGGATCACTTTACGGATGGGGCACTAGGTGTCATGTAGTCGTGAGTGAGTTGACCCAAATTTCCAACTTTGCAGTCTGGTGGCCTTTATTGTACAACTTAGACCCTCTCACTTATAACATTTTCATGAGACACACACATGTAAGGACCTTGCGATAGCACACTTTCCGGCTCCAGGGGAGGAGCCCTTCAATGAGCCTCACCTCTGGTGCTGGTGCCCACTGCTTAACTGCCTTTAGCTTAACTTAGGGCTCGGGGTGGGGGATGGGGATGTCTGACAGCGTTCCCATGTCCCACCCCTCTGTTTAAGGTGCACATTATAACAACATGCATCAACACCACAATCGAGCAGGAGGAGAGAGGCTAGGGGTCTTTCCACGCCCCTGTTCGCTACCGACCATCAGGGGTTGGGGTCCGGGAGGTAGTTCAGGCTGTCTGGTCAGGGGCCTAGGCTGGTGGGCTGCTCTTGCCCCTGTGGGGCCTTGGGCGGTCTGCTTAGCTCCATCCTAGAGGGTAGTGGTTTGTCAGGTTGGGTCCTCGGCTGCCCTCTCGCCTGGCACATCTCATGCCCTACATATAATGGGGGCCTATTTCCCCTCACTGCCAGTGACTGATGCCCGTGTCCGCTGATGCGTTTGGGTTTCTCGATATTTGGGGCTGGGGGCCCGGTTGCAGTCTGGTTCGGCCCTGGTGCGTGCCTGGCTGGGCCTGGGTTGGCTGGTGTGTCAGGTCCCTGGGTCTTAGACTGGGCCCACCTGGTGTAGCAAGTTGCCGGCGGAGCCCAGGGGCTCGTCCCTGCAGCCTCCTGGGACCCTGCATTGTAGTTGATGGATGTTCCCCTGAGGCTTCCCTCTGTTCCTCCCTTGGGGGGTGCGGTCGGCCCTGTCTGACAGCGTTCCCATGTCCCACCCCTCTGTTTAAGGTGCACATTATAACAACATGCATCAACACCACAATCGAGCAGGAGGAGAGAGGCTAGGGGTCTTTCCACGCCCCTGTTCGCTACCGACCATCAGGGGTTGGGGTCCGGGAGGTAGTTCAGGCTGTCTGGTCAGGGGCCTAGGCTGGTGGGCTGCTCTTGCCCCTGTGGGGCCTTGGGCGGTCTGCTTAGCTCCATCCTAGAGGGTAGTGGTTTGTCAGGTTGGGTCCTCGGCTGCCCTCTCGCCTGGCACATCTCATGCCCTACATATAATGGGGGCCTATTTCCCCTCACTGCCAGTGACTGATGCCCGTGTCCGCTGATGCGTTTGGGTTTCTCGATATTTGGGGCTGGGGGCCCGGTTGCAGTCTGGTTCGGCCCTGGTGCGTGCCTGGCTGGGCCTGGGTTGGCTGGTGTGTCAGGTCCCTGGGTCTTAGACTGGGCCCACCTGGTGTAGCAAGTTGCCGGCGGAGCCCAGGGGCTCGTCCCTGCAGCCTCCTGGGACCCTGCATTGTAGTTGATGGATGTTCCCCTGAGGCTTCCCTCTGTTCCTCCCTTGGGGGGTGCGGTCGGCCCTGCGCTGTTCCGCCTGGCGCTAGGCTCTGGGGCTCTCTGGACGTCTGTGTCCCCGATCTCCTTCATGTATGCGTCGACTCCTGAAGGGCAGATTGACGGCTCCTCACACCAGCTATCAAACTCTCGTATGGGGAAATCTTACATGCACCAGCATGCTCACACACGTAGGTGTGGGGACATCGGTGTCTACAGATAAATTCTTGGGCTGAGGTTATCATCAATAGATCTTGAATAATTGGTGTCAAGAGCTTTTCAGGGACATTGTTGTTGTATTTATATACCCATTTTTGTGTGTTGTGGATGTGTAGTTCTTAGTTCATAATTGTTTGTTGGTTTTGTCAATGTTGCTCCTTTTTTGGGTTGTTTTTTTTCCACATCTCTGCTGTCTTGCGGATGTGGAGGACTGGGTTGTTTTTCTTGTGTTCTTTTTGTTCCCCTTCCTCTCTTGTATCGTCAACTCAAACTCCTACCTCTCCTGCTCTTCTTCATCTTCTTTCTTTCTTTTCTCTTGTTTTTTTTTCTGTTTCCGTGTCCATAACTTCAGGTGTATATAGAAAAAGGAGAAGAAGAAAATGAAACTGTTCTTCTGTTGCACGGAATGGACTCTGAAGCAGCATTGCAAAAACACAATCTCTATGTGAAGTGGCTTAAGCCATGCCTTAAATAGTGTCATGCATTTTATGATTTAGTGCAACTGGGATAAGGATCCACGTTTCAACTGGTTTCCTTCGAAATGCATTGTGTGAACATCTCCGAAGGTTTTCATAGAAAAAGAGAGAAGAAGAAAAAAAGAAAAACTCATCCAAGCATTTATCTTTAGTCAGATTGAATACTGCAACAGCGTTCTCACAGGTCTGCTTAAACAGTCAATCAGACAGCTGCAGCTGATCCAGAACGCTGCTGCTCGAGTCCTCACTAAAACCAGAAAAGTAGAGCACATCACCCCAGTTCTAAAGTCCTTACACTGGCTCCCTGTAGCTCAGAGAATAGACTTCTAAATACTCCCACTAGTTTATAAATCATTGAATGGCCCTAGCACCAAAGTATATTGAAGATCTACTGTTACTATACCAACCCACCAGACCACTCAGGTCCTCTAATTCCAGTCTACTCAACATCCCTAGAATCAGAACCAAACATGAAGAAGCAGCTTTCAGTTTCTATGCTCCTCTAATCTGGAACAAACTTCCAGAAAACTGCAAAGCTGCTGAAACACTGAGTTCTTTTAAATCAGAACTAAAAACTTATCTGTTTAGAGCTGCATTTGAGAAATGTTTTCATGTATCATATGTTCTGTGTGTGCTTCTTGCTTTATTGCTGTTTTTACTTTATATGCTTTGTCTGTGTTTTACTGCTATTTTTATTTTACCCCCTAATCATGTAAAGCACCTTGAATTACCTTGTTGTTGAAAGTGTTGCTATATAAATAAAATTGCCTTGCCTTGCCTTACTTTCTATATTATATAGAAAAGGGGGCTATTCTATATAAAAAGTTGATAACAGAACAAGGTGGATACTCAGTTACTGGGAGGATCATCCCAGTCGATGCCCCCCCTCCAACAGGGCATTGCAGCCAAGCAGGATACCAGACCAGGTGTAGCTTCTATGGAGAGAAAAACACTGAGAATACTGAAGTTAACAGTTAAAATAACAGCAATAGAAATAAAACTGGAAAGTAGTAGAAGAGAAAAGTAGCAGAGTGAAGAAAATTGGTCAGTGTGCCCTCCAACAGCCTAAGCCTAGAGCAGCATAACCACAGACATAGCTCAGGATGACCCAGCCAGTTAGAATGAGACATGAGAGAGGCAGAGCCAGGGAGAACAATCTGTCTGGACTGCATTCCCCCCAACAGGCTTAGGCTTTCGGCTACTATCCCTCCCCAGCTCCACCACTCATCCAACGACCTGCTAACGTCAATCTGTTTCTAACTATCAGCTTAATCAAAAAGGAAAGTTTTAAGCCTGGCCCTAAAAGTAGACAGAGTGTCTGCCTCACGGACTAAAACTGGGAGCTGGTTCCACAGGAGAGGAGCCTGATAACTAAAAGATCTGCCTCCCATTCTACTTTTAGAAATCCTAGGAACTACAAGTAAACCTGCAGTCTGAGAGCGAAGGGCTTTGTTAGGAACATATGGAACAATTAGATCTGTAAAGTATGATGGAAATAATGATTGAATAACAAGAGATCAACAATGGAAGAAGCTGGGATGGTTGCTGTGTTTTTGTTCGCCATGTTGATATAAAATGCTTCACCAGCAATTCTTACACTCCGCTGATGTAATTTCCTTCCCCCTGAGTTACAACCAATCAGCATGACTTAACCACAGCTCCCGCCCTTTAGCGACTTTAGCGACTTTACCAGGCCATTTATGATTACATACCGCAAGACTGGTAATCAGTTGGTTTCTGAAATGGTCTGGAAAGAGGCCTTATTGGTTCAGCCTGGTGAAGTAAGGACACTCTCATACCGCGAAGGTCCGGTAAAATTACCCAGAAGTTCTGATAGTGGGATCGGGCCTATGGTGGTAGCAGCATGATTCTGATGGGATGCTTTCTCTTCACTAGAGACAGGAAAGCTAGTCAGAGTTGAGGGAAAATGGATGAGGTTAAATACAGGCAATCCTGAAGGAAAACCTGTTGGAGGCTGCAGAAGGCTAAAGACTAGGGAGGAGCTTCACTTTCCAGTAAGACACAATCAAGCAGCGAAAGCTGAAATTGAATGTTTTACAGTAGATCAATGCATAAAACATCTAGGTGCCCTGGGTCAGTGCCTTGACGGCTGCTGTTGATCTGCTCCTCCCGGTGCGGATGGCTCCTTTGATGGCGCTTCCTTACCTTACCTGGCTCATCCGTACTCAGTCCATTGTCCTTTTTACTATTACTTTTAACTGTGTGCTTGCATGAGGGTTGGGTTGGGGGGAAGGGGTTATAACTATGATCATGCTTTTAAATCTGTGGGGAGGGATGGGAATGTGGTTTATTTGGGGTCATTTTAATTCTGTAAAGCACTTTGAACTGCAATTTGTGTATGAAAAGCGGTTTATAAATAAAGCATGATTTGATTTGATTTAATAATAAATTAGAATGGCCCAGTTAAAGTCCAGACCATTACCTGACTAAGAAAATGTGGCGATACCCTTATATTTTAGGAGGGGGGCATGGGGGGTTATGGTAACTTATACCATGGCCTGGGTGAATACTCAATTCTGATTGGCTGGAGGGTGTAGGTTAAAAAGTGATAATGTACACCTAGGAAAGGCATCCCGTCAAGCTGCCTGATGACAGTTCTAAATTGTTGCGCTGGCTCAAACGCTAGATGGTAACCATGGCAACGGAGACTCAACGTTATTTTACAGTTGACTCATCATAACAGCAAGACAGACAAAGTATGAGTGATTTGATCATTTCTTTTAACTTATTTGGTGAGTTTGATCATTTTGAAGACTGGGATGCAGCAGAAGAAAAAGAGAGAAGAGAATATGAAAAGAAAAAGAAAAAGGAGAAGCGACACAAGGAGGTGACACCGGAAGAATTGAACAAATTAGAGGATGACAAGGACGAGATAAACACAAAGAAAACCACGAAATGGGCAGTTAAAACGTTAAAAGACTTCCTGGCTGACAAAAACATGGACATCAACTTTGAAAGCTACACTGCCGCTACTCTCAACGACGTTTTGCGACGGTTTTATGCGTCTGTCCAGTCGACCAAGGAAGGAGGAGAATACAGTGTTGCCAGTTTGAGGAGTCTGAGAGCCGGTATTTACCGCCATTTAAGTGATGTCAACATCATTAGTGACACTGTGTTCAAGACCAGTAATGCGGTTTTTAAGGCGATACTGAAGCGTTAAAGAAAGAGTGGGAAGGACACCAGCTTCCACCATCCTCGCATCGCTGAGTCAGATCTTCAAAAAATCAGATGTTCATCTTCGCTGTCTCCCAATACGCCCCTCGGCCTCGTCAGAAAGGTGTGGTTTGACATCCAGCTGTGTTTTGCTCGGCGTGGCAGGGAGGGGAGCCGAGAACTGACTATGACATCTTTCATGATCCAAAGAGACGAGCATGGCGTTGAATACGTCATTTTAGCTCATAATCCTCAGACAAAAAACCATAAAGAGCCGAACGACCCGCACAAGGAAAACCTACGAGGATTCATGTTCTCCAGGCCCGGGGATCCTCTGTGTCCAGTAAATAGTTTTAAAAGGTACATCTCCAAGTGTCCACCAGATGCAAAATCTTTTTATCTCCACCCGAAGCGCTCCATCACTGTGACATCTGATGTGTGGTACTCCAGGGAGCCGATGGGTGTGCACTACCTGGGGAACATGCTGCAAAAAATCAGCGAGGTGGTCTGTACACTATAGCTACATTCTAATAATAATGTAGCCGTATAACCCCTCTTCTGTCCTCGTTAATATAGCCTGTTTATTATTGTTTCTTTCAGGTGGGTCTGTCGCGGGTTTACACCAACCACAGCCGTCGGTCGTCTCTCTGACGCTGGGCTGGAAACTCGCCAGATCATGTCAGTGACGGGGCATCGTTGTGAGAGCAGCCTGCAGGCTTACTGGGCTCCGTCAGTACAGGACAGACGAGAATGGAGCAACATTTTGTCGTCTCCCAATGTCCCAAGCAGTGGTGGTAGCGAGCCACAAACTTTAAATCTTCGTCCATCAAATTCCACGACGATGTACATGCCAATATCGCTATCAAATTTCGCAATTAATGGAAATGTAGCATTTAATTTAAAATAGTGTGTTAATTAAGTTAGGTCTTTCATAGGCCTACTGCCATTGCCTGTCCTTCTGTCTTGTATATAGGCTACTTGCTTGGTTTCCTTTCAACACGCGAGTGAATGGTTGACAATATTTGCTGTAATAAAAACGATTTAGGAAACTATCTGTGAGTTTGACTCTGAAATACAGTTTCGCATCATCCTCTGGACACACACAAGCGGTAAGTAGTGCACTGGCCTTCTGAAATGATACTTTGTATCACATAACGTACAATCTCACTTCCCATCACTGATCAACTGCTCCGGTCGGGTCGCTGTGGCCACGTTGCTTGGCAACGCCTGGATACGGGAGATATTAAATAGTGCGCTCGACTTATAAAAATAAAAACCCTCACGATTTTAACTCTAAAACACATTAAAGTATAATTAATTGATTAAATACTTTCGTAAGTGACCATGGTATAAGCGGGATAATGCCCTTCGAGGTGTCCATTATCAGAAATGAATGGATTTCGCAGCTGAATTTCTGATAATGGACACCTCGTCGGGCATTATCCCTTACGTATTTACTAGTTTATTTCCTGGTCATTTCAGAAGGAAGTTTTTTTTGTACCTTGAGCAAATGTTTGGGTTTGACATTTTTAACAAAGAAACTGGGGGATTTTGTCATTTTCAAAGAATTTCATATAAATTCTTTTTAGGAAAGTCATTTATCATTATCCTTCTACTTCACTATTATGCCTCAGTTTGTGTTCGTCACATAGAAAAGCTATAAAATACATTGTTTGAAGTTGTAACTTGAAAAAAATTAGAAAATGTTCCAGAAGTGTGAATGTTCTTGCCAGGACCGATAATTAATTGTTTTGTTAAGTGTTAGTACAGTATAACAGTTTGATTCAAAAAAAAGTTCTCAGTGCAACCCTTAGTCCACATGTTCACCACCCATCTGCCTTTAGCTTCCATTTCCCCTATTTCTTTGAAGGTGACCTGGCCTGATGCTGGCCGCACAGCAGCTCCACAAAAACACTGTTTTAATTCACACAGCATGACATTTGCTCAGCAGCTGTGTGTGTGTGCATGTGTGTGTGTGCCAGTGTAAACCAGCTGGCTGTTTTTGAACAGACTTATCAAAGAGGCCAGTGTTCACATCCTCTGCTGACAGAGGTAGAGACAGGGCAGTCTGTGAGCGTACACGGCTATGGGCGTGTGCAGCAGACAGAGTGAGGTGAAAAGAGAGGTGTGAAGGAGACGGGGCAGTGCTGCAAGTTTGGCACATCCAAAGGAAGGCGCGAGACTCCCTCACATTTTCATACATGTGTTACAGATTCAAGCTCTCACTGCTCAGTTTTCATTGCTTCCCAGAAGTTACTGCGAAGAATGTTTGGGAGGTGGCAAAGCTTATTCCACAGTCACAAACATGTTCCAAATGTTCTAACCGTCTTAAAAACGATGTTTCATATTTCATGTACTGCTTCTATATTTTTCAGAATTTGACTGTAGTTATGCTTTTTAACCAGCAATCCTATGAGGTTCCCATCGCCATGAAGGCTGTGTTTGACTACATCAACACCTTTTCTTCCCGAATCCGGGAGATGGAGCAGCAGAAGAGAGATGGTGTCGTCTGTAAAAAAGAGGACAAACCCAGATCTCTGGAAAACTTCTTGTCCAGGTGGGTTTTGTATTGTGCAGTGAAAAACCACTTACCCTTTACAGATTCTTCTGTTCTTTGAATCAACTCAGACAAGCTGAGGTAATGTGACTGTTTTGAAATAAATATTTCACTCATCAGGGGGGGTGGGGGGTGTGGGGGTTCAGTCCATGCCAATATGCTACAACGTGAAAAATGAATTAACCCCTAAACTTAATAACTGGCTGTACCATGCTTTGCTGCAGCAACGGCTTCAGCTGTTTTCTGTCACCTCCTGGATGTGTTTATGGAGTAATTTGGTAGGATATCCAGTGGACACTTCTGGGAAGGTTCATCATTGTTCCATGTTTTCTCCATTTGTGCCTCACTGTAGTTCACTAGTTTAAATGGCTAGTTAATGGGCAAACAGAACTGTATATCATCAGCTAAGCAAGGGAATCCATTTTTTCTTGATATTGATCCCAGAGTCGGAAAAATGCAAAGAAAACACATGAGGTCTAAAATAGAACCCTGAGGCACACCAGAGCTAAGAGGCACACTTCAGAATAATACTGACCTACATGTAGTGATGTGCGAGTCATGAACGAATCGTTCAATACTCGAGAATCACTTTACTAACTCGTGAATCATGATTCACAATCCCAAGTGACCCATTTACTGACTCATTCCTGTTACTAATAGTAAACTAATTGCATTAGTAGAAATATATGTAGCTTACAATTAAATTTGCAGAAAAAACAACTGCCAGTTTCTTAACAAAAAAATGTCTGCTCTGGACTGGAAGAAAAAACCCAGAGTAGGCTACAAAGCTCAAATCATGAGATTAGCTCATTAGTTCACAGTAGCATCGCTCTGCTAACATGCTAACAGCCCATTTGAGTTACTCACCCCCTGCCTTCCTGAGAGCTAGCCGGAGCTAACTAGCGAAATGTCTGGTGCTGAATCGTAGCATGAACAAATCACGGCCTCATTCAGAATTAATGACTCACTCATCCCCTCCCACCCGGTTCACAGCTCAAACTCAATGCCAATCTGTAAGGGACAAATTTGTTTTTGAAGTCGACTAGTAATTTTGAACACATTAATCTGTTAACTTCAGTTTTTTAATTTATATTTTTGATTTTTATTCTGTTGATTCACATTTCATTTTCTGTTTGTCAGAAATTTCATTTGATATTCTTTTGAAAGAAAAATAAATGGTCCCTTTAAAAAAAATGTTTTCTCTTTTTTGCTCTATAAAATACTTGTTTTCTTTTTTAATCACTCATTTTAGCAGTAGTATTTACATGAAAAGAGAAACAAATTAAGTTTGAGTGAAAATTCAAACTCAATTCAGTAAAAATAATCGAATTTACCATCACTACCTACATGGACCTAGAAGTTCCTGTTTGACAGTCTGAAAACATTCAAGTTCTGCGCCTGTGAAACCCACACAAAACCAGACGAGATTTAAGTTCTGGCCCACTGAGTAAAAAGGAGCAGTGATGTCGAAGGTCAGCAACACAAAAGAGCTGATCTTCTTCTCATGTAAGAAATAACCTGAGGCATTCTGTTATTATTTATTTATTTACATATGTTAGTTGTTTTATCCAAAGTTATGAGAAAGGAGAAAGAAACTTCAACCAATAACAAATACTGTACTTTATTTAGACTTGCTGCATCATTTTGATCAGTTTTAATCAATTAGTTTTGTAAAAATCAACATTGTCCTAAAAGTGCAGATATTAAGAAAGTTCTGCTAAGAAACTGAATGTAAGATCTTGAGTGATCCTGTGGTGTTGTTACTATGAGATGTGTTTCTACACTGCGTAACCAGCAGAACCAGTATTTTTTGGGATGTTTGGCAGATAGCAGCTGCCTGTTAGTATGTCTTCTACTCATATTAAAAGTAGTGCAAACCCCCTGCAGTTTGTCAAGGCTAAATCAATGCATATTTTTTATGAGATGTGTGAAGTAGACAGGCCGTCTTTTGTTTCCATGGAGATCATGGAGAATTTTGTTTCCTGACTGCTGTGATGTGGCAGGTTTTTCACCATAATTTGGGGTTGTCACCTTGTGGAAGTAATTGTATAGGAATATGCAGAGTACATGCATATGCATATGCTTGTCTTGGCACAGAGCTTTCACTGCTGCACCAAAGTGCCACTTAAATTCAGGCTAAAATTTACTTTGATTGCAGGTTCCGATGGAGACGTCGTCTGTTCATCATCTCCGCCCCCAGCGACGAGGAGTGGTCCTATCAGCAGCAGCTATACGCCCTGAGCAGCCAGGCATGCAATCTGGGTGAGCAGTCTGAAACAAACCTGTCACGTCAGCAAACTGTAAACTGTGGCTGATCAGCTTGTTCACTTATGCGCTAAATGGTTTTCCTCCACAGCTGTCAGAAGTCAGAAAACTGTTGATGATGCTACCAGTGTTTACTGTCATGCATGTTTATTAATTTCTCTTAGAGCTTACCAAAGTCATAGATACTTCAGTAGAGCTAAAAACACCTAGCGTACCCATCCATTGTGTTCCATCTATCTGAGACTGAGGTGAGGAAGAAAAGGAGGGAAACCCAGACATCTGTCTTCTTACTGACACTCTCCAAAGAATTCTGATGTCATCCCAAGGTTTTATCAGGCCAAAGATAATATATGGACGCTCCCACAAAATAGAAGTATTCCAATCAGATGCTGGAACCACCACCTCGGGTTCCTTTCCTCAATGACAGAGGATGCTACCATTCCTAGAAAGCCAATTTCATCTGCTTTTACCTGGGATCTCAGTCACATTCATAATCCATTCTCCTGAACACAGGTGAGAATTGGCATGCAGATGGCGAGGTAACCTGAAAGCTTTGCCTTTTAGCTCGATGGTCTCTTCACTATGCTGGCCGGAGTGGCACACAAATTACTGCAGATGAGGCTCCAATGCATCTATCCATATTAGGCTCCATCCCACCAGCTGGCAGGACACTTGGACTTCTCTGTTTGAGGGAGAGACTGATGTGAGTCCTGGAGGGAGCAGTCCACATTTTTTGGTTGACTTTCACCTTAAACAACTCCAGTGCAGACTGAAGGTCACAGCTACAGGCGCCAACAGGACCATTTTATCCACAACAAACCAAGACGAGACCCTGGGATTCCAAAACTGAACACTGTCCTTTTCGTGACTATGTGATGAGATGCTGTCTATGAACACCACAAACAGAATGAGACACTATAGGGAAACCCTGGTAGAGTCCAACCTGGACCAGGAACAAGTTCCACTTCGTGTCAATAATAACACAGCTCTATTTATACAAGGACTTTAAAAGTCTTAATCTGGTTCAGATTTCTAAAACAGACAGATGATCCTTTCATCATGAGAGGTCTGAAATAGGCTCAAGTGTCTTTCTGATGGGCCCTTAAACTTTTTATAAAGGTTTTGTGGTCACAGTGGCCTTTATTTGATCGTGGACAGCACAGAAAGGGGAGAGACATCCGGCAAAGGTCCATGGGGATGGGAGTCGAAGCCAGGACAACTGTTTCAAGTGCTGAGGCCTCTGAACATGAGGCGCCCGTCTTAACCACTGTGCTACGTGACACCCTGGGCCCTCAAACTTTTGAACTACTTTGCATGCACAACCCATTTAATGAAAAAGCAACGTCAGCTAAAAGTGTTAACAAAACCAGTTGGTCCGCTTCCATTTAGTTTTTTGATTGTGTTTGTTAGTTTTTACCTTTTTCTGCTTCCTTGTATGAGCTGAGATTAATTTAAACTGGAATTTTTTTTTCAAATTAATTTTCTTAAACAGAGACATTCCCAGGAATAAATAGGCTATACAGCAATGTTACCACAACAACACGTTCACTTGGTGTGCTTCCATTTCCTTTTTCTTTTCTGCATTCCTTCGTAGTAGGCCTACGCAAGAATACGTTTTCAATTCAATTCAGTTTATTTATATAGCACCGATTCACAACAGATGTCATCTCAAGGCACTTAACAAGAAGTCATTTCAATACATTTATACAAACATTCCAATCAGTTAAAAAGTTTCCTATTTAAGGAATCCCAGCAGATTGCGTCAGTCATTGGCGTGAGGTTGGGCCCCGTTGATGCAGACTTTCCAACCACAGCAATCCCTCAGCAATTCCTCATACTGAGCAAGCATGTAGCGACGATGGAGAGGAACAACTATCTTTTAACAGGAATCCATCAATCAAACTTTATTTATAAAGAACTTTTCATACAAAAAAATGCAGCTCCAAGTGCTTTACAGATTAAAATGACATCACATAACCCACATTCCCATCCCTTCCCACAATTATAAAAACAAAATGACAGTTATTCCCCCTTCCCAAACCCATTTCCCAAAAAGCAAACAGACACATACACAGGCACACATCCCCCCACAAACACACACAGACACTTTCCCAAAACGCGTAAGATCATTGGTGGACACTGGGCTGAGCTCAGATGAGTCAGGTATGTAAGGAAAACACCATCAGGAGAACCGTCAGCCCCGACAGCAGCAGGTCCACTGCAGCAGCCAGGGCACCGACACAGGGCGCCCAGAGGAGGGAGGGTGGAGACCCCCGCCTCCACCTGAGCACTACCTGGTGAGCACCCAGGCCACCGCAGCCGAACACCGCCCCTGAGGCAGAGGGCTCCCGCAGGGGAAACACTGGAAGAAAGTTTAATAAGTAAAAATGTAAAATAACCAGAGCTAATATAAGTAAAATAGGTAGTAATAAATATAATAGTAAAAACAGTTAACCATATAATAACAGAAATATCTAATAAAATATAAGCAAATAAAACATACAAAGCAATGAAACACACTTACATAAATAATAATCAGTTAAAAGCTAAGCAAAAAAGGTGAGTCTTGAGCCTGCTCTTAAGAACATGAACGTTCTCTGCGGCCCTGAGGTCCTCTGGCAGCCTGTTCCAGAGGTGAGGGCCTTAATAATGAAAGGATGCCTCACCATGAGTGTGTGTCCTGACTTTTCACGAGAATCACGAGGAGACGACTGCCAGAGGAGCGCAGAGACGCAAGGGTTCATACGGTAAAAGCAGCTCTGAGAGATACTGTAACAAGGGCCAAGACCATTAAGACACTTAAAAACCATTAAAAGAACCTTAAGGAAGATCCTTAGGAAGAAACCTCCAACAGAACCAGGCTCAGTAGGAGGGGCCATCTGCCACGACCGTCTGGAGGTTTGAGAAGACAGAGCAGAACACAGAAGGAACAGAAGATCTGATATAAGAGAACTTTCTATGTTACAGAAAGTAAAAAGTTGATATAAGGACACATGATAGTGTTCATCTGGATGGCATTAAATTGGCCCCCAGTAATAACGTAAAGAACCTCGGCGTTATTTTTGACCAAGACTTGACATTTAAATCCCATATTAAACAGGTTTCTAGGATTTCCTTCTTTCACCTCAGGAATATTGCTAAAATTAGAAACATCCTGTCCAGGAGTGATGCTGAGAAACTAGTCCATGCATTTGTTACCTCAAGGCTGGACTACTGTAATTCTTTACTATCAGGTAGTCCACAAAATGCCATTAAAAGCCTTCAGTTGATCCAAAATGCGGCAGCAAGAGTTCTGATGAATATTAAAAAGAGAGATCACATTTCTCCTGTTTTAGCTTCCCTTCATTGGCTCCCTGTTAAATCCAGAATAGAATTTAAGATCCTTCTTCTTACATACAAAGCCCTTAATAATCAAGCTCCATCATACATCAGAGATCTAATTGTTCCATATGTTCCTAACAGAGCACTTCGCTCTCAGACTGCAGGTTTACTTGTAGTTCCTAGGATTTCTAAAAGTAGAATGGGAGGCAGATCTTTTAGTTATCAGGCTCCTCTCCTGTGGAACCAGCTCCCAGCTTTAGTCCGTGAGGCAGACACTGTTTACTTTTAAGGCCAGGCTTAAAACTTTCCTTTTTGATAAAGCTTATAGTTAGAGTGGCTAAGGTCATCCTGAGCTATCTCTGTAGTTATGCTGCTATAGGCTTAGACTGCTCGAGGACAGACTTACCAATTTTCTTCACTCTGCTACTTCCTTTTCTCCTACGACTCTCCAGTTGTATTACAGTACATTCTGTTATTTCGACTGTTAACTTTGTTTTCTCTCAGTGTTTTTCTCCCCATCGAAGATACACCTGGTCTGGTATCCTGCTTGGCTGCAATGCCCTGTTGGATGGGGGTCATCGACTGGGATGATCCTCTCAGTAACTGAAGATCCACTGTGTCCTGTTATCAACTTTTTACTTTCTGTAACATAGAAAGTTCTCTTATATCAGATCTTCTGTTCCTTCTGTGTCTCTGCTCTGTCTTCTCAAACCCCCAGACGGTCGTGGCAGATGGCCGCTCCTACTGAGCCTGGTTCTGTTGGAGGTTTCTTCCTGTTAAAGGGGAGTTTTTCCTCTCCACTGTCGCTACATGCTTGCTCAGTATGAGGGATTGCTGAAGGATTGCTGAGGTTGGAAAGTCTGCCAAACCTCATGCCAATGACTGACGCAATCTGCTGGGATTCCTTAAATAGGAAACTTTTTAACTGATTGGAATGTTTGTATAATTGTATTGAAATGACTTCTTGTTAAGTGCCTTGAGATGACATCTGTTGTGAATTGGCGCTATATAAATAAACTGAATTGAATTGAATTGAAATGATAAGTTGTTCAAAATGCTAACATTTATCAACAGGTTTTGCAAGCTCAGGTCATCTTTGAGCATAACATATAAAAAACCATGAGGTTCTTGTTTCATCAAAATGTTGAATTTTAGTAAGACATGTTTTAGCTTCTTGGTGACGTTTACCTCATCCAGCCGTGTGTGGTCACTCTCTGCCAAAGCATTACTCATGCTTATAAACATATGAATAAATTTATCATGTGAAAAATTGTTGATAAAAACTTTGCTGCAAATCTCAGCTATTAAACCCATATTTTTTATGTATGAGTGGCTATGTGCAGTCTGTGTGGGTTAATATATTCGCTCACAGGGATGTGCAGAAGGATCCCAGATGATGAAATTGGCATACAGTTTTCTTTTTTTCATCTAATGCTAACAAATGTTTTTTTCGTTCTTCTGACAGGAATCCTTTCCAGAACACTCGTTGGTCAACCTTTCCACTGTTGCTTAAAAGTTATTACTGTATATTTCAAAGGGAGACATTTATATCAAAACTTTGTGGATCTTAACAGTTTGACAGATCTGACAGATTTATGGCTGATAAATGTAAACTGAGCATACCCTTGGATAGCTCTACCTATCAGTAAAACCAGATATTCTGTTTTTTTTACCCTGGTTGCCTCACTTTTTAAAGTTGCTTATCAGAATTTAAGAGTTGTGACATTTATCCACAGCTTTCCTATTTGAACGTTTTTATGATACATAAGTGCATTAAGATTATTTGATCACTTTTATGAATTTTGCTAAGGCATTCTTTACTTTTAAGACAGTTGAAATAGAGCTCCTATAAAGGTGGATTGAAGAATTTACTGTGGTAACATAGTAACATATACTATAGTAACAGTTTGAACCAGAGGTCAGTTAGAATAAGAGAGCTTTTCATTGCTGCAAACAGTCAGTAAGGGCCTTATTGTCTTTACAGACTATAAGCAATACCACTGTATGAACTATTTCTTTTTGGTACATAGTTATAATTTGATTAACTATGAAGATTAATGGGTCTTATGTGTAATGTAGTTTATTTCTATAGCATGTTCAGAAGTTTGCTCTGCCAATTTTGGTTCTGATCCCTATTTGCATGAGTAAGCTTGTATGAAAGACATACTATCCACTATCAGACCCAATGTGACTTTTATTTCTGGTAGATTTCACTGAAAAAAGAGAATGCAGCTCCAACTTAAATAAACTGCATTAATTGGTTACAAGTAATTGAATTATGTTTATCCAACTTAATGTATTTACATTTGTTTAACTTGACAATGTAATAAACTTAATAAATTTACCTGGATAAACTTGATTCAATTAAATGTGACCAATTAATGCAATTTATTTAAATTGGATCACCTAATCTCTTTTTTCAGTGTAGGGTCACATAACCATGTTTTCCTTCAGTAGAGTATCAGTAGACAATAACAAATTACTGTAAATCAGGGGTTAGAAGGTGTATATTAAACATCCTGTGGTTCATTTCTGTACCTGAAAAATAGACTACAACTGTCGGATGGATGGATGGATGGATGGATGGATTGGTTGGTGGATAGATAGATAGATTGATTGATTGATTGGTGGATTGATTGATTGATTGATTGATTGATTGATTGATCCTCTGTGGGAGCCCTCTGCCACGGGGGCGGTGTTTGGCTGCGGTGGCCTGGGTGCTCACCAGGTAGTGCCCTGTGTCGGTGCCCTGGCTGCTGCAGTGGACCTGCTGCTGTCGGGGCTGACGGTTCTCCTGATGGTGTTTTCCTTACATACCTGACTCATCTGAGCTCAGCCCAGTGTCCACCAATGATCTTACGCGTTTTGGGAAAGTGTCTGTGTGTGTTTGTGGGGGGATGTGTTCCAGTGTGTGTCTGTGTGTGTCTGGGAAATGGGTTTGGGAAGGGGGAATAACTGTCTATTCGTTTTTATAATTCTGGGGAAGGGATGGGAATCTGGGTTATGTGGGGTCATTTTAATCTGTAAAGCACTTTGAGCTGCATTTTTTGTATGAAAGGTGCTTTATAAATAAAGTTTGATTGGTTGGTTGATTGATTGATTGATTGATTGATTGATTGATTGATTGATTGATTGATTGATTGATTGATTGATTGATTGATTGATTGATTGATTGATTGATTGGACAGGTTTAAACAGATGCACTTAATACAGGTAATGAGTGGAGGTGAAAAAAGAGCTTCTTAAAGACAAAATAAAAGGTCTGGTAGAGCCAGAATTTATGCTACTTGGTGGGGGATTAAATACTTATTTCATACATTAAAATGCTCATTAATAGATTTAAAATCATACAATATGATTTTCTGGATTTCTTTTAGATTCTGTCTCTCACAGTTACAAATGTAGCTACAATGAAAATTACAGACCTCTCCATTCTTTGTTAATGGGGAAACTTGAAAAATTGGTGGTGTATCAAATACTTATTTCCTCACTTGTAACTCATTCACAATTTATGACATCAAGATAATTATTAAACTTAAATTTTAAATAAATTGGAAAAATTGGGAATATGTATATAAATTGAAAGCAAATAAACCAGTAGTCTAAAGACATATTCTTGATATTATGATAAAAAATGATTGATCTACAACTAAATGCTGTCAGCAGCGCTGCTGCAGAGGCATAGATACAGCCAGCGAGAAAGATGGAGAGCAACATGAGCTCCTTTGCCTCAGAGCGATCTTTCTAAGGTGGAGGATTTCTTTACTTAAGAAAGTTTTCCCTGTTATTGGGTCTGATATGATTAAAATAGTTACCTAATCCCTGTGTCTTCCCCCAGGCTTTAAAAAGTTATTAAACAACTGCTAAAAAAGAATAATCTGGACAACATGTTAATGCAGAACTACAGGCCAATCTCTAATCTTCCATTCATCAGTAAAATTATTGAAAAAGCGGTTTCAGCAGTTAAATAGCTTCATAACAATGAGAAACCGTTTTGATGTTTTGATGAAACCAGACTGAAAAAAGTCTGGTTTCCGCGCTCACCACAGCACCGAGACTGCCCTCGTCAAAGTTTTCAATGACATCCGCATAAATACAGACTGTGGTAGAACCACGGCGCTGGTTCTGTTGGACCTCAGTGCAGCATTTGACACTGTTAATCATGATATACTATTTGAACGACTGGAGAGCTGGGTCAGACTCTGGTACAATACTTGGCTGGTTTGAGTCTTACCTAAAGAACAGGGACTTCTTTGTTTCAATAGGAGACTTTTCATCAGAACGAACAGAAATCACATGTGGGGTGCCCCAGGGCTCCATCCTGGGGCCCCTCTTATTTAATATCTACATGCTGCCACTAGCCCAGATTCTAACAACCAAAAAGATTAGCTGCCATAACAAACTACTGATCAGGCCCGAAATCTAGGTGTAGTAATGGACTCAGACGTGAACTTCCAGGGTCACATAAAGGCAATAACAAGGTCAGCCTTCTATCACCTGAAGAACATTTCTAGGATTAAAGGACCTAGAAAAACTCATCCATGCGTTTATCTTTAGTTGGATTGATTACTGCAACAGCGTCTTCACGGGTCTGCCTAAAAAGTCAATCAGACAGCTGCAGCTGACCCAGAACGCTGCCGCTCGCGTCCTCACTAGAACCAGGAAAGTAGAGCACATCACCCCAGTTCTAAAGTCCTTACACTGGCTCCCTGTAGCTCAGAGAAATTAATACTCCCACTAGTTTATAAATCATTGAATGGCTTAGCACCAAAGTATGTTGAAGATCTACTGTTACTATACCAACCCACCCCAGACCACTCAGGTCCTCTAATTCCAGTCTACTCAACATACCTAGAATCAGAACCAAACATGGAGAAGCAGCTTTCAGTTTCTATGCTCCTCTAATCTGGAACAAACTTCCACACAACTGCAAAGCTGCTGAAACACTGAGTTCTTTTAAATCACAACAAAAACCGTATCTTTTTAGAGCTGCCTTTAAGGAATACTTTAATGTATCATGTTTTGTGTATGCTTCTTGCTTTATTGCTGTTTTTACTTTATATGCTTTGTCTGTATTTTACTATTTTTATTTTACCCCTTAATCATGTAAAACACCTTGAATCACCTCGTTGTTGAAAGTGTGCTATACAAATAAAATTGCCTTTCCTTTCCTTGCCTTCCTGCTTCACCAGGAAAGAGAGGAAACAGAGGGAGGTTCTGTGGAAGAGGCGTGGCCACAGCTGCCCAGGGGCACACTGACAGTGGCCCCTATGTCCGGCAGCCTCACCTCTGTCAGTGTGCCCCAGGGCAGCTGTGGCTACAATGTAGTTGCTTACCACCATCAGCGTGTGAATGTCTGATAGAATGGGTGAATGATTGAATGTAGTGTAAAGTGCTTTGTGGTCCTCTGACTGAAAAAGCGCTATACAAATGCAGGCCATTTACCATAAGAACATTTCTAGTTCTTAAATAAAAAAATCTGCAAAAATAAAGCCTTCCAGCAGGCAACAAGATTAAGTGTCTTGCCCAAGGACACAACGACCAAGACGAACAGAGCGGGGATTCGAACCTGCAACCCACCAATTACGGGATGAATTCCTACCACCTGAGCCACACTCGCCTTTATCTGGGATATACTGTTGTACTAAACAATACACTTTCACAACAGACTGTTGTTTAGTGTCTATGTTTTCTCTTCTGAACAATTTCTGTGTCACAATGCAAAGAATCTGTTTTACCAGCTGTGACCCTTTAGCCAGCAACAAGGCGGTTCTCCACTATGGGTTCCAGAACTTTTATTCTCCAGTAAAAAATAAGTTTTTTAAGTTGATATTAAGAGTTGGTGTCTTGTATGTTTAAGATCTTTCTCTGCTCCAACACAGGTGAATTAATAAAAGCTGAACAACCTCCTCAGCATATCATCAGCATCTGAAGGAATCTGCCAGTGAACCATCCATTTATTTCAGGTGTGCTCGAGTAAAGTTTAAAACATGCAGGATATCAGCTTTTGAGTATTGAACTTGGCCATCCCTGACCAAGTCTATATTTTGTGTGAATTTCCACCATAGGTGTCCTTAACTGGGCCGTTTCATTTATTAGGTCCCTGGGGTCTGAGCAGATGTTCATCCTGCAGGAAGGCTCATACGACTTGGAGACACAGATCTCCCCCAAGGCCGTATCCAGAGTTTCAAAATACAAGAGGTCCTCCATCCATTGTCCCGTGCTCATTGATTACAAAGTAGAGACCAAAACTGAATTTAAATGTAATACTTATAATACATATATACAGTTATTATATTTACTGTAACATTGCAGGGATACACTTCATTAGAATATTACTGAATAACATCAATAGCAATAGAAGAAAAACTGCACATCATGTGTTATCAGAAGGTTCACATTCGGTTGCTTTGGGACTATTTTCTTCCTCGTGTGTTGATCTTGGCAGGGTTGAAGCCCAGAGCTGCTCTGTTTTCCAGCTCCAGACAAAAGCCTGTCCCTATGACTGGCCTGCAGGCCTGAGAGGTTTCATCCTGCTATTCTGCTTTGGTGCTCACCAAGTGAATCCAGTATTTCCTCTGGGCTTTCCCACTTCAGAGGAAACAATTTTCCGTTTGGATTTTCCAGACCACCTTCATATGTTCCTCCCTTTACGTGAAAAACTGCATTTTGGAGTAGTTCCGCGAACAACCAACCTGAACCATTAACTCATATCAGTAACCGTGGCTCAGTAGGTAGAGTAGTTGGAAGGTCGTAGGTTCAATTCCAGTTTCCACATGTCAATGTGCCACTTAACCCCAAGTTGCCTACTGAGCTGTGTATCAGTGTGTGAATGGGTGAACGTGACTCCTTTGTAAAGTGCTTTGGGTGCTTAGTATGACTAGAAAAGTGCTATTTTAATTCAGTCTAGGGATGGGCATTCGATTAAACTGTCTTCATCGATCATCGGGAGAATTAACGATCGATTTTTGATTAATCATTGATATTTTATATTAAAATTCAGTGTTCACAGGCTATATTAAAATGCAGTGAGAATAGAAAAATAGTGTGTTTCCTCATTGAGATCTTCATTACAAGTGGGACACCTCTTGTGGCAGTTAAACGGAATAAATTCACGGTAGTTGCACAAAGAAAATATGCGCTATAAGCAGCGGAGCCGACAGCTAAAATACGGTACTCATTAACACAACTGACGCTCATAATTTTTTCTTTCTCCAAAAAAGTAAAAAAAAAGAAAAGTCATGTTAAACAATAACTTAATAAAAAAATATTTATTATATTTATAGGTCTTATAGTTTTGTGTAACATTTGGCAAAAAGAGTTGAGAAAGAGGATGAGAGAGATCAGCGTACCTAACAATGAATTAGGCTCATTAACGGGGTCAGAAGCGAAATCAGCCTGGTGACCAGGCTGACGATCACCAGGCTGCTGTCGCATCTGACCTGCAGCACCGAGATCACCTGCTGTGAGGGACAGACGTCGCTGTGATACACATACCTCCGTGCTAACTTGGCAAGCCTCTGGAATCTTGTTTATTTCATTTTCCACCAGTCCGTAGGGGTGCAATCCAGGGGTGGCGGAGCCTCCCTCAGAAAGTAATCGGTGAGGAAGTTTCTCTGCTCGTTGTGCATCGCGGCTCCTCCGTGCTAACACCGACTTGATGCTAGGTTGGGACCAAGAGCAGGATGCTCCGCTTCTAAACCAGGGTTGGAAGTGCGTTCAAGCTTCGCAGTGTTGGCAGTGAACCGAGACTTTTTTTGTTTGTTTTTTTAGTCAAAGTGGTCCCACGCCACACTTTGCTGTGACCTCTTCATGACTATATTACTTTTGAAATACACAGAAACTCACAAGAAACTGAGTCGGCCTGTGGGTTTTATTTTCAGTCATCGCCCTCGTGTGGTAGAATGTTTAATTACTGCCACATAGCAAAATTAATTGCATTCCTTCAAAACTTACACTACGCAACAGAACATGCATTTATTGATCGGATAAAAAAAATGTCATCGATGAAATTCTTAATGATCAATTAATCGGTCGTCGATTAATTATGCCCATCCCTAATTCAGTCCATTTATTACATCAGCAGAAAGGCTAATGAATAGGACAAAGCCAGATGGCATTTTGTTGCTACAGCTTTTTTCTCTTATGTGGTCATGCATTAATCTTTGCTGTGTTTATCATGATGTCTTAGGTCTGAGGCATATCGCCGTCCTGAAGCTGGTTGGTACCAAGCTGCCAGACATGGGGGGAGTCTTGGAACTTTATCCAATCAATGGTAAGAACTTTCTTGTTTAAAATTATAGCATGGCACACACAGACCTTGGTTGTTACAAGACATTAAAATACAACCTTGTCCTTACCAGCTCTTATTGTTATCCATAGAAAGTAAAAAATAAACAAAAAATTACATTATTTCACAAAAACTAATCTAAATTGCTCATGTATATTGTCAGAAATATAGTAGTTTTCTGTAAAAAAAAAATTATCAGTTCATATGCAATGTACATTTCAGTCAGAATGAGGTCTGGACCTTGAATGGGCCATTAAAAACCACATGTAGGACCCAGATTAGATCCAGCTTCATCTGACGATAGCTAGCTTCACCTCCATCTCTAAAATACTTCAATTCTAAAAGAGGCTGTGGTTGATTTAGTAGGAAATAGTTGTCAACCACCTGTAGGAGGTTGACAGTCTAATTTAAGGTTGCACCACACTGAATCTGACTGACGCCATTTCCCTGATTTGGTGAGTGTTTGAATGTGGTGAATGTGCTGAATGTGGCATACAGTGTAAAAGCACTTCGAGAGGTCAGTAATTCTGCAGACACTTCTATAACTCGCAGTTAGCACATTAAAAACTTAAAATTCAAGGAAAAACAAAAAAAAAATATGGAGTAAATGCAAGTTTTTTTTACAGTTTTATCAGAAGTAAAATATTAAAAGTTTGTTAAAGTTTTTAAATAAAATGTGGGACTAGTTTTTTACAGGTAGATTTAGCCCCAAACTGGGTCATCATTTAGATAGTGATACCAAACACAGCACCAGATCTACAGAATGGCTCAAAAAGAAAAGAACTGACTTGTCGTGATGGTCCAGTCAACGTCCAGAATGCAACCTGATTGAAATGTTGTGTTGTGACCATTGCTGAGAAGTGCAAAACACATTTACATTAAATAAGCACATTCACAAATCCAAAAACACCTATACATTTCAGAAAACCCATTAAAAAATTAAAAAACACAATTTTAAAAAACACAATTACATAAAAAAATTACATTACAAAAACCCATTAACAAATTAAAAAACAACATTTAAAAAAACACATTTACATAAAAAAAATACATTACAAAAAACACATTAGCAAATTCAAAAACACAAATGCAAATCCTGGAACAAAACAAAGCAATTTATTGACGAAAATTGATTGTCCGAAATGCCAGAAGTGATACAAGGATGGCCTTGCCTTGTAGTACAAACAAATGATTTGTAGTTAAGCTAAACCGAGAAGTCAATGACAGTTCTTTGAGGAAAATAACAACGCTGAACATGATTTTATATGATTCATATGATTTATGAAGTTTGTAATACATGAACAATGTTTGGCAGAGTAGACTTCAGCCAGTTTACACCTTTTTTGTGAGAAATTATCTTCCCTTGAAATGTTTTGTTCCCCCTGTTCTGGTGAAATGTTCATATTTAATACATGTATTCATCTGCTCGATGTGTGATGCCACAATGTGGATTTGTTGTTCAGCTTGTTCAGATTGAATAACAATTCAACTGAATGAAAATTAAGTAGTATCCAATGTGTCATAATTTTAGAAATTGTTGGGTCAAAAGAGATTATAATGGGATTTTTTGACCCAGTCAGTCAAAATGACGCACAACACAAAAGTCTAATGCAATATAGTAGTCACTGTTTTGTGTCCAGGTACCATGTTGGGGGGTGGGTTTTAAATCAACGGGCCGGGTCGGGTCCAGATTTGATCAGGAGAACGGTTACCGGGTCGGGTAAAAAGAACTCCTCTTAACGAGTGCAGGCGGGTGCGGGTTGGTAAAATTGGATCTGTGCAGAACTCTGCCCTTAAGGGATGTGCGCAAAGACCTGCTCCATCTGTGCACACATGCATGAAGCAGTACATATTGAGAAAACTTTGCATTGAAGTGACAGAGTTAAACAGTCACTTGTTGATACTGTGCCCGCTTTTAAATGTACGCACAAGGCTTGAATCAAGCCGTGAAGGCAGACTGCAAGTATTTATTAAACGTAACATCACCCTCTGCTAAGAATGCTGCAGCATCTCCGCAGAAGAAAATCATGGCTGTATATGATAGTGGAATGGAGTGATTTAAATAGCCTACTAGTCAGTTCTGATACTAAATATACAGAAACTGTGCTGGGGGAAAAAGTGGATGTAAGAATCCTCATCAGGTTTTTAAAAGCCACATACGCCCAGAAAATCCAGGGTCACTTCACCACCAATGACCCTCGGCGCCTGTGGAGGGGCATTAAATACATCACGGACTACAACACCAAGGATGCACAATGCCCAAGAGACCCTCTTTGCCAGATGCACTCAACCATTTCTATGCCCGCTTTGAGTTCCCTGATGTCTCCCCCAGCACCAAACTTATACCACCACCTGGTGACACGCCCATCAGTGTGACCACAGCAGATGTAAGGAAGACCCTTCAGTGTATCAACCCTCACAAAGCAGCAGGGCCCGACAACATCCCAGGGTGGGTACTGAGGGACTGTGCACACCAGCTGGCTGAGGTGCTGGCAGACATCTTTAACACCTCACTGTCACTGTCATCCTTCCCCACCTGCTTAAAGACTGCCACGATTGTCCCCGTCCCCAAGTGCTCCACAGTGACAAGCCTGATTTACTATCGGCCCATAGCTTTAACCCCGGTAGTCATGAAGTGCTTTGAGAGGTTGGTCATGACCCATATCAAAGACGCCATCGATATGCCCAGTGTGTGCATGGGAGATGGGTTGGGGGGAGGGTGGTATAACTGTGACCATGCTTTTAAATCTGTGGGGGAGGGAAGGGAAGGTGGTTTTATGTGGGGTCATTTTAATCTGTAAAGCACTGTGATGCAACTTCTTGTATGAAAAGCGCTTTATAAATAAAGTTTGATTTGATATCACTTCGGACCCCCACCAGTATGCCTACAGGAAAAATTGGTGCACTGACGACGCCATTTCATCGGTGGTCCACACAGCCCTCACCCATCTGGAGAGCAGAAACTCCTATGTCCGTCTGCTCTTTCTGGATTTCTCCTCAGCCTTCAACACCATCATCCCACAGACGCTGGTGCAAAAGCTCTCCTCCCTCGGACTGAGTCCCACGCTGGCGAATTGGGTCCTGGACTTCCTGACCAATAGATCTCAGACTGTTAAGATCCACAACACCATCTCCATCACCCTCGGGACAGGCTCACCACAGGGCTGCGTGTTGAGCCCCCTCCGGTTCACTCTGCTGACGTACGACTTCTCAGCAAGACAGCCCAGCTGTCATATAGTTAAGTTTGCAGATGACACAGCAGTAGTGGGACGCATCACCAACAACGATGAGTCCAAATATAGCGAAAGCTGCATAAAGGACTGTAGGGAGCAGGCTTCCCACCACCGCTGATCTCTACACGTCCCAATGCAGGGGACGGGCCCTCCGCATCCTGAAGGACTCCACCCATCCGGCTCATAGCCTGTTTCAGCCCCTCCCATCAGGCAGGTGGCTGAGGAGCATACAGAACAAGACCACCAGGCTCAATAACAGCTTCTTCCCTGTAGCTGTTAGACTGCTGAACTCCAGCTGTGTCCTGTAGAGCACATTTATTTATTACATTTATTGATATAGTTTGTTTGTTTGACTAATTTAATTTAAATAGGCTATAATTCTGGACCTGAGTCCTAATTTCATACCATTACATGTAACATGAGATGGTATGACAATAAAAGTTCCTTGAATCCTTGAAAGTGGTGGAAACAAAACTACTAATCATAAATATTGCCATAGATTTTAAAAAAAAATTAACAAACTTAACATGTGGCGTTGTTTTATCATCTATCAACAATGCTGTGAAGACTGATCCGCCTCTCTGGCTGAAGTGTTCGCCCCCGACACAGGGGGAACAGAACATTTCAGGGGAAGAGAATTTTGCAAAAAAAAAAAAGGTGTAAACTGGCAGAAGTTTACTCTGCCAAACAATGTTCATGCATCGGAAACTTTAGAAATCATGTTATTTTTCTCAAAAAACCGTCATTGATTTCCCAGATTAGCTGAAGTACAAATCATTCAAGGCAAGGCCATCCTTGTGTCACTATCGACAATCCATCAAGATATCTCATGGTTTTGTTCCAGGATTTGCATTTTTGAATTGGTTAGTGTTTTTTGAAATTTAATTTTTTTTTTGTAGTAAATGGACTGAAAGTCATGTTTGCAGGGTTTTATGACTCAAAGGCAGCAGCAAAATCAGAACACCAGAACGCAGTTTGGATAAGAAATATTTATTTAACAAATAGTGAATGTGAAAGTCTCTGAGGAACGCCAGGAAATGGGTCCACGATGGCAGGCGGAGGAACTGCAGCAGAGAGTGGAGATTAGATGATGTAGACAGGTGTTTGAGTGAGGCAGGATGTAAATGGTTACTCACAGGATGACTGTGGCGTCTGGTCTTTGGGGAAGGCAAGTAGGATCCAGTAGCGGAGGTAGGTGGAGGCTGATGTTGTGCGAGGCTGTGTGTGTTTGCAGGTGGAGCGGGCAGACGGACGGAGAAAAGGCAGACCAGCGGAGGTAACGAGGCAGAAGCTGACCAGGAGGGAATCCAGAGTGAAGGTAAGTTGTTTCCAGGAAGCCGATGGAACAGAGATCAGAGAAGGAAACCAACTTCGGAGGACAAAGGAGTCTGGATCAGGATCTGTGAGGAAATCAGGGAGAATAAGCGCACAGAGATCTTGGAAGGAAAGGGCACAAAGGACTGGAGGAGACAGGTTTTACCTGGGACACGTGGAATACCGGATGAACACGGCGATGAGATGGAATCTTGAGTTTGACTGTAGTAGGACTAATGACTTTCTTGATGGGGAATGGACCGAGGGGCAAGTTTTCTTGGGTGAGATCTGAAAGGAAAGTCTTTAGATGAGAGCCATACCTGTTGACCTGATGAATTATGGGGTGCTGGTCGCCTCTTCTTATCTGCGTAACGTTTATTTTGTGCTGCAGTGCGTTGAAGGGTGGCGTGAGCTTGGTTCCAGATGCATCTTATGGCACGGATGCGAGCACAGACCGATGGTCCCACTGGGTCAGGGAAAGAGTCTGTGAGAAGAGAAGGTTGGTAGCCGAGTGATATTTCGAAGGGAGAGAATCCAGTAGCAGAAGAGACGTGTGAATTGTGGGAGTACTCGACCCAGGGGAGATGGATGGACCAGGTGAGTGGGTTTAAACTTCAAAGACAGCGAAGGGTGTTTTCAATTTCTTGATTTAATCTCACACTGACCATTTGATTGAGGATGATAACCAGAGCTGAGTTTGGAGGTGGCTCCCAGGGCGGAACAGAACTGTTTCCAGACAGCTGAAATGAATTGAGGACCACGATCTGAGACCATTTCAGTGGGGATACCATGGAGCTTGAAGACGTGAAGAATAAGTTGATGGACAGTTTCTGTGGATGAGGGAAGCTTAGGGAGAGCAATGAGATGGCAGGCTTTTGAACAACGGTCAATGACGGTTTTACCTTTAGAAGGTGGGAGGCCGGTGATAAAATCCAGGGCGATGTGAGGCCAGGGTCGAGACGGTGTGGAGAGTGGTTGCAGAAGACCAGCAGGAGGTTGATGGGATGATTTATTCTGACTGCAGATGTGACAGGCAGAAATATACTCGGCTATGTCCTTGTTAAGAGACGGCCACCAGAAATATCTACGTAGGAGGGCAATGGTGCGACTGGTACCGGGATGGCAGGAAAACTTGGAGGCATGGGCCCAGTGGATGGTCCATGCTTGGATGGCTGATGGCACATACAGACGACCGGGAGGTCCCCCACCTGTGTCAGGTTCATTCTGGAGGGCGTTTTGGATTGATTTTTCAATGTCCCAGGTGAGGGAGCCGATGAAACAGGAACGTGGAAGTATTGTGGTCTTTTCAGGGAGTGTCTCATCTGTCTGGTGAATTCTGGAGAGAGCATCTGGTTTCTTGTTTTTGGAGCCTGGATGATAGGAGATGTTTAGGTTGAAGCGGGAGAAGAAGAGGGACCAGCAGAACTGTCTGGGGTTGAGTCTTTTGGCTGTTTGAAGGTATGACAGGTTCTTGTGATCAGTCCAGACGATGACGGGAATCTCCGTACCCTCCAGCCAGTGATGCCACTCCTCCAATTTTATTGCTAGAAGCTCTCAGTCACCGATGTCGTAGTTCCTCTCTGCTGGGGAGAATCTTTTGGAAAAGAAAGCACACGGATGAAACTTGTGATCTGAAGGAGACCTTACGGAGAGAACAGCACTGACAGCGGTGTCCGAAGCATTAACCTCCAGGATGAATTGTTGGGTGGTGTCAGGTTGAGTGAGAGTAGGAGCCTGGATGAATGATTCTTTTAGATGCTGGAAGGCAAGGTTGGCCTCAGGGGTCCATTTAAAAGGTCTTCTTGGAAGAAGTGAGAGCATTTAGGGGTTCTGCGAGTTTGCTGTAATTGTTGATGAATCGACGGTAGAAGTTTGCAAAGCCCAGGAAGCGTTGAAGTTGTTTACGGGTTTCAGGAACTGGCCAGTCCTTGATGGTATTAACCTTTGCTGGATCTGCCTTCACCTGCCCATCTCCCAGGATGAAACCAAGAAAAGTTATGGAAGAAACGTGGAACACTTTTCTGCTTTGACGTAGAGTTGATTTTCTAACAATCTTTGAAGGACTTGCCGGACATAGATCTTGTGATCTTGGAGGGAACGAGAGAAGATGAGGATGTCGTCGAGGTAAACGAAAACAAACTTGTTTAGAAAATAACGTAGGACATTATTAATAAGGTTTTGGAAAACGGCGGGTGCGTTGGATAATCCAAAAGGCATGACCAAATATTCAAAGTGCCCAATGGGTGTCTTAAAGGCAGTCTTCCACTCGTCTCCTTCAAGGATGCGGACAAGATGGTAAGCATTCCTGAGATCTAGTTTAGAGAAAATGGAGGCTTGGCTAAAGGGTTCTAAGTCGGAGGAGAGCAATGGGAGAGAATATTTGTTCTTTACAGTGATATGGTGTAGACCTCTGTAATCAATACAGGGACGAAGAGAGCCATCCTTTTTTCCCACAAAGAAGAAACCTGCACCGAGAGGGGAAGATGAAGGTCGGATGATGCCGGAATCTAGTGAGTCCTGAACATCATTTTTCATTGCCTCTTTCCTTGTTGGAAAGGTTGTATAAACGGCCGGAAGGGAGTGGAGCACCAGGAAGAAGGTCAATGGCACAATCGTAAGGGCGATGAGGTGGTAGGGATTAGGGATGGGCATAATAAATCGACGATCGATTAATTGATCATTAAGAATTTCATCGATGACATTTTTTTTACCAATCAATTAATGCATGTTCTGTTGCGTAGTGCGAGTTTTGAAGGAATGCAATCAATGTTGCTATGTGGCAGTAATTAAACACTTTACCACACGAGGGCGATGACTTAAAATAAAACCCACAGGCAGACTCAGTTTCTTGCCAGTTTGTGTATTTCAAAAGTAGCATTGTCATGAAGAGGTCGCAGCAAAGTGTGGCGTGGGACCACTTTGACAAAAAAAAAAAAAAAGTCTCGGTTCACTGCAAACACTGTGAAGCTGTGTATAAGTACTTGAACGCACTTCCAACCCTGGTTAGAAGTGGAGCATCCTGCTGCTCTTGGTCTCAACCTTGCATCAAGTCAGTGTTAGCACAGAGGAGCCCAGATGCACAACGAGCAGAGAAACTTCCTCACCGATTACGTTCTGAGGGAGGCTCCGCCACCCCTGGATTGCACCCCTACAGACTGGTGGAAAATGAATTAAACAAGATTCCAGAGGCTTGCCAAGTTAGCACGGATGTATGTGTATCACAGCGACGTCTGTCCCCTCACAGCGACGTCTGTCCCCTCACAGCGACGTCTGTCCCCAGCGCATGTTAACATGCTCATCGTTCAACAAAAATCAGTAAACTGATTCTAAAGTTGTATACAAGTTACGGTTTCTTTTGTTTTTGTCTTTTTTACTCTGTTAATGAGCCTACTTCATTGTTAGGTATGCTGATCTCTCTCATCCTCTTTCGACTCTTTTTGCTATATATATATATATATATATATATATATATATATATATATATATATTTTTTTTTTTTTTTTTTTTTTTTTTTTATTAAGTTATTGTCTAACATTACATTTTTATTTTTTTTCACTTTTTTGGAGAATAAAAAAAAAATATGAGCGTCAGTTGTGTTAATGAGTAGCATCTTTTAGCTGTCGGCTCTGCTGCTTATAGCATTTTCTTTGTACAACTACCGTAAATTAATTCTGTTTAACTGCAACAAGAGGTGTCCCACTTGTAATGAAGATCTCAATGAGGAAACACGCTATTTTTCTATTTTCACTGCATTTTAATATAGCCTGTGAACACTGAATTTTAATAGAAAAATATCAATGATTAATCAAAGATCGATCGTTAATTCTCCCGATGAAGACAGTTTAATCAAATGCCCATCCCTAGTAGGGAGAGAGCCAGATCTTTGCTGAAAACCTGACCTAAATCGTGATACTCCTTTGGAACACTAGTTAAATCAGGGATGGGTTCAGAGGTGGGTCTGGGTTCAGTTTTGTCCGGAACAGCAGATTTTAAGCAATATGAGCTCCATGAGTCGATCCTTCGATGAGTCCAATTTATTTGTGGGTTGTGTGACGAGCCAAGGATATCCAAGAACGATGGGGTTTTCGCTGTTAGGGTAGATAAAAAACTGGATCTCATGGTGATTGCCTGAAACTATGAATGATATGGGTTGTGTCTGATGGGTTATAGGCGTCATGGTACTGCCATCTAAGGTGGTAACAGAAATGGGATGACTGAGTTCAAAGTTGGGAATTTCCAGATGTTTTACCAGATCAGGGTGGATTAGATTTTGTTCAGAGCCAGAATCAATAAGAGCAAAGCAGTGTGAGGGGATTTTCCTCTCTTTAACGAAGAGTGTTGCAGAAACAGATAGTCTATTTAGCTGTTGAGGCCCCGCCAGGACCCCTACCTTCACTGGCAGGGAGACTCTTTTGGGCGGACTGGGCAGTGGGAGATGTGATGTTGAGGGGAGCCGCAGTAAAGACACCAATTATTCTTGATCCTCTTCTGTCTTTCTAGAGGACTTAGACGAGCTCTGCCAATAATCATGGGCTCAGGAGACTCCTCTCTCGGGGTGGCAAGCTGCTTGGGAATGGTGGAATCTGGTCTGGTTTCTAGATTGGTGGAAGAATGAGTCTTTGCCTTAATTCTCTCACGGGATCGTCTATCAACCTTTACGGCAAGGGCAATTAATTCATCAAGAGTTTCAGGATCATCTCTTGTGGCCAGAGCATCTTTGATTCCTTAATTTAATGCTTGGTAAAATGCTCTTCTTAATGCTGGATCGTTCCACCCTGACTAGGATTCTGAAAACGGCGAATTCAGCTACTGGGTGAGTTCCTTGCTTGATTGTCAAAAGTTTACGCACCGACTCCTCCTTGCTTCTGACCGGAGAAAAAGTTAGATTAAATAATTCTAGAAATTCCTCTAGAGTTGTGTCTTCAACAGAGGACTCGTTAAAAAAGGCTTCTGCGGGATGCGGATCCGGCGTCTCTGCTCATTTGATCACCTGTTCTGTGCGCACCGTGCGTGGCCGGTTCATTGGCGGGTTGGATTGGCCCTGGCCCTCGTTGGATGCCTGTCTCGGCGCCCTGCGTTGCGCAGGATCAGGACCCGGGAGCTGGTACAACTTGGTGTCCAAATGCTGGCTGAGCCCGGCCTGGGGATGCTGTCCGTCCCCTGCGGCTATCGGTGGGGCGCTGGGATTTTGGCGGTGGGGATTGGCCTAGGGTGGAGGCGGCGCGTGGCGGCCGGCCGCGGCCCCTGCATTGCCGGGGCACCTCGTCGGCAGGTCCCTTGTCGGGTCCCTGCTTGGGGGTGGGGTGCCCCTGGGCCCGACTCTCCCGGTCCATTGACCGGCCCGCCCTGGCGCGGCAGGTTGGCGGCGGGGCCCGTGGGCTCGTCACTGCTGCCCCCCGGGCCCCTGCATAGTGGCCGCTGGATGTTCCCCAGGGGTTCTCCTTTGCTCCACTCTTGGGGGATGCGGTCGGCCCCGTCCGGGTCCGCCTGGGGCTCTGGGGGTCCTTTGGACGTCTTTGCTCCGATCTCCTTCATGTCTGGATCGATTCCTGGGAGACGGATTGATGCCTGCTCACACCAGCTATCGAACACTCTTATGGAGAAACCTTATATGCACCAGCATGCTAACACACACACTTAGATGTGGGGTCTCTGGTGTTTAAGGATATATTCTTGGGCTGAGGTTATCATTACTAGAGCTTGATTAATCGGTACCATCAGTTTTTCTGTGAGATTGTTGTATTTTTATGTCTATTTTTGTGTGATGTGGTTGTGTAATTCTTAGTTCACAATGTTTGGTTTGTCGATGTTCCTTTTTCGTGTTTTGTTTTGTTTTTCCCCTCTTTGCCGCCCTGTGGGTATGGAGGCAGACTTCAATGTCTTCCTGTGTTTTCTTTGTTCCCCTTCCTCTCTTGTATTTTCAACTCACCCTCTCTCTTGACTTTGTTTCCTACCTCTCTTCTTCATCTTCCTTCTCCTTAATTTTCCGTCTCCGTGTCCATAACATCAGGAAATAAAAACCCCAACAATTCATAAAGAGTTTTCACACATATATCAAGTGGAGGACTATAGCAAAAGCTGTACTGCTCTGCTTGTGAAAGTAAATCTGTTGGGCTTCTACTCAGACACCAATTCTTAGCTCCACACTGCCAAACAGGACACATAAAAAATAAATAAAGCCTTCTGCCCATCTGAGGGCCTTTCCCCGGAGAAGTCCAATTATATAACTGATCTTATGGGGGTCTAAGGAAAATGTTCTGGGAGAACGAGAGAAGGCTAGTTTGCTCTGTAGAAGGAATCCTCTTGTTTTTTCTAAATCACCAGAAAAAAGGGGGTGGTGACGCAACATCCTGGAAGCAGCAAGTACAAGAAGGTGGTTTATCTGGAGAATGACTTAGTTTGGTTGAAATATCAAAAATTTGCTGGTTTAAACGGCTGATTGTTGAGGTCTGAATAGATAATTGTCTTGTAAGGTCCTGAATAATAGTTTTGTGTCGGCCCAGAAGCGTGCCCTGCTGAGAAACAGCATTCTGAAATTGTGCTGCTGAGTCAGGGTGGCCAGATTGTTCTGTCATGTTTGCACGGTTTTATGACTCAAAGGCAGCAGCAAAATCAGAACACCAGAACACAGTTTGGATATAATAAGAAATATTTATTTAACAAATAGTGAATGTGAAAGTCTGAGGAACGCCAGGAAATGGGTCCACGATGGCAGGCGGAGGAACTGCAGCAGAGAGTGGAGATTAGATGATGTAGACGGGTGTTTGAGTGAGGCAGGATGTAAATGGTTACTCACAGGATGACTGAGGCGTCTGGTCTTTGGGGAAGGCAAGTAGGATCCAGTAGCGGAGGTAGGTGGAGGCTGATGTTGTGCAAGGCTGTGTGTGTTTGCAGGTGGAGCGGGCAGACGGACGGAGAAAAGGCAGACCAGCAGAGGTAACGAGGCAGAAGCTGACCAGGAGAGAATCCAGAGTGAAGGTAAGTTGTTTCCAGGAAGCCGATGGAACGGAGATCAGAGAAGGAAACCAACTTCGGAGGACAAAGGAGTCTGGATCAGGATCAGTGAGGAAATCAGGGAGAATAAGCGCACAGAGGTCTTGGAAGGTAAACTTCTCTAGAGCTAAGATGGCCGTCTTTACCACGCTGGAAGCGAGAACAATCTGGCGTCAGCTGGCAGCCTTCCTTCCTCTTTTAAAGCTGGAGAGATGAGCCTGAACGAGCTGCACCTGTCGCCAATCAGCCACGCCCCTGCAGAGAAGGTAGGAGAGCACACACACACACAACAGAAACACCAGCAGAACACAGGATCCTAACACTGAACTTATATAGTGCTTCTCTAGTCAAGCTGACCACTGATGGACCACTGATGGAAGAGCAAGTTCTTACGCCTCGGCTCATTAAAAAGAACAGGCTTTTTCCGCTCCCAACAGCTCTTCACAGCTTTTGTTTCTTTAATCGATTTATCATCAAAAAGAATGTAGACATATGTGTAAAATGAATTACTAATCTAAAAACAATTATATCACATGTTCTTATTTACATGACTTATATTCACCATGGAACAGAGTGCTACAAGAAATAAATGTTAAAGTACAAAAACAAACTCTGATTGTATGTAAAATATTTATAAACTTTGAACTACTTACAGTGAACAACATAGAGAAGATAAGATAATTAGATAACTACAGAGCCTGCTCAACATGATATTTTAACTTTGCATACTCTATTCTCAGCCATTAAATTGTAAATTTAATTGAATGGCATCCAAATTTTGCTGCATTACCTGCTGTCACTTATTTTCTTACATTTCCAGCTTGTTTTGTCTGTAGCGTTTTTTTCTCGTCTCTCCCATTTCTCTCTTTTTGTGTATCTGTACTCGCCTCCATTTCTTGCTCCCCACATGCAGCTTGAACAGAAGAAGAAAAAAAAAGCGGCTCCAGTTCGGCTCCCCCAAATTTCAGAAAGGGACAAAACCACCACAAGTAAAAACAAACTGACTTTAGCACTAGCACTGACTATGTATAACATGACGTGTGCAACATCAGCTGCCATTAGCCGTGTTCATAAAACACTTCCAGATGGAATTGAGAACCTTATTTGCAGTCTCCATGTGTTCTGTGAAGAACTGAGGCTGCAGAGTTGTGGTGGTGGCTGTGTTGAACTCAACCTGGCACTGCTTGCCAAATGAGGTAGTCACACTCACATCCCTGTTTATTAGTGAAAGTGTACCTCGGTATAGGGGGTTGAGTGTCTGATATACCGATTCCAGATGGCCTGTGTGGCTAGTTGCTGAATGGATTTTAATAGAGAGCACATACAGAGACCAGCACTGTCAGGGGCAAAATTAATGCACACTATTTCTCGCAGTTAACACATTGGATGAGTCACACTAATATGGTCCAAGACAGAACCAATCACTGGAACAACACTGAAAAGGTAAAGGGTGCTATCAATGCTATTAAACTTCTAGAGGGTTTTCTGATACTTGACCTGTCTCCTTTAGTTCTACTGGATTTTTGAAAGCTCTTGTGTGTGGGATATTCCTGGCTAGATTAGGGATTTATGAGTGAACAGAGGCAGCTCAGATAGTGGCTCATCTTTGGAGATTCATGACTCTTTTTGGACTATTGTGATTTAGTTAAGATAGACACACTTTTTGTTCTGTTGGTTCTGATCTAAAGATACCTTCCCAACAAATAGCAAGGGCAGCAGTGGCTAAGCAGGTTGGTGTTCCTCGTGTAACTGGTGGTCAAAGGGCCCGGTGGCGCCAATTGAGTGGGAGCCTCACTTCCAGAACGGTCTTCAAGAAGAAGAAAAAGAAGAAATAATTAATGTTGACATCACAACTAAAGTAACTTACTCTATCCTACTATAGTAGTACACTAAACTTGACACCAAAACACACATAACATACGTACCATGATGCATCATAAGCTTTACACAGGCATCATGTACATGACAGGACTTGATGTTGCTTTTGATTTCTTTACATTTGAGCCTATATAAAATAGGCTGAAATATGTGGCAAGAAAGGAGCTTACGTTCACATCAGTCACACTTCTAAAGCCTGAATTCTTCCTATGAAGTCCAGGATGAGATGGAGGCAAAGCAAGTGTCAAAGAAGTCTGCAAAGAATGTGGACTCTGATTAATGAAATCCTCCTCTTCAAACTCTCTAATTGTTCCGAGGATTGTTTGCTCTATCCAGGCAGTGCTACAGTGGAGCGTGAAGGGCTCTCAGCCACCCTGGTGAAGGACATGAGGAACTACTTTCAAATCAGTCCAGAATACTTCTCCATGCTGCTTGTGGGGAAAGACGGCAACGTGAAGTCCTGGTACCCCTCGCCCATGTGGTCCATGGCTATTATCTATGACCTAGTGGACTCCATGCAGCTTCGCAGACAGGAGATGGCCATCCAGCAGTCGCTTGGCATGCGCTGCCCAGAAGACGAGTATGGCGGATACGGCTACCATCAACACGGCTATGAACACGGTTACCAGGACGGCTATCACCAGGGTTATGGTTACTAACTGATTAGTGACAAGCGTGGTCCTCTGCACCTTTAGCTCTGATATCCTTTCATGAAGTTTTCTAGCCCTCCTCCCCATGGTAGTCAGGGATGTAGACAGTCTTTTTGAATGTTTTGTCGCACTTAAAGGAAACTCTGGAACTCCTTTCATGTACCCACTTCATTCATGTACAGCAGAGTACCCCACTACGCAGGTAATGGGCTTCTATTCAGAGCTGGTCAGTCTGAACATGTTCAGGTGAGGCTGGAGGATCAGGGATGTCTGGTGTACTTTGACTGTTTTATGTATTTGTCACTTTCCAGTATCAAGCATATTGTATATCGTCTACCACCTTTACTTGCTTTGTCGAATTTACGTTTTCACATTTTCAGGACAAATCTTTTTTGTTTTTGTAGATAATGAGCTTGAAGATGTATTTATTGTAAATCTGTGGCATCTAAAGTGCAATTACCTGTCTTTGTTCAAATCTGTTATATTATTTTCCCTCTGTAAAGTCTCTGTTGAGATGTCTATAATGTTCCTATTTATACTATACTGGCATATCTGATCAATAAAAATGTGTTTACTACTGGTGCTGTACAATGAATGACTTTTAGAAAAAGCATGTCTTCTACTCCCACACACAAGAGTATCTGACATACCTAATCTATAGCATGATCATGATCTGCTGTCTGCATTGCATGGAATCAGGCTGTTACACATGTACATTCAGTGGGGCAAAAAAGTATTTGGCAGCCACCGAGTGTCCAAGTTTTCCCACTTAAAAAGATAAGAGAGGTCTGTAATTTTCATTATAGGTACACTTAAACTGTGAGAGACAGAATGTGAAAGAAAAATCCAGAAAATTACATTTTATGATTTTTTAAATAATGTATTTGTATATTGGTGCAGCAAATAAGTATTTAGCACCTACCAACAGGCTATACACTTCTGGCCTTCACAGACCTGTTACTTGTTCTTTAAGAAGCTCTTCTATCCTCCACTCGTTACCTGTATTAAGGACACCTGTTTGAACTCGTTATCTGTATAAAAGACACCTGTCCACACTTTCAAACAGTCAGACTCTAACCTCCACCATGGCCGAGACCAGAGAGCTGTCCAAAGACACCAATCTACAATAGACAAGCAGCTTGGTGAGAAGAGATCAACTGTTGGAGAAATTCTTAGAAAATTAGAAAAAGAACAAGTTCACTGAGGATCTCCCTCGACCTGGGGCTCCATGCAAGATCTCACTTGGTGGGGAACACATGATCTAGAGAACAGTGAGGAAACAGCGCAGAACTACACGGGGAGTACTGGTCAATGACCTGAAGAGAGCTGGGACCACAGTAACAAAGGTTACTATTAGTAACTCCTCAAAGACCTTGTTTGTAAATGACTTGATTTGTGATAATCACATTGATTTGCTTTGTCTCACAGAAACCTGGTTGCAGCAGGAGGATTATGTCAGTATAAATGAGTCAACTCCTTCCAATCATTTAAATTTTCACATTCCTAGAAGTACTGGGCGTGGAGGAGGAGTTGCAACCATTTTTTCATTCTGATTTACTAATTAATCCCAGACCAATTGATAGCTACAGTTCTTTTGAACATTTAACCCTTATTTTTCCTCATCCAAGTTGCAAAACATTAAGACCATTTTTGTTGGTGGTTTTGTATCGTCCACCAGGCCCTTACTCTTAATTCTTGGATCAGATCTCTCATTTTTTTTTATCTGATTTAGTATTAACTACTGATAGGGTCATTATAGTGGGGGACTTCAATATCATGTGGACACTGAAAGCTATAGCCTAAATGCAGCCTTTAATGCTATTTTAGACTCAATTGGCTTTACTCAAAAAGTACAGGGATCGACCCACTCGGGTAAACACACTTTGGACCTTGTACTGACATATGGTATTGAGTGTGAGGAAATAACAGTCCACCCACATAACCCGGTCCTGTATCACCACTTCTTGATAACTTTTTAATTTACTTTAACTGACCATCTTAAATCTGAAAGAAAATTTCATTATAGTAGAGCCATATCAGACAATGCTGTAACAATTTTTAAAGAATCTGTTCCCTTACCTTACTTTCCTCAGTGTCTCAGAGTAACACAGTGGATGGCAGCAATTCTATCTCTAACCCTTCAGAAATTGATGGTCTGGTTCACAGCGTTACTTCCTCATTGCATTTGGCATTAGATAGTGTAGCCCCCTTAAAAAAGAAAGTGGCTAGCCATAGGAGGCTGACTCCTTTGTTTAACGCAGAGTTGCGTACTTTAAAGCAGAATACTAGGAAGTTGTACAGAAAATGGCGCTCTACACATCTAGAGGATTCCTATTTAACCTGGAATAACAGTCTACTGCTGTATAAAAAGACCCTTCGACAAGCTAGAACAGCATATTTTTCATCATTAATAGAGGCGAATAAAAACAATCCTAGGTTTCTTTTTAGTACAGTTGCCAAATTTACACAGAGTCATAGCTCCGTTGAGCCAACTATTCCCCCAGCTCTTAGCAGTGATGATTTTATGGGACTCCTCATAAATATGATTAATTCTACTAAAAATAAAATCATTGGCATCCTCCCAAACATGATTACTTCTTCCTCAGTAAATGAGGCAGCATCGGAAAGAACTGTAGAACCTCATTTGTGCTTAGGCTGTTTTGAATCAGTCGAGCTTTCGGAATTATCAAAAATATTAGCCTCATCTAAACCTTCAACTTGTATGTTGGACCCAATCCCAACCAAATTATTTAAGGAAGTGTTCAATTTGGTTCCTGGCCCCATTTTGGATATGATGAATCTATCCTTAGTAAACGGATACGTACCACAGGAATTTAAAATAGCAGTGATTAAACATTTACTCAAGAAACCTTCCCTTGATCAAGATGACTTAGTGAATTACAGACCTATATCTAACCTTCCTTTCTTATCCAAAGTCCTTGAGAAAATTGTTGCTAATCAAGTCTGTGAGCATCTAAACAGTAACGAGCTGTTTGAAGAGTTTCAGTCAGGTTTTAGAGCTCATCATAGCACTAAAACAGCACTGGTGAAGGTTACTAATGATATTCTCATGGCCTCAGATAATGGACTTGTGTCTGTTCTGGTTTTGTTAGATCTCAGTGCTGCTTTTGACACAGTCGATCATAATATTCTCTTAGAAAGGCTTGAACATGTTGCAGGGATCAAAGGAACAGCACTAGGCTGGTTTAAAGTGTCCCTGGCATGAAATTTGCATTTTCTGAGTTTTTTGGTCATATTTGTTAGTTTCCCCAGCCTGCCTGTGTCCCCTAAGGGGTTAAAACGACTGATTAGTGTTTCCTTTGTCCCCGGGTATGTCTGCCTACATAGTGAAATTAGCTCTCAGAAATGGGCTGTTTTGCAGTTCGGTATATGACCTCTCGTTTCAGCATATGTCGTCACTGAGTTCCAGCCAATTACCCCCTTCTCTGAACTACACTCTCCAAGTCCCTCCCCCCGCGGCGCGTGTTACAACCTAAACAACGAGAGCTACGGTAAAAGGCAAACAACTAACCGACAAAATGGAGTCCAGACCGCATCGACACTGTCCTCTCCTCTTCCGAGCCACTGAAAAGCTTGTGGATGGACTTTATTTATGCAAGGAATGTACCCGACCAACTCCCGGAGCGCGTGGTCGTTTGTGGCAAACATTTCTCTGACGGATGTTTTATTAACTTGGGACAATACAACAGTGGATTCGCAGATCGTCTAAAACTTTTACCAGGATCAATACCAACCCTCCGTGAACCAGCAAATATCCCTATACAAGTAAGTAGCCTATATTTCCGTAATAATGTCCTTCAGCTGTTTTATACCAGTGTTTCCCAAACATGACGAATCTGTGGCAGTGTGCGACAGATTAAACTCCGACCGCCACAGATTCAACACCGACCAAAAAAATAAAAAATCAACACCGACTGTCACATATTGCGTTTCGTTTTTCTTTTTTACGCTATTTAAAGCACGCAGCGTATTCATTCCCTGCTCTCTTTTCGTCTCTGTCACTCACGCGTCTCTCGCACACACACACACACACACACACACACACACACACAAACACACAGCCCCTTCCCTCCGTGCAGCACGTCTGTCTGGATCACCTGTGGAAGACGTCCTCTACCTTTCTGCTTCCTCCTCAGGTGCCTCACCGTCCGGATCAAATTGAAACGCCATTACATAGTTATAGTAGCCGATAACTGAGCCATTAGTGTCGGGGTGAAGCTAGAGACGTAATGAGGACGGATGGGTGTGTGGATGGATGATCAAATATTTTACTAGCCCTGTAATTTGTAAACAGATTATTGTTCAACACACAATATAATTAGGCCTAAACCTAATTACATTTCATACATAGGGTAATATTGGAATTTGGGAAATTTGTGGTGCACAAATGCATGTCTGTCAATGTTTCATCAGATGCGGACATTAGAGACTCAATTGACAATAGAGGTGCATGGCTTGGGCCCCACCCACCAAAACTCGGTCGTTCTGTGCTAATGCTAAAAGAAGGGCCTCCTAGTAGGGGCTGCAATTCTACAACAAGGCTGAGCTACGGCTAACGATCCTTTGATACAGTATTAACTAAAAAGGGCCCAAACGTCGCGGGGAATTTCATGCCAGGGGCACTTTAAATCATATTTGTCTGGTAGATTCCAGTTTGTTCATCTAAATGATAAATCTTCTTCACACTCAAGAGTTACTTGTGGAGTTCCACAGGGTTCTGTGCTTGGACCAATTCTTTTCACCATATATATGCTTCCAATTGGTAAAATCATTAGACAGCATGGGATAAATTTCCACAGTAATGCCGATGATACACAACTATATTTATCCATAAATCCTGATGAACCCAGTCAGTTAGGTAGATTACAGGCATGTCTGGAATACATGGATGACTCTAAACTTTTTGCTCTTAAATTCTGACAAGACAGAAGTTGCTGTCTTTGGACCAGAAGTTCTACAAAAAGAAACTGCTTAGTCAATCACTTCATCTGGATGGCATTAAATTGGCCCCCAGTAATAACGTAAAGAACCTCTGCATTATTTTTGACCAAGACCTGACATTTAAATCCCATATTAAACAGGTTTCTAGGATTTCTTTCTTTCACCTCCAGAATATTGCTAAAATTAGAAACATCCTGTCCAGGAGTGATGCTGAGAAACTAGTCCATGCATTTGTTACCTCAAGGCTGGACAACTGTAATTCTTTACTATCAAGTAGTCCACAAAATGCCATTAAAAGCCTTCAGTTGATCCAAAATGCGGCAGCAAGAGTTCTGATGAATATTAAAAAGAGAGATCACATTTCTGCTGTTTTAGCTTCCCTTCATTGGCCCCCCGTTTAATTCAAAATAGAATTTAAGATCCTTCTTCTTACATACAAAGCCCTTAATAATCAAGGTCCATCATACATTAGAAATCTAATTGTTCCATATGTTCCTAACAGAGCCCTTCACTCTCAGACTGCAGGTTTACTTGTAGTTCCTAGGATTTCTAAAAGTAGAATGGGAGGCAGATATTACTACTCTCCAGTTGTATTACAGTACATTCTGCTATTTCGACTGTAAACTTTGTTTTCTCTCAGTGTTTTTCTCTCCATTGAAGATATACCTGGTCTGGTATCCTGCTTGGCTGCAATGCCCTGTTGGACGGGGGGCATCGACTGGGATGATGCTCCCAGTAACTGAACATCCACTGTGTCATGTTATCAACTTTTTACTTTCTGTAACATAGAAAGTTCTCTTATATCAGATCTTCTGTTCCTTCTTTGTTTCTGCTCTGTCTTCTCAAACCCCCAGACGGTCGTGGCAGATGGCCGCTCCTACTGAGCCTGGTTCTGTTGGAGGTTTCTTCCTGATAAAGGGGAGTTTTTCCTCTCCACCGTCACTACATGCTTGCTCAGTATGAGGGATTGCTGAAGGATTGCTGTGGTTGGAAAGTCTGCATCAACAGGGCCCAACCTCATGCCAATGACTGACGCAATCTGCAATTTCCGCCCTACATTTTTTCTAAACGCATACCCAAAATTAACTTAAAGCTATTCTTGAACCATTTTGAGTAGAGACATGGCTGGGGTCTCTTTGGAAAGCAAACTCTCTAAAATTTATCCCAGAACTGTGTTAATATCTCTGACTGCTATTGTTACCAAGCAATATGAATTTTAATACACTGAAAAATAATTTTGTGTGTCCGATTATTTCTTTTATATAAATACATGCTGCAAAAATGGCTTTAAAAAGAGGTGGTGACCTAAAACACACTGAGTCTAAAGCCTGAAGTATTACCTTCATCCACACCAATTTTGACAGCAATAAACCAAAAAATGAGTGTTCTGCACACATTTTTATAACTACAGGTCAAAGGTGGTCAAAAGTGTGACATATGCGCCATCTCCTGGGTAAATGCCGTAGTTCTCACTGAATTAAAAATATCATCAGAATCATAACTGCATCTTACCATATAAAGCTCAACGGCTTCCTTCAATGTTGTATTTTGATTATAAAGGGTGTTTGGACACGTTGCTGAAACAGTATGTTACTGGTACGCACTGTGCGTAATCTCTTCATGAATAAGACATTTTACGCACGTCACATACTATGGCTGCGAATAAGTCCGCCCGGTCAAGTTATAGAGCTCCGGGAGTTGGCGTCACTTCTCCCAGCATGCAACAGTTCAAATGGACTGGGCGCCATTGTGGCAGCCAGTCTCCCGCAGTTGTTTTTATTTGCAGCTAATCCAAACTTAGAAACGGTAAATATGGTGGATACCTGTAGCTCCCCAGGATGCCATAACGGACGCCGATGAGATAAGGGAGAAACGTTCTATAGGATTCCCAAGGATCCAGAATGCAGAAAACGATGGATCATTGCCATGAAACGCGATCAGCGATCAGACAAAAATGAAGCCGTTTCATTTAGTCTTTGGGAGTGATTCACCTGTAATTCAGATTTATTACCATTTGTTTGATAACTGCTCTTGTATCATTAAGTGATGCAAATTGACAGCTCTCTGTTTTACAATGATGCCTTTAGAAATAAAAATACTGGGCCTGCATGGTTTATTGTTATGAAAAGACACAGACAGTTTTCATGATTTAAAAAATATTTCTTTTAGGATGAGCTGCTGCTGAGATCTCGCGAGAGCTGTGCGTAAGTAATATGGCGGTAAACTGGTAAAACAAACAAACTTGGGTAAAAACAAACCATAACATTTGAGCCAAATATAGCAAACGTTTAATAATAATAACCATTATTTTGTATTTCTCCATAAACAAACTGGACGAGGAAACCTTGCACAGCCTGGAAAGCTACTTGGACGAGTGCTTTGACAACATTGTTATGGGCAAGCCACAAAAATCCACTTCTGCTATGCCGACAAGCACTCCATCACAGAAACGCACCCGTTCTGAGACCAGCACCTCCACCATCTCTCCAGAGAAAAGCTACAGCGATGTCCTGGACTCAATAGAAAATAAGCTAACCAGCCTAGACGCCCGTCTGGGCCTGGTTGAGCAGAGAGCTGCGGGGAACGAATTACAGCCTTAACGATCCTGGATAGAAGGCGCGTTTTGTTCCCAATCAGGAAGAAATAAATCAGTGAAGGCACCAGAGCTACAGTAGCAGTAGATAAACTGTATGTTAATGGGCAGCTGTTCAGGGACCCCCAGCTTACTCCTTGGCTTTATTAGTTATGTAGCACTGGTCAGATAAGAGTTGTTTTACCAGTCAACTATAATCTAATGTTAGCATAGCTCTGTAAAGTTGTTTACATCACTCAATGTGGGCGGGGCCAGGGCTAAGCACTGGGATACTGGCTCTTTTTTCTTTTCTCATCTTCACATGTCTATCACCAAATATCTTTGTCACTCATTTTTCCTTCTTTTATCACTCACACACACACACAGAATTTTTTCATAACATAACTATTTCTTTCTCTCTCACCCTCACCCTTCACAACTTTCTTCTATTTCTCTCTTTCTTATATCTCGGCTTTTGGATTTTCAATTAGGCAACCCCAAGCACAAACTAATAATACACCTGTGTTTATCAGTTTCTATGGTGATATGGACTTTACAACTTTTATCTCAAAACTATGACTACTCTTAAGGTTTGTCACGTGGAATGTTCATGGAGCTGGCACCAGAGAAAAAAGAGTTAAGATTCTTAACCAGCTTAAAAGATTGAAGGCAGATGTCGTCTTATTACAAGAAACCCATAAATCTACCTCAGCTGCAGATGATCTTAAATTCCCTGAGTTTCCTAATGTGTTTTCTGCATGCTATAACTCCAGACAAAGGGGAGTAGCAATATTAATAAATAAAAATGTAAATTTTACAGTAATAGATACAGTTACAGATCCAGAGGGTAGATTTATTATAGTAAAACTATCTATACATAACCAAAAGTTATGTATTGTCAGTATATATGGTCCAAATGTTGATGACCCCTCATTCTTTCATTCCTTCTTCTCGGTGCTCCTTGAACACATGGATTGCTCACTTCTTCTTGGGGGCGACCTTGGTTTAAATTAAGAAATAGACAGGCTCAGCACAGCAGGGACTCAGCACAGCTGGAAATCTATAGATATAGTCAAACAGTACATGAGCGATATGGAGTTTGTGATGCATGGCGATCTCTTCACCCCAATGACAAAAAATATACTTTCTTCTCAAATGTCCACCATTCATATTCTCGACTGGATTATTTGTTAGTCAGCAGCTCACTGTTGACTGACATTTCAGACACTGAGATACACCCTATAGCTGTTAGCGATCATGCTCCTGTTTCTCTAACTTTAGTAAATAAAACAGAAACACCTCAAAGCAAAAATTGGAGATTTAATATATCCTTACTTAAGGATAAAGAATTAATTAAATATTTCTAAAAAGAGTGGGCCTCATATTTGGAATATAACGACCTCCCTGGTACGTCGCCATCCATTCTTTGGGAGGCAGGAAAAGCTGTGATTAGAGGTAAAATAATCTCATTCTCATCAAATAAAAAGAAAATGGAAATGGAAAAAAACGTATTCAGGAATTAGAAGAAACCATTAATTCATTAGAAGCTTCTCTAGATGAGGAGAGACTAGGCAAAATCCGTAAAGCAAAGCTAGAATTAAATCAAATTATTAATAAACAGACCCAGTTCTTAATTCAAAGACTTAGGATAGAAAACTTTGAACAAGGTAATAAATCAGGTAGATTTTTGGCTAACCAGCTTAAAATTAATAAAGAAAAAACAACTATATCTGCTATTAAAGATCAGACCGGGAATACAGTATATGATCCTGGAAGAATAAACAACACCTTTAAAGAATTTTACAAGACTTTATACTCACCAGAGATAAATCCATCGGATCATGAAATAGAACAATTTTTTGATAACATAACACTACCTAAATTATCTGAAAGTCAAGCAATGGCCCTGGATTCACCACTAACAGCGGCTGAACTCCAGGAGGCCCTCCAAGGCATGCCCAATAACAAGGCTCCAGGCCCAGATGGATTTCCAGCAGAGTTCTATAAAGAATTCTGGAATATTCTGGTACCAACATTCCACAGAATGCTGCAGGAAACCAAGGGAAATGGCAGACTCCCACCAAATATGAATTCTGCCGACATTAGTCTTCTACTAAAATCAGGTAAAGACCCTTTGTTTCCTACCAGCTATCGTCCCATATCCCTCATTAATGTTGATCTTAAAATAATCTGCAAAGCCCTCGCAAAAAGGATAGAGAAAGTAACCCCTCTTATAATACATCCTGATCAAACTGGTTTTATTAAAGGGAGACATTCATCCACAAATTCACGTAGATTAATAGATTTTTCTTACTGTAAAAACATTAAAACTAATATATTATCTTTAGATGCAGAAAAAGCATTTGATAGAGTTAACTGGAAATTCTTATTTGTAACCTTACATAAATTTGGCTTTAGAAATTCTTTTATAAACTGGTTGAAAATATTATACAGTTCACCAACAGCATGTATCAGGACAAAAAAACCAAACATCATCTAGGTTTTATCTTCAGAGAGGTACCAGGCAGGGATGTCCTCTCTCTCCCTCCCTGTTCGCTATTTTTATTGAACCACTAGCTGCAGCAATCAGGCAAACTCACAATATTAAAGGCATAAAATGCAATAACATAGAACATAAAATCAGTCTTTATGCAGATGATGTATTACTTTTTCTCCAGCATTCACAAACCTCTTTCTCTCAGGTAATCGGGTTGATAAACTCTTACTCAAATGTTTCAGATTATTCTATAAATTGGTTAAAATCTACAGTTCTTCCAATCAATTGTTCTGTCCAGAATCCAACTAATACACAACTGCAGTCAGGGAATATTACCTATTTAGGTATCAATGTCTCACCAAGACTGGCAGATTTAATAACGCTAAACTACATCCCACTTTTAAAAAAAGTGGAAGATGATCTTGGTAGATGGAAATCTCTACTCATATCACTTATGGGAAGGGTTGCTTCAATAAAAATGATGGTTTTGCCCAGAATCGACTACTTATTCTCAACGATCCCAAGTAAACCATCACTAGACTGGTTTAGATCTCTGGACTCCTCTATCTCTAAATTTCTTTGGAAAGATAAACCCCCACATATCAGCTTAAAAACACTGCAGAAGACCAAAGAAAAAGGAGGTCTAGATCTACCAAACTTCCATCATTATTTCTTAGCCAACAGGCTCCAATAAATATCAAGATGGTTAAAAACTAGGTACCTAGACAAGTCCTGGATAGACGTAATAAGATAAAACTTTCAGACCTACTATTTATTAGCTCAAATATAAAACAATATGAATGCTTTAAAAGCATAAATATCAGCTCCTCTCTGACAGCATGGTGGGAGTTTCTAAAAATGACAGAGTCCACAATAATCCCATGCAGATGCACACCCATCTGGAATAACCCCGACATCTTGCAAAAAAAATGTATGATAAGTTTCCCAGTCTGGAGGTGCAATGGAATTGAATACCTGGAACATATATTTGAAGGAACAGACTTTATCCCATTTAATACATTAATTACACAATATGGAATTGATAAAAACAAGTTCTTAGAATATCAACAAATTAAATCTATTATTAAAGGTAAATTTAGGCTCAAAACAGCTGAATTACAAATTCCAGCAAGAGTTTTAGATTTTCTTAATCTCAACCCCCCCAAATTGCTGTCTAAAATATACAAAACTTTATCTACATTAGATGAATCAATAGCCATCCCTATTTCAAAATAGGAGGTGGATTTATCAGCCAGCTTTGACCAAAATGTCTGGTCTCAGATATGTTTAAGAACCTTTAAAATAACAAAAAATCCTCATTTGCAATTAATACAATACAAACTCCTTCTTAGAGTACACTATACAGGTCAACGAATGTTTAGGATGGGTTTTACATCGTCTAATACCTGCTTACAATGTACAAGCAATATACCAGATACTTATGTTCATGCGCTTTGGTTCTGTCCACCTGTTAAGAAATTTTGGTGCCAGATATGTGAGGACTTATCAAAGTGTCTGAAATGTAACATCCCACCATCTCCCTCAATTTGCCTGTTAGGAAATTTAAATGATGTCACCATGGACACAAAGTCAGTTCTAATGGTTCACATTGCCTTATGCATCGCTAAGAAAACTATCCTCCTGAACTGGAAAAATAAAAAAGCTCTTAATATTAATCAGTATAGAAATCTCTTGTTGGACCATATTGGTCTTGAGACGGCCTCTGGCTCCATATATGATCAATCTCTCTGGGCTCCTTTGATCAGCTCCATCACCTAGTGGGGGTGGGGGGCACTTGGTTTTGTCGTTTGGGACACCTTTGCTGATGTGGGGGTTTTGGGGTTGGAGGCGTCTGGGGGGGGATCACTGGGCGGATGGGGCGCTGGACGTCGTGGCCGGCCTGGGGTTGGGCTTTGGGTGGTGACTCCTGATGGCTGCATGCGGTGCCTTGGGGGGGTTGCGCTGGCAGACATGGGTTACTGGCCAGGTGGCCGTGCTGCGCCTGGGTAGGGTCTGGGGTGGGCCTGGGGATTCGGAGCTCGGGGGCGCCGCGCCCCCTAGCTGTGGTCCTGGCTGGGGGTCGGCCGGCGTGGGGTCTCTGTTGGGTGTGGGCGTCGTGGCCGGCCGGCGGCCGGCATGTGCAGCCACCTCTCTCTTTTTCTCTGGGCCGATTGTCATCGCCAGTCCCTGTATGGCGTCTCGACTTGTTTGCTGGTTGGGGTGCCTGGCTGCTGGTCATGGCGGCTGGGTGGCGTTTCTGGGCCGGATCAGTCCTTTTTTGCACTGGACTTGGCTCCTGGGTCTTGGTCTTTGTGTGGGGCGCTGGGGTTGGGCATTTGGCCGGAATCGGTCAGACTTGCGGGTGGACTGACCGGGTGGTGGGCGTGCAGGGCAGGTGGGTGGGGCGCTGGGTTTGGTCTCCTGCCGGGCCGTTGAGCAACAGTGGTCGCTCCACAAAGAATGAGGCTTGTGGATGTCGGCCTGGTGGGTCGGCCGCCCAGCTCATCGGTTTGCTCCTGGTCTGGGCAGGTACGTCGACGTGGTTCGGGCTACGGGGGCCTCCGGTGTGCGGGTGGCGCTGGGGGCCTCCTTTGCTGGCGGGGAGGCTGCTGCTGTGTAGCGACAGGTGCTCTCCCCCTACGAGGGCACTTGGACGGGGGGGAGGGGGGTCCGGGAGGGGGGGGCAAACTCAACCTGGGTGTCTAGTGTCTTTTGTGTTTTGAGAGTAGAGCGAATGTCAAGGTGGGTTTAGTTCTCCTTCTGGGATGGGGCTGGGGGGACTGCCTTGGGGTCCGTGGGGCTTTGTGGTGCTGTGGCCGTGGGCCCCGGGTCGAACGTGCCATGGCCTCCCTCCCCTGGTGGATCCCGGTGAACAGCGGTGCCTATTGGGGTCAGTGGGGGAGCTGGCTCCCTGGGAAGACATTTTGTCTCCCAGTCCTTCCCTCCCCATCCCTGGACACCTCTGTCCACCCGCTCCATCACTTTATCACTCTTGGGGCATGGGCACATCACTGGGGTGCGAGGAGGGGCTTCCCTCCTCGCTATCCCGTGGTGTCCTGGGTCCCAATTTTAATATACAACTTAGACACTCCCACTTATAACATTCTCACACGACACATATGTAGGGACTTTGGGGTGGGCACACTTTTCAGCATCCAGAGGGGGAGCGGTACAATCAGCTTCACCTCTGGTGCCGGTGCCCACTGTTAAACCACATATAGACACTGAGGGCTCGGGGTGGGGGTTGGGGGATGTGTGGCTGCCTTCCCCACATCCCACCCCTCTGTTTTAAATGCACATTATAACAACACGCATCAACACCATACTCGAGCGGGAGGATGGAGGCTAGGGGTCTTTTCACACCCCTGTTCGCTACGGGCCATCAGGGGTTGGGGTCCAGAGGAGGACAGGCGGTCTGGTCGCTTTGCCACTGTGGGGCCCTTGGCGGTCTGCTTGTCTCCGTCCTAGAAGGTAGGGGGTCCACCTCCCGGGTCCGGGGGCTGGTGGCTCTACTGGGGCATCGGTACCTGGACCTGGGAGCATAAAGTGTGCATGGGGTGTGTGAGTGAGGGTACAGCGTCATTTTTTTGGGTGTCTTGGTGAGTCAGTGAGAATGTATGGGTTTAAGAGGGAGGGAACGTATGACGTGTCTGTATGTCTTTGTCTACCTGTCAGGTTGGATCTTGGTCTGCCCCCTCGCCTGGCGCACCTCAGGCCTTACACTTAAGGGGAGCCTATTTCCCCTCCGTCACTCCCCGCCGGTGACGGGGGCCCCTGCCGGACCTGGTGCGTGCCTGGCCGGGCCTGGGGGGGCCGGTGTGTCGGTCGGCCGATGCGCTGGGCCGATATCTTCCTTTGGTTGGTTGGGGCACCTCTTTTAGAGGTGCCAGGTTTTGGATTGTTGGGTGGTGCCTGCTCGGTGGCTCGGCGGGATGCGGATCCGGCGTCTCTGCTTGTTTGATCACCTGTTCTGTGCGCACCGTGCGTGGCCGGTTCATTGGCGGGTTGGACCGGCCCTGGCCCTCGTTGGATGCCTGGTCTCGGCGCCCTGCGTTGCGCGGGATCAGGACCCGGGAGCTGGTACAACTTGGCGTCCAGATGCTGGCTGAGCCCGGCCTGGGGATGTTGTCCGTCCCCTGCGGCTATCGGTGGGGCGCTGGGATGTTGGCAGTGGGGATTGGCCTAGGGTGGAGGCGGCGCGTGGCGGCCGGCCGCGGCCCCTGCAGAACCGGGGGCCCCTCGTCGGCCGGTCCCTTGTCGGGTCCCTGCTGGGGGGTGGGGTTCCCCTGGGCCCCGGCTCCCCAGGTCCGTTGACCGGCCCGCCCTGGCGCGGCCGGTTGCCGGCGGGGCCCGTGGGCTCGTCACTGCTGCCCCCCGGGCCCCTGCATAGTGGCCGCTGGATGTTCCCCTGGGGTTCTCCTTTGCTCCTCTCTTGGGAGATGCGGTCGGCCCCGCCCGGGTCAGCCTGGGGCTCTGGCGGTCCTTTGGATGTCTTTGCTCCGATCTCCTTCATGTCTGCATCGATTCCTGGGAGACGGATTGATGTCTGCTCACACCAGCTATCGAACACTCTTATGGAGAAACCTTATATCCACCAGCATGCTAACACACACACATAGATGTGGGGTCTCTGGTGTTTAAGGAAATATTCTTGGGCTGAGGTTATCATTACTAGAGCTTGATTAATCGGTACCATGAGTTTTTCTGTGACATTGTTGTTGTATTTTTATATCTATTTTTGTGTGATGTGGTTATGTAATTCTTAGTTCACAATGTTTGGTTGGTTGTGTCGATGTTCCTTTTTCGTGTTTTGTTTTGTTTTTCCCCCTCTCTCTGCCGTCCTGTGGATATGGAGGCAGACTTCAATGTCTTCCTGTGTTTTCTTTGTTCCCCTTCCTCTCTTGTATTTTCAACTCACCCTCTCTCTTGACTTTTTGTTTCCTACCTCTCTTCTTCATCTTCCTTCTTTCTTCTCCTTAATTTTCCGTCTCCGTGTCCATAACATCAGGAAATAAAAACCCCAACAATTCATAATACAGATTTTTCACACATATATCAAGTGGAGGACTATAGCAAAAGCTGTACTGCTCCGCTTGTGAAAGTAAATCTGTTGGGGTTCTACTTGGTACTCAGACACCAATTCTGAGCTCCACACTGCCAAACAGGACACGTTTATAAATAAATAAATAAAAATAAAATAAAAAGAAATTTAAAAAAAAGAAATAAAAATACTTTCATTTTTTCCTGAGATTAATGAACACACAAAATGTTGCACAAAGACATAACCTAGCAACGGCCCGTTGCTCATGGTAACTAAAATCAGGACAGGTCTCCCTCCCGGGGACAACAACACAATCCTGTGCAGGACGATTCCAGATCTGGATCCCGATAACAAACCCCGTTTGTCCATTAATGTCCTCCAGGCTTTTATATGCTTTAAGCTCCGGAGCAGGATGAGGGAAAGTTGATCAGGAAATTATATATGTCAGGGGATGGGCGTCATTTTAGCCGGTGACGCCGGGGATATTTATGATTGAATTTTTCCCCCCATCACTTTTAAAAACTTGATGCGGAATTTCTTACCAGCGCTAACATTCACATTTCCACATAATCAGTGTTTGAACGGACTATTATTGGATATGTCGTTTTAAAAGACTCGTAGTCCGCTGCAAACATGTTCAGGGCTCAGAGTCCTGCAATGTTGCGAGTACTCGTTTAAAGATGAAAAAATACATAAATTATATTTCAAGGGTCTGGCGAAAGCTTCTTTACTGCGGGTGAAAAAATATTTATGGGATATTTTTGTTTGTTTAAGACTTTCAAAGAGAATCATGTTGATGAGGAGGCTGACTCCTTGGTTCAACGCAGAGTTGCGTACTTTAAAGCAGAATACTAGGAAGTTGGAGAGAAAATGGCGCTCTACCCACCTAGAGGATTCCTATTTAACCTGGAATAACAGTCTATTGCTGTATAAAAAGACCCTTCGAGAAGCTAGAACAGCATATTTTTCATCATTAAAAGAGGCGAATAAAAACAGTCCTATGTTTCATTTTAGTACAGTTGCCAAACTTACACAGAGTCATAGCTCTGTTGAGCCAACTATTCCCCCAGCTCTTAGCAGTGATGATTTTATGGGATTCTTTATAAATAAAATTAATTCTATTAAAAATAAAATCATTGACATCCTCCCAAACATGATTACTTCTTCCTCAGTAAATGAGGCAGTATCGGAAAGAACTGTAGAACCTCAGTTGTGCTTAGGCTGTTTTGATTCGGTCGAGCTTTCGGAATTATCAAAAATATTAGCCTTATCTAAACCTTCAACTTGTATGTTGGACCCAATCCCAACCAAATTATTTAAAGAAGTGTTCCATTTGGTTCCTGGCCCCATTTTGGATATGATGAATCTGTCCTTAGTAAACGGATACGTACCACAGGAATTTAAAATAGCTGTAATTAAACCTTTACTCAAGAAACCTTCCCTTGATCAAGATGACTTAGTGAATTACAGACCTATATCTAACCTTCCTTTCTTATCCAAAGTCCTTGAGAAAACTGTTGCTAATCAAGTCTGTGAGCATCTAAACAGTAACGAGCTGTTTGAAGAGTTTCAGTCAGGTTTTAGAGCTCATCATAGCACTGAAACAGCACTGGTGAATGTTACTAATGATATTCTCATGGCCTCAGATAATGGACTTGTGTCTGTTCTGGTTTTGTTAGATCTCAGGGCTGCTTTTGACACAGTCGATCATAATATTCTCTTAGAAAGGCTTGAACATGTTGCAGGGATCAAAGGAACAGCACTAGGCTGGTTTAAATCATATTTGTCTGATAGATTCCAGTTTGTTCATCTAAATGATAAATCTTCTTCACTCTCAAGGGTTACTTGTGGAGTTCCACAGGGTTCTGTGCTTGGACCAATTCTGTTCACCATATATATGCTCCCAATTGGTAGAATCATTAGACAGCATGGGATAAATTTCCACAGCTATGCAGATGATACACAACTATATTTACCCATAAATCCTGATAAACCCAGTCAGTTAGGTAGATTACAGGCATGTCTGGAAGACATAAAAACATGGATGGCCCTAAATTATTTGCTTTTAAATTCTGACAAAACAGAAGTTGCTGTCTTTGGACCAGAAGTTCTTAAACAGAAACTGATTAGTCAATCACTTCATCTGGATGGCATTAAATTGGCCCCCAGTAATAACGTAAAGAACCTCGGCGTTATTTTTGACCAAGACTTGACATTTAAATCCCATATTAAACAGGTTTCTAGGATTTCTTTCTTTCACCTCCGGAATATTGCTAAAATTAGAAACATCCTGTGCAGGAGTGATGCTGAGAAACTAGTCCATGCATTTGTTACCTCAAGGCTGGACTACTGTAATTCTTTACTATCAGGTAGTCCACAAAATGCCATTAAAAGCCTTCAGTTGATCCAAAATGTGGCAGCAAGAGTTCTGATGAATATTAAAAAGAGAGCTCACATTTCTCCTGTTTTAGCTTCCCTTCATTGGCTCCCTGTTAAATCCAGAATAGAATTTAAGATCCTTCTTCTTACATACAAAGCCCTTAATAATCAAGCTCCATCATACATCAGAGATCTAATTGTTCCATATGTTCCTAGCAGAGCACTTCGCTCTCAGACTGCAGGTTTACTTGTAGTTCCTAGGATTTCTAAAAGTAGAATGGGAGGCAGATCTTTTAATTATCAGGCTCCTCTCCTGTGGAACCAGCTCCCAGCTTTAGTCCGTGAGGCAGACACTCTGTTTACTTTTAAGGCCAGGCTTAAAACTTTCCTTTTTGATAAAGCTTATAGTTAGAGTGGCTTAGGTCATCCTGAGCTAGCTCTGTAGTTATGCTGCTATAGGCTTAGACTGCTGGAGGACAGACTTACCAATTTTCTTCACTCTGCTACTTCCTTTTCTACTACTGCTCTCCAGTTGTTATATATCACAATATATCAACACAATTCTCTTTAGGAGTCTTAAACAAAACATTATTAACAATTATATTTTTTCACTCTCAACCCGCCCGAAACTTCCTCCCGGACCCCGGACCCCTGAAATTTAATTTAACAACTTTATGATGTAAAAACCTTATGCGGGTCTCCCGGGGTACCCGCCCTGTTGCAGGACTCTGAACTGTAAGTTAGTGTTGAAGTTTCTCTGCACAGAACTGCAGGGGTATTCTTCTGGGGCGATCATAGCCAGCATTGTTCTATGTGCTATAATGTGGATTTTAATAAAGCCATGCAAGCCAACAGCCTAATGATGGTTTTCAGTGCCGTTGGTAAAACAAAACAAATAAGCTTATGGCTTTTGACTTTTATTGATGGAATAAAGATACGATTTTCAACACCTGTTTATTCACTGTAATGCATAAACGTGAAAGAGATTAATCTTTATAGACTATATGAATAATTAATAATTGTCCCAGCCATCTTCAAACCACACTTAAGTTTATTGTCCCCAGCAACTTTAAAAGCAAACTGACGCTGTTTTGAGAGTATGCCCGGTAAAAGGTCCGCTCTGACAGCTTCTGAAGTTTTAAAAAGTATCCCAGGGGCATGGTAAGGGTCGGAGATGTTGAATCTTTTTAATTTCCCGGTATAGACAATAATATCTTCCGTTTTAAAATGGGGAGTAAACTCCGACAGAGTAAAATCACAGCCACCGACGTTCATTTTGGTGAGGTTCATGCCTGCCAACATTACATTAACACAGGTTTTGTATTACGACAACAATCAATCTAAAGAACTTGTCATCTTAAGTAATGTTGTCATACTTATGGGTAAATATCACATCCATAAATGCAAATGGCAAAATAAAAAACCCTCACTAAATGTCTTAAAATTTGAATTAAAATCTTTCTTTTCATCTTTAGTTCTTCTAAAAGGTTCATGTAAATATGTCGAGTTGATATGTGAAAATGTGAACCAATATCTTTCTTTTTAATGAATGTGTATCAGGTTTATACTCTGAAAGCCTTATGTATATTATAATTCTGCCAGAGGAAAAAAAAAATCAAAGGATTGGGGCGCGGCCTTGGCGTATTTGTATTGTAAGAGTTCTGTTAATATTTTGTATATTTCTTTTGGGTTTTTTTGTTTTTTGGGGGGAATGCTGTACTGTTGTCTCCCTTTAAGAGTTTGTAAATTTGTCTAATTCCAAACTAAATTAAAAAAAGTGCCTCTATAAAAAATAAAAAAAATAAAATCCATCCATCCATCCATCCATTTTCTTCCGCTTATCCGGGGTCGGGTCGCGGGGACAGCAGCCTAAGCAAAGAGACCCAGACTTCCCTCTCCCCAGCCACTTGTTCCAGCTCCTCGGGAGGAACCCCAAGGCGCTCCCAGGCCAGCCGAGAAACATAGTCCCTCCAGCGTGTCCTGGGCCTTCCCCTGGGCCTTCCCCTGGGCCTCCTCCCGGTGGGACGTGCCTGAAACACCTCACCAGGGAGGCGTCCAGGAGGCATCCTGACCAGATGCCCGAGCCACCTCAACTGACTCCTCTCGATGTGGAGAAGCAGCGGCTCTACTCTGAGCCCCCTCCGGATGACTGAGCTTCTCACCCTATCTCTAAGGGAGAGCCCAGACACTCTGCGGAGGAAACTCATTTCAGCCGCTTGTATCCGTGATCTCGTTCTTTCGGTCACCACCCAGAGTTCGTGACCATAGATGAGGGTAGGAACGTAGATCGACCGGTAAATCGAGAGCTTCGCCTTTTGGCTCAGCTCTCTCTTCACCACGACAGACCGGTAGAGCGCCCGCATAACTGCAGATGCCCCACCAATCCGTCTATCGATCTCCCGCTCCATTTTTCCCTCATTCGTGAACAAGACCCCCAGATACTTAAACTCCTCCACTTGGGGAAGGACCCCATCCCTGACCCGGAGGAGGCACCCCACCCTTTTCCGGCTCAAGACCATGGCCTCGGATTTGGAGGTGCTGATTCTCATCCCAGCCGCTTCACACTCGGCTGCGAACAGCTCCAGCGAAAGCTGTAGATCACGCTCCGATGAAGCCAACAGGACCACATCATCTGCAAAAAGCAGAGACCCGATCCTGAGGCCACCAAAACGGATCCCCGCAACGCCTTGGCTGCGCCTAGAAATCCTGTCCATAAATGTTAGGAACAGGATCGGTGACAAAGGGCAACCTTGGCGGAGTCCAACTCTCACCGGAAACAAGCCCGACTTAATGCCGGCAATGCGAACCAAACTCTGGCACCGGTCGTACAGGGACCTAACAGCCCGTATCAAGGGGCCCGGTACCCCATACTCACGGAGCACCCCCCACAGGGCCCCCCGAGGGACACGGTCGAACGCCTTCTCCAAGTCCACAAAACACATGTAGACCGGTTGGGCGAACTCCCACGCACCCTCCAGGACCCTGCTGAGGGTGTAGAGCTGGTCCAGTGTTCCACGGCCAGGACGAAAACCGCATTGTTCCTCCTGGATCCGAGATGCTATCCGTCGGACCCTCCTCTCCAGAACCCCTGAATAGACCTTACCAGGGAAAAAAAATAAAATAAAATAAAAATGCCTGCCAACATGGCGCCTACGCTCTGAGAGTCATGTTACGCCTGGAGCTCTATATATCTGCGTTTACAGCATTACATTGGCTATTCGATGCGTCAATCATCAGAGTTCTGGACCGCGATTGGTTCGAGTTACTTACCTTAACGTGACTTTCCATCCATGCGCCATTGGTTGGAGATCTACCCTACGTAAGGAAAACAAAAAATTTTGACCAGGGGAAGGCATCAAGGAACCTCCCATGTATCCTCGGTCAGTTAGCTAAACGGCAGACAAACGGAGGACAGACGCCTCGGTAGCACATGAACATTGGAACACGCCTTGGCGGTCCCTGATGACGTGTCTCCTAGGCAACCGGGGCGGGACCAAGGTATCAAGGCGAGGTTCCTTGGCATTGAGAAACACCCCTGATGAATTTTTTTTTTCTTCTTCTGGGCATGCTCAGTGACCTTTTTAGGCGGAAGTGGGAGCGAAAGAATCAGAAACAAAGCCGTAAAGACTATAAAAATGGCCATAGGCATTTCGGAAGCACATTTTCACTGTTTGTTTTACATTCTTATTGGTTTTACTGTTGACCGGGACTAATCACTTTATCGGAGGACTTTAATCGGACCCTTATTGATGTAAAAAGACCACTTTTGTTCGAAATGGATCGGTTTTGTCACGTTTATTGGACTACAAAGTGGTGAGTTCCATGTTTTTATACCTCCATCAGGAGAACGTTTGTGTTGGCAAAAGCGCTCACTGTGTCTTCAGTTATGATTGTATCTTTGATCGCCAGACATAATTGGAATCACAAGACTCTTAGCTTTCCAATGATATAAAATCTGTATAGGTTCATAAAAGTTAGAAGTCAGAAAATCGGAGGATTTAAACTAGGAAATGGGCTGGGCCCGCCTGTGGGCCCTCAGAACGTTAAGGGGGTTTACTGATTGGAATGTTTGTATAAATGTATTGAAATGACTTCTTGTTAAGTGCCTTGAGATGACATCTGTTGTGAATCGGCGCTATATAAAGAAACTGAATTAAAAATTGAATTGAATATAATAGGAGAGCGTACTATCAAGTATAACAACCAGACTCTTTACCTGAGGGGAAGGGTGAACAAGGGGAGTAATTAATGTTAATGGAGAAACTGTGGAGTTTGGTTAAAGTGGGGGCTGTGCCAATGAGTAACACTTCAGTTTTAATACTGTTGAGTTAGAGAAAATTAGAGGAGAGCCATGGTCTAATCTCCATGAAACAGTTTGAAAGGGAGGTAGGTGGAAGGAAGGAATTGGGTTTGGAAGAAATGTAGAGCCGGGTGTCATCAGCATAAGAATGGAAGTTGATATCAAATTTACGAAATATTTGGCCAAGAGGGAGGATGTAAATAAAGAATAGAAGAGGCCCTAATTCTGAACCCTGGGGCACACATGCAGAAATGGAGAACAAAGTTGAGGATTGGGATGCAATGAGTTTAAAGGGGGGGGGGGGGGGGGTATTATGCAAAATGGACTTTCTGAAGCTTAATATCCTGAGAACCTGTCTTTCCCTCTTTAAAAACATGCCTGAAGTGTTGCTCTGACCCATTCACTCATGTAGAGTTCTCTGGGTTGCTGAAACGCCTGCTCCCACCTATCCCCGCCTTTTCCACCCATCTCCTCCTCCGACCCTACGTACTCAGCCGAGAGCCTCGCCCCTGCAGAGCTCCCCTCCCCCTCCCCTACCTCACACAACTCTGGCTGAGTCCCAGGTGCAGTAATTATAACACACCAGCTACAGCTTCGCATCTTTTGGGGGATTTTCTTTCTGACTCCGTGCATGCTGCGATGATGCACGGTATGTGACGAACTGAAGGGGGAGTGTTAGAAAGAGTAGGAGGGTCTTAGAGAGGCACAGGCGAAAATCAAGATGTCCAATACGGACGTAAATTTCTTTAAGGGGGATTTGGATATATGACGGACTTTTAAAAGACTTAAGGTGACAATTTTATTGGAGTGTGCTATGGAAGGGTAATATGAGCCTGGAAGAAGCATAATACCCCCTTTAGGACCGGTGTAATCTGCTCCCGCCTCCTGGTCTTCGTCAGGACACGTGTTGCTGAATTTTGTAGAAGTTGTAAACCTGATATACTCTTTTTGAGAAGACCAGAAAGCAGGGCCTTACAGTAATCAATTCTACTGGTGATAAAAGCATCAGCGTCTCCGTGTTGGCCCGAGAGAGAATGGCGCGGACTCTGGCAATGTTCTTTAGATGATAAAAACCTATTTTAGTAATGTTTTTAATGTGAGGGATAAAAGTCAGCTCAGAGTCCAAAATCACGCCCAGGTTCTTCACTTGTAGAGAAGGATCAAAACACAGTGATTGTAGTTTCAGTAAAAGTTTCTCTCTCAGGACCGATGACTAAAACTTCAGATTTGTCCTGGTTGAGCTGGAGAAAGTTTTCTGCCATCCAGACCATTGTCAAGATGTGTTAGTTGGCTGAGGCAGCCAACTAACTACCAGCACACACAACAGCACTGTGTGCTGGCAGATGGAGGCCAGACTGTAGAGATGTTAGCCAGACATAACTTAGAGCTGACCTGCTTGAAACAACTAGAGCAGTGCTTTCTGTAGTACATGTTTGTCCCTGGGATAAATGGTGTTGTTTTTCCATGTCTTAGGATACATGAAGCATTTACACCTCCAAATAGGATAATGTTGTGTTTTACTTTTTATTTATGTTGCTCAACTGGTCAAGCTAGAGGGCTGATAGCTAACATCCCTGTGCAGGCAACAATTCAATTGCACTACATTAATTTACTGTTTATTTTTATACTTTAATTTATCTTAATCCTCGTTCCAGTGTTTCCTCTGTAGGAGCCCTCTGCCCCGGGAGCGGTGGTCGGCTGTAGCTGCCTGGGTGCTCTCCAGGTGGAGCTTGGGTGGAGGTGGGGGTCTTGGCCTTGCCTCCACTGGGCGCCCGGTGTCAGCGCCTCGGCTGCTGCTGTTGATCTACCGCTGCCGGGGCAGATGGCGTTTCTTTGCATGGTTCTTCTGCACTCGGCCCAATGTCCTTTTTTACTGTTGCTTTTAACTGTGTGTGTGCATGGGAGTTGGGTTGGGGGGAGGGGGGTATAACTGTGATCATGCTTTTAAATCTGTGGGGGTCGGAAGGGAATGTGGTTTTATGTGGGGTCGTTTTAATCTGTAAAGCACTTTGTGATGCAACTTATTGTATGAAAAGTGCTTTATAAATAAAGTTTGATTTGATTACTGCAAAACATTCATATCTGGAGTTGTGGCTTCTATATAAGCTAGAAGCTTAGCATGTGGTGGAGACTGCTGCCATCCATTAACCAGTGCAGCAGTTGGTTACCATAGTGACTCTGGATGCAGAAAGGTGGAGGGGCATTGCTATCATTAATTGCTCCTCTATCAGCTGTTTGAGCTCACAACAGAAGAAAAATAATGGTCCCTCCAGACAAAAGAAACCTAATTTAGCTTCATTATACACTCGCTGGTAAGTTTATTTCATAAACCTTGATGGAACTGGGATGGACAGCCATTTTGCCTTCATAGCTGTAATTCTCTGTGCAATACATTCAACAAACATTCCTCAAAGATTTTAATCCCTATCGACATCGTAGCATCACAGAATGTCTGCAGACCAGTCAGATACACATTTCTGATGTTAATCTGCTGCTCCAACACATCCTAATGTAGTAAATTGGATTTTAGTATAGTATATTGGATTGAGATCTGGTGGAGGTCATTGGAGTACAGTAAACTTATCTCATCTTCAACAAACCAGGTTGAGATGGTGTGACCATTGTGAGATGATGCATTATCCTTCTAGCAGTAGCCCTCAGAAGATGAAGGGATGTTTATTGTCAGCAACAATTCACAGATAGGCTGGAATTTTTTTAATGATTTTTGTTGGTGCTTACAGTGTGCCAAGAAACTACCTCCCACTCTGTTACATCAACACCAGCAGCTAGAAACATTCAGTGGGCACTGGAACCACTGACAGAACTAAGGCAGGATGGATCAATGCTGAAATGCTGTTTACAAACTGAGCCAACCATATGAAATCAAGACTCATTGGGCCAGATACAATTTTTCCAATATGTTATAAAGTTATGTAGTTTTAGTGAACCTGTGTGAATTGTGGCCTGAGATCCCGTTCTTAGCTGACAGGAATGGCCTTCTGCTACTGTAGCCAATCTGCTCGAGTTATTTGAGTTACTATTGCCTTTCTACCAATCTACTCGCTCTCCTTTGACATCAACAAACTGCCACTGACTGGACAGTTTCTCTTTTTCACACCCTTCTCTGTAATCTGAAGGGACATATGGGGGGAGGGGGTCCAGTAAATCATCCTGTCAGTGAAGTACTCCAACAACAACGCCTCATTCGAAATCACTTTAAATCCCCCTTCCTGCTGCTTGTGTTGAACTTCAGCACATCATTTTCACCACATCATTGGCAGAGAGTTACATGATTGAGAGCAGCTTGGTTTAGAATTTGGTCATATTAATATAGAGTATTGTATGCAAACACTAAAAATAAAACAAATCTACCCAAAAGGCATTATAGGCAATAGGAATGAGGAATGAGGTTACATACCAAAATATGCACTCAACTCTGTATACACCATAAAACAGCTATTAATAGACATTATTTATTTAGTGGCTGTGAATTAGACGGTGTGGTGAATAATAATCATGAATTATTTAAGCTTTTCTGGGTAAGCTACATTTTTTAAGCAATATCACTCCCTACTGGCTTCATTTGGTAAGTTGCTAAAGAGAAACCCTGCAAGACAATATATTGTAAACGGTGAGCCAATAGATTAAAAAAAATACTTTCTCTAATTATGAACTCAGGTTCAGAAGATCTTTTCTTGTTCTTCAAACATAAAACTGATTAAAATGTTTTTCTAAAAAGGAAAATTAATGATACCAAGGCAATACAACTGTTTCAGCAAGTTTTTCTTTAAATGAAAAAAAGTTCATTTCACAAAAAATGGCATACATTTCAATGGCATAAACAATCTTAAGAGAAAGATACATTTTATATTGTTTCACAATCTTATTCACCAAATGAACATTTATGGTCAAAGCAAGTAAAGCCAGAGCAGATTTGAAACCTATCAGATAAGATGCATCATTAAATACGGACTACATGAGATGTGAACTGGTCTGGTCCACGACTGGAAGATTTTGGAGGCACAGATGGAGATTTGATCAACCAAAAATTTGTGTAATTTTCCACTTTATGCCATCACTTTAGTTTTGGGAACCGGAATGTTTTTGTGCTTGTATTAATGATTTCTTTAAATCATCCAATATCTGAGTCCTAATACCTCACACTATTGGTTATCTGCTTTTTCAAAGACAAGGCTGCAGGTAAATAATCCTCCAGTATCACCTTACTATACAGTGGATTCTGTAACATGACTGATCACCAGATAAGCCAAGATGCGACAAACATTTTGGACATATCAAAAATAATCTGCCACACAAGCACGCAGCTTGCATACTGTACATGTACTCCACTGCAACAGCATCAACAACACACAGCGACTCACATATCGCAGCAATGACCCAATAATATCCTCTGCTCTCTGTACTGATAAGAGATTCACTCTCCTTGGCATAATGGATCCTAAACACTGAAAGTGAAACTGAGCTTGTCCTAAATTCTTATTAAATCCTCAAATAATTTGACTATCTAAAATGTAACTTCTGAGTAGTCGGTTGATCCTTAACTCTTAAAAATACGGTGAAATGACGGCAAAAGTAAGGTCCCTGATCCTGACGCAGCAGAACACTAAATTGCACACCACTGATCCCAATACATATGAATTCTTCAGAAAAGTTAAAAGCAACACAGAAAACAAAAAAATGTGACAGGAATTGATGTTCCAAAACATTCCCTTCATTTCTTCCCATTCAGAGTCAAAAACCACAAGATTTTTGACAGGCCAGCGAACATAGCAACATGGCAACTGGTGACAGCAGCTTAGGGGCCTGAAGCTGGCAGCCATCAGCCTAAATGTTGTAGATTTACATACCATTTACCATAGATGGACGAAGGATGTGGAGACAACTATGTAAACAAAATATTTAGTGGCCCCAAAGATTTTTGTGGCTTGTAGGGAGCCATTTATTCCTAGTTTTGTTTCCCCTTTTCATGATTCCTGTCAAGGAGCTCCAATAACCTGACTCAGCTCAGTGCCTCAGCATGTACTAGATGTTTGTACAGATTTACTGATTAAAACATACAATGCAGGATAAAATCAAATAATAGATTATTAAATAACTTTTCCATAATTCAAAAGTCTAATAGGATCCCCATTCCAGTTCATATGTGGCTCAACAGCCGTGTAAACAGCGAGAGGCATCAGAGGCATATTTACACAGAAAAACTTAAAATCATCATGATCATCTCACTGTACTGTCACAACATAAACAGCAGCAGTCATGCACAAACAGGCACATTTCAGGATATGAATTAGAACGTCACGTTCTACACCATTATTCACTGACAGTTCAAATAAATGCTTGGACAGATCCTCCTGGCTCTGTGTAGACCAGTTTCAGCAGCAGTTCCATCCTCCAGACTCCGGATTCACAATGACTCCTCGTCAGACTCACTGTCTGTGTTGGTTTTAGTGAGAAGCTCCAGCTCCTCACCGTCCTACAACAGCAACAACAAAAAGGACAGCAGGATGAGTACAACGGATATTCAGGTATTTTGCCCATTTACAGTACACACACACAGGGTGTAAACACTCTGTTAAAATGCCAGGTTTTTCTGATGAATTATTTCAAAAACGTACACTTTTAATCTGGCATATTTTATGCAGTGCAGAAAATAAACAATTAAAAAAACATTCATTTATGGGGAACAATAAATACCCGACTCTCTTTACAGAGAGAGTAAACTCTTTACTCTGAAACTTTCCTGAAGAAGCTTTTGATTCAGTTCCAGTCTTCTGTAGTAGGAGTTTATCACCATCACACTCTGACGTATCAATGTTGGCCATTTTTTGTTTTATTGTTAAAGTGTATTAAATGTTTCAAACCAAAAACTAAATCCAAAGCATAAAGCTGCCACCACAATATTTCCCTTCAGGCATTGTGTTCCTCTGGTGATCTGCAGGAGTATTTTTTTAAACACCAAATATATCTTTATGAAATGTGTAACTAACACTCTGTCCCAGGATGTTACAGGGTGATTTGTTGAGCCAGCTTCCTCCTTTAACTTGAACCAGTTTCTGCCTAGTCTTTTTAGAAAATTTAGAGATGTCCAGTGCTCAGTAAACTCCCTTCTGCCTGATGCTTTTTTCTCTTTAATGACTGATTGATTGTAAATTTGAGACCGTTCTCCTGACTGATGCATCAGAACAATTGGATTTGATTTGTTCTGGATGTAGCTGAGCATACAGCACCTTGGATTCATACCCCTTGAACTTTTCCATATTTAGCAAAGTCATTAAAGTTTTAGAGGACCTTTAATCTATTTTACCGTAATTTTATGTGGCAGAAACACATAGATGCACATAATAGAACAACTGTATGTTTGACATACTTATGTAATCGGTTCCTTTTACTCTGATACCCCTCAATAAAACCCAGTGCCACTAACTGCCTGCTATGGTCACCTAGTTAGTAACCAGAGTCTACCTGTGTATAGTTTAACTTCAGTATAAGTCCAGCTGTTCTATGAAAGGTTTGTTGGAGAACAAGCAGCCTCATGAAGACCAGGAACACAGCAGACAGGTCAGGGAGGAAGCGGTGGAGAGGTGTAAAAGTCAAGTTTAAATAAGGTTATAAAACAACATTACAAGCTTTAAACATCACAGTCTAGACCATCATCCGATAATGGAAAGAGTTTAACATGACTACAAATGTATGAAAACATGATGCCCACCAACAGGTCTACTGTATTTCAAAAGGAGCGGCACAGACCCACAGCTCAGGTGTGGGGATCTGTTGTTAAGATAACTAGTAGCTGTGCGCTCCTCGGTCCTTTAGGGAAGAGTGGCAACAACAAAGTGACACTTTAAAGAAATCCATAAGAGATCCTGTTTGCAGTTTGCAGCAAACCAAGTCGGTCATACAGCAAAGGTGGAAGATGTTCTGGTCTGATCAGACCAAAACTGGGAGGGGAAACATGGTGGTGGGAGCATGGTGCTGTGGGGATACTTCTCTTCAGTGTGGACAGGGAAGCTGGTCGGAGCTGCTGGGAACATGGGAGGAGATAAATGCAGGGCAATTTCAGAGGAAACGCAGTTAGGCTGCAGAAGGCTGGAGGTTCACCTTCCAGCAGGACAATGACCTAAAATCTCCCACAGAGCAGCTGCTGGATGGCTGGGAGCAAAGCATGTCCTGACATGTGTTTGGGCATGTGAATACCTTTATAAAGGCACATGAGGTAAAGATATTCCTACTAGGAGAGCTGAACTTTATTAGTGTAAACTGTAGGTTTGGTTTGGGGTCTGCAACTCTAGTCCTAAAGTACATTTTTAGATGTGTCTCTGCCTCGACACACCAGAGTCGAATACTGAGGTCACCAGCAGGACTCTGGAGAACCTGACTGCATCCTAAGGAGGTATTTCAGTGTGTTGAAGCAGGGATGCATCTAAACGTTGCAGGACACTGGGCCTTGAGGACTGGAGATGCAGACCCATGGTTTACATACTAGAGAGAAGTACTGAAGGAGAACCAATCCAGAGCCAGCAAAAGGAAAAAAAAATTTTTTCCAAACAAGCTATTCAAGTTGAGTTATGCTGTAGCATGCATGTAATATTAGCTAAATGATGACTAGTTAATACATGACAATATATATCATATTAAGCTGGTTGACAACACTAACATTACCTATTTTAAATCTCTTACTAGTCAGTTCATGCTAGGAAAAAAGCCAGTCCTCTTTACTGCTTTCCACATATTTGAATGAAATCTTTGTCAAAAAAGGCAGGGCAGTAGAGCAGGGTCAGGGGTCAGGGAGAGTCTGCACAGGTGAAAACAGAATAGAAGTAGCTGGAAAGAAATATCTATGGCATGAGAGGGACTTTGAAGTTAATTTCCACAGTCATTTCAATGCTACTCATCCTAATTCTATTTCAAAATTTTGCTTTCCACGTTTTCAAATCTTTACTGCCTCAATAGAAAGATCAGAGTCAGGGAGGAAAGATAAGACCAGAGGCCAGCAGCGGATTGAGCAGTTCCAGGGTCTTCACAGGTAAAGATGGATTAGAACTTTCTGAGAGGTAGGTCCGTTGGTAGGAGAATCCAGGCAGGTATCAGGACAAGGTTAGAACTGATATTTTAATTCAATTCAATTCAATTCAGTTTATTTATATAGCGCCAATTCACAACAGATGTCATCTCAAGGCACTTAACAAGAAGTTATTTCAATACAATTATACAAACATTCCAATCAGTTAAAAAGTTTCCTATTTAAGGAATCCCAGCAGATTGCTTCAGTCATTGGCGTGAGGTTGGGCAGATTTCCAACCACAGCAATCCTTCAGCAATCCCTCATACTGAGCAAGCATGTAGCGACAGTGGAGAGGAAAAACTCCCCTTTAACAGGAAGAAACCTCCAACAGAACCAGGCTCAGTAGGAGCGGCCATCTGCCACGACCGTCTGGGGGTTTGAGAAGACAGAGCAGAGACACAGAAGGAACAGAAGATCTGATATAAGAGAACTTTCTATGTTACAGAAAGTAAAAAGTTGATAACAGGACACAGTGGATGTTCAGTTACTGGGAGGATCATCCCAGTCGATGCCCCCCGTCCAACAGGGCATTGGAGCCAAGCAGGATACCAGACCAGGTATATCTTCTATGGGGAGAAAAACACTGAGAGAAAACAAAGTTAACAGTCGAAATAACAGAATGTACTGTAATACAACTGGAGAGTAGTAGGAGAAAAGGAAGTAGCAGAGTGAAGAAAATTGGTAAGTCTGTCCTCCAGCAGTCTAAGCCTATAGCAGCATAACTACAGAGATAGCTCAGGATGACCTAAGCCACTCTAACTATAAGCTTTATCAAAAAGGAAAGTTTTAAGCCTGGCCTTAAAAGTAAACAGAGTGTCTGCCTCACGGACTAAAGCTGGGAGCTGGTTCCACAGGAGAGGAGCCTGATAACTAAAAGATCTGCCTCCCATTCTACTTTTAGAAATCCTAGGAACTACAAGTAAACCTGCAGTCTGAGAGCGAAGTGCTCTTTTAGGAACATAAGGAACAATTAGATCTCTGATGTATGATGGAGCTTGATTATTAAGGGCTTTGTATGAAAGAAGAAGGATCTTAAATTCTATTCTGGATTTAACAGGGAGCCAATGAAGGGAAGCTAAAACAGGAGAAATGTGATCTCTCTTTTTAATATTCATCAGAACTCTTGCTGCCGCATTTTGGATCAACTGAAGGCTTTTAATGACATTTTGTGGACTTCCTGATAGTAAAGAATTACAGTAGTCCAGCCTTGAGGTAACAAATGCATGGACTAGTTTCTCAGCCTCACTCCTGGACAGGATGTTTCTAATTTTAGCAATATTCCGGAGGTGAAAGAAAGAAATCCTAGAAACCTGTTTAATATGGGATTTAAATGTCACGTCTTGGTCAAAAATAACGCCGAGGTTCTTTACGTTATTACTGGGGGCCAATTTAATGCCATCCAGATGAAGTGATTGACTAATCAGTTTCTTTTTTAGAACTTCTGGTCCAAAGACAGCAACTTCTGTCTTGTCAGAATTTAAAAGCAAAAAGTTTAGGGTCATCCATGATTTTATGTCTTCCAGACATGCCTGTAATCTACCTAACTGAATGGGTTCATCAGGATTTATGGATAAATATAGTTGTGTATCATCTGCATAGCTGTGGAAATTTATCCCATGCTGTCTAATGATTCTACCAATTGGAAGCATATATATGGTGAAAAGAATTGGTCCAAGCACAGAACCCTGTGGAACTCCACAAGTAACCCTTGAGAGTGAAGATGATTTATCATTTAGATGAACAAACTGGAATCTATCAGACAAATATGATTTAAACCAGCCTAGTGCTGTTCCTTTGATCCCTGCAACATGTTCAAGCCTTTCTAGGAGAATATTATGATCGACTGTGTCAAAAGCAGCACTGAGATCTAACAAAACCAGAACAGACACAAGTCCATTATCTGAGGCCATGAGAATATCATTAGTAACCTTCACCAGTGCTGTTTCAGTGCTATGATGAGCTCTAAAACCTGACTGAAACTCTTCAAACAGCTCGTTACTGTTTAGATGTTCACAGACTTGATTAGCAACTATTTTCTCAAGGACTTTAGATAAGAAAGGAAGGTTAGATATAGGTCTGTAATTCACTAAGTCATCTTGATCAAGGGAAGGTTTCTTGAATAAAGGTTTAATCACTGCTATTTTAAATTCCCGTGGTACGTATCCATTTACTAAGGATAGATTCATCATATCCAAAATGGGGCCAGGAACCAAATGGAACACTTCTTTAAATAATTTGGTTGGGATTGGGTCCAACATACAAGTTGAAGGTTTAGATGAGGCTAATATTTGTGATAATTCCGAAAGCTCGACTGAATCAAAACAGCCTAAGCACAACTGAGGTTCTACAGTTCTTTCCGATACTGACTCATTTACTGAGGAAGAAGTAATCATGTTTGGGAGGGTGCCAATGATTTTATTTTTAATAAAATGTATTTTATTTATGAAGAATCTCATAAAATCATCACTGCTAAGAGCTGGGGGAATAGTTTGCTCAACAGAGCTATGACTCTGTGTAAGTTTGGCAACTGTACTAAAAAGAAACCTAGGATTGTTTTTATTCGCCTCTATTAATGATGAAAAATATGCTGTTCTAGCTTGTCGAAGGGTCTTTTTATACAGCAGTAGACTGTTATTCCAGGTTAAATAGGAATCCTCTAGATGTGTAGAGCGCCATTTTCTCTCCAACTTCCTAGTATTCTGCTTTAAAGTACGCAACTCTGCGTTAAACCAAGGAGTCAGCCTCCTATGGCTAGCCACTTTCTATTTTAATGGGGCCACACTATCTAATGCCAAACGCAATGAGGACGTAACGCTGTGAACCAGACCATCAATTTCTGAAGGGTTAGCGATAGAATTGCTGCCATCCACTGTGTTACTCTGAGACACTGAGGAAAGTAAGAATGGAACAGATTCTTCAAAAATTGTTACAGCATTGTCTGATAAAGTTCTACTATAATGAAATTTTCTTTCAGATTTAAGATGGTCAGTTAAAGTAAGTCCAAAAGTTATCAAGAAGTGGTCAGACAGGACCGGGTTATGTGGGTGGACTGTTATTTCCTCACACTCAATACCGTATGTCAGTACAAGGTCCAAAGTGTGTTTACCTGAGTGGGTCGATCCCTGTACTTTTTGAGTAAAGCCAATTGAGTCTAAAATAGCATTAAAGGCTGCATTTAGGCTATCACTTTCAGTATCCACATGAATATTAAAGTCCCCCACTATAATAACCCTATCAGTATTTAATACTAAATCAGATAAAAAATGTGAGATCTGATCCAAGAATTGAGAGTAAGGGCCTGGTGGACGATACAAAACCACAAACAAAAATGGTCTTAATGTTTTGCAACTTGGATGAGGAAAATTAAGGGTTAGATGTTCAAAAGAACTGTAGCTATCAATTGGTCTGGGACTAATTAGTAAATCAGAACGGAAAATGGTTGCAACTCCTCCTCCTCGCCCAGTATTTCTAGGAATGTGAAAATTTAAATGACTGGAAGGAGTTGACTCATTTATACTGACATAATCCTCCTGCTGCAACCAGGTTTCTGTGAGACAAAGGAAATCAATGTGATTATCACAAATCAAGTCATTTACTAACAAAGTCTTTGAGGAGAGAGATCTTATGTTTAATAAACCACATTTAATAGATTTATTTTCAGTCAAAGTTGTATTTATTTTTATGAGATTTCCATAATTTGCTTTTGTTGGCTTAACTTTTAATCCATTTAATTTTGGCCGTGGGCAAGACACTGTTTCTATAGGGTAATGGGTGGGTAACAGTACAGAAGCAGCAGAGAGGTGGGTTAAACTACGACTCTGCTTCCTGGTCTGTACCCTGGGTTGTCAGTGTTTTATTTTAGAATTACTCTCATTCCCACTCCAAAATATAGTTTGTCTGTATTTTAATACGTAGCCCAGGATTGATGTGAATCAGTGTGATAACCTGTAAAAACCGGTTTATTCTGAAGAGGTGATCTGTCATCCTTGTAGTATTTATTGTGATTTGCTGAAGCCAGGGTGCGAATTCCACCCTTCATTCTTTAACCTGTAGCGTTCAAGCTTTCCAGATTGACTCCAACAGTCAACTGAGCCAAGTTATTTGTTCCCTGCTCAGCATGTGGTACTTGCAACCATTCATTTTATTAATAGTAATAATGATAATTAATAACTCTCTTTAAACTACAATTACTATTGCTAATAAATAAGCCAGTGCACTTACTGTGCAACAGTGATTAAATGGTTCTTGAGCCACTAATAAAAGGTGCAACTGAATGTGAGAGGATGATAAATCACTAAAATTCGTCCCCCTCACTTCTGAGTAGAGCTGGGTATCTAGTCCAATCTCAAGAATCGATTTGATTCTGATTCTCAAGAGTTAGAATAGATTATCACGATCCGATCCAATCTGTTCCATTTCAATATTGATATGGGTCAGTGCTATTAAAAACATTTTTTTACTGTCACCTTAATTATATGGCTGTAATGCAATGAAGCAACACTGGGTGAGTAACAGTTCACTGGGAAAAACTCTACCTCAGCCTTAAAATGGCCGTCTGGACTTTTCCTTCCTATTTTAGCTGTAAAAAGGGTAGACAATGTTCAACAATTAAAACAATTTTTGGACTTGTGAATCAATTTGATTCTTAGAATTTTTATAAGAATCGATTCAGAATCGATTTTTTTCAACATAGCACTACTTCTGAGACGATGGTTAAGCCCCTGGCCTCTTCTGTGCCTAAAAACATCTGGAAGTGTGCAGGTTTTCTGTTAGTAGATAAATTGGAACATAGATTTTGACTCTGTATGCCTGCTTTATAACATTCACTGAAGTATTCACAGAATTATGTCATATATTGCTCCCGTGTGAAACAGAAGGTTCCTCCTGTTACAGGGAATCAGAGAACGTTCCTGTGGAGCAGAGGGAGCGCTCCAATGTCTGCTCTGACCTGAGGTCTGCTCCTTACCCCTCTGGACCTCTCAAACACCTCTCCATTGATGACCCGCAGCTTCTCCTGCTGTAGGCTGTACTCTGGGTCCTTTGGTCGGCTGGCGTTGTAAATAAAGATGGAGAGCAGGACTATGGGGGCCTGCAGGAAGAAGTCCAGCGAAGGGCGGAAGTCAAACAGGAAGAGGGAGAAGCCGGTTACTAGTACCGTGGTGATCTGGCCCGTCAGCACATGGAACATGTTGTCTCTGAACTTTAGGATGAAGGCAACTGACAAACCCAGAGCAGCTGAGAGAAGAGGAGAAGAGGAGTTGGAGTTCTTCAGATGTTTACTGGAAGTCTAACAGCAGCAGAATTATCAGCCAGTACTCACCAGTGACCAGCACCAAAGCCACAGAATAAATGTTATGTCCATGGAGAAGGCCACAGTGAACGGTGAGTCCTCGAGCCTCTCTGCCGAGCGCCAGAGTCAGACCATTAAACACCACACCAAAGACGTACCTGCAGAATCATGGAGCACAGCACAATGATGAGCACCACACAACACAATCACAATTCTGCTGCTTTACTGCTGATCCTCACAGTTTACTGTTCTGAATGAAGATGCTCTCCGTAAGCTGGTCTCCCTCTTTGAGGATCTTCTCATTGTAGATGTTGGCCATGGCAGAAATGAAACACTGCAGCACGAGCAGGATGTGCCCCACACCAAAAGACTGCAGCTTCCCCACTATCCTGTCCCTCCAGGCCTGACCGGGGAGCGACGACGTCCATGATTCAGAGGCGCTGCAGAACAGGAACAACAATCACACCACAGAATCAACAGGTGAGCTTACTAATGCATTTCAGAAAACGCCCTCAAAAGCTTTATGTGAGGAGTTCACAGATCACTTCAGAGACATCATCAGATGTAATATTTTATCTTCTCAGAGTAACATGGTTTTACCAGAGGAAACACTGGACAGTTTTGTTCTGGTAGAAGCTGAGATTCTTGATAAAGTTTTCTCTTCAGTGAGGCCCACCACATGTGTTTTAGGCCCGATTCCTACTTCCTTTTTTAAGCCATTTTATGAATCTTTTAAAAATGAGATTTTAACCTTGATGAACTGCTCCCTTCAGATGGGGGTCTTTCCTTCCGACTTTAAAGGGGCGGTAGTGAGGCCCCTGATGAAGAAGAGCAACTTAGATTTGAACAACTTTGGAACAGTATCTGACTTACTGTTTTTAAGCAAAACTTTAGAAAAGATTGTTTTCATTCAACTTAATGATTTTATTAATGTTCATAATGTCCTGGAGAAAGCTGGTTTTAGGGTGAACCACAGCACAGAGACGGCCTTTCTGAAGATTTTAAATGATTTCAGATTAAACTATGATGCACAGAGGGTGACAGTGTGGGTTCTACTGGATCTAAGCGCTGCCTTTGATACAGTAGACCACACTATTCTTTTAACACGTTTAAAACAGGTCGCCCTCTCTGGTGCTGAAGTTTTAGTCATCGGTCCTGAGGCTCAGAGAGAGAAACTTTTACCAAAACTACAATCACTGTCTTTTAATCCTTCTTTACAAGTGAAGAACCTGGGCCTGTATTTTTGACACTGAGCTGACTTTTATCACTCACATTAAAAACATTACTAAAATAGGTTTTTATCATCTAAAGAACATTGCCAGAGTCCGCCACGGAGACACTGATGCTTTTATCACCAGTAGGATTGATTACTGTAATGCCCTGCTTTCTGGTCTTCCCAAAAAGAGTATCTCAAGTTTACAGCTTTTACAAAAATTCAGCAGCACGTGTCCTGATGAAGACCAGGAGGCAGGAACACATTGTCTTAAATTCATTACATTGTCTCCCCGTATGTATTAGGATCGATTTTTAAGGTTCTTTTAATGTTTTTTTTTTGTGTGTCTTAATGGTGTTGGGCCTTCTGATCTTTCAGAACTACTTTTACCCTATGAACCTTGGCGGTCTCTGCGCTCCTCTGGCCGCCGTCTCCTTGTCATCCCAAAAGTCAGGACACACTCATGGTGAGGCGTCTTTTCAGTTTTATGGCCCTCACCTCTGGAACAGGCTGCCAGAGAACCTCAGGGCTGCAGAGAACGTTCATGTTTTTAAGAGCAGGCTCAAGACTCACCTTTTTAGCCTAGCTTTTAACTGATTATTTATTATAGTCTGTTTTATTGCTCTGTATTTTTTATTTGCAAATATTTTATCAGTGTTTTACTGCTTAGTATTATAGTTATAAACTGTTTATTTTCATATTTTAACCTGCTATTTTAATCTTCCTTCCAGTGTTACCTCTGTGGGAGCCCTTGGGTGGAGGTGGGGGTCTCTGCCTTGCCCTCCTCTGGGCGATGTCCTCCCAGATGTCCTTTTTATTGTTGCTATTGAGAGTGTGTGTGTGTGCGCATGGGGGTTGAGTATAATTGTGACCATGCTTTTAAATCTGTGGGGGAGGGAAGGGAATGTGGTTTATGTGGGGTCATTTTAATCTGCAAAGCACTTTTGAGTTGTAATCTTTGTATGAAAAGCGCTTTATAAATAAAGTTTGATTGATTGATTATACCTCTGGAGTCATTTTAGTTCTCATCAGGGCAAATGCAAAATTATATGCAGAAAATTTGCCTATAGGATGACCAAGAACAATCATTACTGATGAAATATAGCCATCTATTCTACACTGTTGTGAATCTGTGAATGACAGTAATGTGCTTTTCATTTTGGTGTTTTATTTAGCTTTTTTTATTTATATTCAGCACTTTATATCACACTGATAACACTAATGTTTTGTTAAATAAACGTAAAAGATGTCCTGTTAACTACGTGCCCTGGATGCTGTGTCTTCAGTTATTTGATGTAGTGTCGAATGAATGTTCTGTGGAGAAGATATTTTCCTTGCTGTGTGTATGAGGTGAACACATGATGACTGATTTTGACAGAAAAGTCTGTGGTTTGATAAGAGTTTTGGATTTGTGTTTAAAGATTAGAGAAAACGTCTAGAGGTTTAGGAAAAGTGTTTTAGCCATTCACAAAGACTGTAATGAAGGTATATTTGGTGAACGATTAAAATAGGCAGTTCTAAGTAGGGATGCACCGATATGAAAATTTGGGCCGATACCGATGTCCGATATAAATCCCGCTGTTATGGCCGATAAACGATACGCACCGATATGGTATACGGTATATTTCCCTACACTGTCGACACCGTGGAAAATCAACCACACCATCTACATCGATTCTCTGCTTGAGTTAAGCACCCCCACATTCCTGCGCCGCATCACTATCGCTGTCACATGACCAAACAAACACCACATGGATAACACCCCCCCAGAAACACAGACCGAGGCGTCAAAAAGATGGAAATAAATAAACATCGGTTGTTAATATCGGCCCTCTGTTTCTTATCGGACCGATGCCGATATCTTAAAAAACAACTAACATCTAACATCGGCCGATACCGATGTTGATGCCGATATATCGTGCATCCCTAGTTCTAAGCGTTTTTAGAGAGGGATTTTAGCTGTGGTCCCTAGCACCACGGGTCCACTGTGTATCTGAATATATGAAAAATAAATAATAGTAATAGTGCGCTGTCCTTACTGGCGCCCTTTGCTCATGCTCTGTATTAAAACAGACAGTATATGATCTGAAGCTTCTGATAGATCTGCTTCACTGGTTGTGTTTTCCACCTGAAACAGCTGGGAACTGATGTTAGAACAGCTTCATGCTAGTTTACCTGCTAAATAAAATGTATTTCCGCTGCAGACTGAGTAGAAATATTGGTTTTTTTCAGTTGCATCTGCTTAGAACGTCAAGTGGGAATACCTCCTTCCACATGAGACCCTCAGATCCTCCAATGGAGAAGCTACTCGATCTTCAGTCACCGCTGCCCAACCAAAACCTAGAAAACTGGAGGATTTGTTTTTTAATTCAGAGTGAAGTTATTAGATGCTTGTTACCTGCTTTTCTTCATCTGCTCCAGGAGCTGGGTGTAGAGAATGCAGGCATTGGACGGGGTGGAGAGGGGATTTGAATGAAGGCCTGGCACAGCTATGGAGCTCTGGCTGCCCCCAGATCCTGTTGTCAAGGAAACGATGGCCAGGAAAAGGATAACTAAAGATGCCCACTGAACCCAAGATAGGCGCCTCCTGAAGGAGAAACCAAACATGTCCGGTCTGACGCTGTAGCATTTCATTCAAAGAAAAAAATTTCCACTGGGACAAGAGTAGCTGTGTTAGGTCAGAGATTCAGTCTGAAGACACTGAACACAGATGCAAGTTTAAAACCTGTTGGTCAGAAAGTAGAAGGAATTTTCTTCCTGCATTAACATTACTCCACTTACTTTAAAACGACTCTGAAGAGAACAGCTGTGGTCAGGATGACGAAGTTGGAGAAGAGCACTGCCAAGGCCTGGGAACAAGAAGAGAAACAGCTGAGTTTAGGTCCTTCAAGGTTGCAAATCTTCTACAAGTCTGTTGTGGAGAGTGTAATCTCTTCTCCATCATCTGTTGGGGTAGCAGCATCAGAGTCAGGGACTTAGAAAGGCTCAACAACCTGATAAAGGAGGCTTGTTCTGTTCTGAAGATGACTGTGAAACATCTGGAGATGATGATGCAAAGAAGGATTTGTCATAAAATCAAGAACATCATGAACAACCTCTTCATGAGACTATTTATGAATAATTGATTAGTATGAGCTACAACAACAGCTAATTTCCTCTTGGAATCAATAAAGTATTTTTTGAATGGAAGTGAATTGAATTTGAATGATGTCGTTTGTTATCGAATGTTCTCTAACAAACTTCTGAGGCCTTCATAGAGCAGCTGGAGATATACTGACATCATTACAGTTACACACAGGCAGAAGGACTGGGCAGGTGATCTCTGAAGGCACCTGGTTGCAATGAATTTTATTTAGGGGTACTGGAGTTAAAGGGGGCTGACTAAAAGCATATAAGACTTTAAAGATGTTTTTAATAAAAAACCTCAATTTCCTTTCACTTTAATGATGCTTAACTATGTGTTGGTCTAACACATAAAATCTGGATAAAATCAAAATGACAATGGGAACCTTTAAAGGAGTACGAACACCTCTGGAAGGCCCTGTGTGTGATGAGATTCCTGACCTAACCATTGACCCACCGGCTGCAGGTAGGTCATCACGTAGAAGATGATAAGGTTGTCCAGAAAGTAGAGGAAGGCAGGGACGGCCCACTTCAGGGAGATCAGGAAGGAGGAGCTGGAGGCGCAGCCCAAATCTCTGCATGACCGCCCCTCTGAGGACACACACGCACTTTTACTTTCTCTTAACTTTGTACACAAATAAACACCAATACTCTTCATGCAGATACCTCCAGATTTGCTCAACTGATTCTAAACAAACAAAACAGGCAAATCTAATAAGAACTAAGAACTGATGGGTAATTATTAGCTGACTGAAGAGCTTTTTCTAATATCTGTCATTGTATTACCACCTCATGGTGATACTCAGACCATTATCTGTTTTCCTCAGATACAGAAATCTGCCGTAAACTTCTGAGCACAATCCAGCCAGTCAGCCTGGAATAAACATACATGATAAGAACATGCCACATTCACACGATGAGTCTGATATGCAACAGAAATGACTGAAACATATGACCAACATGTACAGGATCTGAAACGGTCCACAAAAGTAGAAGTGACTGCCTCTATTTATGGTTAGAGAACGATGACACTTAAAGCTGTGTCACATGACAGGTAGAGTAACTGACAACAATAATACAGCAAATGTTATGTTCCTTTAAATGTAGCCTCCAAGCTAAATGAACTAGCCTCCATGCTAGGTCCTAATGCCCACCAGCATTATGGAAGCAGAAGAAATTAGCACAGACTGCCTGTTTGGGCAACCAAGACCTCTGCTGATTTACCGTCTCAGTGGACCGTGATCTAGTAGAATCCATTAAAAGCAGAGTCCAAACATACAGGGACCAAATGTTTACAGTGGTGAAATAAAGCACTTCTGTGGGGTCAATCTGTGGAAACTGTAAATAACTAGTCCTTTTAGTACCTGGAGATGATCACAGGTTGTTGGCCTCTGGTTTCCATAGATGTTTTGAGGATTGCCCTTCATACTTGAAACTCCTCAGCCTCTATTAGCCCCACTCTGTAGCTCTACAATGACAACTGTTTCCAGTTAAAGAGGCTATATGCAATTTTCTGAAATTTAAACTCGCGACTGACCCCATGTGGCCAAAAAACGGAACTGCTCTTCCTTTCTGCTCGCTCTCGCAGCGCGCGCTCCTACGCCAGTCGCTCTCAATCTTCGATCTTTTTCGGGCACTTGTCAGGGGTTTAACTTTTTTAGTCTTATGTGGAGTTACTGTTGGTGTCAGAGTGGTCCTTGGTCTCTTCTGTGTATTCGCACAATCCATTGAACTGCTTGGGAGTGCTGACTAGCGGTGGTGGCAGAGTGATCTGAAACATTTAACATGAACGCGCTTGACGTCACATCCACAGACAGTGCAGGAAAATCCGACCCGACAGAAAATAGAAAAAACTGGATACAGGCTTATAGGCGCACCCACTGTGAGCTGACAAGGTGTCAGTATGCATCAGGAGATGATTGAGTCATGAATGGTCAAATAAAAAGGCTAATGTTACGTTTATTTTGGGGAAAAAGTTGCGTATAGCCCCTTTAAGTGTGGAATATTTAGCAGCAAGGAAACATCAGATCTGGACTTGATGAACAGGTGCTAACCTATCCCTGTCTGCAGGCCTATAGGAGCTGGACTTGATCCATCTGTGGCCATAAAAAGAGTGGAACACTTGCATTCAAATATTTGGAGGGGTGACAATCTTTTGCCAACATGGTGTATACCTGATCACTCTGTTCAATAATCTAACAACGATGTGAACGCTGAGCTGCAAAGCTTGGAGAAGCCATCAGTGCCACAGCTTTAGACCATCTTAGTTCCTCTGCTGAAACGAGACGTTTCAGTCGGATCATCTATCATAAACCCACAATCATCTCAGGGTACTTTGGGAGTGAAACAAATGTTAATTGTTAGAAAATAATTATTAGTACACTCAAGCCCATGTACAGCTGAAACCAAAACACACATCCACCTTTTATTCTTGCTGTCTGAAGTTAAATCAGACCAAACGTCTCTTGTTTTACGTCAGTTAGAATGACCTAAAATTATTTATTTAATATCAGTATCAGACGTTTCCAAAGCTAGAACATTATCATCTTGGCTTTCCCTCATTGATGAGAGACAGTAATCATTTGGTATGTAAACTTTTGATCTTGAAATCATTAATAAATAAAACTTGGACATATTCTCTCATTTTTGTTTCATTTAGGAAATAGAAACCATTTTGGTCGTAAAAACCAGAGAAGTTTGGTCAGATTTAACTTCAGACTGTGACAGCGATGTTTACCTCGGACAATGACTCTGACTGACATAACCAGACAGAAGAGCAGCTTGAGAGCTTCAGCTAGCAGGTTAACAGATGCAGGGAGGAAGTCATACTTGTTTTCTGAAAATAAAGCAAAACAATTTATCAACAAGCTGTAAGATATATTATTTATGAAAGACATTCAATCGTTTCTGTTCATGCCCCTGCTGAAAACAGCCATCTCATACAGTGCTGTGCAAAAATGCTGCAAAGAAAAAATGCTTTCACAGATATAAATAATGCTTGTTTATTTTGATCAGCTTATAAAATGCAAAATGAGCAAACAAAAGAAATATCTAAATCATATCAATATTTTGTGTTACTACCTTTTGCATCAATTCTCATTGGTACACTTGCACAAAGTCAGAGATTTTGTAGGATTATAGTCATGTGTATGATCAACCAATTATACCAAACAGGTGCTAATGATCATCAATGTCAAACATAGATTAAACACAGTCATTAAGTGAGTCAGATACAGCTGTGGAACAGCCAAACTCTGCTACCAAGGTGAGGTTGTAGAAGATAGTTTCATGACATGGCATGATTGAGCACGGCAACAAGACACAAGGTAGTTATACTGCATCGGCAAAGTCTCTGTCAGACAAAGATTTCAAAGCAGACTGGGGTTTCAACATGGGCTGTTCAAGGATCGTAGACACAGTGGTCGGCTAAGGAAACTTAGTGCAGAAGATGAAAGACACATCAAGCTTATTATCCTTCCATATCGGAAGATGTCCAGCAGTGTCATCAGCTCAGAACTGACAGAAACCAGTGGGACCCAGGTACACCCATCTACTGTCTGGAGAAGTCTGGCCAAAACTGGTCTTCATGGAAGACTTGCAGCCAAAAAGCCATACCTCTGACGTGGAAACAAGGCCAAGCGACTCAAGTATGCATGAAAACATAGGAACTGGGGTGCAGAACAATGGCAGCAGGTGCTCTGGACTGATGAGTCAAAATGTAAAATATCTGGCTGTAGCAGAAGGCAGTTTGTTCGTCGAAGGGCTGGAGAGCGGTACAATAATGAGTGTCTGAAGGCAACAGTGAAGCATGGCGGAGGTTCCTTGAACGTTTGGGGCTGCATTTCTGCAAATGGAGTTGGAAATTTGGTCAGGATTAATGGTGTTCTCAATGCTGAGAAATACAGGCAGATACTTCATCATGCAATACTATCAGGGAGGCGTATGATTGGCCCCAGATTATTCTGCAGCAGGACAAAGACCCCAAACATCCAGCCAAAGTCATTAAAGACCCACTCCAATGAAAATTGTGTTTTTCGTGTTGTTAACATGTTCTTGTGGCATTCTTCCGATGCCAGATGACACATCTTAAGAAAATTAAGCTCAAAATTGCCTTTCTGAGTATTTCTGATTTCAAATCGCTGTGATCAGTAGCAGACACTAAAAGGCAGTCTAAAACAGACTGGGCTTGTGACGTAGCAACCGCACCGGGCGGGCTACAAGCTCCTCCTCCTGCTCCACTCCGCCCCGCCCGCTCAGGTTCTGAGGAGTAGAGAAGACGATGGCGGATCAACAGCTGTGTGTTGTAAGCGGGTGCTGCTGGCAGACGGAATAATGGGCTTCGCTAGTATACTATTTTTTGAAGCCAGATGCAGGACCTTCCATCAAGACACCATCAAGTGGACAGCCTGTATCTTTACCGGTAAGTTTATTCTTTTCTGTTGGGAACCATCCGCTTGTTTGTGAGGGGCTGTAAACTAGCAGGAGAGCTAACATAAACAGAGAGCTCTCAGTGACGGTGAGAGGGAGGGCTCCTCCGCGCCAATGGCTCCGCCCACAACAAAGAGGCGAATTGCTAATGAGCTACAGCCGCTCTTCTGAAGCTATGTCCTAGAAAACGGCACAGGTTGTGTGATTTTGGCTAAAAACTGATTAATCATAATTTAAAGACCACTGAGAAGACTTTAAAATAGCTCAAAAAGATGATCGGAGTGGGTCTTTAAGAACCATCTTCAGCGTAAAGAAAAACAAGAAGTTCTGAAGTGATGGTATGGTCCTGAACTCAACATCATGGAGTGTGTCTGGGATTACATTCAATTCAATTCAAATTCAAAATTACTTTATTAATCCCAAAGGTAAATTAAATGTTGTTGTAACTCATTATCCAAGTTTCTTCATAGATTTGTTGTAGATGCTGGTGGCTGTGGGTATGGATGATCTCCTGTAGCGCTCTGCAGAACTGAAGAAGCCTCTGATTGAAGACACTCTGTAGTTGTAGGACAGTCTGATGTAGAGGATGCTCAGGGTTGTCCATAATGTTTATTTTATGAAGAATCCTTTTTTCCACACTTATCTCCAAAGGGTCCTCAGCATCCAACCTGTTTGCCAATGATCTCACATTGCCCAATATGATTGATGGAGATGGTTTGAAATTCCTCCATTTCGCTCACCTCTTCGCCCCTGCTCTGGATCCATAGTGTCTCCTTTCCAAGTCATCAGGGTTTTGTGGCTGCAGTTGAGGTATTATTTGAGAATTAAGTGACATGAAAAGACAGAAGGATGTGAGGAAGCCTACATCCACAGAAGATCTGTGATTAGTTCTCCAAGATGTTTGGAACAACCTACCATCTGAAGCTGACTATGTGCATATGTTCTGGAATTGTATCTCCTTAAAAGGGTATTGGACTGAAATCATCCACACATTGTCTCATATCAGGCAAGATGATTGCTCCTGAAACCGTTGATTGACCTGTTTGGGGTGTGCTCTTCTCCAACCTTGCTTACTGCTGCTGAACAGGACCTAAAAGCATTTACAACTCTACTCTCTAGGAGGCTGATTCTGCTACTGGAAATCTGCCACACAGCTAGACCACACAGCCTGGATGACGGAAGTTCTTTACTTCGCCAAATTGGAAACCAAAAAAAATCAATCAGACTATCGGCCAAAGCTTTAATATTTGAGAGAACTTGGAACACTTCTATTTTACCTCAAGAGTCCAGAGTGCCGGATCATCCCGGGCTGAGCGTTGGAATGCAACAATACATCTTCAGGTGATTATTGGGGGCAGGTGCTTATTTTTGTAATCATGCTGTGTTGGTTATTCAATTCAATTCAAAATTCAATTCAAAATTACTTTATTAATCCCAAAGGGAAATTAAATGTTGTTGTAACTCATTATGCAAGTTCCTTCAAAGATTCGTTGTAGATGCTGATGGCTGTGGGTAGGGATGATCTCTTGTAGCGCTCTGCACATCTGAAGAAGCCTCTGACTGAAGACGCTCCGCAGTTGCACGACAGTCCAACGCAGAGGACGCTCCGGATCCACGGCGTCCTCCCCCCAACTCACCAGGGTCCCGTGGCTGTAGTTGAGGTCTTATTTGAGCTTTTGTGATGTTAATCAGCTGCTGCCAGTTGTAAACCACCTTGTTGCCATGGTTATGCATCATAACAAATGTCCAAAAATAAAAAGTATCAGCAAAAATCCTTCCAGCTGCACAGCATTCAAAACCAGAGAGAACAGTTGTCCACAAAAACAATGTTTCTACCAGAAATGGAAGAATTAAAGTTCAAAAAAAGAAACAAATATGAACCAAAGTAACAGAGCTACTCCAACATGCTGCCACCTTGAGCGGCGCAATTCCGGAATGTCACTGTGTTTGTAATACCAGATGGAACTCATACCGATTTTCATATACATACATCCCTCCATCCATCCATCCATCTATATATATATATATCTATATCTATATCTATATATATCTATATCTATATATATAGAGATATATCTATATATATATATATAGATATATATATAGAGATATATCTATATATATATATCTATATATATATATAGATATATATATATCTATATCTATATATATATAGATATCTAGATATCTAGATATATATATATATATCTATCTATATATCTATCTATAGCTATCTATATCTAGATATATCTATATATATATATATCTATATCTATATATATCTATATATATATATCTATATATATCTATATCTATATATATCTATATATATATCTATATATATATATCTATATATATATCTATATATATAGATATATATATATCTATCTATATCTATCTATCTATATATATATATATCTATATCTATATCTATATCTATATATATCTATATCTATATATATCTATATATCTATATATATATATAGATATATATATAGGTCGAAAAACAAACATAAAAAAACTGTGTGCATGTGTACCAAAAACAATTGATGCTGTTTTGAAGGCAAAGGGTGGTCACACCAAATATTGATTTGATTCAGATTTCTCTTTTTTTCATTTTCTGCATTTTGTTGATTAATGAAAATAAATGACTAAAACTTCAATTTTTGAAAGCATTCTTTGTTTACAGCATTTATTTAACACTGGCCTAAACCTTTTGCACAGTACTGAAAATGTTACATCCTCTTTCACTCACCAGCATTTGCTGAGAATTTGAGCAACACAATGCGACTGGTCCCTAACGTGACGAAGCCCAGGCCAAGAGCCAGAGTGTAGGCCGAGGAGCGGGAGCAGAGCCTGGGGCACGGGTAGCAGCACACCATGGCTCTGGATGGATGGATGGATGGATGGCTCACAGGACGCTGTTCTGGGTTCAGCTTTTCAAATCTGGAACACAAACAATCAGGCTGCTGTATTATTGTAATATTGATCAGGAAATCAGCTGTTTGGATTTTATACAAAGTAAAGCTCATCAGTGCAGCTGGAACAAATGAGAGGGGATGCTTGGCCTATCAGTTTGCCTCATGTTAAACACAGAGGTCCCTTTTTAATAGAGGATCGAAGAACTGGACTTTAAAAGTGGGTCATATTCTCCATATTACCAAATTATTATAGTTAAGCAGACTCACTGCACTGGGCTGTGTATACCACATCGCTGAGCTGTGATTGGGTGGTTTTGTCTTGGGATAAATCCACTCTCTGTGTGAGTGCTGTTAGGTTTAAAAGGAACTGGAATACTAGGCTTGAAAAATATCCTTCTTAGTTTCTCTGATAATGATGAGGAGATTCTTCTGTTCACATTCAGTGGATGAGTGGATTGGTTTATTGGATGCCTTAATGTGGAGCCAGCTGGGGCATCCACAGGTCCAAAGTGCTTCCCTCATGTGTTTGTGCTCCTTGTTCTTCACTTCTGTCTTGGTGCAGACCTGTTCGGCTCGATGCTGCAGCGTTCTTATGACTGATGCTTCATGTCTACATATCTGAACCAGTGACTAAGTGTAATGAGTTTCAACCAGTAAAAATCGGGGGTGATGTAGAAGCACCATGCATGTGAGTCAGCTGAAATGTCTCCACCACCAGATCTCTGAACTGACAGACAGAGAGAGAAAGAAGCTGCTGCTTCTAGACTTTTATTTTCAGTCCCTAAGGATCAGTCTAGACCTGTCAGTCATCATCAACTGTTCGGATTTACAGTATCAGTAAACCTGTATTCTGGATGTCAAGTTGATCTCACTGTATGACATGTGATTGTGATGTGTAAGGTTGAGTGTCTACAGTCAGAGGCTTCTTCAGAACCACTGTAACACAGACTGCTACAGGAGATCCTTCCTGGCCTTAGCCATCACCATCTACGACTCTCTTAAGAAGCTTGATTAATATGAGTTACAACATTTAATTTACCCTCTGGGGTTAATAAAGTGTTTTTGGAATTTCAAATGATGTCCAGCACTTCATAATGTAATTTGAATAAGTTTGCTGTCCAAACTTTCTGCACAAAAAATACAAAAGAATGTTATTATGACTTATTTGCTTTTCACCTGCTCAGCAATAAATCAGACCTTCAATATTTTAACTAACAAAGTAGAAAAGAACAAATTGTAGGTCCAAAAAAGGTATATTTATGGATCAAATAGGCTTGCTAGCCCTCGCCAACAGTGGTCTTCAGGGCCCACTGTTCTGCATGTTTTAGATGTTTCCAGCACACCTGAATCAAATCATTACATTACCTCCTTAGCATGCCTGTAGTTGCTGCAGAAGCCTGTTAATCACCCTTTACTTTTAAAGCCAGGTGAGCAGTGACAGGGAAACACCCAGAACATACAGGACAGTGGGCCCTGAGGACCAGGGTTGGGGGCCATGCTGCAACTTTTAGATTAATCCCTTCTGAAGGGAGCTGCTGGTGAGGGAATTCAGACATTTGAATCAGGTGTGTTGGAGCAGGGACGCATCTAAACGTTGGAGGATGGTAGAGCTCATGGACCAGACTCAGGTGCTCCTGGTCTAAAATAGTGTTTCCCCAACCCTGGTCCTCAAGGGACACTACCCTGCATGTTTTAGATGTTTGCTTGCTTCAGCACACCTGATTTAAACTGATGGTTGAACTGCAATCATCTGAATCCGGCGTATTAAGGCAAGGCAACTTTATTAGTATAGCACATTTTCAACAAGGCAATTCAAGGTGCTTTACATGGTTAGGGGATTAAATAAAATAAGCAATAAAAGCATAAAGTATAACATTAGAGACACATTAAAACATATGGCATTCCAGTTATTATTAATCACTTACTCAAAGGCAGCTCTAAACAGATACGTTTTTAGTTGTGATTTAAAAGAACTCAGTGTTTCAGCAGCTTTTAAGTTTTCTGGAAGTTTGTTCCAAATTAGAGGATCATAGAAACTGAAAGCTGCTTCAGACCTGAGTGGTCTGGGGGGGGGGGGTTGCTATAGTAACAGTAGATCTTCAACATACTTTGGTGCTAAGCCATTCAATGATTTATAAACTAGTAAAAGTATTTAGAAGTCTATTCTCTGAGCTACAGGGAGCCAGTGTAAGGACTTTAGAACTGGGGTGATGGGCTCTACTTTCCTGGTTCTAGTGAGGAACACGAGCAGCAGCGTTCTGGATCAGCTGCAGCTGTCTGATTGACTTTTTAGGCAGACCTGTGAAGATGCTGTTGCAGTAATCAATCCGACTAAAGATAAACGCATGGATGAGTTTTTCTAGGTCCTGTTGAGTCATCAGTCCTTTAATCCTAGAAATGTTCTTCAGGTGATAGAAGGCTGACCTTGTTATTGCCTTTATGTGACCCTGGAGGTTCAGGTCTGAGTCCATTACTACACCTAGATTTCTAATTTATAAAGCTTGCTTATGCACAAAACGCGCTCTGAAAACTACGTAAGCCACTTTCTACGCAAAGTTTGGGATTTATAGAAAAAAAGGTGACTGAGAAATGTGCGCAACTTTAAGCACACTAAGGATCTTGCTTACGCACTTTGTGGACACAGAGGACACTGAGAGCAGGAGAGATGGCAAAAATGAAAATGAAAGCCACAATTTCAAACTTATAGAGCTTTGCGCACACAGACACACAACCAGCAGTCACCCCCCCATCCCATCTCTGAAGTGAGAATAAAAATGAGAATCTGAATGAAAATATGTTGCACATAGGAATTATATCACAATATGTTCATATGTATTTATCTATTCAGATTATATAGAAATTGCACTTATTGGTGAATTAATTGTGTGAAGTACGAATACTGCAGCGTCCCCTGCATAATGATGCACAATGGATGATGGCGCTCATTGTAGATCACGCCACTGGAAGCATCTGGATGGGGGACCGATGTAGATTCCTTAAAGCAGAACTGGACCCGGTGTTAGATCTACTGGAACCGTGCACCCCATCCCCCACTCTTCTTATTTATATCAGGAACGCTGCTGCATCAACGCTGCGTCACTTGCAGCTCTTCCTTTTGTTTGTGACCCCAAATCAATACTTTGCAAGGATGATACTTTTTAAAAGTAGACTTAAAATGCACCTTTTCTGTAAGTCTTTAAATATCTAGTTTTATTTGGTTTAATAAATTCCAATCTCAGTGTTGCTACAAGAAGTAATCATATAGGATTAATTGAAACTTTATTGTTCTTTTCTTTTTTTATTGCTTGTGCTGCTTTTATTATTAAATTTTTAAATCTTTCTACTCTCTTCTTGTCACACATTTTCTTTTTGCAAGTGTATTTTTGTCTTTTAATGTGAAGCACTTTGGCTGCCTTTGGCTGAGTAAAGCGCTGATTGAGTGATTGATTGAAATAAAACAGTTTACTGTGCCTCTATGAGCCTGCAGCTGTCTCTGTGGAATTACTTTCTCCGCCTCTCGTTTGCCATGGTTACCTGTGAAACGCCCCATATTAGCTGGCTTAAGTCGATGCAGAATATTCACTACACACTTTGCATGGACCGTTTATGGGAGAAAGTGGGTGTGTAGGAGGCGGGATATGATCCAAAAACACCTGCGCACATTTCTAGGGAGAGTGGGATTTATAAAACGGAAAGTGTGTGCAGCTGTGCGTACTCCAAGTTTGATAAATCGGAAACTTACTAGTCGTAGGTAAAGAAAAGCTGCTGAGCTTAAGTACGGTTTTAATTCAATTCATTTCAGTTTCTTTATATAGCGCCGATTCACAACAGATGTCATCTCAAGGCTCTTAACAAGAAGTCATTTCAATACATTTCTACAAACATTCCAATCAGTTAAAAAGTTTCCTATTTAAGGAATCCCAGCAGATTGCGTCAGTCATTGGCGTGAGGTTGGGCCCCGTTGATGCAGACTTTCCAACCACAGCAATCCTTCAGCAATCCCTCATACTGAGCAAGCATGTAGCGACGGTGGAGAGGAAAAACTCCCCTTTAACAGGAAGAAACCTCCAACAGAACCAGGCTCAGTAGGAGCGGCCATCTGCCACGACCGTCTGGGGGTTTGAGAAGACAGAGCAGAAACACAGAAGGAACAGAAGATCTGATATAAGAGAACTTTCTATGTTACAGAAAGTAAAAAGTTGATAACAGGACACAGTGGATGTTCAGTTACTGGGAGGATCATCCCAGTCGATGCCCCCCGTCCAACAGGGCATTCTATTTTAGTAATGATTCTACGCAAAGTTTTATAAATGAGACCCCTGATCTGTAGTTCTGTTGATCATTCCTCTTTAGGTACAAAAGTTATTACTTCTGTTTTGTTTCTGTTCAGCTGGAGAAAGTTACGGTACATCCATCGATTGATTTGCTTGATGCATTTAGGGTTAGGATGGGTTCAAAGTCCCCTGGTAACATCATAATGTAGAGCTGAGTATCATCTGCATAGTTATGGTAGCTAATCTTATTGGTTGCTGTAATCTGGGCTAGTGTGAGCATGTAGATATTAAATAAATAAATATTAAATAGGAGGGACCCCAGGATGGAGCCCTGGAGCACTCCATATATGTTTTAAAGCAGGGAAACATCTAAAACATGCAGAGCACTGTGCCTTGAGGACCAGGGCTTGAGAACACTGGCATATAAATCTTTTTAGTCTGTTCCCAGCAACAAAAACAAGAACTCTTTTTTTTTATAAATAAACAAATCGCTGTATTAGGCCTGGTTAAAGGGATGGCTGCGCCAAAGTCTTTTTCTAAGTAAAAAGTTGCAGGATGTTTGGGGCCCACCTTACAATGATGATAAAATAAAACACATGACAAATAAAAGAAAAATACTATGTTGTACCAATCATGTTCTATTTACGAAGATATACATTGGTCATCAATAATTCAGACCTAAAAACCTGACATAGGGTGTCCATCTATGGCCCCGGGCCCCGCGCTTTGGACGCCCCTGGTTTAAGATTCGAGACTACGCGGTGGAGACGCAAAGCAATCTCAGTCAAGATTTAAAACCAATAAAATATTAGAAATAACCTCCACTTAAAAGCAAGTATAAAAACAGCTTTACCATTCTAGTGGGAGTAGTCTAATCCTGGTCTAATCCTATTTATCAGTAATAACACTGGGTGGTTTCTCCTCTCTGGTATCTCCTTTCTGTTCGGACCAGCTGCTCACAGCTCAGTTAGCAACAACATAGCATGAGCACCACTGTGGTTCTGCATCAAAACAGCAGGAGCAAAAATAAAGACACATTTCCTATAAAAGCTTCAAGCAATGAGAGCTGAAAACAGCTCCAGTTTTACAGAGACGTACCACTTAATGCAGCTTTGATCCGAATCATAGCTCAAGCATCATCATATTCCGTCAACACCAGACACTTCCTTGTTAGTAAGCGTACGCATACACGACGCGGGCTGCGTGGTGACGTAACAGAGCAAGGAACGGAGCGCAACCGAACGCAGGAATTTGTAGGAACGTTCGAACTTTTCGCAAACGATTCAATTCAATTCAATTCAAAAATACTTTATTGATCCCTGAGGGAAATTAAGTGTTGTTGTATCATATAAATAATTCTTTAAGGAGTTGTTGTAGATGATGATGGCTGTGGGCAGGAAGGATTTCCTGTAGCGGTCTGTGTTGCAGCGAAACTGAAGAAGCCTCCGACTGAAGACGCTCTGTTGTTGTATGACTGTCTCATGAAGAGGATGCTCAGGGTTGTCCATAATGTTTTAGATTTTATGAAGAATCCTTCTTTGGATCATCATCTCCAGATGTTCCACAGTAGTTCCAAGAACAGAACCAGAACCTTCTTTATCAGGTTGTTTAGCCTTTTTAAATCCCTGGCTCTGATGCTGCTACCCCAACAGATGACGGCTGAAGAGATTACACTCTCCACAACAGACTTGTAGAAGATCTCCAGCATCTTGCTGCAAACCTTGAAGGACACACACATACAAGTGATGGAAGTGAAGTGTTGTATTGCTTTCGTGTTTGTGGCCAATCTAGTAAAACAAAAACTCTTCTCTTCTTTTAGTCTGAAGTCTACTCAATATAAAGTTAGTGCTTCAGAAAATACTCTGTGGTGTTGGAGAAAAACTGATTGTCAGAGTGAACATCATTATTTTCATCACACTTTGTCATAGTCGTTATCTGTACTGTAATCCAGCATCCAGGATTACCAAAGTTATTTCTACCCGCTAAATGCCAGAATAAAGAGAGAGACTTCTTTAGGTATTTAGTATTTGGTGGATCAGTCATGAAACTTTCTTCTTGGTTCAGACATTTTGGGTTTTCTTCCACAAGTTTCTCACATTGCTCTCCTGGAATTGTGACCCATTCTTGCTGACAGAGCTGGTGGAACAGAGGTAGCTTTATAGGTTGCCTCACCTTTTTAGCTCTGCCCACAAAGATTCTATTCTGTCAAATCTTACAGGGGTATGAATAATTTTGGACCTAACTGTATGTGTGGTATGTCATAAACTATTTACCGGCCCACAAAGGCACATGACTTGTCTGATTCTATTCTGTATTATATAATCCCATGCAGACTAAGCACCTATCTGATGCATGGGACTCCCGTAAGTATTTTCATGAATGAACTCCTCCAGTCTGATAACTCAGAAAACAGCCACACAACATGACACTACCACAACCGTGCTTCACAGCTGGGAAGGTGCAAGCTTCCTCCTGGATGGATGGATGGATGGATGGATGGATGGATGGATGGATGGATGGATGGATGGATGGATGGATGGATGGATGGATGGATGGATGGATGGATGGATGGATGGATGGATGGATGGATGGATGGATGGACGGACTCTTCCTCTATGAGTGGCCTTTCAGCCCATGTCCTTATAAGACTTGCTTTGGCTAATCACAATCTCTTACTAGCTTCAGCCAGTATCTTCATAAGGTCTTCATCTTTTGTTCTGGTTTTGATCTGCATTTTTCACACCAGGACATCTTCATCTCTGGGAGTCAGAACTGGTCTCCTTCCTGGATGGTTTAATAGCTGGACATTGCAATGGTCTTATACTGGCATCAACTTTTTTAAACGGATGAACATGGAGCCTTCAGACATCTGGAAATTGTTCTCAAGGATGAACCAGACTTGTGGGGGTCCACAGTTCTCTTCCTGACATTTTGGTTGATACCTTTAGGGGTTTGGGGTTGTGTTAGAGGCAGGGGTCGCGTTAATAGAATATTTTCGGTATTTTACAGGTTTTTTTAAACAGTGACGGCAACATCTGTAAAGGCCGTCCATCATTTTGACTGATTAGTATTCACTCCTCTGACCACTTAGTGCAAACGCGCAGACATTTTTAACTTTACACATAGAGTCAATCAAAAAAAAAAAGATTCCCATGAGAGTTTCAGAGCATCATCTCAGACCTGGATACCGAACTTGATGCATCTCGTTATCCACAAGCTGATAGCGTGTTGAAGAGTTTCGCAGGCTTCGGGGCACATTTGTGACTGCACCGGACACAGACTGGTGGGGACAGATGGTGCCGCCTAACTACTGATCTAAAAAGAGAGCATGCAGGGGGATTTTCTTCTGTAGAAGCGACCAGAAAGCCCTCATTCAGAGAGTCTTGTCGAATTTTGATCACTTCAATTGGAGAAATGTTCAAAACTATGGCTAAAGTGATGCTTCAGCCTCCATTATGCACAAGCAGAGCAGTTCGGGCCACAACAGGTCAAAAGTTCATAATAAATGTAGCTTATTAATCTGTTCGAGGTGTGATGGCAGGATGTGGATTCTCTGTTCAGTTTGTTCGTATTGAATATTCACTATAGTGAATGAAAATTAACTACTGAATATGTTATTATCATTTTAAAAATTGACGGCTAAAAATTGATTATGACCTGATTTTTATGACCCCATCAGTCAAAAAAATGTAGCCTGACCTCTGGTCCAAGGTTCATCTTTAGAATACATTCAAAGGTGTGACTCTATTTGCGGTTTTTCTGAATTGCTAAAAAACTAAACTCTATTCTCTAAACCAAATTCTCAGTGGCCTAAACTTATTTTCACAATCAAACACTGTTTTGGTCAAACCTTAAACACTGTTCATGTACTTATGTACCTTAAACACATTCTCAGTCACATATTTCCCACTTGTATAACAAAACTGTAAACACTGGCAGTAAAATGTGAACATGACTAGAACCCATTGGTCATCTTTTACACACAGCAGCTCACAATTCAACACACATGTATCTGATGATGTGATCAGACCAGTTGGGCAGGATAAAAGTCAGTTCAGAGTTCACAGGTCACCCATAGACAGACAAATGTAGAGAGGCAGGGTAGGGGGGAACAACCAAGAACAGTCATTACTGATGTAATTTAACTATATTGTACACTGTTGTAAATCTGTGAATTACAGTAATGTGCTTTTCATTTTGGTGTTTTTATTTAGCTTTTTGTTATTTATACTCAGCACTTTATATCACACTGATAACACTAATGTTTTGTTAAATAAACGTAAAAGATGTCCTGTTAACTACGTGCCCTGGATGCTGTGTCTTCAGTTATTTGATGTAGTGTCGAATGAATGTTCTGTGGGGAAGATATTTTCCTTGCTGTGTGTATGAGGTGAACACATGATGACTGATTTTGACAGAAAAGTCTGTGGTTTGGTAAGAGTTTCGGATTTGTGTTTATGAATTAGAGAAAACCTCTGGAAGTTTATGAAAAGTGTTTTAGCCATTCACAAAGACTGTAACTCAAATATTGAGAATTTACCTCTAAAAGCCGTGACATCACCGTCTGAGCTTTCCTATGGTCCAAAATCATAGAAATCTGCCTTAGTGGTTAAGGAAAACATGCAATGAGAGAACTATATTTTCTATTTTTTGAAGATATGAAATATTATTTAAAGAGGTTAAGTCAATTTGATACAAAAGAAAACATATGGGAGAATGTGATTCCTTTTTGTTGTTGTTTAAAATTCGTTGAATCATATATGTGGTCAATATGCATCTTTAGAGCTTACATAGCTGTTTGTTCATGTTTTCTGCCTCATCCCAGTCTGGATTGGCAGAGTGTGTTTTGCAGGCTGACTTTCCAGGGACATTCTGAGGTTAGAGAAATGGGTGATAAGAATTTCAACACTCATTCCCACGACACTTTTACAGCAAGGATGGGAATGGGTACAACCTCAGGGATGACTCAAGATAAAACACATACGGTTTCAATTACAAGAGGGGGAAAAAAACTATGCTGAGGCGCAGTTCATTGCCCCGGTACATAATGTTTGGAAACAGACGTGTGCAAGAGTGCGTGTGTCAGTGACAGATAAAACACCGCTCTCCGTTAGACCACAGCCTTACAGACTTGGGGAACGGAGCAGTTTTTCACCTGAAGGATTGATCTCAGACATGAAGCTCTGTCCTTGGATTGGAGCTCGCTGTCTGCTGCCCATCCTGGTTCTTCTGGCAGCCCTAAATGTTAAAGCGGACCCGCAAAGATCCAAGGAGAGACACTACTACATAGCTGCTGTTGAGATAGAGTGGAACTATTCTGGCAATGACGCAAACAGGTTGGCAGAAGTTCTTCTTAAACAGCAAGAATTGTGTTGCTGTGCTTTATCATAATTGTTGTGTTATTGGACAATCTAACTCAAGATGTCATAGAACATTGTTATTTAATCAGTTTTTACTAAAACAGCCAACTTTGTTCTTGTTTGGTGTTTTAGCAGTCTAAAAAGTCTAAAAAGATCTGTCTTCTCTTGTACCACACTAACTTTAGACACACTTATTAGTTACAATATAAGTTTTGATAAGACACGAAAAGTAGTTTTGTATCTTCATCTCCAGGAGGAATGGAAAAGCAAAATGTAGTGTTTTTTTACAGTTCTTGGATTTTACTAATTATTTGGTAACAGCTTTAAAGTACAAATGGGAAAGGAACACTAACACGCAATATAACTATGTATACAAAGTTATTAATAATAGTTAGCAATAATAAGATGTTACTATGTAATTAACATAAGTGAAATTGCCTGGTAGCAGCAGGTGTAGTGATACGAGAGGAACTCTGCTTGGAGTAAGTCTTGATAACCTAATTTATTACCATATAATATTTTAAGGTAGTCTGTCTGGAGTGCGCTTACCACCAGATAATTAATAACCGTTGTAATTCAGGAAACCCAATATTGCAAAATGCTAGATTTTTACTGCCAAATTGTAAGACCATTGCTCTCAATAATACTACCAGGAAATAATATTTGTAATACCAAATTATTTTTATTTTATACATGCTAATGTGCCATTCCTACCCATTTTAAACAGAGCTGTAAAAGGAAGTGCTGTCACAATTTATTTAAAATGTAAGAGCTACATTTTGAAAAGCTGATCATATTACCGTACACAAGAATTCTGGAGACATTTGACTGTTATCCAGTCAAAACATCATAAAGCTATGTCCCAGAGTATACAGGTCTAAGGTAATGTTGATGTTCAGGAAAGTACAGAGATCATAGAGATTGGACAAGTATGGGTTGTTTAAATAACTGTGGGAGGAAAGCCTGTTGAACCCAGCTCACGTCTGTAAAGCTGCTTCTAAAGTGGAATGACTTCTTGAGCAATGTCCTTCAGGCAGATGGCACCAAGGTAGAGATGTATGACCAAAATCCACCATGCTACATAAAAACAAATACAACCTACCATCACAAACAGCTCATAGCAAGCAGAGTGGTGGAGAGGTCATGATTTGGGCTCGTTTTGCAGCTACAAGACACCTCGCTTCATTGAGCCAATAACTCCTCTGGATATCAAAGTGCTCTTTCTGAAGTTAAATACGACATTATGTGTTTTATAGCTTAAGCTTTGCTGAACCTGGGTAATTCCACAAGCTAATAACCCAAAACAAAGATATTTCAGTTGAGGATGTTATCTTTGGGAACCTTAGATATTAATATTGCATATCGCTACATGCTTGCTCAGTATGAGGGATTGCTGAAGGATTGCTGTGGTTGGAAAGTCTGCATCAACGGGGCCCAACCTCACGCCAATGACTGACGCAGTCTGCTGGGATTCCTTAAATAGGAAACTCTTTAACTGATTGGAATGTTTGTATAAATGTATTGAAATGACTTCTTGTTAAGTGCCTTGAGATGACATCTGTTGTGAATCGGCGCTATATAAATAAACTGAATTGAAAATTGAACGATGGTCATCACAGGTTGCATTGAGCTCACAGAGCTGGCATAGACCAGATCAGTTCCTGTTGTTTGATGGTTTGTTTTTTTCCACTATTCTTCAGGCTGGATTCCACCTATAAGAAAGTGGTTTTCCGGGAGTATGACAAAGACTTTAGCCAGGCTAAGACTCATCCACCCTGGTTAGGTAAGTGTGGCTTCATTGAGGATTATATAAACAAACAGTTCACGTGGATTTTAACAATGTAGAAAAACTGCCTCAAAATCTAATTCCCATAATAGAAACATTTGTTTTCAAACAATTTTCCTTAGAGGAAGGACATTGAAGCTTCCTGGCACTCCTATGACCATGTGGTACAAGGCAGGAGAACATAACAGTGCTGTGAAAAAGTGTTTGCCCTCTTACAAATGTCTTCCATTCCTTTTTTTGTTTTATTTGAATGTTTTACATCATCCAATAAATATCTGACAAAAACAACCTGAGTAACTTCAGAAAGTAGTATTCAAATTCTGATTTCATTTATCAAGCGAAGTAGTTACCTAAACCAACCTGGCCTAAATTGAAAAAGAAATTTAAACTTGAATTAACAATGAGTTCAATTTTACTGACAACTAAATTTCTTCCAGACATGTAAAATCAAGAAATCACTAAGAAACAACCCATCTGAAACACCAAGTATGTGAAAAGATCTCAACAAGCGACACATCACACTCCGACAGAGTGGAACCAAAATCACTGACATCTATCCGTCTGAAAAGGGTTACAACGCCCTTCCTTAGGCTTTAGTATTCCCTCAAACCCCAGTGAGAACCATAATCCACAAAACAAGTATCCTTGGTGACCATTTTGGCCAACCAAAATTACAACTCATTCAGGAGGTCACAAAAGAAAAGAACCCAGAACAATATCTCAAGCACTGCAGGCCTCCCTTCCCTCAGTCAAGTTCAGTGTCCAGGATTCACAACAAGACAGGGACACTGAGGAAAAAACGGTCAAGGACAAAACTACTGCTGACAGAAAAAAAACACACTGTCTCAACAACTGTTTCATTTTTTTTTTTTTTTGTAAAAATATTCTGCAGACTTATGAGACAAAAGTGGAGCTTTTCCAAAGATTTCTGAAAAAGAACGTTATATCAGCAGACAAACATGGGGGTGGTGGTGGTGTGATGGTGCCTCTTCTTATCTTTGCCTGACAGTAACATTTGTTTGATTTAGGGGTGCAAATACTTATTCACTGCACTGTAAGATCTGTTCATCTGGTGGAGAAACACAAAATAAGGAATTTGACATCCTGTTGTTTGTCTCTATGTCTGAAGCAGAGGTGTGAAATGCATTTTGATGGGGTACCTTTCTACTACATGGTATATGATTCACAACATATTGTTTAATTTGTTGCATTTATGGATGTATTTTTTCCTTTTTCACGGATTTTGTACCAAAGTACTTATTTCCTTGCAGGTTTGCTCTCCAAAAAGCAGAAAGAACATGAAAATAATGCATTACAGTTATGAGTACTATTGTGCAACTGTCTACAATGATACAAAGAGAAAAAATGGAACTCATAGTTATTCTTTTCTACCCCAGTCAAATCATTAATGACTACCCAGAAAGTCTTTGAGGGTGTACATCTGCCCCAGTGTGTTTCCATGTTGCATCAAAGCCCAGATGTGCTCACAAGTAAAGGAACCAGAGCCTGTGCTTCTCTGCAGGTCTGCTTGGACCCACGCTGAGGGCCGAGGAGGGGGAGACAATTGTCGTCACTTTCAGAAACATGGCGAAAGGAGCATACAGCATCCACCCTCATGGAGTGGCTTACGGGAAACAATCAGAGGGTGAGCGCACGCTAACCAAGATGCAGAATCTGCTGACAGATGGGGCCAACCCTGAAGACAACACACTGTGTTAGGGTCACTTCAGGTGCTCGTGATGTTAGGCCCTCCATTACTCACACAGCATTAGCCAACACAACAAACAACACTGTTTATCTTCTTCTAAAATATTAACCAGGACAGACAGGTTATCAAAGAAGGCAGTTCAGAAGTCCAACAGAGAGAAGAGCTTAGCCTTTAGAAATCAGCGTGTGCTCTTGTGGAAAGCAGCTGAGACAAACAGTGTGTTTTAGGAAATTGAAACTTAAGGGATTTTATATTTGGAATTAATGCCTCTGGTATTTTAGTTTAATAATGTTTATTAAATAGATGTTTACAGGAAACAGGTAATTTCCTCTTCATTCTTTTTAAGGAATTTCAGAGTTGGTCAATAATCTACTCAGGCCTTTACACACCATTGGGATGTTCTTCATCTAACCTCTGACCGTTGAGGTTGCTGCTATAAACTTTTACATCCTCTCATCATAAGCACAAACATTCGACCTACTCTACCCATTCTTTTTCTGGGAGGAACAACACACAGTTGCAAGGATTTTTCAGATTTACTGTAGATCTACATTGACTCAAAATTATACATACAGGAGCGCTCACATTTCTACACACCCCAATTCAGATGCCAGGTTTTTGTCATGTTAAAAATATAAGGCAATGATACATCATTTCAAAACTTGCTGCATCTTTACATTGTGTCTAAATAACTCAGTCTTTTTCTTGTCGGACTATAAAATGTTTCTCCAAAAGGCTTTTGGCTTGTCCATTTGGGCAGCTGCAAATTGTAGTGGAGCCTGTCGGTGTTGGTTTTGGAGCAGATTTTTATTTCTTGGCCAGCAACCTCTCATCTAATGGTGATGTAAAACTAGCTTCAATGTGGAACATAGCACTAGGGTCCAGCACTTTCCAGGGCCCTGTTGATTCTGGGGTTTCAGAACATTCTAACTAATTGTCTGTATGGTATGGTCAAGATGTGACTTGTAAAGGAAGAGTTAAAGAAATATAAGTGGGGTTGTGAGTATATATTGGAGTCAGTATGTATAACTTTAGGACTGTGAGGACAAGAGAAAATCAATAAATAAATTCAAACCTGTGCACTCAAGTCTGGTCTTTATAAGCCTCTGAGGTTGTGGATTATATGATCATTCTACCCTGAAATAGAAACAGTTGAAATCTTTCCAAAGAGGTCAACATTAATATAGCATACATGGCCCTGGGGAGAGTATGTAAACTTTTGGCTGGCAATGAAAAGGTTCTTATTTTTCTACAGGAGCCAACTACTTTGACAACACATCACAGAAAGAAAAAGAGGATGATGTTGTGCAACCTAACAATGAACATGTTTACCACTGGGAGGTGACGCCAGAGGTTTCCCCATTGCCTGATGATCCCAACTGTCTCACCTACACCTACATATCTCACCAAAACGTGGTGCAGGACTACAACTCTGGCCTCATTGGTGCTTTGCTCGTCTGCAAGGCCGGTCAGTGTTGTGCTTTCATAACAACCTCTTCTGCTTTCATAAGAACTAAAAATTCTATATAATTCCACTTTGGTCTTCCTTCTTATTAAAGGCACCTTGGATGAACTGGGAGAGCAGGTCGACCTCCACAAGGAGTATGTGTTTCTCTTTGGGGTCTTTGATGAGAAAGAAAGTTTGTACACTCCAAACGGATATTCTCCAGATGACCATGTCAAGTACACCATCAACGGATACACAAAGGGATCCTTGCCTGGTCAGTATGTTTGCCCAGCCTATTATAGAGACAGATCAAGTAAAAAGTCAAACTGTACACGTTCATCCTTGTAATACCAGTACGAAGCTACACATTTTAATGTCGTAGATCAAGACAGTAAAATGCCCCTATAAAAGCACCTTTAATGAAAATCAGAAGGACATTAAAGGTCTTATCTTATCAAGCTCTTCTTAATTTCTTGTTTATTTTTAGAGGTCATGAGATTGTGACACTTGGAACAGTTAGTGTACTGGTTTTAAAAGAAAACTGAAAAATTCGTAGCTTCTTCACAGTGTATTAAGAGGAATGAAGCGTAGATCCCCCCAGCTTCAGCATGGCTGACCACACAGACTCAGAATTTACCTTCATGAAAATATTTTAAAAAGATGGCATCAAATCACACAATAGATATAAAAGACTGCAACCACACTACTCTGAGCACTAACACAGGAAATGCTGTGATAGAAGTTTTCTATTATCCATTAGGCATCAAAGCCATCATTCAGGGACAACAACATTCAAATGATATTAAGGTTCTGATGAGAATGCCACCTTCTGGCCTGGAGTGTGAAACCATGGACCAGTGAGTTGAACACACGCAATACAAAGATAGGATTTTAGAGATAGAATGAGGCGCTGGGGGGAGCTCAAAGTAGAGCTGTTACATCTCCACATTGAAAGGAGTCAGTTGACGTAGTTCAGGCATCTGATCAGGATGCCCCCCTGGTTGCCTCCCTTTGGAGGTTTTCCAGGCACATCCCACTGGGACCCTGGGGAAGACACAGAACTTGCTGGAGAGACTATATATGTCCCATCTAGTCTGGGAAAGCCTCAGAAATCCCCAAGAATGAGCCAGAGAGCGTAGCCAGAGGGAGTTATTTCTGGGTTGTCCTCCTGGACCTGTTGCCCCCTCCACCTGATCTCTGATAGGTGAAAGATGGATGGATGGATGGATGGATGGATGGATGGATGGATGGATGGATGGATGGATGGATGGATGGATGGATGGATGGATGGATGGATGGATGGTAGTGTGCTGACTCAAGGAACTTTTTAGAATGTGCTCAAAACCGTAGGTTACAAATTTTTAAAAGAATAAGTTGAACCATGTTGGAAGCTTTTGACCAGATGTTTTTCCACTAGGTTTTCCAGCAGTTTTCGAGGAAATAGAGAATAGAGTCAGGGTCAATGTTGAGCTATTTCAGTGTCCCATACAGTGCAGTAAATCAAATTTGTGTCCTGAGTGACATCTAGTTTTTAGGCACAAAAATGAATGAATGAATAATGGCTTCCTTCAGTCCAGATAGGCAGGGAAAGAGTATTAGCCAGAAAAATTGAGAATATCATAAGGATTTATTCAGAGGCAGACGGGAGTGATGGAGGGACATACAGTTTGCCAGGGCATACGAGGGGTTCCAATAGAACATCTATAAGCCACAACAGTTTTTAGGAGTAAAAACCTTTTGTCATGTATGTTTATGTATCTAAATACGCACCTTCACTTGATCTAAACATGGCATGGCAACTGTGGCTGAAAACTGTAAAAGCATAAAATATAACATTAGAGACACATTAAACATATGACATTCCAGCTATTATTAATTGCTTACTCAAAGACAGCTCTGTGAGTTTTTAGCTTTGATTTAAAGGAACTCAGTGTTTCAGCAGCTTTGCAGTTTTCTGGAAGTTTGTTCCAGATTAGAGGAGCATAGAAACTGAAAGCTGCTTCTCCATGTTTGGTTCTGATTCTAGGGATGATGAGTAGACTGGAACTAGAGGACCTGAGTGGTCTGGGGGGGGTTGCTATAGTAACAGTAGATCTTAAACATACTTTGGTGCTAAGCCATTCAATGATTTATAAACTAATAAAAGTATTTAGAAGTCTGTTCTCTGAGCTACAAGGAGCCGGTGTAAGGACTTGATGTGCTCTACTTTCCTGGTTCTAGTGAGGAACACGAGCAGCAGCGTTCTAGATCAGCTTCAGCTGTCTGATTGACTTTTTAGGCAGACCTGTGAGGACGCTGTTGCAGTAATCAATCCGACTAACAATAAACGCACGGAGGAGTTTTTTGAGTCCTTTAATCCTAGAAATGTTCTTCAAGTGATAGAAGGCTGACCTTGTTATTGCTTTTATAGTAGTGTAATTTGGGTATAATGAAGGTTTGCTCACTAAAATAGTTTGGAATAACATTTAAAATCTATTGTGCAATGAGTAAAAAATGTCTTTTATCGATGTGATGCAAACTGAAACAGACAAAACTACCTTTGTTTTTGCTCCAAGATGTAAGTATATGTGCTCATGCCTCTGTGAGCCTGCATCTGGTGGGTATGAGCTCAGAACCAGAGGTCTTCTCAGTTCACATGAACGGCCAAGTCCTGACTCACAGCGGCCACAAAGTGTCATCAGTGGGGCTGATCACCGGTTCCTCCGCCACTGCCAGCCTTGTTGCTGCCCACGCAGGCCGCTGGCTGCTCTCCTCTCTTGCCATCAAACACATAGAAGGTGGGTGTTCCAGAAGATTTAAACAAAGACAGAGTCACCATTTTTAATCGCCCCCTCTGAGACAACTTTAACATGTTTGAACAATTGCAGCTGGGATGCATGGTTTTGTGGATGTGAAAAAGTGTGAAGAGTTTAAGGAACCCACAAGAAGGATGACGATCGCCCAAAAACGACAAAGCAAAGAGTGGAAATATTATATTGCTGCCGAAGAACTCGTCTGGGACTATTCAAACAACCAGAACGACCATGTTGATGAGTGAGCAACATTATTCTGGCATACAGTACTATGAAAAGTATTTGCAGCCTCAACAGTTTTCTTTGTATTTGCTTTCTTTTTATTTGTCAAATCAAATTATTTTTAACAACAGACAGATATTTTCAGTACAGCCAGCATGCTTTTTTCAAAATGATGTTTGCATTAATTAAGAGAAATAAGTTTTCTAAACCAATCTACCGCCATAAAAAAAAGCTGTTTCCCTCCTAAACCTAGTAACTGGTTGTCAACAACTGCTATTGACTATTATGACCTATAGTCTTTTATGTCAATGTAGAGGCATTTAAGCCCAACTTTCCTTAATTCACCACCATTGGAGGATTTTCAAGCCTCATTGGCCTCTTTAAGGTCAATCACAGCAGGTCACAAGACATTTTTGCTGAGTCTCTTTCTTATTGAGGACCTTTCCTGAGGTGAGAGATTGACGCCTACAGTGCTTTAGATTTAGTTATTTTCTGACCTCGTGGAGGAGTTGTTGATGTGCTCTTAGATTCATTTTGATTGGCCAACCACTTTCCAGAAGGTTCACCCCTTTTCTATGTTTTCTCAGGTAGTAACGAGGGCTGGGTGTGACCGGTGGACCTGAGCCAAATTAATGTTCCTTATTCATGATTTAACAATGGTGGTGGGGGGAGTTATATCTTCACAGGTTGGATTTGTAGCTTTTTATGCATTTTGTATTCCTTTAGGTTATATTTTATGTGTGACCAGAAAAGCATAAATAGAAGAAATCTGCAAGGGGACAAACGGTCTTTCTAAAGCACTAAATCCTGGGATTGACACAGTGCAATCATGTTTTCATTCCGCACTAAGAAATGAGAGATGAAACGCTTTCGCAGAATTAAACTGAAAATGTTTTCTCTTTGTTTAGAGATTACAAGCTCCAGTACCTGAGACAGTCACCAAACCGCATTGGAGCAAAGTACAAGAAGGCGGTGTACATTCTGTACAAAAATGAATCATTCACTGAAAAGTTGGAAAATAGGCAGAGGAGGGATGAGCTGGGAATCTTAGGTCCAGTGATCAGAGCGCAAATCAGGGACGTCATCACAGTAAGACTTTAATAAAACTGAAAACCTTAAACTGAGGTAACACATCTGACAAGTGAAACAGATGTTAACACAGACATTTCCAGCTGAAAGCCAACACTAAATACTGACATTCCTAACCTCAGCACTAGCACAATAGTAGGTACTGTCTGATCATTTTAGCCAGATTAGATAATGGCTTTATGCACTCTCTTTCTCTTTCACAGATTGTTTTCAAGAATTTGGCCTCAAGGCCTTACAGTATCTACCCACATGGCCTGACTATAGAAAAGTCAGAGGAGGGCGTCAACTATCCAGAAGGAGGTACAGATTATTTCCTAATTAAGACTTTAAACACACATATGAGTTCAAATATGTGAAATGATCGAGTTGTTTGTAACACCATTACCAGGAAACCAGTCTTACGGTGTTCAGCCTGGTGAAACACACACCTATGTGTGGAAGGTACTCGAGGAGAATGAGCCACTGGATGCTGATTCTCGATGTCTGACACGGATGTACCACAGTGCCATAGACACGCCGCGGGACATCGCATCGGGCCTGATAGGACCCATTCTCATCTGCAAGAGTCAATCACTGGATGTTAGGAATGTACAGGTGAGAAGGATGACAATTGGGATGCAAGGCATGCCCAGAACCGACCAAAAGGGTCTGAGGAATTGATAGAGCTGCCAAAATAATCAATATCTCAATAAAATCGATACTAGAAAAATGTATTATTCAAAGATACTCATTTTCATCAAAATAGATGCAAACGGACCTATTCATATTTGCTCAAATTGCCCAATTTCCGCCAGCAGCAGCGCTGCAAAATGTGTCATTCAGCCCGTCTGTACCTGGAAGGTTTAAACTCTGCTAACATGGCGAGTACAGCCAGAAAGAAACATGTGAAACCCTCTCTTACCCTCTTTAGGTTAACACAAAAATATTGCTTAGGGGTACCTTTCCTCTGAGGTAGATGCTAGCTGCACTAAAGCTATAAGCTAACACTGGGACACTGATGTTTGAGAACAACTTAAAAAGGTCAGTAAAGCTCCTGTATCTTCAGCAGTGAAGTAGTAAACCTGACAAAAGCTGATACTATCTGTGTAAATATTAGCTTCACAGACAATGACAGCCCAGTGACGGTCTGAGCAGTGACGTAGCAAACTTTTCAAAAGTGTGGGGGATGTGAGTTGCTGGATTGTGGCTTTCAAAACGCCCAATAAAATGTACTGTGAAACGCTTTTCACTCGTCACATGGTAACTCAAGAAATATGAACAGGAATGCACAACGTTGCTTAAGTGAATATTCTTATAAACTAAAGGATCCAAGTGTTGTTGTTTTTCTTCCAACCTTGGCTTCTTTTCTTGTAATAATATGATATAGGCCTATTTAAAAATTGAGTTCATGTTGTATTTAGCCTTTTTTTATTTAAAAGTCTTCATTGAGAGCAAAGCGAAACTGAAGTGTTCACAAAGTTGCCCAAAAAATCTGTTACGGATTCTTGAGTGTAGTATTTTTAAGGAATGCTTTGCCTGACTTCCCTCAGTTTATGAAACTGTTCACACGTATTTCTTAATCCGTTCCCTGTTCCTTGCAGAAATCATGGGTACGGATTTGGCATGCTGCTCTCCAAGACCTCAAACTGTCATCAAATGCTGTTGGAAATAATCTGCCGGTGTTGAGCTCTCTTAACCACACAAAAAATTACATTTATGACATGCCTATTACATTTACATACTATATTCATAATATATATTTAAGAATGTTTTTATTGATTTGGAGATAGATTCAATGTACCTCATAATGCCAATCCATGATATGCTGCTCATTTTCAGAAATTATTTTTTCCCAATTCCTTTGTGACAACAAATTCTACTTGGATTTTATTAAGTATCATCAAATCAAATCAAACTTTATTTATAAAGCAACTTTTCATACAAGAATTGCATCACAAAGTGCTGTACAGATTAAAATGACGCCACATAAAACTACATTCCCTTCCCTCCCCCACAGATTTAAAAGCATGGTCACAGATATTCCCCCCTCTCCCCAACCCATCTCCCATGCACACACACAGTTAAAAGCAACAGTACAAAAGGACAATGGGCCGAGTGCAGATGAACCATGCAAAGAAACGCCATCAGAGGAGCCATCTGCACCGGCGGCAGTACATCAACAGCAGCAGCCGAGGCACCGACACAGGGCGCCCAGTGGAGGCAAGGACAAAACCCCCACCTCCACCCAAGCGCTACATTCAATTCAAAATTCAAAAAAACTTTAAGTTTTAATTAAGTGTTGTAGCTCATATAATTATTTTTTTAAGGAGTTGTTGTAGATAATGATGGCTGTGGGCAGGAAGGGTTTCCTTTAGCGGTCTGTAGTGCAGCAAAACTAAAGAAGCCTCTGACTGAAGACACTCTGTTGTTGTATGACTGTCTCATGAAGAGGATGCTTGGGGTTGTAGATAATTTTTTTGATTTTATGAAGAATCCTTCTTTGCATCATCATCATGTCCAGATGTTCCACAGTTGTCCCAAGAACAGAACCAGCCTTCTTTATCAGGTTGTTGAGCCTTTTTAAGTCCCTGGCTCTGATGCTGCTACCCCAACAGATGACGGCTGAAGAGATTACACTCTCCACAACAGACTTGTAGAAGATCTGCAGCATCTTGCTGCAAACCTTGAAGGACCTAAGCTTCCTCAAGAAGTCCAGTCTGCTCTGTCCCTTCTTGTAGACGGTTTCACTGTTGCGCCTCCAGTCCAGTCTGTTTTCAAGGTGAACTCCGAGGTATTTATACTCCTCAACCACCTCCACTTCTTCTCCCATGATGGAAAGAGTGTTTGACTTATCCCTGTTTTTTCTGAAATCTAAAATCATCTCCACACATTCACATTCAAAGTAAGACGATTTTTTCCACACCATGTCACAAAGCGTTCGACCAGCTCTCTGTATTCAGCTTCTTGTCCATCTCTGATACACCCGACAATTGCAGAGTCATCTGAGTATTTCTGCAGGTGACAGGTCTCTGATTTGTACTGGAAGTCTGAGGTGTATAGAGTGAAAAGGAATGGTGAGAGTACGGTCCCCCGTGGTGCTCCTGTGCTGCTGACCACCTGGTTTGACACACAATTCTTCAGTTTCACAAACTGTGGTCTGTTTGTCAGGTAGTCATTGATCCAGGCGATTGTTGAGGGCTCCCTGTGTGTCTTCAGGGAGCCCTTGTTCCGGTTCAGTTTCTCCAGCTGCCTCTTCACCTGACTTTTGGAGACAGACAAGTGGGAGGGGGAGGCGAAAGGGGTAGCAGCATGGTTGAAGTCAAACTTGTGGAATCAGAAGAGTCCATGGCTCAGGTGAAGGATAAAACATCTGAGTGTAACAGGAAAACTGTGGGTCAGAGGAGGGTGGGGTGTCTGTTTGGCTGGGATAGGAGAGGAGGATGCTAGGAGTTTGTTCCTGAACTGAACCTGTTGAAGAATGTGTTCAGTTCATTGGCTCTGTCCAGATTTCCATCTATCCAATCCTTCCTGACCTTAAAGCCTGTGATCTTTTTCATTCCTGACCAGACATCTCTGATATTGTTCCTCTGAGCTGTTCCTTCAGGTCACTGGTGATCCAGGGTTTGTTATTATGGAAGCATCTCACAGTTCTGGTGGGGATGATGCTGTCCACAAAGAATTTTATATAGTCAGTCACACAATCAGTCATGGCATTAATGTCCTCTCCATGTGCTTGGCAAAGAGTCATCCAGTCTGTAGTCCCAAAACAACCCTGCAGGGTTCTTCAGCTTCCTGTGACCATTTTTCACAGTTTTCTTTGTAACAGATTGGGATGGAGTGACTGTATGATTTACTGAAAGTGGGGCTTTTGTCAACTTTTTGAGATTATTGGGGTTGCATATGTTTGGTTTATGATTTTTAGTTTGCTCTCTGCTGACAATAACAGGTATGAATGATGTAGAACAAGGTCCAGGTCAATATGTGAGTTACTGTTAAAATCAGGGGTGAGTCCGTAGTAGCAGGGACCATTTTCACATCAGGATGTGGCGGAGGGAACATAGAGGGCTGGGCAGCTGGGGCCGGCGTGGTAGACGGGTTGGGGACATGCACGGCTCAATGCCAGCGTGCGGGTGCCCAGTCTATTAAGATGGAGCCCATCTGGTCCAAACGGGTGCTTCCTGGCACCGGAAAATGTTAAAAATGTGTATAAAACCAATATTGTGAATGACGGTGGCTGAGGAGAGCCAAGTATTCAGGGATAAGAGTCTGCTAAAATGGTCAATTCCTCTGCCGATGGTGGGGGTGGGGCCGGAGGTAAAACAGAGACATGTCTGTTTTTTAGAAGATTAAAAAGGGGAATAAAATCACGCTTTAGGACCTCTGACTGCTGTTTATGAATGTCATTGGTGCCAACATGAATCACAACTTTACTCCCATTTGTGTAGTTCAACAAGCTACAGGATTTGTTCAGTAATGTCCTTGACAGTGGCTCCAGGGAAACACAGAGTGAGGGCTCCGCTCATCCTCACATTTCTGATTATGGAGTCCCCGATGATAAGTGTAGTGGGCAGCGGGTCTGCATGTGAATGTTTGCGCTGGGCAGAGGATCTTTCACCATCCAGGACTTGCTGTATGCCAATTGGAGAAGCATCCCCAGGACGGCGGCGATGTTTAATCTGTGACAAGGGGTTGTTCCGTGGGTTTGGGGTGAAGTGGAGCACTCCTCGGCGAGTTCTGGCTGCAGCCCGTGGTTTGGCACGATGTGGAAGGCTGGCGGAGTCCCACTGTTGCTCTGGCTACTGGGAGGGATTGGGCAGCGATCCTACGGAGCTACGGGGACCAGGGGCTATTGGAGGTAGGAAAATCCTCATCCAGGGCGCTGAAACGGTTTGATAATGACAGGCAGGTTGGAAGAGACCGGTGGCGGCTGCTCTGAGAGCTTCCACTGTGGCCAGGCCCAACTGTTAACCGGGCACCCTGGAGCACCGGAGTGGAGCTGATAGGGGTTTTTGGTTTAGCCCCCTGCTGGAACCAGCGCTCCTCCTCTGCAACAGATGACACGTGGGCGTTTGGCACCCCGAGTCTGCTTGGAGACCCAGTGATGGATCCCCCTCCACAGCTTGGCAGGGAATAGTGTCCGCCAGCTGTGCACTGTTGGCAGTGGCGAGAGTCCGGCCGAAGATAATGTCTACGTCACACTTGTGGTCCTTGATTTGGTGGAGTGTTGAAATCCTCTGCTCCAGCTCCAGAACCCACTGGCTGAGTTTTGCACAACCATGACACCCAGGACTGCAGGTTAGTGAAGGCATGGTGTGGGGAGAGAAGTAGTCCGCGCTCCCCACCGATTTAAATGATCCGATAAAAATGTCCAGATTATTAATAAATTAGTGGTGTTAAAATCGGTTACAACCAGTCTTTAAAAATATTTAAAGCCAGTTAAAAACCATGCTTGTTGGGGAGCTGGTCTCGCCACATGCACAGTGACGCATTCTGTCTTGGGCTGAGGTTGCCACTAATGCACCTTGTAGTAATCCATACTATAACCAGAGAAAAATATATTTCATACTTTTACTGTGGATTTTTGGAGGTAAATTGTAAATTCCATTTTTAGTCAATTATCAAAACATTCATTTAATGTCCAGGTTTACAGGAAAGATAAAATATATTTTGAGGAGTTATCAACAGTAACATCACTCCTATGAGTACTTACAAAGTTTTTAAACTTAAATTTAGTCACAAAGACATCTTAGACATCACAAGATAGAAAATATTTTTTCTTTAGATCTGCCAGTTCTGCTGTGGGACCTATTACTGAGCTTCTCACCCTATCGCTAAGGGAGAGCCCAGACACTCTGCGAACCGCTTGTATCCGTGATCTCGTTCTTTCGGTCACCACCCAGAGTTCGTGACCATAGATGAGGGTAGGAACGTAGATCGACCGGTAAATCGAGAGCTTCGCCTTTTGGCTCAGCTCTCTCTTCACCACGACAGACCGGTAAAGCGCCTGCATAACTGCAGATTGGTTTTTAACGACCTCGGTGACCTCAGCACCAGAGATTGGAGAGACCGACCCCAAGTCCCCAAACCCTGCTTCCAGATTGGAAGGCGTGCTGGTGGGATTGAGGAGGTCTTCGAAGTATTCCATCCACCGACCCAAAACGTCCCGCGTCGAGGTCAGCAGCACACCATGCCCACTGTAAACAGTGTTGGTGGCAGACCGCTTTCCCCCCCTGAGACACCGGATGGTGGACCAGAATCGCTTCGAAGCCATACGGAACTCTTTTTCCCTGGCCTCTACAAACTCCTCCCACACCCGAGTTTTTGCCTCAGCAACCATCCGAGCCGCATCCCGCTTCGCCTGTCGGTACCTATCAGCTGCTTCAGGGGTCCCACAAGCCAAAAAGACCCGGTAGGACTCCTTCTTCAGCCTGACAGCATCCCTTACCGCCGGTGTCCACCGGCGGGTTCGGGGGTTGCCGCCGTGACAGGCACAGACCACCTTGCGGCCACAGCTTCGGTCAGCCACCTCGGCAATGGAGGCGCGGAACATGGTCCACTCAGACTCAATGTCCCCCGCCTCCCCCGGGACGTGTTCAAAGTTCTGCCGGAAGTGTGAGTTAAAGCTCCTTCTGACAGGAGACTCTGCCAGATGTTCCCAGCAGACCCTCACAACACGTTTGGGCCTTCCAGGTCTGTCCGGCGTCCTCCCCCACCATCGGAGCCGACTCACCACCAGATAGTGGTCAGTGGACAGCTCAGCCCCTCTCTTCACCCGAGTGTCCAAAACATGCGGCCGCAGATCAGATGAGATGACAACAAAGTCGATCATTGAGCTGCGGCCTAAGCTGTCCTGGTGCCAAGTGTACATATGGACACCTTTATGCTTGAACATGGTGTTTGTTATGGACAATCCATGAAGAGCACAGAAGTCCAATAACAAGACACCACTCGGGTTCCGATCGGGGGGGCCATTCCGCCCAACCACACCCCTCCAGGTCTCACTGTCATTGCCCACGAGAGCGTTGAAGTCCCCCAGCAGAACAAGGGAGTCCCCCAGGAGGAGCACTCTCCAGCACCACCTCCAAAGACTCCAAGAAGGGTAGGTAATCTAATCTGCTGTTTGGCGCGTAGTCACAAACAACAGTCAGGACCCATCCCCCCACCCGAAGGCGGAGGGAGGCTACCCTCTCGTTCACCGGGGTAAACCCCAACGTACAGGCACCGAGATGGGGGGCAACAAGTATGCCCACCCCAGCTCGGCGCCTCTCAGCAGGGGCAACTCCAGAGTGGAAGAGAGTCAAACCCCTCCCGAGGAGACGGGTTCCAGAGCCAGAGCCGTGCACCGAGGTGAGTCCGACGATGTCCAGTCGGAACCTCTCAACCTCGCACACCAGCTCCGGCTCCTTCCCCACCAGAGAGGTGACGTTCCACGTCCCGAGAGCCAGCTTCTGCAGCCGAGGATCGGACCGCCAAGGTCCCCGCCTTTGGCCGCCGCCCATCCTGCCCAGCACCCGACCCCTATGGCCCCTCCCACAGGTGGTAAGCTCATGGGAAGGGGGGCCCATGTTACCTCTTCGGGCTAAGCCCGTCCGGGCCCCATGGGTAAAGGCCCGGCCACCAGGCGCTCGCCAACGTGCCCCACCTCCAGGCCTGGCTCCAGGGGGGGGCCCTGGTGACCCGCATCCGGGCGAGGGAACACTAAGTCAATCTGTCTTGTTCATCATAGGGGTCTTTGGGGCTGCACTTTGTCTGATCCCTCACCTAGAACCAAATTGCCATGGGTGACCCTACCAGGAGCAAAAGCCCCCGACAACATAGCTCCTAGGATCATTGGGACACTCAAACCCCTCCACCACGATAAGGTGGCAGCCCAGGGAGGGGTGGCAGCCCAGGGAGGGAGGCTGTTATTTACTTTATTTTTATAGGCTCAGGTGGTAGGAATTTGTCCTGTAATCAGTGGGTTACCGGTCCGAATCCCCTTTATGTCCGTCTCGGTCATTTTGTCCTTGCGCCATACAGTTGTGGTTGTCAGAGGGCAACCTCTGTCGCCTCTGGTGCCTCTGTCAGTATTCCCCAGGGCAGCTGTGGCTACAATGTAGTAGTTTGCCACCACCAAGCTCTGAATGTGTGCATGAATGGGTGAATGACTGAATGTAGTGTAAAGTGCTTGGTGGTCCTCTGACTGAAAAAGCGCTGTACAAATGGAAGCCATTTACCATTTATGATTATTATCCAAGAATTTTCTAAAATCTTCTCATGTAACCACACATGTAACATTATCTTATTACCATTCATTTCCTTTGTGCCAAAACTTTACCAATAGCATGCTCTGTACTATCTAAAAAAGTTGCTCTTCTAATGTGTCTGACGTGCAGGATTCCCATCACTAGCAAGCAGCCAAGCAGGCTGCTGAAGCAGCAGAAGCGTTTTTTAGGGGGCTCAGGCAGACTGTATGCAGGCTACTTTATGCAGTCTCTAATGGACTCCAGTACTGCAACTTACTTCTGAGAGGCATTTTTACCCCCTTCAAAAATAAGATTCAGATTCCGGGCTTTCCAGAAAACACCTGGGCCTAAGCCCAATTAGCCACCCCCTAACTCCGCCCCAGCTGCAGACTGTTGCTTTTTTTCATCATCTGCTCGTTCCAATCACTTCTTCTGATAACTTGCAATCAAAGATTTCTTGAAAAGGGTGTGAGGCAATGTAATTCTATTGAACTTCCTCATTTTGTTGCTTTTATCAACGCGATTTGTGCAATCAGCAGCACAAGACATGATTGCATGTCTTTCTGCAGATGACACGTGTAGTAGAGCAGGGCAGCAGGCAGTAACAAATACCGATTATCCGTCTGTATTGCCTGCGACGGACACTACCACACTGCCAGACAGGACACGTTAAAAAAAACAGCAAAAGGGGGAAAGTGTATTTTTAAACTACTCATCTGCTATGAAAATCAGAGGAAAGGTTGATGGTGATCTATTTATGTTTTCTAGGGTTTCCCACTCCAAAATACAGATTTTGACATTTTGTGGATGCCCCCAGGTTAAACTTGATTTTTCAAATGAAGAATAATTCTCCCAATGAAAGGAAGCTTTACAAATTATCCATCTTTTGAAATGCACAAATGGTGTAGCAGCCATAGATTCTGGTGGAAAATTGAGATTTTGCTGTGTGCCTTGTGCTACTGATAAGTTTTAACTCTGCTTTGTGTTTTTCCGAAGTATTTGTATGATTCTACAGAGTTAGGTCATTTAAAGAAAGATGTACTGATGAAACACTTTTTCAGACATTTTCATAACCCTATGACATGTTCTTCCAAAACGTGTTTGTTTTTGCAGCTGAGAGCAGACAAGGAACAGCATGCTGTGTTTTCAGTGTTTGATGAGAACAAAAGCTGGTATCTGGACGAGAACATTCGGGATTATTGTGATCGATCCAAAGTCAACAAAGCCGATCCAGACTTCTATAAGTCCAATGTCATGCACAGTAAGTTTTACCACTACGACACTAAATTTAACAGCAGAGACCCTGTTCATTTTCTCTCCCTTTTATAGCATCAGCAGTTAATAGTCAAGGTATCAAATGTTCCAAATAATAAAATAAATGTCATGTAAATACAAATGCTCGTAGTTTACCTGTACTTACAGTACTGTGCAAAAGTTTTAGGTGTGTGGAAAAAATGCTGTAAACTAAGAATGCTTTCAAAAATGGAAGTGTTAATCATTTATTTTTATCAATCAACAAAATGCAGTGAATGAACAAGAGAGAAATCTAAATCTAATCAATATTTAGTGTGACCACTCTTTGCCTTCAAAACAGCTTTAATTCCTCTAGGTACACTTACACAGTTTTTGAAGAAACTCAGCTGGCAGGTTGTTCCAAATATCTTGGAGAACTAACCACACATCTTCTGTGGATGTAGGCTTCCTCACATCCTTCTGTCTCTTCATGTAATCCCAGACTTCTCCCGACAGTAGATGGGTGTAACTGGGTCCCACTGGTTTCTGCCAGTTCTGAGCTGTTGGCACTGCTGGACATCTTCTGATTTCGAAGGATAATAAGCTTGATGTGTCTTTCATCTTCTGTACTAAGTTTCCTTGGCCGACCTCTGCGTCTACGATCCTCAACGTTGACCCTTTCTTTGTGCTTCTTTCAAAGAGCTTGAACAGCACATGTTGAAACCCCAGTCTGCTTTGAAATCTTTGTCTGGGAGAGACTTTGCTGATCCAGTATAACTACCTTGTGTCTTGTTGCTTTGCTCAATCTTTCCATGACATGAAACTATCTTCTACAACCTCACCTTGATAACAAAGTTTGGCTGTTTCTTCACCCAGGTTTAAGCCTCCTACACAGCTGTTTCTGTTTCAGTTAATGACTGTGTTTCAACCTACGTGTGACATTGATGATCATTAGCACCTGTTTGGTATAATTGGTTGATCATACACCTGACTATAATCCTACAAAATCCCTGACTTTGTGCAAGTGTACCTATAAGCATTGATGCTGGTTTGAAGGCAAAAGGTAGCAACACCAAATATTGATTTGATTTAGATCAAACGCTTACTTTGCGTTTTGTAAATTGATCAAAATAAATGCAATAAAATAAAAGCATTCTTTGTTTACAGGATTTTTTCCACACCTGCCAAAAAATTATCACAGTACTGTACTTTAATTCTTCCTATTCTTCCTATCTATTTTCTGACCCAGTAACACACAACAGTGCATTGTGAGCAGGATAAAATGTGTAGATTTTAAGTAGATTTTTGTTGCCAAAGTAAGCATGCAACATTTGCACGATGGGTAAAAAATGGTTAAGTAAAGATAAATTGTCCCAAACAGAGCTTCAAGACTGCTAATGATGAAGGGGCAAAATTGTCATCATCCAGCAAAGCCATTTTTGTCTAATGTAATGTTTATTTCTATTACCATATACTTTTAAAATTGTTGGGGCTTATTGTGTATTTCCTTGTGTATTTCATTTTCTGACAACTAATTTCCATCTTCTTTTAACTTAAAGCAATAAATGGTTATGCCTTTGAGAGTGGCCCAGATTTGGGCTTCTGCAATGGTGAGGTTGCAACGTGGCATGTGTCCAGCATTGGAGCACAGGACTACATTCAGACAGCTACCTTCTACGGCCATCCATTTGAGCTGAATCACAGGACAGAGGACTTTCTCAACCTCTATCCAATGACTGGGGAGACCATCACAATAACCATGGACAACATAGGTGTGAACAGACATCTTGTAATTCACTTTTTAATCACTTTTCCCTATCCGAAAAAATCCTTTGCATTACATTTATATGTATATCTGTCTCAAAACAGGTTTCTGGCTTTTGGCTTCACTGAATACTCATGAAACAACAAAAGGAATGTGTGTGAAGTTTAAAGATGTTGAGTGCTATCGAGAGTTCCAATATGAATATGAGTACAAGAACACAGATTCAATCAATGAATTTACCGAGTGGAAGCCTCCAAGTTTTGGCGATCTCAAAAAAAACAACCCAACATTAGAACCTGGACCAACAAAACCAGTGATAATCGATATAGACACGGACATGTTTGCTCAAGAGTTAGGCCTGCGGTCACTGAGGAACCAGTCCAGTAACTCAGATGTTGAGAAACTGGACCTGAGTTTAATTGACTCTGATTTTATTGATGTTCCTCTTATTGATGGGGATGCCAGTCCTAATGTGAAGGACTCAAATAATAAAACTGAGTCCTTTTCAAACCAGACTTTATTGAATGCTACCCAATGGAAAGATGTAGATGCCCAAAATCTTACAGAAGGTACCTTGCAGAACAGCAGCATTAATAAGCATGCAACACCTGTTCAGAAAAATAGTTCTCAGTCATTTCCTAACTACAACACAACTCTTCTCAATAGCCACGATGTTTTACTGAGCAATCCAAGCACAGAAACCACAAACAGGAGTGCTACTGTAGTTGTAGCCAGTCCCAATAATGCTACTGTTATAGTTGCTGGTACAATTAACTCAACAGTTCTCAATAGTACAGGCTCAAAAGTTCTCGATGCTACCGCCTCAACAGTTCTCGATGCTACAGCCTCAACAGTTCTCGATGCTACAGCCTCAACAGTTCCCGATGCTACAGGCCCAACAGTTCCCAATGCTACAGGCCCAACAGTTCTCAATGCTACAGACTCAACAGTTCTCAATGCTACGGGCTCAACAGTTCTCAATGCTACGGGCTCAACAGTTCTCAATGCTACGGGCTCAACAGTTCTCAATGCTACAGCCTCAACAGTTCTCAATGCTACAGCCTCAACAGTTCTCAATGCTACAGCCCCAACAGTTCTCAATGCTACAGCCTCAACAGTTTTCAATGCTACAGGCCCAACAGTTCCTAATGCTACAGGCCCAACAGTTCCCAATGCTACAGGCCCAACAGTTCTCAATGCTACAGCCCCAACAGTTCTCAATGCTACAGCCTCAACAGTTTTCAATGCAACAGCCCCAACAGTTCTCAATGCTACAGCCTCAACAGTTTTCAATACTACAGCCTCAACAGTTCTCAATGCTACAGGCCCAACAGTTCTCAATCCTACAGGCTCAACAGTTCTTGGAAATGTATCTGCCGACAGTCCCAACTTTTCCACTGCATCCAAGGAACCCATCTCTTTCAAAATGGTAACACAACAGACGGCCAGTCAACCCACAGAGGCCATTAATCAGACCACGCCAGTACAACCACAAGATAGTACTAATCTTATTGCTGAATTGCCAGGGAATTCAACTCTCAAATATGAAGCAGCAGAATCAAATCCACCTGGCAATAGCCATACCTCTGTGGACATTTTCTTACCTGATGACTCTGATGTGCAACTCACTCGGGGTGATGTGTTCTTTTACAGCGGCCCTGTGTCTGACACCAACATTGACCCAACCAGCAATATCTCTTACGTCACTATGTCACAGAATTCAACAGGTGAGGAAACAAAGGCAAGTAAAGTGTCAGCTGTTGGAACAAACCAATCATTGTCCCTTTTGGGACTTGATGTTAAGGAAGTTAACATCAGCAGCATGGTCAAATATAACTACACCAGCCTTGAGTTGGTGGTGGAGAACACAGGAAACAATGTGGGAAACTCTTCAAACACAAATGTGCAGCCAGAGTATGGACTACAAATGAATGGCAGTGATGGTGTGAGTGTTCCTGCCAATTCCAGCCTTGAGAATGCAACACATGATTTACATAAAGATAAGTTGTTACACAATCGTAAAATAAATGTCTCCAGATCAGGTTCCATAGGAAGGAGCTCAGAGCAAGGAACCGCCTTTCTTGGGGAGTTGTCCAATACATCTTCCATGGAAAGTTTATCCAATGATACTAGAGGTTCATCTAACCATTCTCTTTCTGGTGTTACAGAAAAAACGGTCAGTTCTGATGAGTTTGGTTCTTCAGAAAGCAGTGAGGAAGTATTTATCTACATTAAGGAAAACACATCAGAGGCTATCAAAACTGTCTCCTTAAGACCACAACACCACAACTGGACTTATGATGGAACACACTCCATGATACCTGAGGAGATTCCTGATCACCTTAAAAAATACTTTGAGAATGAGTTGCCTCGAACAACACCACCTCCCAAAAAATACAAAAAAGTGAATCTCAGAAAAACACCCAAGAAAGGTGAAGGCATGAAAACGAGGAAGAGGAAGGAATACAAGCCTCAGGCCAGGAGTGGTTTACCATTTTCCCCCCGAGGATGGAACCCAGGGTTGACCCCCCGAGGACCAAGGCCCAATGTGCCACAGCCTGTCACTAATGAGGAGGCATTGATTAACATCCCCGTAGTTATTGGTGTGCCCCGACCTGATTTCAGTGACTATCAGCTGTATGTTCCTGGAGAAGGACCAGATCATCCTGAGATAAATGAACTAGATGTGACACAAAATGAGTATGAGTATGTGTCGTACAAAGACCCCTACAGTAGCCATGAGGACATTAAGAATCTCAACCTGGATGAAATTACTAAATACTACTTAAAGTTATCGGGCCCTGATGTTAAGACATATTTCATTGCTGCAGAAGAGGTTGAATGGGACTATGCTGGCTATGGACAGCGGTAAGCTCACAAACTTGAATGATGCGTTTTTGGTGAGAGGAAGATTTAAATCAACAACAAACAAACATTTTTTATAGAACTTAGTTAAAGTGACATCTTTTTTTACCACAGGAGACAAGAAAAGTCACAGCAAAACATGCGCGATACCAAATTCACAAAGGTGGTTTTCCGAGGTTACCTGGATGCTAGCTTCAGTACTCCTGATCTCCGTGGGGAGATGGATGAGCATCTAGGCATCCTTGGGCCTGTTATCAAGGCTGAGGTTGGACAAAGCATCATGGTAAGCTTGCTGTTCTCATAAAGATTTTAAATTGTATTTTCTGTTTGACTGTTTTTATTTTAGTAGAAACCCACATAAGACATTAAGAGGCAAAACAAGGGACATTGTGTACAGTGTCTCCCTGCAATATTTAAAATCATCAAACAAATTTTATTATTAGACAAACATAAGAACGGTTGGTAAAGTTTATTAATTGGCAATAATGAAAATCATAATCATAATCATAACAATAATTAAATTTTTCAATTCAGTTTATTTATATAGCGCCAATTCACAACAGATGTCATCTCAAGGCACTTAACAAGAAGTCATTTCAATACATTTATACAAACATTCCAATCAGTTAAAAAGTTTCCTATTTAAGGAATCCCAGCAGATTGCGTCAGTCATTGGCGTGAGGTTGGGCCCCGTTGATGCAGACTTTCCAACCACAGCAATCCCTCATACTGAGCAAGCATGTAGCGACGGTGAAGAGGAAAAACTCCCCTTTAACAGGAAGAAACCTCCAACAGAACCAGGCTCAGTAGGAGCGGCCATCTGCCACGACCGTCTGGGGGTTTGAGAAGACAGAGCAGAAACACAGAAGGAACAGAAGATCTGATATAAGAGAACTTTTATAGAAGTAAAAAGTTGATAACAGGACACAGTGGATGTTCAGTTACTGGGAGGATCATCCCAGTCGATGCCCCCCGTCCAACAGGGCATTGCAGCCAAGCAGGATACCAGACCAGGTGTATCTTCTATGGAGAGAAAAACACTGAGAGAAAACAAAGTTAACAGTCGAAATAACAGAATGTACTGTAATACAACTGGAGAGTAGTAGGAGAAAAGGAAGTAGCAGAGTGAAGAAAATTGGTAAGTCTGTCCTCCAGCAGTCTAAGCCTATAGCAGCATAACTACAGAGATAGCTCAGGATGACCTTAGCCACTCTAACTATAAGCTTTATCAAAAAGGAAAGTTTTAAGCCTGGCCTTAAAAGTAAACAGAGTGTCTGCCTCACGGACTAAAGCTGGGAGCTGGTTCCACAGGAGAGTAGCCTGATAACTAAAAGATCTGCCTCCCATTCTACTTTTAGAAATCCTAGGAACTACAAGTAAACCTGCAGTCTGAGAGCGAAGGGCTCTGTTAGGAACATAAGGAACAATTAGATCTCTGATGTATGATGGAGCTTGATTATTAAGGGCTTTGTATGTAAGAAGAAGGATCTTAAATTCTATTCTGGATTTAACAGGGAGCCAATGAAGGGAAGCTAAAACAGGAGAAATGTGATCTCTCTTTTTAATATTCATCAGAACTCTTGCTGCCGCATTTTGGATCAACTGAAGGCTTTTAATGGCATTTTGTGGACTACCTGATAGTAAAGAATTACAGTAGTCCAGCCTTGAGGTAACAAATGCATGGACTAGTTTCTCAGCATCACTCCTGGACAGGATGTTTCTAATTTTAGCAATATTCCTGAGGTGAAAGAAAGAAATCCTAGAAACCTGTTTAATATGGGATTTAAATGTCACGTCTTGGTCAAAAATAATGCAGAGGTTCTTTACGTTATTACTGGGGACCAATTTAATGCCATCCAGATGAAGTGATTGACTAATCAGTTTCTGTTTAAGAACTTCTGGTCCAAAGACAGCAACTTTTGTTTTGTCAGAATTTAAAAGCAAAAAGTTTAGATTCATCCATGTTTTTATGTCTTCCAGACATGCCTGTAATCTACCTAACTGACTGGGTTCATCAGGATTTATGGATAAATATAGTTGTGTATCATCGGCATAGCTGTGGAAATTTATCCCATGCTGTCTAATGATTCTACCAATTGGGAGCATATATATGGTGAACAGAATTGGTCCAAGCACAGAACCCTGTGGAACTCCACAAGTAACCCTTGAGAGTGAAGAAGATTTATTATTTAGATGAACAAACTGGAATCTATCAGACAAATATGATTTAAACCACCCTAGTGCTGTTCCTTTGATCCCTGCAACATGTTCAAGCCTTTCTAAGAGAATATGATGATCGACTGTGTCAAAAGCAGCACTGAGATCTAACAAAACCAGAACAGACACAAGTCCATTATCTGAGGCCATGAGAATATCATTAGTAACCTTCACCAGTGCTGTTTCAGTGCTATGATTAGCTCTAAAACCTGACTGAAACTCTTCAAACAGCTCGTTATTGTTTAAATGCTCACAGACTTGATTAGCAACAATTTCCTCAAGGACTTTGGATAAGAAAGGAAGGTTAGATATAGGTCTGTAATTCACTAAGTCATCTTGATCAAGGGAAGGTTTCTTGAGTAAAGGTTTAATTACAGCTATTTTATATTTCTGTGGTACGTATCCGTTTACTAAGGATAAATTCATCATATCCAAAACAGGGCCAGAAACCAAATGGAACACTTCTTTAAATAATTTGGTTTGAATTGGGTCCAACATACAAGTTGAAGGTTTAGATGAGGCTAATATTTTTGATAATTTCGAAAGCTCGACTGAATCAAAACAGCCTAAGCACAACTGAGGTTCTACAGTTCTTTCCGATACTGCCTCATTTACTGAGGAAGAAGTAATCATGTTTTGAAGGAAGCCAATGATTTTATTTTTAATAGAATTAATTTTATTTATGAAGAATCCCATAAAATCATCACTGCTAAGAGCTGGGGGAATAGTTGGCTCAACAGAGCTATGACTATGTGTAAGTTTGGCAACTGTACTAAAAAGAAACCTAGGACTGTTTTTATTGGCCTCTATTAATGATGAAAAATATGCTGTTCTAGCTTGTCGAAGGGTCTTTTTATACAGCAATAGACTGTTATTCCAGGTTAAATAGGAATCGTCTAGGTGTGTAGAGCGCCATTTTCTCTCCAACTTCCTAGTATTCTGCTTTAAAGTACGCAACTCTGCGTTAAACCAAGGAGTCAGCCTCCTATGGCTAGCCACTTTCTTTTTTAAGGGGGCTACACTATCTAATGCCAAACGCAATGAGGACGTAACGCTGTGAACCAGACCATCAATTTCTGAAGGGTTAGAGATAGAATTGCTGCCATCCACTGTGTTACCCTGAGACACTAAGGAAAGTAAGAATGGAACAGATTCTTTAAAAATTGCTACAGCATTGCCTGATAAAGCTCTACTATAATGAAATTTTCTTTCAGATTTAAGATGGTCAGTTAAAGTAAATTCAAAAGTTATTAAGAAGTGGTCAGACAGGACCGGGTTATGTGGGTGGACTGTTATTTCCTCACACTCAATACCGTATGTCAGTACAAGGTCCAAAGTGTGTTTGCCCGAGTGGGTCGATCCCTGTACTTTTTGAGTAAAGCCAATTGAGTCTAAAATAGCACTAAAGGCTGCATTTAGGCTATCACTTTCAGTATCCACATGAATATTAAAGTACCCCACTATAATAACCCTATCAGTATTTAATACTAAATCAGATAAAAAATGTGAGATCTGATCCAAGAATTGAGAGTAAGGGCCTGGTGGACGATACAAAACCACAAACAAAAATGGTCTTAATGTTTTGCAACTTGGATGAGGAAAATTAAGGGTTAGATGTTCAAAAGAACTGTAGCTATCAATTGGTCTGGGACTAATTAGTAAATCAGAACGAAAAATAATAAATACTATTTGTAAGTGCCTTTCAAGACTCTCAAAGTTGCTGTACATCAACAACATAAAAACAACACATTGTGAACAATGTAGAATGTGTTACAGGGAAGACATCTTCCTCCCTCATGTGGTACCCTTTATGCATGCTCATCCGGACATGATCCTCCAGCAGGACAATGCCACCAGCCATACTGCTCGTTCTGTGCGTGAGTTTCTGCATGACATCAATGTCAGTGTTCTGCCATGGCCAGCGAAGAGCCCGGATCTCAATCCCATTGAACACGTCTGGGACCTGTTGGATCGCAGGGTGAGGGCTAGGGCCATTCCCCCCAGAAATGTCCAGGAACTTGCAAGTGCCTTGGTGGAAGAGTGGGGTAACATCGCACAGCAAGAACTGACAAATCTGGTCCAGTCCATGAGGAGGAGATGCACTGCAGTACTTCAAGCAGCTGGTGGCCACACCAGATACTGACTGGTACTTTTGATTTTGAGCCTCCCTTCATTCAAGGACACATTATTCTATTTCTGTTAGTCACATGTCTGTGAAACATTTTTAGTTTATGTCTTATGGTGTTGACTCTTTTAGTGGTCATACAAATATTTACACACATTAAGTTTACTGAAGGTAAAAACAGTTGAAAGTCAGAGTACGTTTCTTTTTTTGCTGAGTTTACAAATAATTTTAGTGTGACGTGTGAGAAGGTCAAGTGGGGTATGCTAGTCTAAACAGGTTTGAGGATAGGTTTGAAAGTTTTGAGGGATGATGCTGTTGGAAGATCCAGAGGGAGTTATTTTGGGGAATCGGGGAGCAGAGCAATTGAAGGACCTGATTCTCATGGTGGACAGGCAGGCATGTGGCGTAGAGAAAAAGAGAGTCAAAAGAGGGACGATGTGTAAACGCAAAGGAGATGAGTAAGATATAGAGAAGCTAGGCAGTGGAGGGCTTTGAATGTTAACAGGAGGACTCAGTTCAATGCAGAAATGGATGGGGACAGGAGTGATGAGTTGTGTAGATGGGGTTGATATGATGGAGATGATGTGGGCCACTGAGTTCTTCACCAGTGGAAGTTAATCAAAGGATTTGTGGGTAAACAGAGAGTAGTGCATTGCAGTAATCAAGGGATTGACTAAAATGGAAGTGTGGTGGGGGTAAGGGAGGGACGGGGACGGTTAATGTTACGGAGGTGGAAGTAGGAGGAGTGGGTGATGTTTTTAATATGAGCTGTGAAAGAGAGGTTGCTGTCCAGGATGACACCCAAACTCTTGACCTGCAAGGAAGGGAGGACAGTGGAGTTGTCAACAGATAAATACAATTTTGAAGATTTGCAGATTGTGGATTTTGTGCCAATAAGAAGTATTTCAGTTTTATTTCCATTAAGTTTGAGGAGGTTATGAGAGAACCAGATGTTAATATATTGTAAACAGCCAAGAAGGGAGGAGGGAGGTACAGATGTGGTGGGTTTGGAGGAGAGGTAGAGTTGTGTGTCATCCATCCATCCATCCATCCATCCATCCATCCATTTTCTTCCGCTTATCCGGGGTCAGGTCACGGGGGGAGCAGCTTAAGGAAAGAGACCCAGACTTCCCTCTCCCCAGCCACTTGGGCCAGCTCCTCGGGAGGAATCCCGAGGCGCTCCCAGGCCAGCCGAGAAACATAGTCCCTCCAGCGTGTCCTGGGCCTTCCCCTGGGCCTCTTCATGGTGGGACGTGCCCGAAACCCCTCACCAGGGAGGCGTCCAGGAGCCATCCTGACCAGATGCCCGAGCCACCTCAACTGACTCCTCTCGATGTGGAGGAGCAGCGGCTCTACACTGAGCCCCCTTCGAATGACTGAGCTTCTCACCCTATCTCTAAGGGAGAGCCCAGACACTCTGCGGAGGAAACTCATTTCAGCCGCTTGTATTCGTGATCTCGTTCTTTCGGTCACCACCGAGAGTTCATTAACATAGATGAGGGTAGGAACGTAGATCAACCGGTAAATCGAGAGCTTCGCCTTTCGGCTCAGCTCTCTCTTCACCACGACAGACCGGTACAGCGCCCGCATGACTGCAGACGCCCTACCAATCCGTCTATTGATCTCCCGCTCCATTTTTCCCTCATTCGTGAACAAGACCCCCAGATACTTAAACTCCTCCACTTGGGGAAGGACCTCATCCCCGACCCGGAGAAGGCATCCCACCCTTTTCCGGCTCAAGACCATGCCCACGGATTTGGAAGTGCTGATTCTCATCCCAGCCGCTTCACACTCGGCTGCGAACCTCTCCAGCAAAAGCTTTAGATCACGTTCCGATGAAGCCAACAGGACCACGTCATCTGCAAAAAGCAGAGACCCGATCCTGAGGCCACCAAAACGGATCCCCTCAACACCTTGGCTGCGCCTAGAAATCCTGTCCATAAAAATTATGAACAGGATCGGTGGCAAAGGGCAACCTTGGTGGAGTCCAACTCTCACTGGAAACAAGCCCAACTTACTGCCGGCAATGCAAACCAAACTCTGGCACTGGTCGTACAAGGAACTAACAGCCCGTATCAAGGGGCCTGGTACCCGAAACTTACGGAGCACCCCCCACAGGGCTCCCCAAGGGCCACGGTCGAACGCCTTCTCCAAGTCCACAAAACACATGTAGACCGGTTGGTCGAACTCCCACGCACCCTCCAGGACCCTTCTGAGGGTGTAGAGCTGGTCCAGTGTTCCACGGCCAGGACGAAAACCGCATTGTTCCTCCTGGATCCGAGGTTCGACTTTCCCCTGAATAGACCTTACCAGGGAGGCTCAGAATTGTGATCCCCCTGTAGTTGGAACACACTCTGTGGTCCCCCTTTTTAAACAGGGGGACCACCACCCCGGTCTGCCAATCCAAGGGAACTACCCCAGATGTCCACGCAATATTGCAAAGTTGAAGCTCTTTCTGACAGGAGACTCTGCCAGACGTTCCCAGCAGACCCTCACAACACGTTTGGGCCTTCCAGGTCTGTCCGGCGTCCTCCCCCACCATCGGAGCCGACTCACCACCAGGTAGTCGTCAGTGAACAGCTCAGCCCCTCTCTTCACCCGAGTGTCCAAAACATGCGGCTGCAGATCAGATGAGACGACAACCAAGTCGATCATTGAGCTGCAGCCTAGGGTGTCCTGGTGCCAAGTGCACATATGAACACCTTTATGCTTGAACATGGTGTTTGTTATGGACAATCCATGACGAGCACAGAAGTCCAACAACAAGTTGTTGGACAAGAGTTGTGTGTCATCCATGTAGCAATTAAAATTATACTAAATATTGCCAAGAGGGAGAAGGTAAATAATAAAACGGAGGTGCCCTAGGACAGAACCTTGGGGGACTCCACTACTGACTGGGAAAGATGAAATTGGAAAGACTTTAGCTGAAAAAATTGAGAGCAATCAGATAGATATGAGGAGAACCCGGGCACTGCAGTGTTTTGTATACCGATGGAAGCTAAACGATTTAGAACCGGATCCGGAGGCAGAGTGAGAGAAGATGATGGTCTGGGTTTTCAGTGGCGCCAGTGTGTCCAGGAGGCTATGAAATAAGTTCTTGGATATTTACAGTTACATTCTACCATCTGGTGGTTCTGATTTTGTTATTGCGGTACTGTAGATATCCTTTATATATCCAAAGGATTAATGAATCTTTGCATGACAGAGTACTGTACACAAATTGAATACTAAATAACTACTGAATACTGTAAGTGTTTCCAAGGTTTAGAAATTGAGCAGACTGTTTTCTCTCTTTTCTCAGCTGTGTTGCACAATATAAAATAATTTTAAAAGACAGCATTTAAGGTAAATATTATACCAAGCTCTATCCAAATGAAACAATAGCCCTCAGACAGCTTCTCTGAAAGTAATATCTTTCTATAGTGGAGCACCAGTATTCACAGGGGTAGGGAAAACAGCCCGCAGGAATAGCTAATACTTTGGAAACCCTTTAAAAACTGCCTATTTTAATAGTTCAAATGCCAAATATTCCTTGTTATCATTAATGAGCATAGTGCAGACTCTGATATCTACAGTCTTTCTCGTCTCTTGGCGGTACAGCCAATCAGAGGCAACAAAAAGGAGTGGTGCTCCTAAACTGGCTGCTTTGCAAACGCCAAATAAGTGTCAAGTAGCATTGTACATTTGTATTTCAGCTTCCCATACTACTTTTTTTTTTATATATATTTTAGATATGGTCAACGGGGAAGAAGAAAAATCAGTGAATAAGGGAATTTTCCACAAATACTTTGGAGTTATGTTCAATTGAAATATCAGTAAATAGGCGGGGGTCCACTGTACCAGCGGTTAAGCAACAAAAATAGTCTTCTGGCTGTGACTGAGCTAACAAACATACAATAAATGTGTTAGACTGTGACCTTCCTCCAGTAGAATCAAGTCTCTTTCTTTCTTATAGATTGTGTTCAAAAATAATGCGAGCCGTCCGTACTCCCTCCACCCTAATGGGGTTTCCTACACCAAGCAGTTTGAGGGTCTATCCTACGAGGATGATTCCAAGCACTGGTACAAAAGTGACAACGAAGTTCAGCCAAATACCACCTACACATACATATGGAAAATCAGTCCTATGGTTGGACCAGCACTGGGAGAGTCTGTGTGTCGGACCTGGGCGTACTATTCTGGTGTTAATCCTGTAAGTACTTACAGTTTACCAGAGCAAATACAAAATGTTTCACATGATTCCCTAAAAGCATTAATTTGTCATAAATTATTGAAATGTGTAATTATAAACATCAAAAGGGCTACAGCATACTGTAGTAAACTAGTTTATATCAGGGCCACTGACACCATTTTACACAACACTGAACTCAAAATCTGTTTGGTGCCTTATAATAGCCCATAAACTTTTTAACATGTTGTCACCTCACAACCACAAACTTCAATTTCTTTTATTAGGCTTTTATGTGACTGACCAACACAAAGCAGTGCATAACTGGAACGTAGGAGGAAATTGACTGGTTTCAACTGTGTATTTTTGCAGCTCTAGCTTTATATTTAGAGGTGCTGTCCTGAAGATTAACTTCCATCCCAATCTCATGTCTTTAGTAGCTTTGTTTGTTGACTGAACTCCCTTTTTAAAACATCTTGAGGTATTGCTTTGTACGTCTCCACCACTTCCTCCCTGACCTGCCTGATGTGTTCCCAGGTCTCCATGATGCTTTGTTCTTTATTGTTCTCTAAAAAACCTCTGAGGCAGTCACAGAACAGCTAGATTAAATTACACACAAGTGGACTGTGTCAATCAGTTTGCTTTTTGAGTCAACTAGTTGCACTAGTTTAGTAATCTAACATTTTAGATAAAGACGGTGAATACATACATATCTGACTTTCATTTGTTAAAAAAACAAACAATATCCTTTCACTTCATCCTGCACTACGTTTTGTTGCTCCAACTCAAAATTCCAATAGAATATCCTGTGGTTCGTGGTTGTACTGTTGCAAAATGTGGAAATGCTCAACGGGTATGAAGGCAACACACTGTATATGTAATGTCTTAGTACCACAACTGAATGGACTCCAAATGACACAACTCAAGGAGGGACATTTTAACAAATAGTAAGATAAGATAAGATAAGATAAGATAAGATAAGATAAGATAAGATAAGATAAGATAAGATAAGATAAGATAAGATAAGATAAGATAAGATAAGATAAGATAAGATAAGATAAGATAAGATAAGATAAGATAAGATAAGATAAGATAAGATAAGATAAGATAAGATAAGATAAGATAAGATAAGATAAGATAAGATAAGATAAGATAAGATAAGATAAGATAAGATAAGATAAGATAAGATAAGATAAGATAAGATAAGATAAGATAAGATAAGATAAGATAAGATAAGATAAGATAAGATAAGATAAGATAAGATAAGATAAGATAAGATAAGATAAGATAAGATAAGATAAGATAAGATAAGATAAGATAAGATAAGATAAGATAAGATAAGAATGGACAAGCTTGACCATCCTCTTCTTTAGATTATCACACAACAGAGTGCCTTCAGTCAGAGGCTTTGTCAGTTTCACTGTAACATAGACCGCTACAGGAGATCCTTCCTGCCCACAGGAACAACTCCTTAAAGAATTGAATAGTATGATTTACAACAACACTTAACTTCCTTCTGAGATCAATAAAATATTTTTGAATCAAATTGAATAAGATAAGATGTTCAGTGTTTCAGAAAGATTTAAATGATTGAATGTAAAGCTTTACCTTCTTGAGGTGCTCTAAATATTGAGTGACAGACAGGGTAGAGAAAAGGTCCAAGGCTCCTAGACCCTTATGTCTTGAGTCCAAACAAATCCAAAGTACAGATTAAAAATCACCAGGCAGACAGAAAGGATAGGTCATGCACCAAAAACGATCCAAACATGAGAATCAAATGAACAAACTCTGATAGGGAAAAAGCTGAGGCAGGGCCAAAGAACAGTTAAATCACAAGAACGAAGGCCAAACACTGGGAAATGAAAGGGCTGCAGACAATCTGGCAGGGAACTGGAGAAAAAGGGGAGTTTTATAGGCAGTGGAAAAGGTGTGTTCAATTCAGTAATCAGAGAAAGAGAGTAAATGGTCCATTCAGGGTTAACTGGGAAAACTGGGAGGTCAACTCAGACTGTTAGTTTATAAATAATATGTTTTTGAAACGTTTCTTGCAGGAGAGGGATATCAACTCCGGCCTGATTGGTCCTTTGCTGGTGTGTAAAGAAGGCTCTCTGAAGAGCCAGTCACTGGATATAAGGGAGTTTGTGCTGCTTTTTATGACCTTCGATGAGTCTCAGAGCTGGTACTACAATAAGAACCAGGAAGACATGCAAAGGAAGTACCGAAAAAGAGTTTGGGATGACTACGACACGGAGAACCTCAAGTTCCACTGTAACACTTTGTCTTGTTTAAACCATATCAGTTAATTTCTAAAGAAAGTGTGAGAGGATGACATTCCAAGCTGATTAAAATATATTTTGTCACAATTACCACTGTCTATAGCCTTGAACGTACAGGTTGAGTTGCACCATCCTATTCTAAGGAGCACCTGGAGGAAACCAGTCAACAAATTGTCTACTTTGTCTGTTTTCTATGTAGCCATCAATGGAATAATATATAGTCTTAAGGGCCTCAGGATGTACAGCAACCAGCTTGTGCGGTGGCACCTGATCAACATGGGTTCTCCCAAAGATGTTCACAGCATTTACTTCCATGGGCAGACGTTCACGTATGTGAAGACCAAGAGCTACAGACAGGCTGTGTTTCCCCTGTTGCCTGGTGAGAAACACAGACAGCAGTCCAGCTCCTCCACCTGTTATTATATAGAACATCCATGTTGGGTTTGTAAACCTAATTTCCCTCTACAGTATTTTTGAATTTAATTGAATTGAATTGCTGGTTTGGCAGGGAGCTTTGCCACTCTGGAGATGTACCCATCCAAACCCGGTTTGTGGCAGCTAGAGACAGAAGTTGGTTTGAATCAAAAGAAGGGGATGCAGACGCTCTTCCTGGTTCTGGATAATGGTAAATACGGTCATATCTATTTATTATGAGCCTGAATATCAAGTTTACATAAAATTTAGTTCACATTTTGGATGCAGTGATTTACACAATTACTGCCTTCACTGGTAAAGATGTGTACAAAAGCCTTAAAACCACTGGTGTCCAAACTTTTTGACACAAGGGCCAAAATGATCAGGTTGATAGTACACCAGGGGCTTAAAATTCAATACTTTTAAACTGAAAATGGGAAAAGCATTTATTTATTTTTTACCTGCTCAATAATCAACAAAACACAAAAAAATTTTTATTGTAGATCAGAAACATTAAAAGTGTCTTGCCATTTGACCTACTGGAAGAAAAGCCTATAATTTACTACTTTTTACTTTTATTTTCTTGGTCTGTTAGTTTTTTATCCTGTCTTCAGCAACAAGAACAGAATATGGCTCACTGCTCTGATAGAAATGCTTGCTGTATTTAATATATTCAGCTGGTTGCACGGCTGTTTTTGAGTTATGTCTGTGGTTCTTTTTTTTCTGTGAAATTAAGATGAAAACAAAAAACATAGGTAATCAATGTGTTTTGTTTTGGGTTTTGTTCTCGTATTTTCTTTTCAGTTATTGTGACTCTCTTATGACCTCAAAACAAAAAGTTGTTGATCATATTTATTGTAGACACTAGACAACTTCATAAAAAGTTATGTGAACCTTTCAAAACTGTACCAGTTACATTCAGAATTCTTTACTATTGTGACTTTTTTTTGTATAAATCCTTACCAGGGGTACCAGTAACTGTTAAAAAGGATATTGTTCATCTTTTATGTATATATATATATATATATATGTTTATATATTTCAGATTGCTACCGTCCCCTGGGTCTTGAGTCAGGCAGCGTGAAAGACGACCAGATCACAGCCAACAACACAAGAGGTAACCTCACACCCCCCCGCCTACTGCATTTGCTCACATTCATTCAAGAAAATTATGCAGCTAATATAAATAAAAATATCTGTCCACATGTAAAGGATACTGGGCACCCCATCTTGCCAGACTAAATAACCAGGGTAAATACAATGCATGGAGCACAGAGAGGAAGAACAGCTGGATTCAGGTAGGAGTTGGATATTTTTCACAAAGTATTCAAACGTTCCCTCTACTTATGCTGTGTTCAGCTCTTCTCAGAGCTTAGACCTGGGAGTGAATGGCATCCCAACTTATTGGATTTGCCATTTTGTGGTGCTAACTACAATTAGCAATACAAGCCAACAGCAATACTGTTTTCTTTGTTTTCTGTATTTAAACTCAAAAGCAATGCATTCAAAGATATAGATTTGATTCTTTGTGTTTACAACATTCTTTGTGCAAGCAACTATATTGGATACAAAACTAAGGGTTGCTCGGCTCAGCTTTTCTAATCTTCAGGGACCAATCCTGTTGTGTTTCCAAATGTGAACTAGGAATATCTGACTTTCAAGTGCAAAAAAAGTACGATTAATATACGTAATCTGTTTCCTGTGGACCTCCCAATGGAAGGTGGACTTCCAGCGGCCAGTTGTGATCAGCCAGGTGGCCACACAAGGAGCCAGGCAGTTATTTCAGTCCCAGTATGCCACAAATTTCTCAATCTCATACAGCAATGACCGCCGCAAATGGATCTTTTACAAAGGCGACAGCCGGGAATTCTGGAAGGTAGGGAAGTTTGTATCATTCACTTTCAAATTGAACACACGCACTTTCACTGGTTTATGCCCCTGGGTGTGCTTGTGCTTGTTTAATCAGACATTTCAAGGAAACGGGGAAGCCTATGAGACAAGGGAAAACACCTTCTTTCCTCCTTTGGTTGGACGATTCATTAGGCTCCACCCTATCACCTGGAACCACGCAGCAACAATCCGCATGGAGTTCTATGGCTGTGAGCTTGATGGTAAGATTTTGCTTAGCATGAGAATGTGTGTTGAAAAGATACTAGTTTAATTTGGTGTGTGTTTGGTAATTGTCAACATTGGTTCTCAGGAACCCAACATTTTTCTTGTTTGGTGGCTTTTTAAACACCTACATACTGACTTATTACAGGGATTGCATAAACAATGGAAGTGAATGGTAATGGCTAGCATTTCGTGTACAAAAGTAATAAAAATTACTCAATAATGATCCTAATTATTCCTGGTGTCATTTGCACTCAATCATATTGAGTGCAAATGACAATAAAAAGTAGCACAAAGGAATTACAGAAGCCGATTTAGACTTGGGACTATATTAGGAAAAAGCACCACTGTAAAATTAAATCAATATCTGGTTTGTGAGGAGCATTTCACAGCAGAGGACTACAAAGAAAAAATACAATATTCTCCCAGAAAAATAGTACAGCGTCTGAAGAACATAGCAGTCCCATCCATTTTTTGGACAGACGGTGAACGAAGTGCATCATCAATGGTTGTAAGTAATTTTCTATTTACTCTGATTCCTTGGGTGTGGCTGGGCTATTATGAATTACTAGAATTGTGAAATCTGGCTGAAATTGTCACCTCCAGGTTTACTGTGTAACATTTACAACATTTCACCATAATGACAGTAAACGGCGAGTTTTGCAGAGTAAATCACTTTTAGGTGTCTTTTGCAGGTGCTGCGTCAGGACCTTGCACCTTGCAGTGCAGCGGCGCATTGTCCTAATGTAGTCCCAAGTCTATATCGACTTCTGTAATTCCTTCCTGTTATATATTTTTTTTCATTTGCAACGATATGATTATTGAGGTCACCAGGAATAATTAGGATCATTACTGAGTAATTTTCATGACTTTTGCACACAAAACGCTAGCTGTGTAATTAAATGTTGTCAAAACTCAGGTTATCATGGTGAAGCTGTGGGGAGGAATGATCTCCTGTAGCACTCCGTGACATTCTAACAGATCAATATCCAGGCAGCAGAGACAATATTTTACAGTAACATGTTCTGGATGACACCATCAGTTGTTAACAAGCACTACTAATCCTCCTCATTTGCTTTTGCTGCTCCTCTTTAGATCTCTCTCTGGCCGTATGGTTAGAAAGCTGGGCAGAGGGATGTTGGAGTAGGGGATATGATCCCTGCCCATCAGGCCGTGTTTTAAGTAATGCACATGCACTCAGCCACCCATGTGATTCATCGAACCAGCCCCCTTTCCTTCGTTGTTTATGGTCCAGTTCTGATGCTCATATATCCTGTTGTGATAGAGAAGGCACAGAGTGTGAGCAATTTAATGTCTGGTTTAATTCAACATCAATTGTTATAACTAATAACTTAATATTCATATAACTATTGAGATTCAATGATAAATTTGATTAATTGGGGCACCACTCCCATATTAACGTAATATTCTGAACATTTCCAGACTTTCAGTCTCCTCTGAAGGACGTGAGCTCAGACGCTGTGAAAAGTAACTGCAGACACACGCTGAATAAAATAAAGAAGCTTCTCTTTAAAATACAGGGTTTGTTAAAGAGGCTATATGCAACTTTTTCCCCAAAATTAATGTAACAATAGCCTTTTTATTTGACCATTCATGACTCAATCATCTCCTGATGATCATACTGACACCTTGTCAGCTCACAGTGGGTGCACCTATAAGCCTGTATCCAGTTTTTTCTATTTTCTGTCAGGTCAGATTTTCCCGCGCTGTCTGCGGATGTGACATCAAGTGCGTTCATGTTAAATGTTTCAGATCACTCTGCCACCACCGCTATTCAGCAGTAGCAAGCAGTTCAATGGATTGTGCGAATACACAGAAGAGACCAAGGACAACTCTGACACCAACAGTAACTCTACATAAGACTAAAAAAGTTAAACACCTGACAAGTGCCCGAAAAAGATCAAAGATTGAAAGCGACCGGCGTATGAGTGCGCATTGCGAGAGCGAGCAGAAAGGAAGAGCAGTTCCGTTTTTTGGCCACAGGTGTCAGGCGCGAGTTTAAATTTCAGAAAATTGCATATAGCCTCTTTAACAAAATAGATTAACCTTAAAGACAACTCACTGTGTCGACAATTCCATCTAGTATAATGCATACAATCTACAAACTATTGACGACCTTAGAAAAATGTATAAATGGAGGACAGTCAGCAGGGCTTCACTTCTAAGATGCTGTTATCACTTCTGTGTGCATGTGTGAGACAGGAGGAGCGAGAGAGAAAGAGAGCGAGAGAGAAGAGTGTGTGTGGAGGGACAATTAGTGCTAGTTTTAGCAGACGATGGACACCACGTGACCTGGTCTAGGCCGGGCAGCCGGTCCAGACAGGTGGCGGTACGGCTACAATCAACTGACGTTAATAGAATAAAAGGAAAAGAAAGATACAAGAGATACAGCACTGCTTTTAGAGATAACCAGTTTACAACACAGAGCATACAACACTCAAGGCCAGCGTGCAACTACACCTGACTCCAGCACAAAGATCGGGGCGGGGCACAACGTGGGTGAAGTCAAACGTTTGACCCCACCCACCGTGTGAGCGCCATGTTAAAAAACTTATGTCAAGCATAACAATGATAGTTAAATGAAATAGGTGCCATTTTTTTATCAAATCTGTTCCGATATTCTTATTATTCTATTCTTTGTATGGTATGTGTGTATTTATAGTGTGTCTTTTAACTATTTGTGGTACCTTTATTTATTATTGCACCTGACACCAAGACAAGTTCCTCGTGCTGTAAACTGACCTTTACTGCTACTGACAATAAAAACAGTTCTGACTCTGACATATCACACCTAAGCTTATAATTAAATAAGCCCTGCTGACTGTCCTACACGACAGGGGATGCGATGGAAAACAATGTAGTACATATGCCCGGCCTTTAGATGGCAGTGTGCCCCGTGTATGCAGTGTTCAAAGGTTTTCCCCTCACAACCCGGAAAATAAACATTTCATGATAACTAAGGCCCCGTTTACACGAAGGAAAAACGCAGATATTTCCCTGCGGTTTGGCCTCTCATTTACACAAAAACCCAGTTTTTATCACAGAAAACGATTATTTCTAAAAACTCCGGCCAAAGCAGAGATTTGCGTTTTCTCCGTTTTAAGAGTTTGCGTGTGGACAGACATAAACAGAGTTTTCGGCTCCGCAATGTCACTTTCTGCGACAAAAATGCTCCGACATCACTTGTGCGACTTGTGTTTACACTCAGAAACAGCATTTATGCCCTCAGAGATGTGTTGGTGTCATTGATTGTCCAAGCGCTTTTTGCTTGGTTGTTTTTACAAGCTCAATTACTGCTCTATGTAGAAGTTAGAACATAGAAACTTACTCTTGAGTGAATAGGATTTGGGGGAACTACTGCCCCCTACAGGTTTGGCATGTATATGAATGTGGTTAACAACACACATATGCCGTTAGGTGTGGACGGAGATTTTTTTTTAAACGAGGTGGTGAGGATATTCGGGGTTTTTTTTAAACCTGTCTACGTGTGCACATAGCCTAACAATGACGGTCTCTGGGTGTACAACTGTGGTTGAAGAAGACTTACAGAGACCAAATTACTTCAGAAGCTGCATCAGCAGTAACAGCAATCTTGGATCCACCATTGTTGTTGTTGTGGAGTGCGCAAGTCCAACATGGGCCTAGGCGGCTGGCAGCGACGTCATAGTTTTCTAAAGTCTCTGGCTTGCGTTTACATGACAACGAATTACCCAGCGTTTTCAGAACTCTCCACTCTGGAAGCCGTTTTCAAAAACCTGCGTTTTCGCCCCCCCGCCCCGTTTTCCCGTTGTCGTGTAAACGAGAGGCCGAATCACAGAACCTCAGTTTTGCTGAAAAACGTTGTCGTGTAAACAGCCCCTAAGATCGTCGGTAGTTTGTAGATTGTATGCATGAGGGGCTGTTAACACGACAATATTGCCGTTTTTCTTTGAATACGCGGGTGAAAACGCGTTGCGTTTACGCGACAGGGCGCGCGATGGAAAACGATGTAGTACATATGCCCGGCCATTAGATGGCAGTGTGCCCCGTGTATGCAGTGTTCCAAGGTTTCCCCCTCACAACCCGGAAAAGAAACATTTCATGATACCTAACAATGGCGGTCTTTTTGTAGTTCTCCGCTCAAATAAAGGCATATTGATTATTTGACGCACGGACTGTATGCGACCAAATTACTTCAGAAGCTGCACCAGCAGTAACCACATACCGGGATCCGCCATTGTTGTTGTTTTTCTGTAGAAAGGCGGAGTGCGCAAGTGCAACATGTCCGTAGGTGGCTGGCAGTGACGTCATCGTTTTCAAAAGTCTCCGGCTTGCGTTTACACGACAACGAATCACCCAGCGTTTTCAAAACTCTCCACTCTGGAAACCGTTTCCCAAAAGCTGCGTTTTCGCCCCCCTGTTTTCCCGTTGTCGTGTAAACGAGAGGCCGAATCGGAGAGAAAAACCTCCGTTTTGATGAAAAACGTCGTGTAAACAGACCCTTAGATTAGATGGGATTTTCGACACAGTGAGTTGGCTGTTAATCTATTGTGTTAATAAACCCTGTTATATTTTAAAGAGAAGCTTCTCGATTTATTCAGCGTGTGTCTGCAGTTACGGTTCAGAGCGTTTGAGCTCACATCCTTCAGAGGAGACTTGAGGTCTGGAAATTCTCAGAATATGAAATTAATATGGGAGTGGTGCCCAAATTAATCAATTAAATGATTAAGTTATTAGTCATAACTGTTGATGTTGAATTAAACCAGACATTAAATCGCTCACACTCTGTGCCTTCTCTATCACAACAACCCATCGTTGGTTCTTTTGTTGGTGTTTTTAAATCACCATGGGAAGCCTTCACTGGTCTGCTTCTATGCACAATACGCTGTGGTGATGTGCTTTGTATTTTTATACCTTTCTAACAAAACCAGCTTTAACCCTTTTGGCCTTTTTTGTTGTGTGGACAACACCACATGGAATAACTTTCACTCCCTTTATGCAACAATTAGCTATGGCCTCATGAGTTTTGAAGATACTCTGATCCAGGATTCAAACCATCACAATTTGGACCATGTTGAACTTTCAAATCCTTGTGCTTGCTCATTTATTCTGCTTCTAAAACATCAACTGTGGACAAAGAACAACTAACTGCATGGCATATGCCACCCACTAACAGGTGCCATTATTGCCAAATAATTAGTGATATCTGTTTTACCTGTCAGTGGTCATAATATATAGCTCGATTGGAATGTTTTATGTGATAATTGAGATACGATGCAACTATCAACATATCTCAGATAAGCATATTAGAGGTGAGGTGCATAGAAAGAAAAGTAGTTTCTGTTTTAAATGACTAAATGAAACTCGGCACCATAGAGCATGAGCTGCTGTGATGGAGCAAGGTCCTGGGGTAGAGCAGTAGAAACACTGATTCCAGATTGTTGGAGCTCAAATCAAATCAGCCACACGTCTGCACTCTTCCCTGTTTTATAGTGTGGCCTCAAGGCTTTTACAAGGCAGGGAGTACTTCCTGATATTATGAAGCTCTGTATTTAAATAAAGATCACTGTGAAACAACAAAGCTTTTTAAAAAGTACATGCTTTTCACAAAAGCATGATTTAGTACAAACTGCTTTGTAGAGTCCAAAAGGTTGCAAAGTGCTAAAAAAAAAAAACATAAACAACAACCGTCAACCTCTCCTTGAACCCAACCAGCAGCTACATCCTGGTCTTGTGACTAAAGCATCCAAGTGTTGTGTTAATGTGTGTTCAGGCTGCTCAGTGCCGTTGGGGATGGAGAGCGGCCTGATAGAGGACAGACGCATCACAGCCAGCTCTGAGGCATCCAGCTGGTTCGGTGGACCCTGGAAAGCCTCTCTTGGTCGCCTCAACAAACAGGGCTCTGTCAATGCATGGAGAGCCAAGGTTGGAACTGCTAAATCAAAACATTTCAGTTTGCAGTGCCTGCAAAAGTATTCGTACACTTTGAACTTTTTCATAGTTTGTCATATTTTAACCCCAAACATCAATGTATTTTTGGAGTGATTGGATGTGATGAAACAGATTTTTATTAGTGAGGGATTTGGACAACTATCTATTATTATTCTTTCTTTATGTTGCTCTATCACATAGAATCCTATTAAAATACATATAAATTTGTGGTAGTTATGTGACAAAATGGGAAGAAGTCCAATAATGCTCTGTGTTCTAATGCTGAGCAGACACAATGTCTAGCTGTAAAACCATAGAGAATATGTGAAATATTTCATTAAGGGTCCTTGTCCCATGTTTTATTCAGTTCAGTGACATGAACCAGTGGCTCCAGGTGGAACTGCCCTACGTTAAGAAGATAACAGGTATCATAACACAGGGAGCCAAATCAATGACGAAGGAGATGTACGTCATCAAATATGCTCTGCAGTATAGTGATAATGGGATACACTGGACCTACTACACAGATGATGAGGATGTACCTGTAAAGGTGAGCTGATGTGAAGATCATAGATAGATTTTCTCTGAGATTTTTGATGTTGAAAGTAATTGTTTCTCTCTCTTTTAAAAATAGATGTTTGATGGAAACACAAACAACAACGACCACATGAAGAACTACATCTATCCTCCCATCTTCTCTCGCTTCATTCGGATCGTTCCCAAGAGATGGTGGAACTCCATTACAATGAGAGTAGAGCTTTTAGGCTGTGACTTTGAGTGACAAGTACATTTTTAGAAGAAGTTTTTCACATAAATACTAATGAAAACCCAGCAAAAATTTAAATATGTTTAGAATTTAGGTCCAGACACGTAAAATGATTACCACCCCTTCAACACGTTTTGTCCATTTACAAACACAAACTTGTTCCCAAACATAATTTGTTGGGATTTTAGACCAACAGAAATTTGTTGTTCATCATCATCATCATCATCATCATCAGAATGAAAATGATACATGGTTTTTATATTTATTTGTATATGGAGCAAGCTCCTCCCCCCATTCCCTTACTGAATACTTTGTTGAACCGTCTTACAGTTCTATTATTACAGAGCTATTTGTCTACAAGCTAAATCCATGAGGAGTCTAAACGTTCTGCCTATTTCTTTAAAAAGATAGCTCTGTCCTCATCCAGATTAGATGGAGCGTATGAAGTCTTACCACAGCTCCTTGGTAGATTTGGGTCTGGACTTTGACTGGGCCATTCTAATACATGAATGACCTAAAACATGAAGGTAAACCTCCACCCCAGTCTCAAGTCTTTTGCATCTTTTTAATATGACCTGGACACTTTCTACATGTTTACTGCCCTACATGGATTATGGTAAACAGGACTTCTTCTGACTTTCTTTAAATACTTTTCCCTTTTCTCCACTCTTCCATAAAGTCTAGATATATGAAGTGTCCATATATATAGATATGTAGTTAACCACATAAATGATTCTCCTACCTGAGCTGTGGATCACTGCAGCTCCCCCAGACCTATAACTGTCTTCTCTTATTAATGCTTTCCTTGCCTGGCCTATACTTCTGCCAAATGATGGACTGAACTCTGTGCTCTGTGGGATGTTCAAAGGGAGAGGGGGTTTAATATAAATACATGCCACACTTTTTGCAGCCTATTTCCCATAAACAATGTAAGGATTTTAATAAAGTATATAGATAAACATACCAAGTCACGGGTCAGACACTTTCTAATGTCTTCATAACAAATCTGGTTCCTGCTATAAAATAGGATTTGATGTGAAAGCTATTTGTTGCATTGAATTTAGAAAAAAACTTATTTTTTTAGAAAATATAACTCATCTTCTCATATGTAACAAATAAAATGTAATGTGTATATATATATATATATATATATATATATATATATATATATATATATATATATATATATATATATATATATATATATATTTTTTTTTTTTTTTTATTTTATTTATAAACACCATGTTCCAGTGGGAATCAAATTGCTTTGCTTAGTGCGCTGTTTCCAATTAGAATCAACTATTAAAATCCATATGGGCAGCGGATCTTTCAGCACTATATTAAAGAAGTCTATGTGGAATAAGTCACCTGAAGACTGATTCAGGATGTATATTTCTGACCAGAATGCTAAAACAGACGAACAAAACAAAGCAAAAAGAAAAGAAGCAAAGGTGACAGTATGAAACTGATATAAACATGTGATAACAAAGAAAACTTGCCAGATATTTTTATGATTTGCATTTTATTTTTTATGTAATTTATTATTTTGAAGTTATTTGCAATCTCTCTCTTGACCACTAGATGTCAGTAACTGTTACATAATCTTCCTTAATGACTTATAATACAAAATTAGACCTCACTATTTTGTGTTTTATTGCATTTTTAAGCTTATAAATATAATGGTAAATGGAACTGAACTAATGTATATATGTAAGTAGAGACCATGTAATTTATTGTGTTTTAATAAATATGATTCCTGTCCTAAACGGTCCCCTGCAGTGTCTGGAGCGCGTCACTTTAAGCACCCATCCTGTCATTAAGAAGCAGAAATCCCCCAGAGCCAACAGACACATGCAGCTGCAAACACATGTCATGTTTATCCATTTGCTGATCATGTTAGACTGAGGCACTGGAGATGTAGACGTTTCACCACAGACTTGCTGCCTGCTCCTGATCTGTGAAGCCACCTTCCCATTTTTCTAAGATTGCAGCATGCTCCCTGAAAACATCTCATAATATTATCAGTAAAATGTAATAACTAATTTGGGGTTGGGTTTTGCATCATTACATTATGCATAAGTCATTGCATAATAATTATACATTTGCTATTTATGCACTAGTTCACCATAGGCCTAGTGTAGTGTTACTGCCAATGAACTACTACAGATTGAATTAAGTTCACCATATATTTTGTGTCATTAGTCTTTCACTTGAAAGAAAAGTCCAGCCAGAAGGAATTTTTAGTTTGAGTTTTTAAATCATAATTTTACTTTTTAAAATCATCCATTGTTGGTTTTCCACTCAATACTGCTGGGGAAAACTGAAAACCTGGTTGTGACATTAAGCATTCAGGATTACAAGTAATGTGTGGTGTACATTGGTGCCGAGGAATTTTTCCTCACTCTACGCAGTTGTTTTAATTCAGCCACATCTTTTTGAGCATGACCAACTTGTTTAAGGTCCGCTTCTCACGGGTCAGTCAGGACTTTAACTTGGCCCCTCCAACACCTTCATTTAGTTTAAGCCATTCAGAGATGACATTGTTGGTGTGCTTCATTCTACTGCTGTGTAACCCAAGTATATTTGAGCTCAAGGTCACAAACTGATGGTCAGATTATTTTTATTTTTGTTTTTCTCGCCACAGAATATTAATGCAGACTACGTGTTTTTGTGTCTTTGGTTCAACAGTGGTTTTGTCCAAGGAACTCTCTCATGGAGGCCATCTCTCTCTTTCTTGTTGTTGAATCAATTTAAATTCAATTCAATTCATTTCTATAGCGCCAACTCACAACAAAGTCATTTCAATGCAATCATACATATATTCCAATTGATCCTTCAGTTCATTAGTCTAATAAGTGTAAAGGTTTTCTATATAAGGAAAGCCTGCAGATTGCATCGAGCCAGTGACTTGCGAGTTATTTAGAAAAGCGTGATAAGAATGAACAAACTATTCAAAGAATATTGATAAACGGGTGGGGGAGGGGGTACTTTTAACAAAGAACCAGGTTGGAGAGCTACATAATATACTATAATTTGAAAACTCAGGTTATGTTTGTCTGATATTTATAGTTTGTTTCTTAATTTGATACATTTTCTCAATCCGTCTCACTGCAACCTTTACTGCGCGAGTTGCTTAGTAGGTGCATCCATTTAAACTGCAAAGCTGTGTCTCAACTTTTCAGGTTTGGTTAGGAAGTTGTTCTTTACTTTTTTGTTTGGTCAGATATGATGTTCTACCAGCAGATGGCAGTGTAAGTTTGGTTTTGCTGTCCTCTGAACGTAAACCTGTCAGCAGCGCCAGAGATCCTAATGAAGGACTCATCTCATAATTTGGATTTACGTACAGTATATATGATTTTTATATCCTGTCGTCTCCTCAAACATAAAGGCATATCATAGATGGCCTTGTTTGACATAGTATGTCAATCGCTACAATAATGTATTGTTATTCCAGCTCTAAACAGGATGTTTGTTGTTTTAGTTTCCAATAAAAACTATAAGAGAATATTTTCTTTTATACTCATTAGAAAAAGAAAGTTCCACACCGGTCAACACAGTCATGACAAGTAATAAGTACACCCCTTGACTGAGTCAGACCACCTTTTGCGGCTGTAACTCTCAGACAGTTTTTAGTCTGACACCCTGACTGGCCAGCATGTTTTAGATGTTTCTCTGTTTCAGCCCCACTTGATTTCAGTTGATGGCTGACTAACATCTGAATCAGGTGTGTTAGGGCAGGGAAACATCTAAAACATGCAGGGCAGTGTGCCTTGAGGATCCGAGTTAGGAAACCCTGCATTAGCTAACCTAAGTGGTGCTACTATATTGTTTGTATATAGATAAGGTTTTCTGCTGTCAACCTTTGTTGTTCAGGGTTGTTCCAGTGGTACTGTCATGAACTTTAACATTAAACATCCTAATACCTGTGAAATCCATGATGGAGCTATTTGGTTCATTTCATTGATTTTGGTGGGAATTTGCTAAAAATAATCCCATTGTGAGAAGATTCATTAATGTCTTAAATCCACTTGGGAATAATCTTTCTCACTGACTTCAAGTTATTTGGAAATGACCTTTTGTTTCATTCCCAGATTAAGGAGCAGTCATTGCTGTTGTCTTCCCATCCTGGCACTGTGCTAACACACACCTGTATGCTGGAGCAGCAAATTTCCAAAACATCCTGCTTTTTATATGGATAGTCACCGTGGGCGTGATCGATTAGACTAGTGCATTTAATTATCAATACACTAAAAACTGATAGGTTGTTCTATATTTTTGGGAGAAATGTGTTTAGTTTCAACCAAACACTGGGTCAAAGGTTATCACCCAGTTTTGGGGCTAGAGAAGACACCAGAAGGAGCTTCATCATTCCTCACACAGTGACCTGATCAGAGTCCACTGAACCGCTTTCACAGGATTAAAGAAGAAATAATGAGAAGATAAAATGACGCTGTTTGGAAACTGTTGGGATAGTCATCTATAGCAGCATCAACAATTTTGTTTCTTTTTTAATTGTTTCTAATTATGTTTTAATGTATTTTTCTCCACAGAATAGACATTCTAAAATGACATTTAGTTGGATTAGTAAAACATCAGTGCGAGATCATGCTGCTGAGGTAAAAGATTCATTTCTTTAAAGGTTTTTGTGGAAGTAGTGTCCTTTATTTGCAGTAATCAGACAGGGAGAGAAGAGGG